>CM073759.1:74480104-75680104 GCA_037127475.1 Arma custos
AACTTAATAAATCATTATAATGCTTTGTGCAAATGTTTATCATAAAGCTGAAGAAATATTTCCAATTTTTTGGAAACTTAATGGATATTAATTAAATAAAAATTCGATATTTGTTGATATGAAGATCGGAAGGTTATTGGAGCATATTACACATAATATAATTATATGTTACTTAGTTAATTATTATAGTTGATATGTTTTTATACGAAAGTTTTTATTTTCAACAGCTAGTAAAAATCATTTTATAATGATGCCGATTTCATAATTGACCTTAACGTAAAACCTTAATAATAAGAATATCAATTATGAGAGATTTATTTTGTTTTGTATAAAACTTACTGATCTAAGTGTCAACAAAAAATTACATAAGAAGGAGTTGGGTGGTAGAGTGGTCTTGAGAAAAAACGCAGAGTAAATGAAATACTTTTTTTAATATGTGCTAATGTTCAGTACCAAAAGGTGGACATTTATGAGGTTGACAATTCCAGTTAGTACACACTAAAAGAAATATTTGGTAGTACTGGCTTCTTTCTCTCTTGACCTGCTTCATTTTTATATTGTTATGGTCTTTGACATCTCCACCAACAAAAATTATATTTTTTTATAAATAAATGTTGTATAGATACCAAATTGAACGAATTCAAAAACTAAAAATTATTAAAAATATAACGGCATATAAGTAAAGGAAAGTACATAAACTTTCCAATTGTAGCACTCAAATAACAGATTTAATTTAGAATTTTACGACGCCATCTTCTTTTCAGACGCCTCCGAGGATTATTGGAAATCGAAGATGAAGGAATCTTGATATTACTTAAGTTTGAGTGGTAATAAATTTGTCATGAAAGGATTGATATCGAGCTCGGGCCAAATGAGCAACAAATGGGACATTAAGGTCAATATGGATGGTAAGGAGTATTGAGGATCTAACAATAGATTTTAGAATGCAATGATTGGATGCGAGGAGTAAGTGAGGACTTAGTGCCAAAGTGCCTACATTGGTTGTAGTAGTTCATATAACAGTCACGTATATGAGTCTTGTGTAATTAATTGGGAGGTTAAAGTCAAGCAAGTGTTGAAGTAACCTGAAACGGCGAACAGTTTCAGTCTAGTATGAGAATTCAAAGTTATCTATTCATTTAACGCCACTTTATGCTGCTATGGCTAATTCGGTGATGCTACAGTGGGAATCCTAAATTTTTCCTTTCCAGGTTTAATAAGGATAGGGATTTTTTAACGAGTACCTGACACCAGACAGGCTCGAGACCGAAGGACGGCATAACCAAAAATTTTTCACTTCCTTTAAGAAATCCTCAGGCTACGTGGCGGGCTGCAAAACTGTGATCTTGGGCATAATAAGTAGTTTATTATTCAAACCTTTAAACTAAACCACAATTCACTTCCAGGACTTTACATTAAACGTTTGGTAAGATATAATCCTAAGTATCGGATCTGTTCTGCAAGAACCAGTGGGATATTATTAAAGGGTACTGAAAGACAGAAAGGCGTTGGTTTACGATGGAGGGTAATGGCAACGAATTTATTTTTTTAATCATAATGTTTTTTATGTATTATGGATGCCACATAAATTCTGGATCACTTTTTCGTCCTGAAGAAACATGATTGGCTGATGGTAATATTCCCCGATTGATTTTGAAATATCACGCAGGGGCGATTATAAGATAGGCAGAAGTTGGCTATGGTTCCAACCAACTGCTATTTAGTATAACTAATTGTTTAATTTAACCAATCATTTTAGAGGACTCGAGAATTCAACTAATTTATGTTAATTAAGTTAATTGATCCCTTAAGTAATTTCATAATAGCGATAATTACCACATACTTTTGAAATTATAATGTTTAACTTGGTATTTAATGTACATAATTAATAGTAATTATTATTACATAGTATAATTATTTACGCCTCTTTTAACCATAATATACTATGTGTGATTTAATTTTGTTTTATCGGGTTAAAAATTCTATTATTCTAGTAATTTATCATTTGTTCCGTTTTCTCCTTTCAAAAGATGTATTACAATCATTTTATTTTATTTTTATTTTTTAGATTAATTTATTGATATTTACAACTATAATAATATTACAACAATTAAATCTGCTAATATAACTATCCATATGTATCTATCTATGGATATCTATATATCTATGGAGAAACTATCCATCGGTAGCACTCCAATAAAGTTCTACAGTAGAAGGTCTCGAGGCTATCTTCTTTTCAGACGCCTCGGAGGATTATCAGGAATAGTATGGGAAGAAAGTTGAGAGATTAGGGATTCAAGTGTGTATGGAGCTTGTCATGGATGGATAGGTATCTAGTTTGGGGCAAATCAGCAACATTTGGGATAATAAGATCGTGATGGATGAATTTGTTTATGACATAATAGGGAGCATTGAGGATTTTACGAAGGATTTTGGATTGTAAGGATTGGATACGAGATGAATTGGATGGTTTATTAGAGCCCCAAAGCTCAACTCCGTATGTCCAAATAGGTTTGATAACTGTCATATAAATGAGTCTTTTGTAATTAATTGGGAGCTTAGAACGTTTGTCCAGTAAATGCTGAAGTAGTCGAAAACGTTGAGCAATTTCCTGTCTTTTCAGTCTTGTATGAGGATTCCAAGTCGTAGTATTACAATCATTAGTCATAGTCATAGTCATAGTCATAAGTTAGAACATTAACTTCTATTTACATCTAATCTATCTATAACTTATGTTATTATTGGTAGGATTGATTAAAACATTAGCAATTGTTAAATCAAGACCAATGATTTAACCACCAAAGTGATGGATAAAAATTAATTAAAAAAAATTATCATGTATAAAACTAATAAAAATTAATTAAGTTGCATGATAATTTTAAATTAATATTTTAATAAATTAAACGTTAATTTTTCATTTTTATTTACACCTACCTAAACACAACTGTTGGATTTTTAAGTTTGTTTTGGTTAGCGTTTATGTATTTCTGGTCTTTTTGACCTGAAAACATCATTCCATCATTAGATGGAAGCATTTGCGGTTTTGTTATCACAGCGGGGCAGCTCAGTCTGTAGAGCACAGTATTGCTATGCTGATGGTACCGGGTTCAAATCCAACTGTAGCAGGTAACTTTTTTAATTTCTTAATAGCCAGTTGGATCTGCGGGCTAAATTTTCGCTTTTCCTTTGGTTCACCCAGCCTTCCTTAACAGGAATCTGGTTGAGTGTGTCTAAGCAAAATTACCCCTGCACAACTTTTAGCTTTGAAACAGTACAGTCTCTGCCATTTACTGAACCTGAGATGCTTTATGGGCTAAGATGTTTTTTTTTATATTTAGTTTTTCTTAATTTTAAAGCAGTTACCGGAATTTAACCAAGCAGTAAACAACTGTGCTTTTTTTATTACTATACAACTTTTGTAATGATATTTTCTATCTTATTTCTATTTACCATATTAAAAAAATTATAATTTTCACGTACTCTTAAAAGTGTATCTCAATGTTTATCAATTTTTAAAGTAAAAATTCGACATTCTAAGTATATGCTAACAGCTAATTTCAATGTTTGGTTGACACATTTTCAAGATTATATTAAGTTCCAAGAAAAATCGATGGCCCACACAAGCAGAACCAAGTAAATATTGTGAAGAAGCTGTGATTGAAACGTATTACGTTCAAATCCTTTCCATGCAATGTTGTTGCGAGCATATAAATAGGCTAGGCTGTATTGTTACCGTTACTTTTACTATCTCCCCTTGGGTGCAGCAAAGATTTATGCAGTTACTATACCGTCTATCGATGCATTTCGAAACTTTCATGTAATATTTTCGCTTGTCGCTTTTCGTGAGATAGGCCAGCTCTAGGTTGACTATCGCTTGTATTAAACAATTTGTTTTAAAATATATACCTACAGTTCATATCACTAATAAAGTGTGTATGTATATATATATTTATTTATTTGGGATCTGACGACCTTCCTTACCCAAGTGGGATACAACTTGGCGGATGAGCATGATCCCGAACAAATCAGTTCCCTGTACAACCGTTGTCCTAGAAACAGTGAAGTCTCTACAACAAAACCTTTGATAGGTTGTAGTGGTACACGTCCAGGTTTTCATTATCTTCATTGATACAGGTTTTTTTTTTTTAATATTTGTAATTATTGAAATTCATAACCCTTATATTTCTCAACAATAAACTGTAATGTGTAATTATTAGGGTTCTAAATGATTACTTTACTTGGTTACTTTCCTGCAACTGCTTATTTGTTTATTACTTTAGTTTCTTTAAGAATATTTATTTTTAATTATATGATATATAATTAAGTACAGAAAAGTTTAAACTTTCGTAAGCAGTGATTATCCGTAAATTAAATAACTATAATATTGCAAAACGTATTTGGTGGGTAAGGTTTAATTTAGTTTTCATTGATCTCTTAATTTTTAAATTCAGAATCAAATTTTTAAATATTATTTCTATAGCCTGATAAATTGCGTTGACTATAGGTAGACCCATATCTATTTTTGGAGACAATTTAATATTTGAAAAATTATTATGAAATTCCCAAGGACCTTTAATCATTCATGCGGATCAGATTTCAACTCAAGGCGACCCGGTTCCGGATGGTGTAGAGAGGCTAGTTCGAGAGACTAAAAACCGTTTATACAATAATATATTGCTTATGTAATCAATATTTGGTTGTTATAAATGTCTATTTAAGTATTTTAAGGTATCATTCAGATAAGATTAGCTATCATTCGCACATAACGTAAGGTACATGCAAAAGATGTAGGTAAGTTACAAAATCTTTGGGGTTCCTGGAACTGGTTATAGAACCGAAGTTCTTGGTCTCAAATAACTAGCTGCCAGAAGGGTGTTTGGAGTAGATACTGGATTTTCCTGTATCTGAATACAAGTGATACGGATACTTTTCTGTATCCGATATTTTTACTTGATATTTTTGTAGTTGAATACAGTTCTCCCGACTCTTACTCTTCTAATACGCTACACAGAAGCCTTTCTTGGACCATCAGTTTTTGCCATCATTTTTAAAGGAAAAAGAGTTATTCACCGAAACTGCACAAGGGACCAAATGATTAAAATCGTGTTTTTTATTGGTTCATTATTTTTTTTAAGCTGTGGAATTGAAAAAAAAAAAGTTGTTAACCCTACCTCAAACCTTTGTTGTTCACATTCCAAGACACGTAGAATTTGGATTGTAATACAAAATTTGTCTGTCCGCCGCCCCTCTCTTTAAAATCTCTTTAAAAACTCTTTAAAATGCCATAGCTGTTATAATACTCGTCTTATTCCGTTGCTGTTTTTAATTTTGTGAAACCAATTTTCTTCTTTAAAATGATGCAAAATTTGTTACTGTTGAAAGTAAAGAAGTGGAGAAAAAATTAATCAATTTCGTCGAATTTTTTTTTTGCACCTGATTTCAACCATTTACGTCAATTGTCTTTACATTATGGTATAGATATATCCATTAATGCACCCATATTTGCCTGGAAATAGGTCGAGTTTTTTTTTGTGAAAGTTGTTCGTGAAAAATCATATATCAGGAGGCGATCTCGGAAAATTTTATTTCAACCTCCGTTTACTGTTAACTAATTTCATAGTTTATTTACGTTTCTACACATATGATAAGTGACTAATCATAGATTATATTGATAATAAGTGATAACTTGTTCCCAATAAAAATTATTTTTCATATTTATGTATTTATATTTAGGGGAGATGCGGCGAAATTGGTCTTTCGCCGGTAATCAAATCAGGGGAACTTAAATTAGTTGTTGACTATTGCTTTTTATTTATTATTAAAGGGCCGTGATTACAAGTAAATAATAACTTTTTTTTTAAATCCGTGCGACGATGTAATTTAGTGCCGAAATCAGCTTGGCTTGTTTTGGCGGTTCTCCGTCCCGAGTTCCGATTGAAACGGGTTACATTTGCCATGCTGGCAATTCCGTGTACGGTTTGGCAATTGGTACGCAGTTGACTCGTACGTAGAGTTACGTAAAAATGTAGGAATACACCAATCGTCGTGGATACTGACTAGTGAATGTGTATACAACCACAGCCTTGAATACAGCAGTGAATACGCCAATCATCGAGGATACTGACTAGTGAATGTGAATACAACCAAAGCCTTGAATACATTCTCATAATCTGCTCTAGTGGAGTAGATACACAGTAGTGAGGTATAAGTTATACGGTTGTTGAGTCAAAGGTATACGTCAATTGTGGCGAATATGCCAATTGTGAATACTGGTGGATATTGGATAGTAAATGTTAAATGGAATGCGAATACTCACCTTCTACTTATAATGTACCAGAGAGAGTTGGGGTGGCGTTGGTAGGACCTCCCACCCCATTGCTACGACTCTCGAGTCAAGTATCCAGGTGAGTATCTGATTCGGACCATTTCGTATCATATCCGGTCCTTGTATTCACTACTTTTCAATATCGGCTACAAATTATCCGATTTATTAACCATCCCTAGTTTGGAGAAACATTGGGGATCATAGTAAGGTATACGTTATATGTATACCAATAGTTTTTCTTAGAAAGGACTTAAATCGAATGTAATTGAATAATTTAGAAAACAAAATCTGTTCTTATCCATTCCATGAACAGTTATTGGACTCATTACATTGGGAGGAATGTATACTTTCCAAACCGTTGTGGAAGGAGGTGGGTTGTTGTCTAGCTAATGCTCAACTAAAAGGTTTTTTCGTTTACTCGCTTCATAAAGTAATGGGCAGATTTTCTACTTGTCTTTATCTCGTGCCATTATTTATCTTTCATTATGTTTACTCGATGTATTCGATTATACAGTTGTTTTTTTGTTTCAAATCTCCATTTATTCATATTAAAAATATATTGTCAATCCATAAATATATATATATATATATATATATATATATATATATATATATATATATATATATGTATTAATATATATATATATATATATATATATATATATATATATATATATATATATATATATGTATGTATTATATATATAAATATATATATAATTGCGGAAATAATTATAATACTTTTCCTACCCTGAGGTATTTTAAGTAAATACATAGTACGTGTCCGCTGAAGGCGGGTTATCTAAACCGGCACAAGACCGCTGACTCTATACATACAAAGCAGGGAGAGACCGCTTTACTGGATTAGGTGATATATACAGTTGTAAATTTCAATAAATAAGTTTAATAAATATATTTTTTCATACCATACTGTAGTTTATACCAAACGAGTTTTGGGCGTAGTTCAATCTCAGTCTAAAAATGCATATTTATTTAATAACTAGTATATAACAAAAAATACTAGTGAAGTATCGTTGGACTCATATATGTACAAGATGATAAGTTGAGACGAAGATATTGCCAACAGTTGGAATATGGCGTATGCTGAAGAGGAACTTGTGCTTCTGTTCTCAACTCCAATAGTCCTAACTAGTTGAGATACTTATACACAAAGTTATACTCAGATACCTGACACCAATGCGGTAGTCGCTCTTGTGGAATGAACTTGGCTTTAACTCTATGTTCCACTTTCGTTTACTAGGTTATGCCGCTACATAAAATATAAAGGACGTATTTAAGAAAATTAATGAAAAATGTAGCATGCTATAATATTATTTTGTTGCCAATCATTAAGTATTTGAAGGGGCTACGAAAAGTAGATTGAATTCTTATCACAGAACATGGCTCACCCTCATTCATTATCTAATAAGAAGAATGAAATTTTGCCAAAGTTACATATCCGGTCTGTCAGTATTCATAATTTCTATTTGATGCTTCTTTTTTTTATTATTATAAAGTTAAGTGAGGAATTAAGTCAACATAAACTCTGCACTCTGGCTTCAAAATATGGTCAACGGTTGACGGAAACATACGAACATACAAGAAATACTACACGGACATCCAAACCCATTAATGGAACAAATGGCCACAACTCTCATGCCTGAGAACACTAGGAGGATAATAAGAAGAACGTGGCTGAGGGATCTGTTACATAATAATATTAAATCAAGCCACTGGTACTGTTCTTCTTCATGCCTCTCTCGTCATTGTGTTCTATTTTAATGCCAGCCTATCTGCTATTTGTCAATTTGTTTGTATTTGACAGGTGTGGATACAAATATAAAGAGAAAAAGAATATTAAGTTTGGGCGTCAAGCCTTATTTTCTTATTGAATCTTTTCGCTTTTTATATAAAATATTGTTACTTGAAATTTTACTAAAAATTATTTATTACATAGTAATAAGCCATAAACGTCCAAGCTAGCTCATGTGAGGCGGCTGGTTTTTAATAGTATAATAGCAGTATGAGGTATAAAATCTATTTACAAAAGCATATCCATTATCAAAAAAATATATGTACAGAAGAAACAAAAGAAAAGAAACTGAAAGTAATCGTATGCTAAGTACAAATGAAATGAAAAAAAAAGAATAGCAAACCAAAAGATAATGGAAAAATAATATATTTATCGCTAATATTTACACTAAAACCTTTCATGCATGAGTAAAAAAGCATAGTAAAAATATTTATATTCTAATTAAAGAAATACATATCCTTTTAAGATATAACAATTGGTAGCTAGTCGAGGTAAGAATGAGGTTAATCACAGATTTAATTCGCTTTTCATTTTATTACTTCGCTTTCTGAAGTTAAACTATTACTTTTATATTTTACAGCTCCACCCCTGAGTTTGAGGGACATTTTGATAATTTTTTTCCTCGTTAATTTCTTCCACTGTGGCGATCTCGGTCCTCCCCCTGTCACCCTTCCACTAATGGGGCTCAAGGCTGGGTTTTTTATATTTTTAATTAAATGGTCAATTTATAGGGGAAAAAAAAGGAAAAATCATAAAGTATTTAAGGAAAAGGATCCTTCCGCTCATCGGGAAAATTTGAATGGTGTTGTTTTTTCCTCTCAAAAATAAATCCCCCTCAAGCGTTCAAATTGCCGACGTACTGATTTTGCCGAAACTATAATACTATATAGTTTTAAAAGTAAATTTCAATAATTATTATCACCGTTTTCTTTTAGTGGTGGGTCAGATTCCAGAAGTGATCATCGCCCTACAGAACCTCCAAGTATCTTACATTTGGATTTTTTATAAATATTATGTATGGAAGTTACATAATAAAGGTTTCGTTGGTTCTTCCCTTCGTACTATACACACAGTTTTAGATATCTATTAGATGGTTAATAACTTGAAATAATGTCGAGGAGGAGTGCCTTCTTTGTCTTCGAACGCACATTCATATTCACGTTAAAAATCGAAATTAAAGGTCTGAAATTTTAAAATACTAATAGGTTGAATTTAGTGTGTTAATTAAGGGGTTGTCATGGAAAAGGTAGAAAAATAAAAAATATTTTTCTTTTTTTTTTCATGTAAAATGTGTAATTAATCATACAAGTGGTACCTAGTGGAGCGACTCAGTGGTAGTGCGCTGAGTGGCCGTGGTGTTCAAATCCCGTTGATGGCAAGACTTTTATTTAACAGCCGGAGATGGATCCTATTTAATCTAGGTTCCTCCTAAGGGTTCACCCGGCCTCTATAAAGTGGGTACCCAAAATAAATGGGACAAATCTGGCAGTTGAGAGCGAGCATCCTCATAGGTGGACAAATCACATCCGCGCACAACCGTTGTCTTTGAAACAGAACAGTCTCTACCATGTACTGAGCCCCAAGTACTGAACTACAGGTTGTAGTGGTACAAGTTTTTATTTTAATCACACCAAGGGGATAGAAAGTGGAATAAGTCAACACTGGGAGGTTTAGTTTTTAAGAAAGGCTCTACATAGTTACTATCTCTCAATTGAAACCTTCATTTTTAATTGTCAACACAGATTTTTCTTCTTTTGGAACATTACCTTTTCCATGCCAACTCTCTAATCTCTTAAGCACTAATCTATGAGTGGGATGGGCATTGGGGTAAACGCTCTGAGCACCAGACATATGTTCCGAGCTTCTTTTGATTGTTTTCTTGGTAAATTGGCTTGGTATGAAAACGGAAATCAGCGAAATTGATCATTTATTCATTACAGTGGTAATTCTCATTTGTGTAACTGAACCTAATTTCCAAAAAGTATTGTTATGTCGTAGTTTAGAATTAAGTACGTTTTAATTTTCAGATTATTTCAACGCACTGTAGATGTTTATTTATATCAGATGTTCGATATAACTAAAAGGTAGAAAAGCTTTTTATCAAAATGTTTTAGACGAAACGGGTTTGACCAAATTTCCAAGAACACGGCCATTTTGAAAATTGGGTCAGCAACATTATCGATTATAGAAACTGTAAACTATTTATCGATGATCTAGTTTTGCTTTGATATCTGTCCTGGATTCGTCTTTGTGACATCTAGTGTTTTAATTTGCTTGAGGATGCTAATTCTGTTCATCAGTGCTTACGGTTGGATAATTTTTGTGCTAAAACGAGACAAATCATAGTAGGTCACTATGTTTTGCACCTATAATATTTCTCGATGTATTTTTTGTTATTTATTTTTATTAATAGTTATTTTGATGGTAATTTATGGAAGAAAATGGATTTTACTGACTTGAACACGATCCCAGGTAGCTCAGTGGTTTAGAGCACTGCAACGGAGATGCAGACGACCCGAGTTCAAATCCCGGCCAGGACAAATATTTTCTCTTTAAAACAAAAGCTTTTTTTATTATATTTGGTCCCTTTTTAGTAAATCGAGAATATTTATGGAGAATGGAGATAGTTGGGGGTGAAGTAAAAAAAAAAAAACACCAAATAAGTCAAGACTTATTTTTAATCTTCCTGGGTTCATGAGAACGTATTGTATATCTAAATAATGTAAGGATACACCCATATACACATGTTTGTATAAATTAGTAATACATACATGTGTGTGTATTAACTCTTAATTAATAAAAAAATAATAATTTATAAATATATATATATATATATATATATATATATATATATATATATATATATATATATATATATATATATATATATATATATATATATATATATATATATATATAGTTATAAGTTGCAGCTGCATCTCAAGTAAACAATACTTAGAAATTAGAATCAGCAATGTAAAACCTATATAGGACCTCGCTCCCAGCCCCTCCTGCTCTTTTTTACTCTCCTTTAGTTAAGTCTCATACAGTGTTAGCTTTTAGTCATTCTATGTACATGTTTAACTTCAATAAAAGTGGTTTTTAAAAAGTACTTAGCAACAAGAAGTTATTTAACTGGCGCCAGAACACAGGGACTTGAGGGCTTAATATACGAAGCAACAGAGGACTTCACATAGAAGACTTGACGTTCATCAAGGAATCTCAAGAATTTCTGAAGGTACATAAGAACTTATATTTATAAGTTCTTTCTTCTGTGACTTCATTAAACAGTCAACGTTAATGTGGAACTTGTTCAACAACTGCGACTGTAGTATAATTTGTTAATATCTTTATATCTAAACTCAAGTCGGTTTTATTTAAAAATAACTTTAGTTCTAAGAAGACTTACTAACTACTTATTAAGTTGCATGTACATTATTTATTGCCATTATATTAAATGCCAATATCAGATAGACTAAACAGCATAAGATTTAGACATTTAGATACCATAAGTGAAGAAGAAATTAATTTTGATTCTCAAGCAATAAATAATCAAGTAGAAATGAATCCGAATAGACTTATTACTCCGGGAGAATTTAAAATCCTACCCACATATGATGGTACCGCAAAAAATTTAAGGAAATTCGTAAACGCGCTAGAAAACTTACACGAACGATTCTGTCAAAACACAAATATTTACAAAATCGAAAATGAACAAGTAATGCTCATAACCGCGCAAAGTAAATTAATCGGAGAAGCTGAAGAGTGTACAGACAAAGCATTCGAGGATATTCACGAATTAATTGAATACCTAAAGAAACAATTATACGATTCAAGAACTATCGAAACCATTAAGTACGAAATTCTAATGATGCAAGCAAAGCATAAGGAGCAACCTATTGATTACGTGAACCGCATAATAGAAAAAAGACAAGATTTAATAACGAAATTATTCGCCGAAAATAAAAATAATGAACTTAAATATCATGACAGTGATATAGCTCACTCCGCGATTCGTAATTTACACCCTGTATTAGAACGACAATTTACTCACATCATCTGCAATAGTATTATAGACATTAAACTAGCCTTGAAAAATACGTTTAATGCCATTGTATATCAATTATACGGTGAAAGGAATAGAATTAATAAAGAAATAAATTATAATAAACAAAAATTTAATAATCCTCATCATAAATTTAATAATCCACATCAAAAATTTAATAATCCTCATAAAATAAATAACTATTACAAAAACCATAACGATCAATACCATCCACAACAATTTCAACCTAAACACGAAAAACAATTTTATCCCCAACCAAGTGGAAGTGGTCAGTTTCGAAACAATTATCAAAAACCTTATAATCAACAATGGTCACCTCGGGAACAACATCAATTCTTTAACAAACCTTCATCAAATCAATTCCGTACACAGCACAATTTTGAAAAAACTCCAAAACCAGAAACGGTGTCAATGAGAACTGTGTCTGATAAAGCGCACAACATAGAAAATAACGAATATGAGCTACTACAAAAAGAAAATTATGAACTGCGCGAACAACTCAATGAACTAACAGACAAATTAAATCATTTTTTAGACTTAGGTCACAAAGATCCGGATCCCCCACCGAATCCATACCAAGAAGAGAGTTACCTCGAATAACGGAAAAAAAAGAGTCACAAAAAACAATAGACAAAATTAATCAAATAAATAAGAATAATAATAAACTCGAAAGAAATAATAAAGAAATAAGAATTATAAGTAACAATGAAGAAATGAAAAAGACTATCAATAATAATAAAACCGACGTAAAGAAAGAAATTAAAAATATAATAAGTAACGAATATAAAGTAAAACATGTAGAAAAGACAAATAAGGAACCAGTGATTCCGACCAATTTGTCGGATAGAGCAACTAATAACTTAAAAATATTAACAAGTCCATTTTATATTAATAAAACAGAAAAATATCCTAATATTATTAAAACTCAAAAGAAAATAAATACAAACAAATTAAATAGAAATAAAGTAAAGAAGGAAAACAATATAAAAACATATGCAACTTTATTTAGATCTAAGATCGCGGATGTGCGCAACTATTTAAGGGGTAAAGTCAAAAAGAAACACTAGAGTATTTCGTACCTCGGATTAAACATTATATGAATTTAATAACAGAAACAACAAGGAATCGGAATACGGACATTAATTAGATTTAACATAATTAGAATTAAAATTAATATTAGAAATTATACTAAAATCTTATGAATAAATAATAATTAAAATTAAACATTAGAAAAAAATATTAATAATAAGCTTCAATTCTTAATCAATTAAAAATAGAAAAACAAAGTAATTAATAATAATTAAAATTAAAGATATAATTATAAAACTATAGTATACAAACAGAATAAAAAAGGTAATTAATAATAATCATTAAATATAATAATAATAAGTAAATAATTAATAATAAATATAAAACTATATTATAAATAATAGAAATAATCACTATAATACAATAATTTTAGTTAAAAGAAATAAGGATAAAAATTATAGATTATAATTACTAAACAACTTATAAACAATTTATACTAACCACAGATGCCTCAAAGCAAGCTATAGGAGCTGTTTTAAGCCAAAGATAGATGGAATAGAACATCCGATTGCGTATGGAAGTAGAGTCCTCAGTAAGACTGAAGAAAGATATTCAACAATAGAAAAGGAATTATTGAGCATTTTATATTTCACCCAATTCTTTAAACCATATTTGTACGGATCACAATTTGTATTACAGACCGATCACAAGCCCTTAATTTGGATCTTCAATATGAAAAACGAAAATAGTAGAATTATGAAATGAGTATGGCGGCTACAAGAATTTGAATTTACAATACAACACATCAACGGAAAAAGTAATAAAGTAGCAGACGCCTTAAGTAGAAGAAATGAAGTTACGATGATTGAACCCCAAAATGTAGAAATTCCAGATGAATCAGCTCCGGAATATGAACAATTCGTCGAACAAACATTGCATGAAGGAAATAACGAGACAAGTATTGATTGATATTGATTCAGATATGAGTATTGACGTCGTTTCAGATAATAATAATAATAATAATAATAATAATAATAATAATAATAATGATAATAATAATGATAATGATAGTATAATGACTCAACATTCCCAGTTGAGTAGTGATAACCAATGTTGGATAGTTGATGACGATACAAAATGTATCAATATTGAAAAATATCAAATAATTGTAAAAAAGGGAAACCAAGAAAATGAATTTTCTACACAAAAATTATTTCAAAATAAGATCAGGTACGAATTAACAATAAGTGATAAAAGTAGCTTAAATCTAATATTACTAGAAATCTTACAACCAAACACAACATATGGAATTTATTTAGAATCTTCAAACAACCCATTATATAAATAAATATTAGAAGACAATAATAAAGAAATAATAAAAATTATTCAAACAGAATATAAAACAGTAAGGCTAAAACAATATCTTTTATTATGTAATGATATTCAAGATTCAAACGAACAAAAGGAAAGTATAGATAATTATAACATAGGCAAAAATTGTCATAGAGGAATTTATGAAACGTATGAACACCTTAAAAGAAAAATATATTTTCCTAATATGTATAAAAAAATTACGGAAATAATTAATGACTGTGAAGTTTGTAAGCAACAAAAGTATGAAAGAAAACCTATAAAAGCTAAATATATGATTACAGGAACGCCAGAAAGTCCTTTTGCAGAAATAATGATTGATTTATTTTCTTGCAGTAGAGAAAATATAGTTTTTACCGCAGTAGATATATTTTCAAAAAGATTATATACAAAGTTATTAACACATAAAAATGCTATATCTATCGTTAATGCCTTGGAAGAATACTGTGCCTTATTTCCACCTCCTCAAAAGATTATCGCAGACCAAGGAAAGGAATTTGACAATCTCTTAGTTAAAAACTTTTGTAAAGGATATGATATCGAATTACATATCAGAAGTAGAAATCATTCTAATTCTATTGGATTATTAAATCGAACTCACTCAACGTTATTAGAAATATTAAGAACTATAGAAAATAAAAAGTAAAAATTTGATAAACAATTACGTGTAGCGACGATCGCCTTTAATAATTCCATTAATCAAAAATTAAAACTAACGCCAAATGAAATAACATTTGGAAAATATAAAAACACATATAAAACAGATAATGTCCAGGAAATATTGATTCATGATTACTTCTCCTATTTAAGAAAAATGCAAACGAAAGTAAAAGAAATGATAGAAAAAGAAAAGGAAGTAAGAACAGAAAAACTTAATGAAAATAGAGAAGACCCTCCGGAAGTAAATAAGGAAAATGCCTATGTTCGAGCTACAAAACAGAATTAATCGTGTGCTTCATTATACAGTTAATAAAATAAAAGTAATTGATAGCTATTTCGAAACATATCATTATTATAACACCAAACCAATTATCAATGAAATAAATAATCTTTCAAACTTAACAATAATAGGATCAACTAGTCTTAACAAATTAATTCTGCACAATATACAATTATTGAAAAAACAATTAGAAACATTAACGTACGTACCACAAAGACTAAGAATAAAACGCGGCTTAATTAATGGACTTGGTATAGCCATCTCTTGGATTACCGGCAATATGGATGCCAATGATAAGGAAAAATATGATAGTATAATTCAACAATTAACTTTACATAACAAACAAAACAATATCAACGAATTAAATTTAATCCAAACCAATCAAAAATTAATTGACAAATATGAAAATAACACAAAACATATTAATAACAATTTTAAACAAATATCCAAAATAATAAAAGAAAAAGAGGATTCATACGACTTATATATTCAAACACAATTGCTTGAAAATCAAATAGCCAATTTGTTATTGTCGATGGAGTTTTGTAAAACTGGCATAATCCATTCTAATTTGTTAGCAGACATAATAGAAAATATACCTGATAACGTAACATTAATTAGCAATAAGTCTAACATAATATGGGAAAATACCAAAATATATTGTTCCTTCTATGATACAACGTTTCATGTATTTGTAAAGCTGCCTGTTCATGAAAAGGATTATTTGGGATATCTTCTAATACCAATCCCAATCAATGTAAATAATTCATATAGAAAATTAGATATTGATAAACAATTAGTTATTAAACATAATAATGAATATAAGTATGGACAATGTAGATTATTAGATTATTATTACTGTCAACAATTAAAAACTATTAATAATATGTGTACCATTAATATTATTGAAAATGCTAATCTTAGTAATTGTACATATTCCTTATGTGATACCAATCTTTATTATAATGAATATTTACGTGTATATTTTACTGTTGGTTTAAGAAAAATTAAAACTTGTAGAAATGATACAGTATTTTTACCAGATGTAGCCATGGTTAATGTTAGCAAACATGATTGTATTCCATTGTTCAACAAAACATATCAACATAATATGCACCATGTTTACAAATCTTTATATTTAAGTCCAAATTTAGAAGAGATAGAAATGTTAAACACTACAATACCGAAATTTATAGAAATCCCCTTTCTTCCTTACATTCCTGATAAATTATTATATGCAATTGTATGTACTCTAATATTACTCATTCTAGGTATAAGTTAGTATGTATATCGTAAAAATCAACAAATTATACCTACAGCGCCTGAGTTCCATGAACTAGCTACGCAACAGCAAATTGTATATGAACCTACGATTCAGTATAAGACAATTTCAAAATACTACAAAGCTCCAGGAGTAGCTTCTGATCTTCCCTCTGGAGGAGTTAAATGAGTTAAAATGTGGGAAACTAAAGTGTGATCATAAACAATTCCCAGAACTGATAGTGCAGGTGGAAGTTGCAGCTGCATCTCAAGTAAACAATACTTAGAAATTAGAATCAGCAATGTAAAACCTATATAGGACCTCGCTCCCAGCCCCTCCTGCTCTTTTTTACTCTTCTTTAGTTAAGTCTCATACAGTGTTAGCTTTTAGTCATTCTATGTACATGTTTAACTTCAATAAAAGTGGTTTTTAAAAAGTACTTAGCAACAAGAAGTTATTTAACTATATATATATATATATATATATATATATATATATATATATATATATATAGAATTTAGAGAGAGAAGAAAAACACTTTATTGAAGCATTACAATCTGCCTGTTGTGGGCAATAAGTAATGGTGCTATGTGTGTATATATAGAATAAAGATAGGATATAAAAAATCTGAACTTCTCGAATAGCATTCTAAACAGATTGGCCTGTTAACAAATTCGAATCAACTCTGTGACTGTGGTCTTGCAGCGAACTGCATATCTTATGAGTGAGTATATTTATGAAGGCGCTGATGCCAGGTGCAAAGACCCGTTCTTCGCTTAATTTCCCGACCTAAGGTTGATGAACTTGTGGTTTGGAAATGGTCAGTGCTCGCTTTGAATGTATACCCTGATATCTGATCTGTGTTTAGTCACTGCTTATATTGTTGTTAGTGCCTTCCGCGATCCCTTGATTTGGGCTAGGTAGTTGTTGTTTGTACATTTAAGGTCGCTTTATGCTGCTATGACTAATCGGACGATACTACAGTGGGAGCACTAAATTTTTCCTATCCAGGTTTAATTAGGATAGCTATTTTTAACGGGTACCTGGCATCATACAGTACACCCCGTTTAACATACCTTAGGGTCACCTATGAACCCGCAATATTGGGCTAGTAGACAGGTCGCCCCAGATTTGAACTAGTTGTCATATTGTAATGGACTCCCAATCTCGTATGATACGCACCGGATTGAGGATTGGAGAATAGTCGCGAATCTTAGAAAGGTTAACTCATATCGGGTGGGTAAGAGATAAAAAGCTGTACCACTACGAGCCGTGAACGGTTTGTCTCTAGATAGACCTACTTTTCCTACTGCAATTTTATTAGGACTACAATTTTAGAAAAATACTCAAAAATCTTTTTAAGCGGTCTAATCTATCCTAGAGTATAAGAAACATTATTCTCGTATATGTAATGTTGAGGTTCCGATTTTGACAATTTGGATTTTTAAGAGTTTTGTTGGGGAAAGTTATCAAGTTGAACCTTCTCATTAATTTTTAAATTACAATTTAAAAGCTAATCTAATAGGTCCAAATAAACGAAATAAAGTACAGTTGTTACTTAAACCTGTGTCGTTACTCTGCCTAAAATCCTATTTTTTATGGTATGTTTTCGGTCTAATTATTATAACTTATAAAGTTCATATACTTCCTTTACGGCAACCGAACTAAGGCGGTTTTAATCTACGGTCAGAGTATTTTCGGAGAATACAATCAATATTTTTCTTGTAGTCAGGCAATATTTTTGGTCTGAGATGACTTATAGTTGACATTTGGTATAAAGTGAGAGTGTCAGTAACATAATTTTCTTAACGTTAATTTGTTAATTCTGAATGATATATTATAGAAAAAAATACAGGGGTTCATTACACTTGTATTTATTAAATGTAAAATGACTTAGTATTATAAGGTATGAAAAGATTGATGTCGGAACCGGGCCAAATCAGCAACAAACGGGACATTAAGGTCATTATGGATTACTTTGTTTTTAACAAAGTAAGGAGCATTGAGGATTTTACGAAGGATTTTGGATTGTAAGGATTGACTACGATGGAATTCGATGGCTTAGTGGAGCCCCAAAGCTCTATTCCGTAAGTTCAGATGGGTCTAGTGATTGTCATGTATATGAGTATTTTGTAATTAATTAGGAGCATAGATCGTTTGTCTAGTAAATGTTGAGGTAGCCTGAAACGACCAACTGTTTCTTGTCGTTTCAGTCTAGTATGAGGATTCCAAGTTAAGCGTTCCAAGTTATGTGATTCGATGAGATATGTGGGAATTTATTTTAATCCTCCAGTTTTGACACCAATTTTCAAGTATGGTGCTTTTATTTATGATTTAGGTGTGGTGTACATTTGGTATTTAAGGCTATGAAATTGAAATTGTGTTAATAGATTAGTCTTTTTGTAATGTGTGAAAAAATTTCACTACCTAAGAGAAAAAAAATTTTAAATTATTTTCAAGTCAAAAACGCATTTTATGACTTTATTTCATCATCAAACCCTAAACTTTTCAGTTCTGGGATTCAAAATTCGGTAACACGTTGGGAAAATGTATAGGCGATGAGGGTGATTATTTTAAAGAAATTGTTTTACTTAGTAATCATTCCTCTGAAACCGCGCATTTCATATGAAACGACCCAATAAATCCTATAACCTGTACCACTACAGCTAGTGAACGGGTCTCAGTACATGGTAGATACTGTACTGTTTCATGGACAACGGTCCTGCAATGAGGTGACTTGCCTAGATCACGCTCAACCGCCAGATTTTTCCCCCTTATTTTACGTACCCTATTTTCAAAAATATTTAGAGTGATACCAGGAGGGTCCTAGATCTTATATGATCCATCTCCGGCTGCAAACAAACTAAATAAAAGTACTGCCCACAGCTGGATTTGAGCCAGGATTTTCGGCATGGCAACTCAGTGCTCTACCACTGAGCCACTCCGCTACCTACCCAATAAATAACTTATATCAATATTACGATATACTTTATTATAATTGCCATGATTGAAATTAATTAAGTTTTTAGTAATTAAGTTTTAAGTTTATTTCTACTAGTAATGAAGAAAATATATTTTTTTTAAATTTGATTTTCTTTCACGCGGTGTTTTTTACGTCGCTTACATGTGTTCGTACGTCCGTACTTGTGAATATGATAACGGGAAAACCTGGGAATGAGGGTTATCTAGGACAAATCACCTCTCTGCACACCGGTTGTCCATGAAACAGTACTGTCTCTACCCTTTATTGAACCCTAGACTATTCACGGATTGTAGTGGTACAGGTTTATCTTTCACACGGTTTAAGATTTGTTTATATCCTAACTTGTAAATGTAATCAAAATATCCTTTTGCGATGAAGCCGCGGATCTGTTTGCTCATTTTATTCGTGTCAGATTGCGTTTTACACTGCATATCTGTTATAGTTGAATTATAACATAATATGATGGTGATATTATAACCATTTTATATGTACTGTGGTTATTAATAATTATCAGTTGAATATTTTCAATCAACTCCCTTAATCTAAGAAGTGGCAGTCTCGATTTTCAGTCGTTATCTGAAACGCGACTAAACTACTAAAAGATGTCCTTTTAAGCTTCCTTTTAGTTTCTTAAAACGTTAAGATAAACTCTATCATCATTGTCTGTGAAGGCTAGTGCTAAAAATACACTAATTGCTTATTATATAGTATTATTTATCCTGAGTTGATTTGCTGCAGACAGCGTGCTGAGTATATTAGTTCGGTATGAGATGATCGAATGCTGTGATCAATGCCTCAGGTATTGTGGCTGCCATAGACAGGAAGTTATCAGTGGCATGGCATTGTGCCAAATGAATTATACACGACCGCATCTTATCTATGAAGGGTGTAGCTGAGCGGAATAGATTCTTCTCGATCCGTCTCAAGTTCACGAGTTTCTCGGGTAATAACCTAGGAGATCACCATAATAATAGCGCTTGGCCAATTTTCTCTAATTAGATATTTATATTCTCTTACGATAAATTTCAGAAATTTTGGATATGATGTACTTAGTTGATGTGTAAATAGTTGACTGGATATATATCTTAGTATATAATACATAATGTTCGGGGGTGCAGTCAGTTGATTCTATACTAAATAAGTATTTATTTTATTTAATTTGTGCCTGATATACTTTATATAATAATTAAATAGTTATTAAATAATATAAATGAATATTGTTATGTAATTAATAAAATGAATAAACAATACATAAAATAATAATAAAAAAAAAAACTTTATCACTAAGACCCATGAAGCGTATGGAGTTCAGTAAATGTTGGAGATTGTACTGTTTCTTGTTGTGCAGGGGAGTGATTTGTTAGAACCAAGCATTCTACCATTGACCCACTCAGCTCTCTTAAATAAATAATAGTTATAATAATATAGTACAATTAGTTAATGTGTATCATACCAGTGTTGACATTCTTAATTAATTAAATGTATTGCATGTATAGTAATATAGCGTGTATTCATGATTAGTTAGTTTAAAAGAAGTGAATTATGAAGTTAAAAAGTATTATCTTAATAACAATTACGTAATATATATAAATACTACAGTATATTTTCTTAGGCGGTGAGAATCCAAGGATTATGCTACAAATATTACAAATTAATTTCAGTGACAATCAGTGACAAAATAATATCATAATAATGTTTAATCGCCCATTGTTTAAAAAAAAGATCTATTTGAGGCTCATATATTGTAACCTTAGTTGGTTGTTTAAATATTTTAGCAATTGGAAATTCTAATTACAATAAACACTTTCCATATATCATTATTATCAATGGATGTTTTAATAAGTTTGTTGTGAATATTAATTAGTTTGAAAATTATTTTCCAAGGTTATTTATTTCTTTTTTTATACGGCTTTGGTGTGGATGTCACATACAGAATGGACCAGCTGAATACTAATAATGTATTTAGTAGATAGGTATTTCTTTCTTAAATTATGATTGTTATTAACTTATTATTATATAAATAATTTCTTACTTAGTTTGTCATGTTAAAAAAAGAAAAAATCCAACATAGGTTCTTCCTTTCTTAAAGAAAAGAAGCAAATTTGCATTTTGATTCACAACTTGTGTGTGAAAAGAAATGAGGCGAAAACCGTTGTGTTCCAGGAATACTGGCAAACATGTACAAATACTTGCGAAATTTCTTTAGTTTGTTCTTCTTTGGAACTTTCTTTTTTATGATTCATCACGCGTTTGTAAAAATCTACTAAAGAGAGTTGAAGTGAGTTGGGGCATATTTAATCTGTTAGCTAATCTAAGGGATCTAAGACCCTCCTGAGGCTCACCCAGCCTCTGTAAAGTGGGTAACTTAAGTAAGGGGGGAAATGTGGCGGTTGAGCCTGAGCTAGGACAAATCACCTTCCAGTACAACCGTTGTCCAAGAAACAGTACAGTCTCTACCTTATACTGAACCCAAACACTTCACGGGTTGTAGTGGTACAGGTTTTTTTTGGTGACTGGGCCCGATGATGAAGTAATTGTACGAAAGTCTAAAAAAGAAGATTTTATTCTTTAACCACATTGTTATTTAAAATTGATTTTTTTTTCTTTCAGTAAACAAACCATCACCATACAGTAATAGTATAACAGTTGCTTTTCGATACTGGAGGGTGTCTTCATTATGATAGAACTACATATTTTATTTATTAAGGATCAGCTGTATAGGGCAAGTTTTGACATTTAGGATTTTAGTAAACAATCGGTAGAAATAAGATCGAAATAAAATTAGTTCATAACCAGAAATCACACTTTGTAAGTTATAATTTTGATTTTGATCAGTAATATCTTTTAATATACAATGAAGTAATTTGACCATTTTTTTTCTGTTTCAGGTTGGTCCCTAGGTTTGACATCTTTACCTAAGCGTGCTTAGTTAATTATATTTTTACTCCACGGAACAGTAATTATTAAATACAATTTTGGTATTTAGTCAGTATTAATTTTATGCATGTAAAGTGTATACATTTTTTTAAAGTAACTAAGTCCACTTTAGTTTTGGGAAAAAATTTGGAGGAAAATGCGCATTCTCACATTTTGTCTTCTCATACTTAATACTGGAAAATATTCTCAAATCAAGTGAAAATTGATGGAAAAATTCATTCAAGCCATTTAGGTTTTTTTTTCTTTATTAGGACAAAGCTTTCATCATACAAGATTCTACAATTCCTTTATCTAGAATTCCGACAATATACTACTAGCTGTCTAGATTTATTTTTGAAGAGATATTTTAATTTTTTTTTCAAGTTTAACTTTTCCTCAAAGATCTTTTTGTTCATGTGTGTTCAGTAATTGAGGAAAATATGGGTCCCTCTTTTTTCCAGACTATTTCACAGTTAGATATAGAAACTTAGAATTAGTTGTTTCTTTTATCTCCTTCGAATTATCTTTATTCCAGGGTCGTAGATGGAGGGAGAGATTGTTGGTTTGCTACCCAGCAACAATTAGCTAAATGAGACAACCCGGGAAGTTAATTCCGCCAATTGGTCTATAATAAACATTGCGGCTGGATGCTTAAGAGAATCATTCTATAACTGTGCTGCTGCATTTTTACATTGAATTCTCAAACTTCTTTCAACTATTTATTGTACCGACAGTTATAATTATTCGAATAACAGATGTTTAGGTCTGATCCCCTAGCAATGGCTGAATATGAAATATCTTACGTTTAACGCTGCATTAATCAATTCAATTACAACTTCTCTTGCAAGTGTGTAATTATTCAAGATTGACAAGGGTTAAAGCTTGATAGTTTTATTTAAGTTGGCTCTATAATGTTTGAGAGTTGGGAGACCCTAGGATGGTCCTATTCTATAGCTCACGAATTTTCTGCAAAGCGGATGTTGATTCAGAATGCAACTTACACTTTTTATTTTTAGAGACTCTAATGAATTATAAAATGATACAAGTTTTAAGTACAAAATAAATAAATAAAAAAATAGGAGAAATAGAAGCCCGTTTGTTTGTTTATCCATTTAACGTCATTTTATGCTGCTATGACATTTTGCCTGTCCTGGTATAATGAGGATTGGCCTCCTTTACGAATTCATGACATATTACAGGCCCGGGAACCCATTTAACGTCCCTTCCAAAGGGCGGCACTACCGCGAATGTTTTACTTCCTTTTAAAAAAATTCTTGGGCCCCTTTACGGCTACAAACCCTTGTGTGTAGTAAGTTGTTATACTAACCACTACACCTCAGGTCACCCCCTTAAAGGTCCGTTACCAATGCTACCAAAATACAGGACTAAAAAAAAAAAAATCAAAATGAAAAAAGATTGAGACTCCCAAGAGAAACTTGTTTAACATCTACTTATCTATAGAAAACCTTAATAACCGCAGTAGACATATTGAATTTCAGCTCTTTTGACCTCATGTTGGGCTGTTTTAAGTGCTCAAATGTAGCCCCTTTTTTAAATATAAAACCCCGAAATCATCATAACGGTATTATAGGGATTATAAAAAGCCTACCCCTACTACTAAGATATACCCCTACTACTAATACAACCTGCAGAGGTTATTGGATTCAGGAAGATTTTAATGCAACAGATGAAAGGAAGGAAAGAATATTCGAACAAGCAGAAAGGCAACCTGACTTCTTTTCTTAATTTTACAAAAAAGAAACAAAAACGATTAATACACAGATATGTGACTTATTTGAGATACAAGTATCTGAAATATAGATACAAGATACAAAATACGTATTTTCGTCTTGTATCTAAAATACTATCTAAAATTAATTTTGTGTAAAGGAGATAGTTGGGGGGTGCAGTCAAAAAGAACACTGAATAAGTAATAAACTTATAATTATGTGCCGACGTTTCGACCTACAGTGTAGGTCATCTTCAGGGCTATGAGAGAAACAAACAGAACAAAAAATATAAAAATGTGCAGTAACAATAATACTGTGACAAGTAATGTAGAAAATTAAAATAGTGGCAGATATGAAGATGAAAGATAACGAATATTAAAAAAGTGACAGAATATAATAAAATTAAGATATAGACAGATTTAAAAAAAAATAATGATAATGAAAAGAAATTAAAATAGTGACAGATATAATAAAATTAAGATAAAGACAGATATAACAAAATTAATGATTATGAAAAGAAAATGAAAATAATGACAGATATAATAAAGTAAGACAGATTTAATAAAATTAAAGAAAATGAGCAGAAATGATAAATTATAAATAACACATATAAAATAAAATACAGAAAATAAATGTACAGAAAGGATAGTAAAGTAAAAATAATATAAAGGAAAATCAAAAAGGAGGAGGTAAACCAAAAATACAAAATGAGAATATTTACATATACAAAAAAGGTTGGAACATGAAGAATAAAGAAAAACTAGTAAAATAAAGATATAAAATGTATGATAACGGACTTAAAGATGTTACATGTTACAGAAAAGTATGGAACTGTATGTACAATAACTAATGTGAATAATAGAAATACTATTGTACAGTAACAATAGTGTACAATGACTATTTGAAAAATAGTTGATAGGATTAATAAATTTGAAAAATTAAAATTAGTGAAATACTATTGTACAGTAACAATAGTGTACAATGACTGTTGAAAAATAGTAGATAGGATCCTCATTCCTTCAATCCTTAAAACTATGTTGTGAATCCGGCTACCTTACCTTCCATGGACAGTTCTTTTCCCAAATTTCTGGACTAGCCATGGGAAATCCCCTAGCTCCTGACCTTTCTAATATTGTTCTAAATGACCTTCTAGACTCCATTCTACCTCAGGTCGTTGACGATATTTGTTTCATCAAAAAATATGTAGACGACCTCCTCCTTATCATGAATCCCAACATCATTACTGATTTATTATCTTCCTTCAATTCATACCATCCCCGCCTCCATTTCACCGTTGAAGTCGAATCCAATAAGTCACTACCTTTTCTTGACCTCCTTATCATTAAAAATCCTGACAACACCTTATCCACAGATTGGTATACTAAACCCACTTACTCTGGCAGACTTCTTAATTATTACTCCCAACATCCGCACCACCTTAAAATTAACGTTGTTTAAAATATCATTCACCTTGGCCTATCCCTCTCTGACGCCTGCTTCCATAAAACCAACACCCACCGTATCAAAGAAATCCTTTTAAAGAACAATTTTCCTCCCTATATTGTTAATAAACTCATCCATGACTACTATAACCCCCCACCCCCACCCGATCGCCACATCCACCATCTATCCCTATATACAGATCCTTGCCATATATACCCTCCCTCTCTAATAACATTCAAAAATACTTACGTTCCTTTATCCCCAATTTACGTATTGCCTTTAAATCCCATAACAAACTTTCCCATATTTATACCCGTATCAAAGATCCTATTCCCCTCAAACTACGTTCCCATGTCGTTTATCGTATCGTGAAACCAAAAACTTCCTTAAAGACCGTATTACCCAACACAAATATGCCATTTCCTTCTATAACCATAGCTCCTCTAAACTTTCCGAACATGCCCTTTCTTTATACCACACTTTTGATTTTGATAATACGTCTATCCTAGCTACTGTTCCTAACCATGACAAACGCATCCTCTCTGAAACTATCCACATAAATTTAGAATCCTCCATTATCAATCTTAAGACTGACTCACATCACCTTTCCTCTACCTACTCCCAAATTTTTAATTTACTCAAAAAACCTTAAATTCTGTTACTTCGTCACTGATGTTTCTTTTGTTATCACACTATTGACATTTATATTTTTTTTGTATTAATTTTATTAATTTTATTTATATTAATTTTATCCATTTATTCACTTCCCCTCTTTTTTCCTATACTCCAGTATGGTTACCTTCTATAGTTACCTTTTTGGCCGCTAGAGATCGCTTCTAACTCTTCCGCCTTGCTCGCTTAACGGTTTTTTCATTGCTAGCCAGCCGTTACATCTAACGACTTCGCTCTCCAAATCGGTACGTCTTTTCTTTATATTTTATTTATTATATCCTTTTCTCTTTATCCTTTCTCCATTCTTCACACTACCTATTTTTTCCTCCTTATCATTTTGGCATCCATCATATGTTGGTAATCTAGAGTTCATATTTTTAAGCACTAATTTTAATTTTTCAAATTCATTAATCCTATCAACTATTTTTTAAACAGTCATTGTACACTATTGTTACTGTACAATAGTATTTCTATTATTCACATTAGTTATTGTACATACAGTTCCATACTTTTCTGTAACATGTAACATCTTTAAGTCCGTTATCATACATTTTATATCTTTATTTTACTAGTTTTTCTTTATTCTTCATGTTCCAACCTTTTTTGTATATGTAAATATTCTCATTTTGTATCTTTGGTTTACCTCCTCCTTTTTGATTTTCCTTTATATTATTTTTACTTTACTATCCTTTCTGTACATTTATTTTCTGTATTTTATTTTACATGCGTTATTTATAATTTATCATTTCTGCTCATTTTCTTTAATTTTATTAAATCTGTCTTACTTTATTATATCTGTCATTATTTTCATTTTCTTTTCATATAAATTAATTTTGTTATATCTGTCTTTATCTTAATTTTATTATATCTGTCACTATTTTAATTTCTTTTCATTATCATTATTTTTTTTAAATCTGTCTATATCTTAATTTTATTAAATTCTGTCACTTTTTTAATATTCGTTATCTTTCATCTTCATATCTGCCACTATTTTAATTTTCTACATTACTTGTCACCATATTATTGTTACTGTACATTTTTATATTTTTTGTTCTGTTTATTTCTCTCTCATAGCCCTGAAGATGACCTACACTGTAGGTCGAAACGTCGGCACATAATTATAAGTTTATTACTTATTCAGTGTTCTTTTTGACTGCACCCCCCAACTATCTCCTTTACATTAGATCATCCAGTCAACTATTTTCATCTCATAAAATTAATTTTGTATCTTGTATTTAAATACCTTTTGTTTGGTATCTTAGTATTATGCAAATAATTTTTGCTAAAATACTTTTAATAATAGTTATCTATGCATTCATTCACAAAATGTGACAAGATTCTACTGTTATATTAATTTTAATATTATATTAAAATTATTTTAATTTTAAATGTCACCATAAATACAATAGAACGAGCCTCCAAAAGTTATGTGCAGCTAAAAATAAAATTTGTAATGAGTACAATGAATTTAAGAAAACAATTAAGAGAGTTCAACACTGGCGAATCTGTTTGACAGCTGATATTTAGTGTTCCTCTAAAAGAAGTTATTTGGGGGTTACAGTCCATTTGATTGAAAATAAGACTTTTGAGAGGAAAAGTGTTAGCATTGCTTGCTGAAGATTCAAAGGGGCTCATACATATGATAAGGTTGCAGAAATCATAGCTGATATACATTCAGACCATGCCCTGAAAATGTCAAAAGTTGTTAAAACAGTTACAGATAACGGTTTAAGTTTGGTTAAGGGTTTTGAATTATTTGGGAAGTCTGATTCAGAGACAGTTGAAAATGAACGTGTTTCACATGCGTATGAAGAAGATCTTGAAGAAACATCACTCGATGAAGGTAATGAAGATGAAGATGATGATTCACTGCTTGTACTTCAGATTTACAGATGCTTCATCAGACTTACAAGGTGAAAGTGATTGCCTTCTGCCTGGACATGAAATGCGCTACGCACACTATGCATTTGATTGACAATACAGATTTCAAAGAAGCAAGATTGAAAAATACTTTTTATAAGAGACTTTTCTGATGCTTTCTCCAACTTCTCCACGCGCAGCTCGATGGAGCTCCTTTTATAATTCCATACAAGATTTTTTAGCCGTGCAGAACCGTCTTAGTGATACCATGAAAATATTAAAATTACCTTCGTTGAAAGATAATGAATTAAGTTTTTAAGTGAATATGTGAACTGTTCAAAGCAAATAGCAGAAGCTATTCAAAGCTTCCAAGGGAGAAAAGACGCTTACTATGGTTGTTCGTTACCTGAGCTAATAAGAATTCAACATATCATCAAATCTCTTAGGATGAAAAGTCTAAAATACTGCAGCTCTTTGCTTCATGCCATTGAAGAAAATCTAAACAGGCGTTTTAAAAAGTTTTTGCAGTTAGAGGCTGCAGCAAATGATGCAATATTAGCCGCAGTGTCACATCCGTTCTTTTTAATTGAAACGGGTACCAAAAGAGCGGAAATAATATGTAAAAGAACTTATCGAGACTGAAACACGAAAGATGAATCAATCTGAAAAACAAAAATCGGAGGCTTTGGACAATATTGAAGGTGATATAAAAAAAAAATTCAAAAGATGAATCTTATTACATGTTTTTAGAGGATTCTGATTCCTCTATTGCAAGAGGCGAAAAAACAGGGTCTACTTGCAGCACCGCTGACTTAGAAACACTGCAATACATATATAATAAAGACAAGAGCTTAAATGCTTTAAGAGCTTAAATGCTTATCCTACAATAAAAAAAAAAATTCAAATATAACACCTCTTTGCCAAGTTCTGCCCCTGTGGAGCTGATTATGATTATGATTATGATTACACGGCCTCATTGAAGAAAAATGAGTGATAAAATGTTTGAAGAAGATGATGACCTTAAAAATATTATATTTGTCTTGTCATATTTGCTCGATTAACGCAATCTATTCATTAATAATTCATGTTAAAAACTAAAATATAAAAATAAAATGTTGTTTTCTTACAAAAGACATTCTCTGTCATTCAAAACATTCTCTTGATTGGTTTATACAGGCCTTAGTCAATCCGAGCGATTATACACTATATAGCTCCTAGTCTACACATTGCTTTGCGGTTTGAGCCCCCGCTAGTTATTAGGATAAAATCGGTGTAAAACCCTGGCCTGGAACGGTTCTGTATTTTCATTTAAAGATAATTTTTGCTCAAGTATTAACAATGAAATATCCCGCTTCATTAAGGATTGAAGTAATTTTCTGGTTCCTTTGTTTAACTTTATTTTTCTCCTTCACTGATTACAGGACGAATTAACTGGGAGCAATTTAATAACGATTTGGAAAGGAAACTAGACTTACGGATTCCACTAAAAACTAAACAAGACATTGACAGCGCAATAGAAATACTTACAGCAACAATAACACAAAGTATAAGAGATAACACTACCATAAACAGAAATAATATCACACAACAGACTAACCTGCCACAGCACCTTCGCATCTTGCTAAGCGAAAAACGCAGAGCAAGATCTAAGTGGCATAGGACTCGTTACCCATCAGATAAAACGTATTACACCCAACTGATTAACAAACTGAAAACGGAGATTAGAAACTTCAAAATCCAAAATTTACTTAGTGTGACTGAAAATCTTACGACTACTAACAAATCACTATGGACGACCGCCAAAAAGATCCTTAAATTCAAAGATTTTAATCATCCTCTCCTTACTGAATATCAAACTTGGTCCAGATCTGATGAAGAAAAATCTCACATATACGCTCAACACCTCTTCAAAACATTTAATCCACACCCTGATATCCTCAACCCTATTCACATTGAGTGTATTGAAGCAGAACTGGATATCCCACTCCAAATGTCTCTCCCACCTAAGGCTTTTCATCCGTCAGAAATATCCTATATTATTCATAGTTTACCTTCCCGTAAAGCTCCTGGACATGACCTTATTACAGCTCACATTCTAAAATCCCTTCCTCGAAAAGCTATCCTATTCCTCACATACATATATAATTCTTAATCCGTACTACCTATTTTCCTGATACATGGAAACTATCTATAGTAAAAATGATCCCAAAATCCAAAAAGCCTCCAGAACTCCCATCCTCTTATCGTCCTATCTCCCTCTTACCCATAATGGGCAAGATCCTCGAAAAACTCATTCTAAAACGTATTTATCCCGTCCTAGATAGTAACCGCATAATCCCAGACCACCAGTTTGGTTTCCGAACATCCCACTCCACTATCCAGCAATGTCATCGTGTGGTGGATGTTGTCTCCTCTGCATTGGAGCGTAGATTGTACTGCACAGGAGCCTTTCTCGATGTAGAACAGGCTTTTGATCGAGTCTGGCACCCAGGTCTCCTTTACAAAATCCGACAATTCCTTCCTCCTACATACTTTTTAATCATTCGCTCCTTTCTAACTGGCAGAACATTTAAAGTAAGTCATAAAGGTTCCTACTCATCCCTCTATTCCCATTCTGCTGGCGTTCCTCAAGGTAGCATCCTCGGTCCTATCCTTTACACAGTATATACAGCTGACATTCCAACCCATCCTAACACCTTCATCTCCACGTATGCTGATGACACATGTGTGTTATCAGTTAACAACGACCCATATATTGCATCCCAATCCCTTCAATTACACCTATCAAGCCTCGAAGAATGGTGTCGGAATTGGAGAATTAAAATCAATCCCAGCAAGTCCCATCAAATTACCTTTACCCTTCGTCGAAAACCCATGACTTCCTGTCCTACTGCATTCTTTAATAGTACTCCGCTTATCCCTGTTAAACAGATTCGCTACCTGGGACTCTACTTAGACAAGCGTCTTACTTGGAACCCTCACACAAGATTGAAAAGACAAGAAACAGCTAGACGTTTCCGACTACTTCAACACATACTGGATAAGCGCTCAAAGCTTCAGATCAATTACAAAAGACTTATTTATGTGACTGTTATAAGGCCTATATGGACTTATGGAATTGAACTATGGGGCTTCACCAAACCATCGAATTCCTCTCGTATCCAATCCTTGCAATCCAAAATCCTTCGCAAAATCCTAAACGCTCCTTATTTTGTCACAAATAAAACCATCCATAATGACCTTAACGTTCCATATGTTACCGATTTAGCCCATTCCAGATACCTATCATTCCACAATAAACTTCAAACCCATCCAAACCCACTAGTTTCCATCCTTGCATCCAATTCCATCCCGGACAATCCTCCTAGGCGTCTGAAGAGAAGATGGCCTCGGGACCTTCTATTATAGAACTTTATTAGAGTGCTGCCAGTGGGTAGTATCTCTACATGTCCTATCATGTATTATTTACTCTCATAGCAATTGTACTAGATGTATGTATTACAGTTGTACAACTCAATAAAATAATAAAAAAAAAAAAAAAAACTTTATTTTATGCTGTTACGACTAATCGGGCGATGTTGTAAGTGGGAGTCCTGAATTTTGCTTATCCAAGCATAATTAGGTTAGGAATCCTTAGGAGTTCCTAACACAGTCCCAGGACTCCCATTTAAGCCCTTTCCGAAAGACTCCATAGCTATATTATAGCTCACTTTAAAAAGATCCGAAGGCCACCGGGACATAGAAGCTTACCATACTAACCAATACACCTGGCGGCTCAGTCTAGTTTATTTAAATCACTATCTGGAGAAAAAGTATGTATGTATATACCACCTGTTTGCCAAGTTCTGCCCCTGTGGAGCTGATTATGATTATGATTATGATTACAAGGCCTCATTGAAGAAAAATGAGTGATAAAATGTTTGAAGAAGATGATGTAAGTCTCAATTATAACCTTAAAAATATTATATTTTGTCTTGTCACATTTGCTCGATCAACGCAATCTATTCATTAATAATTCATGTTAAAAACATAAACTAAATTCAATAAAATGTTGTTTTCTTACAAAAGTATTTTATCTTTAAAAAGTATTTAAAATATACGTATTTTCTATTTAATATTTCAGATACCATTCCTGAAAGTATTTTTTATCTGGTATCTGAAATACTTAATTAAAAAGTATCTTGCATTTTGTATTCCAGATACTTTGTATAGGGTATCTTGTACATCTCTGTTAATACATTATATAAATATAAATAAAATTATTATTTCTGAGCATTTCATTTTTATTATGGCATTACAATTACTAATAACATGTATATAAAAGATTCTTATATTGTATCAGAACAGGGTGTGGGACTGTTTTTTACATGGTAACATCTTTTTTTGTAAATAAATGTTCACACGTTTTAAATTTAAGTTAAATTTAATATTAAAACTTATTGATCATGATTTAGTTTACTCAACAGACTATTAAAGAATATTGCTTACTGATTATTTGTATTTATTTATTAGAACATTTTTCAGTCCAACGTTTTCATTATGAGTGCCTGTGGTTATTGGTCATGAAGGGGGATTAGATTCCAAAAGACCTTTGTTAGGTCAACCTGTTATTGACAGTACAGTATACAGTGGTACTAATACAATTACTACTACAGTGGTAGGAGGCTCTAACGGTTTTGATGCATTACTTAGTCTGAAAATGTTGTTTTTTAATCCCAAAACGTTCATACTGCACATAATACGGAGTCGCAATGGATAAAGATATTTCTCAATATTTGATATGATGAATGGTGGTTTCATGTTTTTGAGGGAATTTTTTCCATAAAAATCGATGTTCAGAGATTTTTTAATTTTTGCCAGGAAGGACTGAATTTAATGAAACTGACCAATTTCATTTCCACAACAGAAAATTTTTTAAAAGTTTTTTGAAGAGTTCAAAGCAAAACAACAAAGATTAATTCATAAACTGGCTACCTGGCGCCTTCACAGAAAAACAGTTTGCTACAGTAATGGACCTTTCCCTGGACTAGGACCAGGAAGACTGTGCTATCTTGAGGACATGTGTACTTTCTATATTGAACTATGCGCTCTTTCTCTAGTAAAAGTTCTTATGAAAAAGATAAAATCTCAAAAGTTGGATTATTTGTTTTTCTGGAGTTAGCAATTCATAAAGGGATTGACATCATTAAATAGATAAATCTACATTTTCTTTAATTTATTTATTTGGGTTCATTAAACATTTTAGAAGATTTGAACATTAAAAAAACTAAACATGTATAGGCTGGGACCTAATGAACTGATCCGTGTTTCAGACGGTTTAGAACCCAACTGGTATTTATCCAATGAAAGGCCTCGCGGTATAAAATGTAGATTTATTGCCGGAATCCTGAATCCACTGGTCCGTGGCTAAGCCCTGTCCAATCAGCTTAGCCTCAAGCCCAACGTGATTTTATTGTTTTTTAAAACAACTCGAGCATTACAATTCCGAATCTAGCTGTTCTATTCATGAAGTCAGTTCTTACCTTTGTAAGGAACTTGATTTTTTCGAAGTAATAATCATATACGGGTGTAAATACTACCTTTGAGTTGGATATATCTATGATCTTTTACTATTTATATAAGCATATGAAGCGTTCAGGATCAAAAGCGGATAACTCCAAAGTTTCAAAAATTGATTTTTTTTCATATTTTTCGTTATGTAAGTCAAGCAATTTTGTCTGATACGATACGGCATCACTATGAAATAGTAGTTACAGTTAAAAGGATGAAATATTAAGGTTCATCTAGAAATATAATAATTGTAATGATTGAGTTAAGTAACACGTAATTTTATAATGTTAATTATATTTCAATAACTTTCCGACCTTCAAACCCCGTCAATTTAATCTTCGAAATCCCCAATAAATCGGATATGTTTGTTCAGCTTTACAATCAAAATTTTTTAAATAACTCGTTTCAAGCATTCAGTTGTAACAAGTAATAATAATAATAATAAATAACAGAATACAACTATTGCAATGGGTAGTATAATCCATATTTCATTCTTTATGAAATCTGCATAATTGTAAATATTCTCTTCTTTACTATTATTGTTTACTATTTTTTTCCAATATGTTGTTATATTTTTTAAAATTCAATTTATATAAGTATGTATTTCATTTGTGTTCAGTATCAAAAGCGGATAACACCGAAATTACACCAATCGTCTTTTTCACATTTTTCGCTAGTTTGGTCTTGCAGTTTTTTCTATCAAGGTACTTTACCGCCTTATTTCCCATGTGGTCTTAGGTTTGAATTTTTTGGTTTGAACGATGGAGTTTCGGAAGAATAAAAATGCTTGACTAATCTAGTGAAAAAGTCAATTTTTGAAATTTCGGAGTTATCTGCTTTTGATTCTAAAGACCTCATGTACAATTTACATCCTTGAATATTACGTATATTCATAGATATGGTAGTTGTGCAAAATCACATTTACAACTTTGATCATAAATATTTCTATTTATATAAATATGCATATGCGTGTATTTAGAACATGAATGCAAATTATGTTTTATTCCCTTATGTAATTCGTGGATATTTTAGGCCATTTCTTGTGCATTCTATCACTAACAGAATTATGCATTGATTATTCCTCTAATATCAAATCTTATGCTACGAATATCGATTATTTTGGTAACGAAGCATGAAACTTTTTCACGATTTGAAGATAACAAAAAAATAGTTTATTGGTGCAAAGATTCTAAAATATAATACGCCTACAAAATCACAAATGGAGTAAAAACTTTAATGAGTTTAGAAACCAAAGAAATGATTATTGACATACTGCTTGTTATACATAATATTTAAGAACATTTAAATTTTTCAGGGCCACAACATATTTTTTAAATATATTTTATTTGAAAAGAAAAGACATGACCACAACCATGGACAAGCCCACGAAGAGGTGAAATACCCGGGTTCGAGTCCCGGTCCTGGCCATGTCTTTTCTTTTCCAATAAAATATTTAAAAAAATTATATCATATAACATTTAAATAAATTATTTTTTTTTAGTTTCCTATCATTAATCATTTCATTATATGTTTCTTTTTTGTCCTTTTTTTTTAAAGGTAACTTGGGTTGATTAAGCTTCAAGCATTTTATATTTTTTGTTAATTTGTGTTTTGTGTTATCTTTTCAAGTTATGTTTATCTATTATAACTACCAATGAAAGCATTATATTTTTTGGGTTTTCTTCATGGTGGATGCAGTTTAATAAAAAAATTATTTTTTTCTTCGACGATATTTTTTTCTTAAGAATTTTTTTTAAAACGAAATGTTTACTCGTACGTGGTATGCAAATAGGCTCTATTAACCATTGGCTCAATTTTTAAATTTAATCATAATTTTTATAATTATTGGTCAGCTATTTTGATTTTTAAATATTTTTATTTTAAAGAGAAGAGAAGGGGGGGCATATCTGTTCTCTTTAAAATAAAAATATTTAAATTTAATCCTAAGAGAATAAAATAAGAGTACAAAATTAGTCACTTTTAATGCCTCCCCGAAATAAGTGAGTTTTTATTTGTCCAACCCCCCCGTCGCATGTGCTCATAACTCATGGGCTGACGTAACGCCAGCAACTTCAGTTGTATTGTATTCAAAGAACTGGTTCAGGCTTGCCAAATGATTAGTAAGGCTCTTATTATTGCATCCTACGAGATTTTCGAGCCGGAAATAGTTTTATTTGGTTAATGGAATAATGATTAGATTTAGTTTCTATTTTAATGAAAGTTCATTAACAATAATTATTCGTTGACCGTATAACTATGGAGAAGAAAATGGTCTAGGTGGAGGTAAAAAAAATAATTCCTTAAATAGTGAAACTATCTAATACGAAATGACGTTTCGGCCCATGTTCCAGGTCTTCTTCAGGGCATAGATGGCAGAATGGGAAAGACCAGTAATTACTCTATTTCTTTTCTAAATTTTAGATAGTTTTAATAACACTATAAGATGTTATTTAAATCTATCAAAATTGATCGATAAAATTCTGACAAATATTTCACATCTTGATTGCTATCTGGCCATGTTTACTAAATACGTTCATTTTTTATTGCTAACTACTTTTCTGACTGTGATGAAAGCTTATATGTTTTTAAAATGATACCAAAAAAAATAAAGAAGAAAGAAATATAGCGTTGAACAATTTTTACATATCGATTAGAATACAGTTCCGACTGTTATTTAAAATTTGTTGCGGTATAACATTTTAAATATTTTGTATTCTTGACAATTGCGGCAATCTCCTCTGTTCGTAAATTTTTAATAAAAAATTATTATATTTTTTTTTACCATTATCAAGGAGAATATAACGAAAATATTTGTTTATCCGATTGCTGAAGTACTCTAGAAAATTGGTCGAGAGGCCAATTAAGACATTTTGTGTATTATTTTTTTTAAGAAAAGAATTTTCCTATTGTACTTTATAAGGAAAATAGCATTGTTTTTACAAGCTTATTCAGAATAGTTTCTGTCATGAGAACTAAACAACTAATTTAAAAGAAATATATTTCCCACATTTTGGCCATAAAGTTAAAATTAAAATAAAAAAATAATTTATTAAATAGTCATTAAATGATAAGCAACCTTTGACCGTCGGGATCGGTACTCTTTATATTATATACCATACTATTCATTCCTTAATTATTACATACTAGCGACCCGCCCCAGCTTCCCACGGGTAGTGGAGCATATTATGCCTACATGTTTTGTGTGTCGTAGCTTCGTTTCAGTTTGATGCGTCGAATATGTGGATTGGATTTAAATGTAACACACTGTCTACACTACAAGAAGTATTTTAATTTATTTTATTATGTATATATTATAAACATAAAAACAAAATAAAACATTTCTTTATAAATCTTATCTTAAATGTCTGGAAAAAGATTAAAGTTTAGATTTTTTGGAAGTCAACTAATAATAATGTATAGGTACTGTTTTAACCCCAGACAAACTAAGTTCATTGAAAATAGGTCAAGAGATTCTTAAAATAGTTGGCTAGGAACAGCCTCTGAAACACATTAAGTCATTGTTTAAATTAAACGAGCTCCAGTGCTCCATTTTAAATAAAATATATTGTAACGGTTAATGGGATCTCTTCAATTAGAACAGATGTCCCTCCAGTCAAAGGAGGATTCTTAAAGAAAGTAGGAATTAGTACAAAAACCAAATGGCCATAAAAAGCCAGTGACTTACACCTCCTTTGTTACAAAGCTACAAAAACTTCGCCCCCCCCAAGATCTATTGTTCTATTTCAGACACCTCTATGTAGGTCCTTCCGACTTAATTCTCTGCTTCGCTGATTCTGGGTCCCAAATCACGTTTACTGGCTACTTGAAGACTTCAGCAAAAACAATTTTGGCTTCTAGTGACACATTTAGCAGCGTGTGTTTTAACTCCATTGTTTAATAACAGTATAAAATACAATTATTTAGAAAGCGGAAGAAAATGGTCTGGGTGGTCAGAGAAATAATTTAAACGGGGTTGAAATATTTATTTGAGAGCCAAATGATGCATACAAATTGTAAAGAATAAAAGAATAAAAATTATTATTATGTTATGTTTATTATTTATAAGTTATTTATAATATTGATTAAGGTTGACGTTAAATCACTATTGTTAAACGTTAAAAAGAATAAGGAATCCATAGGATAAAAAACGGAACAAAAAAAAATAGCAACACCGAAATGCTGATTCCATTTTTCTGCTACCATGATTTCTGAATATATCAATATTCGATTATCTTATTATTCAGTTATTTCTCCACCTGCAGTTTTCGATACGGTACTAGTCATTTATTGAACAATGAACTGTAAAAAGCCTCCAAAAACATTGGATTACTACAACTGATACTGACTTATCTTCATTCCCCAATCCCTATTTGGCGCTACGATCAGCTCGGCCTTCTTCAGCAATTTCCTCCAAAAGCCACTCCGTACACCTCGAGTTTTATACTGTCAGACTCAGACTCGGACTCTATCTATGTCTCAGTCTGGATTTTAGCTAATAACCGTCTTTCATAATCTTCCTGACACAATCGGTCCACTCTTACGATCTGAATGACATTCTCGTTAAATGAACCATCTCCCGCTTTTTACGTTTCCTCCAAGTTCCATCCAATTGCATTTTTCTAAATATCTTTGAAAGATCAAGACCCAGGATTTTGATTACAGTGATTTATTAATTTCGGTACAAAATGGTGCCCAGAATTACATTTTGTTCTATATTATTGGGTATAACTCTATTTTCCGAGCTATAATACCTTTCGTAATTTCGTATGAAGCTAAATAATATGGTCGTCAAGCTGTTTTCTTAGGTTGAAGTACTTTTATTTCTGATCTCAGTTTTTGCATAACTACCCCGAATAGGGATTATGCCTAAATTTGTAAATTCGATGACTTGTTGCAGTGTTTAGTAAATGAATGACATCATCTCTCAAAGTTTTTTTTATTCTTTGCATAGCCTACCAATACTATGCATACTTCACTGACAACATCTTGAGAGTAGAGTTGTCAATTTAGTTGGCATATTAAGAAAGGGAAAGTTTCCAGCTTCGATTAAATATTATAGTTCGAATATCCTTGACGGACTTGCTCACCATCTCTCTCCCTAGAACAACATTGAATAAAAGACATATCAGAACATCACCTTGGCCAAAGCCCCTTCGTCGCTCTGAAATCTTCAGAAATATCTCCAGAAAGGTATATTGAACACAATTTAATTAAACTCTCTTTACGCCGCTATTGCTAATCAGATGATGCTACCGTAGGAGTCCTAAATTTGGCTTATCAATGCTAGGGGATCTTTAATGAGTACTTGACACCACACAGGTTCGGCTCGCTATTTTACGTCACCTCTGAAGGACATCATACAAATTTTTTTTCTGCATCAGCCGTTCCCTGGAGCTTATCCACGGCTCCACAATCCTTCCCAACACTGGGTTGTTCGAACGTGGCTTCTATATACCCCTCCACAGATTGCACACTGTCAACCTACAGTGGGTTGACCTTTGGATATGAGTCAGTCAGGAATTCTTTTAAGTGGTTAATCCATTCCTCTAGGAACTCCGATCTTGCATAAGAAATTTTCTAATAAACCCATATGTTTGATGGGAGTTGTATGAACTTAGGAAATTGGAACCTTCTGATGGAAATGAGATAGATATATCTATAAAAATTACAAAGGTGTTAAAAAAAAAAGAATTGTACCACTGCAACTCATAAACTAGGACTAGGACAACGATTATGCAGGGAGATGATTTGTCCGAGATATCGCTCAACCCCCAGGTTTCCCCTAATTAAGGAGGATCCCAACCAATGTTAAGAAATTAAATAATTTATCTGCCACAACTGAATTTGAAATCGCGACCTTCGGCTCAGAACATAAGAAAATCAACAAGTGAGTAATGAAGTCAGGAATATTTTTAGCAAATGAAGTATTTTATGTATATAATAAAAGGAAATTTGACTGCAAGCGAACTAAGATGGTTCTAATATAAGATGTGAGTATTTCCGGGTCAACAATCAGTATTTTTGTTGTAGTCAGTTAATTTTTAATATGAGAATAAGTTTTTATATTTGACAGAAATTGTTCTTAATTGAGAGAGGCAGTAACAAAACGATGCCATTTTCTTACTGTCATTTTTTAGGCCTAGAGGACTACAGAGTAGAGAAATAAAATTAATGATGAAGAATAAATGATCATATTAAAACACAGCGGTTTACCTCAGTTTTATTTATAAATTATAACTTATTTTAAGGGTATGAATTAACAAAAAATAAAACCAGCTGAATCATAGCATTTTGATAAGTGATTTTGCTTAATTTTAAGTTTTACTTTCAGTTCTTGAAATTATGTCTATCTATTAAACTTCCGTTTGGCGATGTTTCAAAACTATATTTTTCTCATGATCATACCAAATTGATGACGAAATGTGACTATAATATAAATCAACCAAAATAACTGTTTTATTTTACCATGAATTATGTAAATATTGCTCAGGACTCTTAAATACATGGTAATATTGATCATTTATTTTGGTTAATTGTCTGGTAGTAACATTTCGCCATCGATTTAGCAACATTATGAGAACACTATATCCTCGAAACTTTGCAAAACAAAAGTTTAACAGATAGACAGAGTCTCAAGAACTGAAAGTAAAACATTTTTATTTACAGCCTACAAAAGTAGGTATGAATATAATAATAATAAATTCTTTATTTATTCTGGGACAAGTCCCTACAGGGTTAACTTTATATAACCCCTACAGGGCGTTAATTTTATGTGTTCTAGAATATATTAACACAGGGTAGTATTATTTGTTATTAAATGAGAAAGAATTAATGAGAAAAAAAAAAGTTGCGAATTACCTCCAGTGATAACATTAAAAAAATTATAAAGAAAACAGAGTACAAGAAATAAAAAATAACAGAAATAAGATTACAATAATTATATAGAGAGAAACAAAAGATAATTACATTCAAATTACAATGTCAAGTAGAAACTAAGAAAACAGAAAATGAAAAAAAAAATATGAACATTATCAACTAATACAACTTGTGTGTAAAAATATCTAAATAAATGCAGATATAATAAGAAATATAAATATATGTATATTGGTTTATTGATTCTTTTATTTTTTATTTAAATACATATTTGTTCTATTAATTAATATAATTGTGTTTTTTGAGATAAACATACCTTGCAATTAAATTATCTTCGTTAATGCCCGTAATAAAATATTTTATTCTTTTTATGTGTTTTAATCCTATTTTATGCATTTAACATAAAATGGGGTAAAAACAGATCTTTCATTGGCCTGATATGTCAAAAACCTTCGTATTAAGCAGCATTTATTTATATAGCAGTTGAACTGTATGATGAGACAGAAGCTTGTTAAAAAAAAAATGGAAGGACACTGGGAAAGGGGGATAATTCCATGAATAGCCATTTTAATCAGGATGATGTCCGCTTCAAAAACATCCCCACAGTGAGGGAAGAGTAGAAAGAATCCTAAGAAAAAGGAGAAATTTAGTCAACAAAAGGATGGGGCTTTTCACCCTGTAGGGGCAGACACGTCCCATTTTTAAATATTTAATTAGCTCTTCTTTCTGCCATTGATATCTAGTCCCCGTTCTCTAGCGAAAAATAATCATCCCTTTTATTTTGTCTAGTCACGACGGTTTGTATCGAGCTAAATAATAAAATGGAAAAAATTCAGGTTTAATATTTTTTCATCAATAAAGATGTTTTTCTTGGTCAATTTCAGTTTAAGATCGGTCCATTTCTTTACATTTCGAGAATATTAATGCCAATGCTATTTTATGTTTATTTCTATTATTATAAACTGTTAGCGGGATAACTCATGAGAGTTCAGAGTTGCTGTGGTGAAATTATAAATAAATTATTTAATCTTTTAAGATCCAGGCATCTTTTGGACCTACATACCCTCCTGGAGCTCACATCTGCTCTATAAGGTGGGTACCCTTAATTAAGAGAAAAACATGGTGTTTAAGGTTGAGAAGATACCATCCCTTTTTATGGGATACATACCTCCTGTAATGATAGTAGCTTTTTGTTAGAATGATAATGATTAGATATGAAATAAAAGGCATCATGGTTTCTAAACTATAATGATAACAAAAATATAATTTTAGTTAATAACTAGCTTATGCCCGCGGCTTCGCTCTCGTGTAATTTGGTCTGCCACATAAAGTTTCGTGAAAGATCATTTAAAATAAGTAACTTAATTATTTTTTTAAAATATAAGTTACTCATACATCCAAAATTTCAGATGTCTAACTTCAAAACTGACGGATTCTATACAACCTTTGAACCCCAATTATATTAAAGGGGAAACCCTTGGAGTGGAATTATCCAAATTTCTTTCTTAAACTAAACAAAGAAGCGATCTACAAATTTCAAGATGCTAAGTTCCTGATTTGCCTTTAATTATGTACTATAACGGGGGCGGGCACATGCCTCCGTGCCCCCACATAAATCTGCCTTGCTGTAGCCTATGATGTAAAACCTATTTTACTCAATAAGTTCATTCAAATCCGTTCAGTAGTTTTTGCGTAAATGAGTAACAAAAATAAATACAAACATTCGCATTTATAATAATAGTTGGATATCAAAACAATAGTTTCACTCATGTTCATTCTGTTCATTTTAACCACTATTATCATGTGATTTGACTTTAATAATTTACTTTAATGGATTCTCCAGAGTACCTAAAAAACTGTCGGGAGGGGGCACGTGCCCCCGTGCGCCCCCCCTTAAATCCGCGCATGCTACAGCCTATGTGTTATTCTGATGTATAACCTATATTACCGTCAAGTTTCTTCCAAATCCGTTGAGTAGTTTTTGCGTGAAAGAGAGACAAACTTACAAACTTTCACATGTATAGTATTAGTAAGATTACTGTCCATTCGAGAATGGCATGTCTAACTTCCTTCTGAGTGGTTCTCTGCTGTAGTGTTTACTCCATAGTGATGAGTGAATGGAATACATGGTCCTAGCTGTTCTATTGTTCTTCTAGTTCTAATAGATGTAGGAGTAGGTCATTTTGTCCCAAGTTATAGTCCATAGGAGGTGAAAGATCTTCCTCGGTTAGAAAGGGAAAGAGAGACAGAGTAAGGAGAATGGATGTTAAACACCTGGTGATTGAGTCTGATCTTAGATAAATTACTTCTCTGCACGACCTTTATCCTAGAAACAGTGTCAGTCACTACCACGTACTGATCCCAAAACCCTTCATGAGTTATTGTGGAAAGAAAAAACTTTTTTTCACTCCTAAGAAGAACATTGATGTGCGAAATTAAATAAATTGAGAAAAAATCATAGTGATAGATTACAAAAATATGTAACATAAACTTTATTGTCAAGGAAAATAAACTGTTGAAGGTCTTCATGAGAAAAACATATCGATTCCCTCCTTTAAAAAAATCCAAGATGCAAACTACATAAAAAAACAAAAAAATGTATCATCCTTGTTTAAAAAAACAAAACAATTTTATAATTCACAAAATCACATCCTCTATTAAACGATGTAACGAGAACAAAATATTCTAATGCAAAATTAATTTTTGCAAAGTTATATTTCGAATGATGGTATTTTTCGAATCACACTATACACAACGACATGAACATTCTCACTATAAAATCATATATTCATAACAAATACATAACATTCCACTCATCGACACAATATCACCCAAACCCACTCGTTCTTCCGCTTTCCTACTCCCTGTTATCTGGACTTGATAAAAACAGATTAAAAAGACATTGGCCAAGAGACCTACTCAACAATTGCACTGAATAATGCACTGACGTTGGATATTTGGTAAAGGGGTGAGCTAGGCTTAAATTATCTTTATTCATTCTGTAAGATAGTTTTATTACCAACGACATAATGTTATTGACTACAAATGAATTAACTGTAAATTGCATGGACCCTCTAACTTATACAGGATAAGTGCACATGTTTGACTAGGAAAGACACTGAAAGAGGAATGTCCTTGCCTATCCTTGTAAGTTCATAAAAATGAGTGCCGATTGATAATATTCTCGATCGTACAAAAAACAAAATCACACCTCTACAACACATGAAGGCTCTTGCGTTCAGTACATGGTAGATACTGTACTGTATCAAGAACGATAGTTGTGCAGGGAGGTGATTTGCCCTATATCACGCACAACTACTAGACTTTCCCCCTATTTTTGGTACCCATTTTATAACTCCTGGGTGAGTTCCTCAAGTGTCTGCAGATTCCACAGGGTCCACCCGAGGCTGCGAACAGATTGAATAATGCATTTACAACACCCGGATTTGAACATTTTAGGATAGCATTACTCCACAAATTCATTACTCAGTCGATCTATTTTTTCTTTTAATACATTTTAAATCTATTATAACTCAATTTCATTGAAATATAAAACGTTTGAGATCAATAGTATTGTTTATGATCATCAGTTTTTATCAGAGTGAATCATACCTGTTATAAGTTTCTCTCTAAAGCAAAAAAAAACAATAGAATTTTCTTGTTAAAACGAAATGGGTGTGATAGGTGCCTCCAATGACTGATTGCCAAGTTCCTGGATCCCACACAAAGGAATAACCCGTGCAATCGGTTTCTATCGTCAACTTTATTCGACTTAAATATTTTAACCAGAAACTAAATGTATAGTTTTTATAATTCTTACATTTGTGGAAAGCTACATCACTTTTGTATTGTTGGTTCATCATTGAGTTACGTTTTGGGAAATAATTAATATATGTATATATCTAATACACTGGACTGCAAATACATTGTAATTATTATCATTGAATAAACCAGTTTCCATTATAAATATAAATAACATAATCATATAAAACTCACCTTTTACTTAATAAATCTAAGTTTAAACTATTTGTAGACTAACTATTGACCATGGAGAATAGTTGATCCCCAAGAAAATAGAAAAAAATTTAAATTATTAACAATGCATTTTTATGAGGTATCTGTGCTTGGTTTTGCTAACTGTTGGGACACGATTTTTTTTTTTTTTTTTAGTTTTGTGTAACTTATTTGTGATTGTTGTTTTTTACAGATTTTTTTAACTTGTAACTTATTGAAGTTATATAGGATGTTAATCGATGCAGGATGCTTATTAAAAATGACTTATAAAATAATTGAAAATGACATCAATGAATGAAACGTCTTTTTCAAAGAATAAAAGAATTATGACTGGAAACTGGTTTATTCAATGATAATAATTATATGTATATATTACAGATATCAGAAAACCAACCGAACATTTGGAATTGTTCAAAATCTAAGTTTTTTTGAGACATTCCTACATTGTAATTGAATCGTATACAAGTAAACCTCTTACATCGGACCGAAAACTAGAGTTACTAGAAATTAAGAAAGAAAAGAGAACATTTTTTAGAAAAATTAAATTTATAAGATAGGCATAGATTACGAACCATCAAAAGAACAGCAAAAATTTTGTTTTTTAATATAATTTATTCATTGAAATTCAGAACTGTATTATAACAATACAACAAGTAAATGACAGTAATGGTACATATCGACATAAATAAAGGCAAGTAGAAAAACTACTCAGTGATCGTATTCAAATGACAAATTCAACTTAAAAGGTCACGAGGCTGTCTTCTTTTCAGACGTCTCGGAGGATTGAAATTGAATCTGGAATTGAAGAAGTAGCTAGGTTTGAAACTAGTGGGGTAGAGTGGGAATGAAGTTTGTCATGAAAAGATTGATATCGGATTCGGGCAAATCAGCAACAAATGAAACATTAAGGTCAGTATGGATTACTCTGTTCTTAACAAAGTAAGGATTTGTATCATCGTTCGTAAATTTATGATTTTATGAAGGATTTTGTATTGTAAGGCTTGAATACGAGAGGAATTCGATTGCTTAGTAGAGCCCTAAAGCTCTGCTCCTTACGTCCAAATGGATCTATTGATTGTTATGTATATGAATCTTTTGTAATTAATTGGGAGCTTAGTGCGTTTGTCAAGTATATGTTAAGTAGCCTGAAACGACGACAGAAAAAAATATGAAACATAGACATGTATATTAGAATGATGCGACTGAAGTTCTATGGTTCTACATAGATAGGTTACTTAAACACAGATTAACAAATCGTTTATTGGACTTAACACAGATTAACAAATCGTTTATTGGACTAAACACAGATTAACAAATCGTTTATTGGACTAAACACAGATTAACAAATCGTTTATTGGACTAAACACAGATTAACAAATCGTTTATTGGACTAAACACAGATTAATAAATCGTTTATTGGACTATGTAAGTTCTCTTAAAACATCAATGACCTGGGTAACCGAATTTAACAAAAAGATCAAAACCTACCAGAGTATACAGAAGGAGAGAGAAATGCTGTATTTTCAGCAGTGCTGTCAAACTACATTGGATTGCCATAGTACACAGCAGACCGATCAATCCATATCGGACATACTGTACATTACAATTTGTTTTTCTTAAATACATATACTTAAAATGTTAGTACTTAAAAACTACATTACAATTCCTAATTCTACTTACTCTCTTTTCTTCTTTTTATATACAAGAAAATAAAGACATTACAAAACAAATAAACCTAAGCACACATATATTACCATACTATTTATGAAGAGAAATAAATACTATGAAAATAAATAAAAAAGCCTTAATAATCGGATGACTTTGCAGTAATAAGGTTCCATTCACATTCATACGACATATTTCTTAGTAGTGAACACACGAATAAAATATATTCTCTTGACTTTATTATGACTTTTATTAAATTTTGTTAATTTTTCTTTCAAAATACATTAATGGATCTTATTTTTACAAGAAATATTTCGCAAGTATTACTATAATCAATTTGGTATTTTTTCTCTTTCATTGACTTTTTTAAAAATATTTTTTCATTGTTTTTTTAAGATAAATAACTTTATATTGATGTGGAAATGGTCGATTGAATATATCTTACAACAGTGTGAAATGTTCAGTAGGTGCGGTCAATAAATTTTACACAAAAATATTAATTATTTGAGATACGTTATATTAAAAGGATAGTAAAACATAAATAATAAAATTATCAATTTATTATCGATGCTTAGTTACCTTTTTAATAGTACCTACATTAAATTTTTTATTTATATTGTAATATTAAATTACAGTAAATTTTATTTACCGCACCCTCCAACCATTTCACACTTTTCTAAGATATTTACCTATCTCAAACTCTCTAATAACATGGTAATTATATTTGGTAATAAAATAATTTCTCTTGTAATTTTACTATGTTTCATTATTTACATTATCTATGTTTTATAATCTTCTAGAATTCTTTCCATTCTATTATTTCTCATAAATTATTTCATAATTTCTTTTTTTCTCTATGAATTTCTTTCTTGTCATTCCTACCATTTCTGATTATATATAATCTGCTATATTTTCTTTGGTATTGCATTATTTATAATTATTATGCTTTCTGTTATTCTAAGCTCTGAAGTTGGCCAAAATATTAAAACCGAAAGTTTGGCCTTAATAAAAAAGTTATATTTATTTTGTGAAAAATTTATTGACTGGCTCCTTGACCATTTTACACTCTTTTAACTGAGTTAAAATAACTGATATCAATTGCATCGGTGAATGTAACGTATATTTTTTTCGCATAACGATCACTACTTAAAGGCTTTTAAAACACTGTGGATATCTGGTAATCTTTGCCAGTTTTTAAATAATACTTTCTCGATTATTCTAATTGTTGTTTGCTATGATATTGGTTTAAATTATTCATTTGTTTGATGTTGTTGTTCACTGGTATTTTACTCTTTAATCAACTTATTTGAATTTTTTTCTAGAGTAGTATCCGAATACTACGTACTTTACAGTAAAAGCAGGTAGTTGGATTGGAGGGAGACATAATGTAGAGAATAAATTTGGGCCGGGCCCTCTGAGAGTAGATTCTGTGGGATAAGCTTAGGTTCTTTGGGCCCTACACACAGATTCACCTTCCTCTATGAATAAGGGAATCCCTCCCACTGTATCCTCTCATTCGCCCTAATCTTCCTAACGTTTATTGAGTTAGCTTTCCAGCTTAAACCTCCCTTTGTTTTCGCCGATGACTCTTTGATAATTTTCTCCGTATCTCCGTTGAAGATAAAATTACTAAGAACAAGGATTGTTAATTAAAATTGTATATATGTAGAGAAAGATATAGATATATTGGTGGGGAAGGGAATAAATAAGTTATTTTTAGTCCTGTTCATTTCAGAAGTAATTACTGATCTAATTCTGAACTGCCTGACTCAAGAGTACACAAGTAGAATAGCCTTTGGCGCAACGTCTGGTCTGTAGTGAAACTATTCGATGTATTTAATCAATGCATGCAGATTACAGCTTAGCAGTTGTTAATTCTAGATTAACATGGTTATTCTTAATGTTGCTTAACACTTCATTATTTGAGCTTATTTTACATATCTTATAGAAATAAATAAAAAACCCTAATTATTGAAAAAAAAACAGTACACATCCTTGTTAATTTAAAAAAAAGTGCAAATCAGGAATATTATTGTTATATAGAGTCGTACATATGAAATAAACATTTTCAATGGAAATGTGATGCAGTAAAATAAATTTTATGAAATCCAAACATCAAATTTTCAGTTACATGACTGAAACATTCAGTGTTTTATGATGAAATATAGTCTGTGACTTAATAATCATTTTCAAAAATATTACCCTCGGGGAAGTTTTTCGAATTTCTGAACGGAAGGTATTCTGTTGGAGCTAAGTCTGGAGAAGGTGTGGGCGGACTTCGTAACCCAGCTTGTCTTGTTTCTTCACTGACTGTCGTGAAACAGAAAGTCTGACGTTCATTCATAAAAATACATTACAACAAAATCGAGTGTTTTCATGCTCATGTTTGATGACATACTAAACAATGTTCGTTCAATTACAGTTACCGTAAATATTTAATAAAAATAAGATTAACAACAGCTCATTACAATCTCTAACATTAATTAGTAAAAAACAGAAGTCCGCTAATTCCACTATGAATTTTAGAAATAATAAAACCGGACATTCCATATGCAGATATCATCGGGAGTTCACCTCGCGGCGTATAGGCGGCTTTTCTGGTTCTCGAACAGTCTGCACGGAGGATGGGACTTTCTATAACTGACGGCAAAGCCAAGTATATGGTCGCTGGCTCCGCATCCACAAATCTTGATTAGTGGCTACACATTCTAGACAGTTCACTAATTTGTTTATGTGGGCTTCCAAGTAAATGCCGGCAACAAAGTGTCAGAAGAAATATCCAGGAGGATCCTGGCTGCAAATAAAAGATAATTTTGTCTGCGACGGTGTCTAAGCAATCGCTTAATCTCAAGAAAAACAAAAGCGACTCTGTAAAGGACGTTGATTCGTACAATCCTCACACAAGGGGCTTAAACGTGGAGCTTCTCCAAAACAGATGAATGTAAACTGCTCGTCTTTGAAAGAAAAGTACCAAGTCGCATTTATGGACTAGTACGCTAGTACGACGCAGATGGTAGAGCTCTTCTTGGACTGGCTAATTGGATAACCGTTATAGTCGAAACTACTTGAGGAGATCAGGTCTCAGCGTTGAGTTGTAGCGCCGATGAAGAAGAAGGACATTCCATATGAAGCGACCCAATTATATTCAATTCATATTTATTTTTAAACTATTAAATGTATAATAAGTTTGGGGACATTCTCAAATTATTTATGGTGAAAATATAAACAAAAATAGGGCGATAATCATTTATTGAATTTAATTTGATAAAGCAACGTAAACTCGTTTTTCAGGAGAATCGGATGAGAGAAATCAAGAATGCATGATTAAAAATATCCAATTTAATCATGCATTCTTTTCATGGAATCATAACGCAAATTCAATAATTTTAATAGTCGTATTCCTATCACCACAAAGAGCAGACAGTCTTGAAATAACATTCCAAACCGATAGGCACCAAAGCAACATGTGTTAAAGGAAACGCCTTGAGGCATGGGATCTCAGACTGTCTCTGCGTATCAACATTTCAGACAAGTGGATGTACCATTGCCTAATCTTAGGATATTTAAGTTAAAGATTCTTATTTATAACCTCAATAAATGAATACAAGATTTTATGAATATAATTTAGGGAGTAACAGATACGTACTGTATATAAGCAACAATTAAATCACCGATATGAGGACCTAAGTTTGACTCTCATGTCGTTTTTTTTTTTTGTGTTTTTTTAAATGAAAACCACGTTTAGGTAGGTAGGTTTAGTAAAGTAGCTAAAGCCACATTTAGTGACGTGTTGGGCGAGACTGGCGACGCGTAGCGGCCTTTGTATATGACTGAATTTGTTGTAATCAACTTTAATTTACAGGTTAGAATTATAAAAATAATTATATGATATGTGACTAAAAGGTCATTTAATAGTTATGAAATTCTTACTAATAATAGATTTAAAGAATCAATAGCCAGTTAACCTTTTCGTTTCTCTTAAAAGATTTTATTTGCTACAGGTAATAGTCTTGTTATATAAAATGATTAAAAGCTATTGAACTTAATGATGATAGTAATGCTAAACATGAGAATAAAGTGCATTAACACATATACCAATACCAATACAAGGTATAAATAATATATCTAAATACTAATTATTTCATTTAAATTATTGACATTTTATATTGAGCTTCCATCATCATAGGTTTCATCATTATAGGTTATTAATCAATGAATAAACTAATTGAGAATGTATATAATTATTGTTCGAAGTGACAGTACATGTGAAAAATTTAAATTCACAAATTTGAAATTCAAAAACTACACAGCTATTGAGAAGTTTAGAGTTCTCACTTCCTTCGGCAGTCCTCATGACTGCTTCTTTAATTTTTTTTTTGAAAAGATAAGGGATAGGAATGTATTAAATTGTGTGGTAATTAATAATGGTTTAATACATTTATACTTTTCTTGAACAGTTAATGATTATTTTGTGTTCATTTTTCCGGATTGTAGTTCCGTTGGCAATATATTGGGTAAAGCCTTAACTATATTAGGTTGTTGCTGTACTGAGTGGAAACCAATAATTCTTATAACGTATAAATAGTTAGGTGGCCACTAGGCGCCATATTTAGTCGGTGAAGAGTAGTTTATAATTAGAGACCGGGATCCTTCGCAATATTAATAATGTCCGCTTTTTCATCTCTTCTATTGTCTCAGTTTAAAAATGGTCATCTCCATCTACTTTTAGGGCTGTATCAACCAACCTACTAAAGCTGTGAATACAATATTTAAAGTGCAGCATCTATTTGAACGATGAAAGAATGAATTTGAATATTGAAACATGTCTACCGTTCAAATAAAATTATAAAATACAAAAGAATCTGAAGTAATTAAAAGCCAAGAAATTTAAGAGTAGTTATCGTTAATGGCCTTAGAATTTACTTTAAACAAAATCAAATTTAAAAATGCGGGTTTGGATTACTTCGTTGCAGGCATCCTAGGTCATATGAATATTGCAAACTGAATAATTAGTTTATATACTGAAATATCAAATGTATTTACCCGATTCTTTGGCCATCAAGTAAATTTACCTTTTCAAAAATAAAATTTTATCATACTCTAAATATTCGGCTATATTTATATATTTTGTTCCAAATTATATTTAAGTTACCTAAACAGTGTATGAACACTGCGGGAGCTAGAAACCCTCCTGGGGCTCACCCAGCCACTATAATAGTGGGAATTCTAAATCAGGAGATAAAACCTAGCTCCTAAGCGTTATTTAGGACAAACCACCTCCCTGCCCGAATATTGTCCTAGAAACAGTACAAACAGTCTCAACCATGTACTGAAACATAGGCATTGATCGTAGTTGTAAAGGTTTATTTATTTGTTTAACCCGCAATGATTTTTTTTTTAATATTGAAATAGAATAGAATAGAAAACAAACTTTATTCTGGGACCAAGTCCCTTTAGAATAACAATAATGAACAAATAAAAAAAAACCAACATAATATTCATCTGGCCAGAAGGCTACATTATAATACAAATCATGAAATAATCAAGAGTGACAAAACATAGTAAAAATAGAAATAGATAAGAAAATAAATAAAAAAGTACCAACTTGACAGGATTTTAATTAATTGTCGAAAATAAATATGTATATTGATATTAACAAAATAATAATAAATAACATTAATACAACAGTTAATAACGAAATTGTCAACTAAAATAAATAGCATAGCATGCGATAAAGTATTTACAAAGTCGGTATCTTCTTTGTTGCTGGAAAAATAAACAAAACACGTTGGCAGCGAGATCGAGTTTACAATACTAATTTGTTCAAGCCGAAGTTTGACCTGCTTGGAGAGCGTCTTTTTGGGATGCCAAAAAATAGTTCCTAATTCCTTCCAATATCACTATTAACTATGCTTGCATATTTTGTGGATGGTCCATCATTGCTAAAACTCTACTAGATTAAACTTTAAAACATTATTGTTTTTCTTTACGAGCTTGGTCATTTAAACACTACCCTAAAAAGTGACAAAGTCAATTTTCCCTAAATATAATCTTCACAGAGACGATTAGAGAGAAGTTAAGGACTTGATTATACTAGTTTAATTCTTATTTATTTATTTACAGTAAACTATGAGCAGATATGTTCAAAGCTTATTGTTTAAAAATTTAATCATGAAATTTAAATGTTGATTGCTTTACTTTGAACCGAAGAACATACAGTCAAGGAGGCGTTCAGGATCAAAAGTGAAGTACTCCGAAAACTCAAAAATCGATTTTTTCATATTTTCAGTTTAGGCAAGCAATTTTATGCTCTCTTATCTTCAGGTTTAGAACCCTACTAAAACCATGAGAAATATTGTGGTAATGTATCGTACTGGACAAAGTGCTTAAATAAACTAAAATGGTGAAAAAGTCAATTATTTGAAATTTTGGAGCTATCAGCATTTGCTCCTAAACGCCTTTTTTTTTGCGTTTAAGACAAAAATAAATAAAAAATAGTAGCTCAATACTTGCATCATTACTTAAAAATAGTAGTTTAATATAAGTTAGTCAACTTGTACTCCTAGCCGCCAACTCGTACCCATGAATCAGTTCCCGTCCCAATATTTTTACTTTATAACTAAGGTCAATATTTGCGGGTAAAACAAAATGATAATGAAAAAAATTGTTATAATGTTTAAAGGATTACAGAATGAATCACGGTGAAGGCTCTAAATAAATTAACTACATCGCATTATAAATGGAAACTAAATATAGTTGAACAATTTTGAATTCAATTTATGTAGACTGTTTCGAGTTTTCAACGTTCAAACAAGATTTAGCCGGGAGAATTTCGCATTGTTATTTGTATCCATCGTTGTTGGCCATGATTTACATAAAATGAACCGTTAACTAAAGGTAACTTACTCTGTTTATTTAAAATTATTTCTGGAACAAACTCGGAAAGAGCGAGACTGGCCCGACTCCAAGTATTCTGGGAACAATCCCTGACATGAACCTCTTCTACTTTTCGATCCCATCTAAATTCGTAATTTACTTTTTTTTTCAAACTAAATTGAGAAAACACTTAGCTTTTCTATTTTAATTCATTAACATCCTTTGTGAAATGTTTTAAGTTAAACGTTTAAAATAAATTTACGTGTCTGTTTCAGATTTGTTATATGGATGATGTTAGTAAGCGGACAATGTTATATTAAAATATACCTGTTACAATTTGTATGGTAATATTTTAAAAATGTTAAACATTTAAATGGAATTAACAAGACCTATATTGGTGTATTTGTGTAGACATTTTTCATTTGAGGCGTTTGGTTTACAAACCAGTTCCATCAATTTTAAAATATTTGGCAGTACTGATCAAAACGAATTAAAAAAAAAAGAATTTTAAAACATACTCAATTTAACAATTTTTAAAATTATTTTTCGTTATTTTGCTAACAATTCACTTCGAAAATAATTAACGAAAATTTTTAGTTCATTTAGTATTAAAAAACAAGACTGAAAAGACAAGAAACTGCTTGACATTTTCGCCTACTTCAACATTTACTGGACAAACGTTCAAAGCTCCCAATTAATTACAAAAGACTCATTTACATGACAGTTATCAGACCTATTTGGACATATGGAGTTGAGGTTAGGGGCTCTATTAAACCATCCAATTCATCTCGTATCCAATCCTTACAATCCAAAATCCTTCGTAAAATCCTCAATGCTCCTTATTATGTCACAAACAAACTCATGCATCATGATCTTAATATCCCATATGTTGCTGATTTGGCCCAAACTAGATACCTATCCTTCCATGAAAAGCTCCATTCACACTTGAATCAGCTAGTCTCTCAACTTTCTTCCGATAATATTCCTGATAACCCTCCGAGGCGTCTGAAAAGAAGATGGCCTCGAGACCTTCTACTATAGAACTTTATTGGAGTGCTATCAATGGATAGTTTCTCCACAAGTGTTTTTTTTTCGTGTCCTTTGTTCATACAGCAGATTTACTTGATATAATAAAATTACAGTTGTAAATATAAAAAAAAAAACTATTAAAAAAATATGTTGGATATTGCTAGTTCAAAAATATCGATATCTGGTTAGTATAAGGTTGACAAAAAATAAATAAATAAAATAGACATTTGTCCCTTCGTGAACCTTAAGATTCGGGAGCATAAAATTGCTTGACTAAACTAGTTAAAAATGTGAAAAATTCAATATTTAAAATTTTGGAGCTATCCGCTTTTTATCCTAAATACCTCATATATTCTCTGCGTTTTCACTTTATGAATCTTTGAATATGGAGTGAAAGAGAAATAGAAGCATTACTATCATAATTTTAAGTATACATACAACGACTTAATAAACATCAATAGAAATTATTATAAGACAAATAAAATACTCATAAAAACTGAAGCCATAAATCTACAACAACTAAAATTATTTAATGTTACGTATTACATTATTTAATTAAAGTTAAGGAGTACAATATGTAGTGGACATTTCAATTGTACAAATGTTCAAATTACTCGAAATCCCATTGTCGTATTGTATATTTTCTTTATATCAAAAAATATTATTTGGACAGATTCGTCTTTAAAGTTTTTACCACACAATTTCGTTTTAAACTGGCTATATTTTTTGTTTTTAAATTTTTTTTTTTTTTTAATCGTAATTGTAATATTCCACATTCTTGATTTTTTCTTGTACTTTTTTATGATATACTTATTGTACATTTCCTTCCCAATAATTAGGTCTATACTTCTAACCTTACTTGAGTACAAAATTGCTTTTCTGGATCGGTGCTTTTTATACACTACCCGCACAATCTTATAAATTTATTACACGCCATAAACTTTTATTTATCTAGTAGAAGTAATATATATATTTTTTCAATTTGTGCCTGTGATATTATTAATCAGTTTTGTTTCACTTATTCAATTTTCGTTTTAACTATCGAATCCTGAATACAACATAAAATTGTGTTGTTAACACAAAAAATCAATACAGATAGAAAATCATTTAGTTTTTAATTAATCAGCGTTTTAATAGTATCAAACATTGAATTTTTTCGTGCCAATAAATTTTATGTTTAATTACTTCCTCTACTCAAACCCTACACTCTCGATTCTGGGGGGGAGGGATGTATGTTAGGCGTTACTACGCAGTATAAAAAAATATAAAATGAAAATTGCTTTTTATATATAAAATATACCGGTAAAAAGTTGATTGGCAGTTGTGGTTGTAGGATAAACCCTTACTTATATTATTTTTTCTAACCTTTTTTTTGCCTTTTTTATCATTATTAGTATTTGCATATGATTTAAAATTATATATGAGTAGTATTCTGTAAAAAAATAAATATATTTTATGAAGAATAAAATAAAGTAAGTAAGTAATTATATGATGTAATTAGCTATGAAGCTTCATTATTAAGCCTCACCTTTCTTAAATTCGTTAAAATAGTTCTATAGGAGTACCTTGGCCTTTATCAATATTAATTTTTTTTTTTAGTCTAACCTTCTCTAGGAGCTCTAGTCTATACTATACAATCTCTCTAGATATGTTACCATATCTTTTCAATTTGATTATATTTACAGCATATTATAATTACTATTTAAATTTTATAAATGTTATAATATTAATTGGCCTTTATAACATATCTACTTGCTATTGGGTCATTTCATATGAAATGTCCGTTTTCATTATTTCTAAAATTCAAAGTGAAAACAGTGAATTTCCGTTGTTCACTAGGTATTTTATGTTTACAGATTGTAATAAGCTGTTTTTAATACTTTTTTTTAAATATTTACATCACTGAAATTAAACGGAAATTGCTTAGTATGCAATCAAACATGACCATGGAATCACGCAATTTTCGTGTATTTTTTCTAGGTTTTATGTTGGACACTGTTCCCCAGTTTCAACCCAAGCTACAAGAAACATTACCACGGCGTGCTGGGAAGGGTGTTGTAACGAACGAATCATATATGAATTTTCAGCAGCTGACACAGAATAATTCTTAATTAAATAATTAATCAATAAATAATTTATTTATCTTTTCTTCTTAGAAACGTAACCATCACATCATCAATGTATTTTGACAGTGCAACAAAAACTTATAAAAAAAAACCTGCATTGGCACAATCGGAAGGGTTTAATAGAATCGTACGCACAGCACTTTAGCTACTGAAATTAAATTTTATAATAAACGTTATTAAATTAAATAGATATATGTCTTATTCAGAAGGAAAAATCTGTCTAAAATAACCCTTTTACCATTGTAATTAGGAAATAATAAGCTATAATTATTTATTAAAATAAAATTGAATAATTCTAAAACAGAAATGTTAGTTACAAATGTTTAACTTTTCAATATTCTTTATTTACATTTTTTTAATTGATTATTTAAATCCCTAAATTGAACATAATTTTATTAAACTGAACTTTGACACTTTACAATTTAATAAAAATAATTCTATACATTCTATCTTTAGAATCCAATAAAGATTTTTCTGACTATCTCGAAAATATTTCAATTTTCTATTTTCTGTTTACTTGAACTGTTGAAGAAAATCCTTTCTCTCCTTTCCTTGGTTGAAATCAGTTCGGGCGACATTTTGTCATTTCAGTATGCTTTTGTTGGAGTTTCCTTTTTCTGATAGGTTCGTTAACTTCTTACTTAGTCGGGCTTTTTGTGGTTTAACAAATTACAAATTATTTACCATATAATTAGTTTGGTTATAGTTAAATAAATAATTTGAACATTTTAGATAAAATGCCGTTATCTTTATTGAAAATAATTAAAGTAATATATTACTATTTTAAGGATTTTTTTTTCATTCTTCATTCTGAAGAATCCAATTCCTCCTGAAGAATCCTCTATTCTTTTTTTCTCCAGGTATGATTTGTAGGAATTAATGTCTATTAATTTACTTTATAGTTCAATAATAAATTCATATCCATTTCAACAGTAACCAACTTCAAATTTATTTTGTCTCTCTCTGATCATGTCCTATTGATTATATTTTGTAATAAAATTATTTTTCATTTTCAGTAGTGGGAATCGGAAATTCTTATTTGGATAAAGAAGGGAAGTTATAGTAATTCGATACAATTTAAATACTTTTTTGCTTTTATTATTTTTATATCTTTCGTGTTTGCATCCTAATGACCATGTCATTCTAACCGTTTTCATTTAGCCTTGACCTTAGCTCCTTCATACTTTACCGATATTGTTCATTTTGTTCCTCCGTCCATTTCTTCACAAATTATGATGGGAATTAAATTTCATGCTGAGAAGTTTGGCTTCTCGAATATCCTCACAATTAGAGTCCATCATCAAGTTTTTTTCTACCTCTTTGAACTATTTATTACTTCTTTTTTTAAATATTTTTTTTTTATTGTTTTACATTTTTTCTCTCCAGGATTAACAAAATTGAACCACAGGCGTTAATGACCTTATGTGTATGGTTTCTGCTAAAATCAAAAGTACACTGATCCATCGCTGTTCATCCAGTACTAAGGTAGATTCACCTGTGACTAGAAATGGACGATCACTGTGTGACTTATTTCAATTCTATATTTGATTTATTAAAATAGAGGTAATAAGTGAATCTGATGGAGAGAAATTTAAAAATATAGAAGGAAAGGAAGAAAAAAATAAAAATGAAGCTGAGAACAGAAAAAAAGGAAAAATAAATTCTGCCTTTTTCATTTATTTGTAAAATAGTTTGAATTACCATCTTCTTTTCATGAACCGTTCCGTTGTTGATTTGGGTTTGGCGTTTTTAGCCTTTTATATCCGATGACGTTTATAATATTTCAGCCATGTTTTGTCTAGAAGTGAACTATTTTAGGACAAAAGGGGAGAGCTACTTATACCCCGGCGTAGTGCTGCTATTAGGGAAACAATTGGCTGATGACAGACTAAAAAGAAGGTGGATTTGTTATAATACCCCGTCATCAGATGGGAAGGTTGCCCACTGCCCGGCCAACTTCTTCATTGGATGATTTTAAGATGCTCCTTTGTCTTGAGGGCTCATTAAACAAAACTGTCGTCATTCTTCCCCTCATCTTTCCACAATTAAATTTCTGTAAGGATGGTTGGGTGGTGTACTTATGGGCATCATTTCTCCTAAAATCCGAGTCATACTTTATGGTTAAAACGGAAAACATTACTTCAAATTTCCAAGGGTTCAACCCCATCGGACTTAAAAAAAAAATAGATTGATGATACATATGATATTACAGACAGAGGCTGATCAATATAATGTAATTATTATTCTTTTTTATTAAATTTGCTCCTGTACTGTAAGGCATATGGCAAATTTAATTTAATTTTTTTTTATCCTCGATTTTCAGAAATATGAAAATTTTGATAAATGATTAATGGTATCTAAGACTTGATATCTGAGCCATTGCTTTTTTATCTTTGATTGATGTTGATTTGACCAGCGAAATGATGCGTATTTGATGTGAATATATGATTTTACAATGGTAATGTTCATATCGTCTTAAAATGTTTTTCTTTGACATGTTGACAGCGAAATTTTTATAACAGAGCTACAAAGTAGAGATATATTTTTTCCACCATCCATGCCCTCTAGTTAAGAATAACAAAGACGTATTATTGCATATTATTAAGCAGTTTTAAATGTACCTACCTATAAAAATGTGAATTCATTGAATTAATTAATTATATACTAACTTTTTAAAAATAAAATAAAATCCTATTTAATAAGTAAAGGAGTTAAAAATCCTTGGCTACACAGTCATTTGGAAAGGACGTAAAAGGGGATTCGGAAAGTAGGTTCCGTGCCTGTATGGTGTCAGTTACTTAGTAAAGATCCCAATCCTAATTAAACTGAATAGGTATAAGGACGTTAAATGAATAAACAAAAAATAAAAAGCCCATCTACACAGAATTTCAGTCAAAGTTATCACAAATTAATTGTATCGTATATGAATACAGAACACCTAATATTTGCCATGATCCAGTCCAAATTTCTGAAATAAATTCTACAACAATCATTGCTTGGTTGGGTAAAAATTGAAAAATTATTTAAGCTAACCCTGCTATAAATCATAATTTTTCTTATATTTAAATGGGCATTATCATAAAAACCGTAGAGACGGATTTGTTTTTATTTGACCACTGTTGTGAAAAGCGAAGGCTTAGTGGATTCACTCTTTTTCCAGACACAATATCTTATTCACTTATTGCTTTCCACGACCCCCTGCATTCTTACAATAAAAATCTAACAAAAAAGGTTGGTTAATCTATTAATGTAGGTATTTGGAGACACGCTGTAAATTTAAAAAAATAATGTAGTGTTCACACTTTAGAGAGCCTCATTTCGCACTTGGGTTTAAATTACTCATATTTACTCCTGAGTCCTCCAGAAAGAGGATACAATAACACAGTTACATAAGTCTACAATACTAGTATTCATAACCCTTTGATATGAACTATGAGATGCAGATTATAATACAAGTAATTCTATTAAAACTGCTGGCGATAGTGATTTTATAGTAAAGTTCTAAATGTTTCTGTTAATCCTGACAAACCACGTGATTTAATTGATGCATTGCGGTATTGTTATCTATGTGCGGTATTGTTATGTGTTATCTGCATGATTTTGCAAGATAAAAAAAAAAGAAGTTGGTGTCAAAAAATGAACTTTTCATCTAAGACACCAAAATAAGCTTCAACGCGTTCTATTGCTACATTTCTAAAAAAATCAATTGACATTGTAGTCAATGTTCATATGATAAAATTATTTTATTTTAGTTATATCATATAACATTGAATGCAATAAGTAATTCATACATAAATTTTAAATGCTATGTAGAGTATTTTATTAAAAGAGAAAAAAATAAAAATAAGACATAAATTGCAAATAGGATACATCAGGAGATATTAAAAAAACAAAGCCTTTAGTCTCTAAAATTGTTCAAAAAAAATAACCAGTCAACGTTTCGCCAATCAGGCATCATCTTGTCATTTTGTATACTTAATTATATTTACTTGTTGCATTATTATAATTGAGTTGTAGAGTTCAATAAATAAATTTGAAAACAATTCTTTTTTTTTTTGTAATGACTCGATCAATAAATAGAAGGGATTGTGAATATTGTGACGGGCGATGGGGCCGCCACCTCCCTACGCCAAGAAAGACTACAGGGGAAGGGGATTTATAAGTTTCCATTTTTGCTTATAATTTGCCATTTGGATTTAGGATCCGGCGCAGAGGAAAGGGCTTCATGAAAGTATTTGGATTTCGCCTGGGTTATTGTAGATTGCGTTAAGTTGCGAAGAGTCCTAAACACTTGATAATCATCGGTCAGCCTTGTACGTCTATAGGGTCGCGGTCTGCGTCGCGCTTCCTCTGCAGTTCTTTTATGTTTTGACACATCCAGGGAGTAGGTAATCGACGGAAGGTTGTAGTTTTGAGAGGAGCATGGTTTTCCAGGATACTAATACATGAAGTAAGTGTGTCAACCATACATTCAATAGTGGGACAAATGATTGCTGTTATTGACACCTTTTGTGATTATCTTTGGTTTGAATATAGTAGTATTTAGTTTCTTATCCAAGTTTCTACATGCTCAGTTAACTTTACGATGTTTCCTACCCTGACCTTTGCATGTGACCACGAAGTCTAAAATAGGAGCTGCAGGAACAACCGTCATACATTTTGCCCACATTCATCATTAGACCATTTATTACTCTCCGATTTACGTCAGATGTAATGTTCTTTTCCTTTAAGGGTAGATGTATGCCCTCTATATAAAATACAAGACTGAAGAAGGACTTAGAAATGCCACTGATTACAAATTTAAATTAACTGCTGAGGACTTTATCGGGCCATTAACCCCAGGACAGATGTAACTTCTCGGACTTTGTACTTTCTGTTTGAATTTGAATCAAAACAGATTAAGAGGTGTGGTAAAGGGGAAGAAGTTGGTTCATTAGCATTCTGTTGAAGAATGGCGAGGTTATTGGCTTCCTCAGAAGTTTGTCTTTATGAAGTCATTAATGAGACCCCATTAAAGGGAGCTTCCGAAAGGATTTCTTAAATTGGACTGGAATTTATACTCTTCCTCGATTCCAGCCGAGAAGAATTATTCTTAATTAGTTGTTTATTTGTATGTTTTGCACCAAGATCTAATAATTATGACGATTATGTTCCTCATATGATCTTGTTCTCTTTTATGAATATATTCTTTGCTAAAATATTATAAGGCTCGATTTCGTTTTTTGTCCAACTTTTAAATGGATTAAATAGCCAGATGAGTTTAAATAAAGATTAAAATTAATCTCAGTAATTCTAGAATAACTTTCCTTTTTACAGCTATTGAACAATAAACCAGTGGCTCAAGAAGAAATCCTGATTTAAATTTAAAGGATTTGTATGAACTATTATTAAATGTGTACTTCATTTAAACACAAAATATGAAAAACAATGATGGTTTCGATTACGAAATTAATGTATCCAATACACGTCATTCACACTATTTATTTTTGATAAAAAAATGTCAAGACCGTTATTTACGAATCAAATTCGAAAATTCGAGAGGGGAGGTGGGTCACCTGTGATGTAGAGGTTAGTGTAGCTACCATCTATGCCCAAAGCCGCGAATTTGCACCATGGATGGCAGTTGACCCTAGGATTTTTTAAAGGAAGTGAAAAATCCTTGGCTATTCCTTCTTTCGGTTGGGTCTTAAATTGGAGGTCTCAAGTCTGTTAGTTATCAGGTACTCGTTAAAGATCCCTTTTAGGATATGCATTATTTGGATAGGCAAAATTTAGGACTCCCATCGTCCGATTAACCATAGCAGCACAAAGTGACATTCAATAAAATAAATAAACAATTACCATATTTGGTGATCATTTCGTGATAAAAAAGGGATCACAATTAGTTGTTACACCAATGCCAATTATGAAATTTGAATGTTCTGGCGCTTGTATTTTTTTGGCATTCGAGCGCATTAGTTTTCCGTACGTCATGATAAAACTGATCAACTCGGATTCGGAGAAGGTTTAAATGGATATACTCGCAAAACCATTTTATGCCTCTCAGCGTAGGAGAGTGTTTAGCCATTTGGAGGCTATTCGCTGAGTTTCTCTGAATCAAATGTACTCTCTTGTGGGTGATTAGTCCAGCAAGAAAGGCCCCGTAACCTCGGGACAACTGGTTGTTTGGTTGTACTCTCCAAACTTGAGTCTTCCCAGGAAAGTTGGTCCTGAGGTGTGTACTGTACATGACCTTATGTAAGAATAATTGATTAGTGTACTGTTCTGTTGTGTGTAGCCATGTACTGAACTTGGGAATCCGGGGGTTCGTTAATCCCCTCTTACCTGGCGCTATGACTAGTCCCTGCAGAGTGCTGTGAAATTTGAAAATTGAAAATTTTCGTGATCACAACTATTCGATTATTGCGTTCAAGGATCTAAATACTATTTTATTCATTAAATGTAACAGGTAAAATCTCTAAAATTCTTGAAAGAACTAACTAGTCAATGTTTCTCCAATTCAGGCATCATCAGGGAATAGCTCAAAAGAAAAATCATATGGAAAAAGACAAAATGTAGCACATCTCACATCAAGATTCCAACCAGACTAATCAAATTGAGACAGCTATATAGCTTCAAGACGTTCTATAGACAAATTTTCTTTGTTGTGATTTTTCTTTGGCGTTTGTCCTGATTATGCCTAAATTGACGAAACGTTTATTTTTAAAATTGTTTTCAATATTTAACTGACTAACTGAAACGGACTTTAATGTTATTTTAAGATGTGTTAGTTTTGAGTTCTATGGAATATATATATATATCTATGCAATATAGTTTATGACAAAATTTATACTTTTAAATGAAACTTTAATTAAAAATAAACTTTAGTTAAACTGGCTAGGATGAAGAAGGGGTAAATGATATTCTTCGAGAATTTAAGGAGTTGTTACTGATAGAGGTTTTTTTAGCCGATGAATATTAAACGAAAACAAAGAAAAATGTTAAAATTGCGTCTTGAAGGTATCTTGAATTGTAGCGGGTATACATTGGTTCATACCAATCGCAAATACTTTTTGATTACAATTCGATCTTACGTATGGTATCTTTTGGTAATAGTATTAAATTTTAAAGATTTTAAACTTTAAATATTAATGAAATATTATAATAAACTTGACTTAAAGAATACAATTTTTTAATTGCATACTTATTTTAATAGAAGTTTCATATAACCTTTGTGACCACAAGTTACGAATTCCCTAATATTTTATCGAATTGACTCAGAACTGTTTCCTGGTCTACAAAATAAAATCTTTTTTGGTCCATGTTTTTACGAAATGAAATTCAACCGAAGTTGACAAACAGAAAGATTCCAGATACGGATTCAACAACTGGACCAGGCAGGCGGAAACTATTTTTACCCTGAGCAATTCTCCTTTCTTGTTTGTTGCTGTTTTAGTGTTAGTCCTGGACTCTGATTACAACTACTAGAAAGGATAACTTTATGTGATACCATACAACAGAAATTATTTATAAGTTCAATAATAATAGGATAATTTTAATAATACAATCATTTTATTAGGATTAAAACATCTCATTGTGGGAAAGCACTTTCATCTATTTCTACCGTGTTTTATTAATTACCTTGTGAGACTGTACTGTTGCTGGGACAACGTTTGTGCTGGGAGATTACGGGTCACGCTCAATCGCCAGGATTTTCAGGCTGTTTAAGGTACCCACTTTATAGAGGCTGTTTGAGCCCCTGACGGTTCCCAGATCTATTACCTTAAAAAATGTAAACTAGAGAACATTACTTTTTCGAGTTTTGAATTCGTTGTGGTTCTTAGTTTTATAGAGTAGTGATTTTAATTTATATTATTATAAGTTTAAAACAAAAACTATTGTTGCTATTTATTGTGATATGATCATAATATTATTATTGTGTTCTAATATCTTACTGATATTATAAATGCGAAAGTTTGTATGTTTGTCTCTCTTTCACGCAAAAAATACTGAAGGGATTGGGATGAAACTAACTGTAATATAGGTTATACATCAGAATGACAAATAGGCTATAGCAAGCGCGGATTTAGGGGGGAGGTACGGGGGCATGTGCCCCCCCTACAATTTTTTAGGTACTGTGGAGTATCCATTATAGTACAAAATGAAAGGCAAATCACATGATCATAGTTGTTATAATAACAGAAAGAACATGAGTGAAACTATTTGTTTTGATATCCTACTAATCTTACTAATATCATAGATGTGAAAGTTTGTATGGTTGTCTCTCTTTCACGCAAAAACTACTGGACGGATTTGGATGAAACTTTACAGTAATATAGGTCATACACCAGAATAACACATAGGCTATAGCAAGCGCGGATTTACGGGGGAGGGGCACGTGGCCCGCCTGACAGTTTTTAGCTACGGTGGAGAATCCATTATAGTACATAATTAAAGGCAAATCAGTAGCTTAGCATCCTGAAATTTGAAGATAGGTTCTTTGTATAATTTAAGAAAGAAATTCGGTTAATTCCCCCCCCCCCAAGGGTTTCTCCTTTAATATAATAGGGGTTCAACGATTGTATAAAATCCGTCAGTTTTGAAGTTAGACGTCTGAAATTTTAGAAGTCTGTAACTGTCGGTAAGTTGAGAGTAGTGTGTAGGAGGTCCATTTTTGTTTTGTTTAATGTTGTGTGTCTCACTATGCGCTGCAGTACGCCATTTTGAAATTGTTGGAGCTTTTTTGCTGTTGCCGGTGTGATGGTACTTAATAGTGGTGCTCCGTAGAGGAGCGCCGGCCTTAAGATGCTCTTGTGGATGGTCAGCTTAAGGCGGAGGGATAAGTTGGGAGATGTAAGCAGGTGGTTTAGTCTGTAAGACTTGGTCCTTGCCGACCTGAGCTTCTTCCTGCAGTGGCAGGCTAGTTTCAGGTGTCGGTCAAGTGTGATACCTAAGTAGACTAGCTGCTCGCTGGTCTGTTCTCGCGTCCCGCTACCCTATAGAACTTAGGGAGAGGGCGGCGCTTTTTTCCCTGAAATGAGAAAATTATGCAGTCCGTCTTTTTAGGATTCACTGTTATGTTGAGTCCTTCTAGCTTCTGTGTGATGCTCGCACAGACCTCCTCCGCCTGCCGTAGAGCTCTCTCTGCGCTGATCGAGCTGCTGTAGATCGCTATGTCATCGGCATAGGCTGCTACAGCAGCTTTTTTGTAGTTGGCTCCAACAGTTTCAGCTGTGTATATCGAGAAAAGTACTGGAGATAGCACAGACCCCTGAGGTACTCCGCAGGTGAATGCGATGGCTTCCGATGATGTTTCACCGATGCGGACTGCTGACGTTCGCTGTTGAAGAAACGATCGTAGGACCGAGTAGAGCTGTTCCGGAAATTCGTTGTCCTGTAGTGTCTTGCATAGTAGGCTATGGGGCACTGAGTCGAACGCTTCCGTGCAGTCTATGGAGATCATAGCGGTCGCTTCGTTCTTGGCTGTGCACTGGCTCACTTCCGCATGTATCTTCGCCAGGTGATGATCCGTGCAGAGGCCTGCGTGATAGGCGGTTTGCTCCGGTGGGATGAGAGCTATCTCTGAGCAATATGTCTTGAGATAATTGAGGACAATTTTCTCAAAGACTTTGCCCAGATGCGGAAGCAAGCTGATGGGTCTGTAGTCTGCTGGCTGCAATCCCGACTTCATGGGTTTGAGTAGAGGAAAAAGAATAGCTCCCTTCCAAATGTCGGGAAAATATCTTAACCTGAGGCAAGTGTTATATAAATTGGTCAAGTGAGCTATTCCTCTTCTTGGCAGTTGTTTCAGCAATATGGTTTGTATCCCGTCGTGGCCTGGTGCTTTATTCCCCTTCGTACGACGGAGAATCGCCTTCAGCTGCTTCGGAGATACAAACATGTAGTTGTTTCCTTTCTCTTCAGTAGGTAAATCAGTTTGTGCAGGATTAGTTCTTCTTGCGATGATTCCACCATAGTGATCTGAAAACTTAGTAACCTGTTCTTCTACTGTCAACAGCTTGTCCCCGTCGTGGAGTAGTGTTGAACTTCTCTTCTTCGTGCTGGTTTTTAACAGCTTCCAGAATTTTCTGTAGTCACCGTGCGTGGACCTCAGTTTTTCGTGCCACTGTGCAGTCCTCCATTGTTTTATCAGACTGCGAATCTGCGCGGCAAGGGAATTTACCACCGATTTTGCCTCATAATCCCTAGTCCTATACCATTTATTCTTCCACGTATTGCGGGTGGCGATAAGGTTAAGGATGTGATCTGGCATAGGACGTAGAGCTGGTGGAAGTGGACTGAATTTTGGAATGGTTACGTCTGCGGCTCTTTTGATTGTTTCAGTGAAGAAGTCCACGTAGGCGACCACGTCACTTCTCGTCCGGAGTGTAGGAACTGTTGGCAGTACGTTATGGACCTGTGCCCTGTATGTGCCCCAGTCTGCTTCCACATATTTATACTTCGTCGCCGCTGGAACTGGTATTTCCTCGTCTGTGATGTCTATGAGCACAGGTCTGTGGTCGGAGGTGATAAAGTCCATCGTTGAACAATCCACGAATCGATATGGCTGCCTCGTGAGTAGAAGATCGATGGTAGATGTGAACGATGGCTTCGCTCGATGTCTGAAAGTGTGGGTGTTCGGATGTACTACAGTGAAAGGAGTCTTGATGATTTTAGTTCCGGCTTTGTTGCTCCTGATGTTGTTCCAGATTGGGTGCCGAGCATTTAGGTCACCCACTACCCAATGGTTGGTCTGCTTGGCGCACTCGGCTAATATCATCGAGAAGATGTCTATAGAAGACCTGGGTCTTCTATATAAACCTGTGATGATAGTGGGTTTGTCGAGTTGCACCTGTACAGTTTTGTGGTGAATTCTCGGGTCACAAGGTGCCACTGGTGAGGGGAGTCCTCTCCACCGAAATCCGTGGCGTATGGCTATGATGACCCCTCCTTCGCCGTCTCCTGTGAGGTCGTACCCTGGGATGCGAATGTGCCGAAAGATAACTCTTGTGTCTGTGAGGATCACTATGGTGGGTTGGGTCTGTGCTATCAACGCATAGATTTTCGTAATTTTGGGCATAAGCCCGTCAGTGTTGAAATTTAAAAGTTTTACTGTCCTGTTCATTTTGTCAGAGAGTCAGTAATAAGTGTTATGAGTGTGTTAGTGGTGTGTGTTAAAGTTGCGATACTGTGCATAATGAGTTCCACCCATGGTGGGAGTTAATTATGCTGAGCCATATTGGCGTAAGTCTGTTGAGGTTGAGGTTGAGCTTTGTCAGTAGTCGTAGGTGGGGTCTGTCTAGGTGGGGGTTGTGGTCGTGCGCTGGTTGGTCCAGGTTCTTCAGGAGGTGGTGGAGCCTGCTGCTCGGTCTTCTTCTGTTGGTTCAGCACTGTGGTGTTCTTCCGTAGACCAATCTTCTGACGCAGTGCCTCAAGTTTTTCCTGTAAGGTCTTCCTGATTTGGCATCCAGTGAAGGATGCTACGTGTGGTTCACCGCAGTTTGCACACTTGACAGGTGTGGTTGTGCGTTGGCAATCTGAGATGAGGTGAGGGCCGGCACATCGGAAGCAAGTCACCTTTTTCCCGCAATGGTTTTTTGTGTGCCCGTACTCCTGACACCAATGGCATTGAACGATGCCGCTGCTTCCGCGATACATCTTGACGCTGAAACGTATCCTGTTTATGTGTGCGAGCTGCTTGATGTCATCTAACTTGGTCTCGAGGGCGGTTGTGATGAGGATGAGGGGCAAGTCTGTCTTCTTGCCGTCCTTGTCGCTCTTATTCATTCGACGGACGTCGAGGATTCCTTTTAAGCGTTCACCGAGGCAAGACTTGATGTCTTCTATGTTGTGATCTATGTCCAGCCCATAGATCACGTATTTTCTAGTCTTCTGTCCTTTACTGGTTGAATAGGTGTGGTAGGGACTCTTTGACTGGTGAAAGAACCCGGTCATTTTTTCATGAATTTCGATGGTGCCCGGAAATATCCTTACTCCATCCTCTGGTCTTCTGAATTTCAAAATTTGAAAATCCGGCCGTTTTCAGCTCTTGTACGGCCTTCTGTGTGCTCACAACACCTGGAACTACGATCGGAGGAGGCTTCTTCCGAATCGCGACAGTCGTGGTACCTGCACTTTTCGCACTATCGCTGCCCGATATATCTTTTTCACTCAAAAACGAGAACGCGTTTGACGAGCTCGCACTGAATTTGGTTGTGGTATTGGCGGGTTTGCAGAACTTTTTCCCAGTTACTGTCTTCCAGCCATCGGTTGAAGTCTTCGCCTTGGTCTTAGCGGCGGAGGCAATGGTGGTGGTAGAAGCAGGTTTTCTCTTCTCGGCTGTTGCTGCCTGAATGACTTCGGCTTCCATTTTGTCAGCCATTGTATCAGAAGGGACGGACCGTAATGAATGCACCGTGTTAGGGGTGGAGTGTGGTTTTGCAAGAGCAACGCTGCCCGATTGGTCGCAAGGTTTATTGAAAATTATTTTTTTTAAATATTCTTTCACGATACTTTATGTGGCAAACCAAATTCCACGAGAGCAAATATATACAATATGACAAAATACACATATATTGTAAAATACCTACGTACCTATGTATGTACACATTTATTATAATAACAACAAGGTTTAGCGAACCTGAAGCCGATGCCATTCTCTGCTAATAATATTCCGTCTACAGACTACCCATTCCAAAATCCGTCATATCAATATTATCGGAACACTCCCACCTACGCCTCGGTCTGCCTTTCGGACTTTTACCTTTCGACTCAGATTTACAAGCCCATCTCAACCTTCATGACGCTATCACTTAAATTAGTGCACAATTTGTAATTCCGTGTGTGTAATCTCATAAATTCTCCAGTGGTCTCATTCTTTCTCCTTATAAATTAACTTTATTTGAAAATCTTAAGGTGTTTTTCAACATGCGTATATAGTGTATATATCTAGAAAATACAATATACAGTTGCTGTACCCTGTAGAAAGAAGAAAAAATTTAAATGCTTACAGAATACAAAACCAGAAACTCTTCAACAAATTTATTTCTAATGCCAATTTAAATATGTTCAAACAATAACATTAAAAATATTCAGCTTTGATTTTTTAAAAATATAACACACAAAAAATGAATAAATAATTTCACCTCATAGTCAAAATTATACACCTCAATTCTTATTAACTTTTGAGTTCTATGAATTTATAAAAATTGTATTTCTTTGTTAATTTAATTTACGCATTTTTTAGGATGCACTCAATCGTGGATTTTTTTATTTCTCTGACGATCCTCTCACTTAAATTTTATCACAAGTCTCGTCCCTATCACTTAATTTTTTTCTGGCACTTTAATTTTTTTTATTTTTGGCAATGTGGTTTTCCTATTTTCATCTCTCAACTATATGTTGGGCAGGTAAACAACCTAACTCAACAACTTATAACAACTAAATTCTACTTCTTCAAACGTTATGTGGTACCCCCATTATTGAAAAACGTTCCATTATAGGATTGATTTTTTGGAATGCACTACATTGAAAATAACCTAACGCTTTCGAGACAAGAGTTTAACTAAGGGAAAATAGTTTAAGGTAAACAAATATTAAGAAAAACAAAGGTTTATCATTTTCACTGTGAGATTAGTTATCTTAAAGAAATGTATTTTATTTGTATTATTGACTCCCTGTTTATTTTTATATGCTTATATACAAAAACATATTACTAGGACATTTAGAGATTAAATCATTAATTGTTTTAATTTAGTATTAATTGAACTATTTATTTAGTCAAAGATTCCTATCAATATCCATACGTACAATTTTGGCCGTGAGCTTCTGTATCTATACTGGTATTGGGTTTTCAGAAAAGTTTGTAGATGTTGGCAACCTTATTCCAATTGCTTTATCCATGCATTTATGTATGAATATAAATGTATATATATAAATAAATACATATAAATATACGCAAACAATACAAAAGGCTGTTAGATAAGTGAGTGGGTCTCCTGACCCCACGAAAAGAGGTCGAGTAAACAGGATTCTAGTTTATCTTATCAGGAACTTATTAAACTTAGATTGGTCAATCTTCAAGTGCTTTTACAAGTTACAGAGTTTCCCCAACTTTGCAGAGCCCATCAACTGGCTCACAATATCAGTAGCCATTTTTAGACTATTTAAACTGAATGTAGCCCAGGATAAACTGTTTTTAAAAAACAAACCATTTATTTATGGGAAGTACCCAAGTTGTTCGAAATACCTTGTATTATTAAATTTGGACTGACAACATTTACAATCGTTATTAATAGTCATAGTTAATAGTGATGATATTAAAAATACATGTTAATAATCAATTTCTAGTATTAAAAGAAACGAGGGTATTTTCTATGATTACTATTACATATTACTATTGGTTACCATTATTTCTATGAATACTTTTTATTTCTTATTCTATATAATACTTGGATCATTTTAATACTCTATGTGATACTATTTATACTATTGCCATTTTAACCCTGAGAAATAAATTCTGAATATTCTTGTAATTTGTATGATCAATATTCTGTAGATATGCTAATTAAAATAAAACTATGTATTAATAAACAAATGAAAATTAATATTAAAAATTAAATAAATAGAGGGAAAAATTGCTCTAAATCTATCGTAATCCGGGGGAGACGTTAAAACAAAAATATTTTTTATACAAAAGGTTTCAGCAGTTTCTATTTTTTTCGACAGTGTATCTAAATTTCTAGGCGGTAAATTTGCAAGGTACACGGTCGAAACCACTAAAACCTTCAGTATAAATAGTGGCCGTGGAACCTTAAAAGAGGGACAGTTTTTATATTTATATGTATGTAATATGTAAAAATGTTGTTATAAATTGTCATTCCTATTCCAAATTCTTTCCAAAATTTCATTCTAATACGTAGTTTTTGAAACTGAAGAAAAAATACTCAATAATTAGATTGTCGAATTGTGAGGATCCCCTTGTCGAAAATATATTTTTGCAATCTAAAATAAATATTCTTTTGTATTGCGATAAATAATTTTTGGAGGATATTAGGATTTAAGTAATCACCGTATTTCAACATTCAAAATTTCATTTTTAAAACTTGAATAAGTACGTTTTAAATAAAAACTTTTAATCACATTTGACCACAGTTATGAAAAAATGGATGCTTGTTTACCTTTTAGAATATTATTCAAGTTACGAGGAAAAGTCTGTTAGAAATGGAAATATACTTTAAGCACAACAAAAAAGTTGTTAAAAAGGCATATCCAAAAAAATGTAAAAAAAGAAGTTGTGCGCGTGTGTGTTAGGTTATTTTAAATTAAAAACGATCACTCAGAATGTAGTTAATTTAATTAAGTTCCAATTGCAATATTTTGTAATAGACAAAATCGGATTATAGAAATAGGTTTAGCTAAATCCAATGGGGGGTTTCAGATTGAAACTCTGTAATCAGCAAAAAAAAAAATCTTTTAAATAATGCAAATTTCCAATTCTCAAATTTATATTTGGTTTTTAATATTTCTAAAAGAATTTGAGAGAAATGCTATCAATTGTATTCATTTTGTAACTAATACTTTCTACTAGTACATTAATTAATTTCATGATTGATATATAGTGACGCTCATAAAATTATTATGGAACTCATGAATTCCAACTTTGAGTAAGCATAGCTTTTCAATGAAGGAAATAATTCATATTGCACATAAAATATAAGGACAACTCATCGCCTTTCTGACACAAAAACTTATCTACAAAATTGTCATATTTACGTGTAGCATGTAATACTAATTTTAATGTTCTATTTTAGGCTCAAAAGATCTAATGTTTGCTTTGTCTGGATATAAATTCTTATTATTCACCCATAAATCACATTTTCGTTCATTTCTGAGAAATGTCAATTTTGTTGGTACTATTTTGTACACTAAGGCGATAAATTCAAGTAGTCACAACACTCTAGTTTCGATGAGGTAGTATGGAGTAGTGTGAGCATAAACTATAAAGGAGGATTCCCTAAAATTTAAATTTCAGATTCTTTCTTTATCCTTTTATTCTACGAGGGTATTGATATGTATGCATTGGGGATACACAATAGGAGGAGGGGTGGTGTATGGATGAGAGGTTATCAATGATTGGAAAGGGAAGAGGGAAGGAAAGAGAAAATGAAGTAGGGAACGTGAAGAAATAGAACGCCTTCCAGCCTCACCGGGGATTCAATATTAGCGAGTCTCCTTGCGTTCGAAAGCCACCTCCAGGAATCTGAGCGCGGCATTCACGGAATATTGAAGAAGCTAGAGATCGGTCTTCAAGCAAATTGTGCTAAACATTTTAAGCAGAAGCTGCTGGAAAAAAATATTCTTTATGTATTATCTGATTAGCTTAAGTAGTTTTCACATTCAAATGTGAAATAAGGAAGATATATATTCAGTCCAGATCGGCTGCGTACATTTTATATTGTAAATATATTTACAAATAAATTATTATACTCGTAAATGAGGCGTCGAGGATTAAAAACAGAAAACTTTGAAATTTTGAAAATCGAACTTTTTATTATTAAACTTTTTCAAAGTTTTAGCTATTTAAGTCAAGCAATGCTTCATCCGGAACTTCAGGTTCAGAACCAGACTAAAACTATGATGAATAATCAATTCAATTTTTGAAATTTTAGATTTATCCACTTTTGATCATGAACACCTCATATACAAAATATTATCTTATTCTATAAATATTATCAAAGTTATATATTATTTTTCATGAAACAGTGGACCTAACTATGTAATGCCATACTTCAATCAATTCATATAAGTGTAAGGAATGAAAATGTAAATGTACGTAAATGTTGTAAGTTCTCTTATTATTCTCTCAGAGATTTTAATTGAAAAATAGTTATACAACTTTAAGCATTTGCTCAGTCGTTGTACTAACGTAGCATGTCCATTGTATCTACTTGATTTTTTAATAATGAAGACATGTCTAGGGCTGTTAATTAAAAAAACATTAACTGCCAGGGGATATTCATTTACACGTTCTCTTCTTGTCCATTCTTAGAAATGGACACCATCTTAATGAATAAAATATACAAATTATGATTTTAAAGAACAATTACTGTTGTTTAAATTGTATTGTTCTATTGCAATTACTATTATTGTCTCTAATTCAAGGGTATTTATTATAATCATTGTCTGATATACCGTTTCGATTTATTTTCTAATAAAATGTTTTTCTTTAATTACTTTTATACTGATTTTCCTCGGAGACATAGTATATTTATTGATAGTTAATGGGTTTTGAGGTATGAGACTTTCAAGAAAAATTTCATCAAAATCGTTCTAGCCGTTGCGGGTCTATCTATGACCCATCTGATAATTTCAAGTAATTCACATTAGTTCCAAAAATAAAATTATAACACATAACGGCTGATATCTTGGAGGACGTCTATGAGTAATGTTCATTTAACTACTGTTTGTAATTATTAAAAAAAAAAATATTATTATTTAATAAAACACAGTTTTAATATGAAAATATCTCTGAGGCAAACATCTCTTTAATACCCACATTTTAGTTAATTTTGACCCACTGCTAAAAAAGGTTCTCAACCTTTGGTCTATACCATGTATTGAACTTCATGGATTGCGGTACATCTTTTTTTAAAGAACTAGCCACCACACCGAAGTGTGTTGGGGCTAAACCATCCAATCCCACCATATCCTCTTTAAAAACCTTTTGATTGCTCTGGACTATAAAGGAAGGAAAAGAATAAGAATTACGACTGAAAAGATTGGTGAGTGACAATATTTTGTTAAGAGAACGATAAGAAGTAAAACAATGATGATAACTTGGATGGAGGCGAAGTAACGAGCCATGACTGACGGAACTGTGTGGGCGGCCGCCCTTCCGGCTACCGCACCTGCTCTATTCCCACCCTCAAATATATTAATTCAAATGCACAATTACTAAAGTATAAACAGAATCCGATAAACAATTATTCCAAACAAAAATTAATAAGCAATTCACATTAAAATGAATTTTTATTATTTTATATTTTTATTAATTTGATAAAGACGAAGACTTTTAACTAAGCTACTAAAACGTTTAGAAATGTTGAAAATGGTCTGGAGGCGCAGCCAATAAATTTCTCAGAAAATAAGAATTTTTATTACTTATTTCGAGGAAGAAAATGTCCTAGGTGGAGGCCATAAGAAATTCCTTTCAGTAAGAGGAACGGCTTAAAGGCATTATTTTATGTTAACTACGAAAAATAGGCATTATAAACAAAAAAAGGTTGTTATCTTAAATAATGACTTCATGTCATGTTATTATTTATTATTTTTTATTCATGTTATTCCTTATTGCTTATTCGATAATTCCCTTTAAATATGCCCTCTGTTTTTTTGTTAAAGGGTTCCCCATTTTTGTTATATATATTTTTTATCCCTTATATCCCTGGATGACTATATATATATATATATATATATATATATATATATATATATATATATATATTATTTATGGTTCTTTTTTAATAAAAATTGCGAGATCACAGGGATATAGGATCAGTAAAGAGAAAGGATTTGTCTAGCTGGAATGCGAGCCTTGGTAGCTCAGTGGTTAGAGCACCGCGCTAGAAACGCGGGCGACCCGGGTTCGAATCCCGGCCAAGACATAATCTTTTCTCTTCAAAAAAAAAAAATATATATATATATATATATATAGGGGAAGCCCTGAAATGTTGGTTGAAACGTTCGTTTTAAAATGAACAGTTCTTCTTATAATAGAGATTTTTTTCTGACCTCCACCTGGACCAATTTCTTCCTCATATATATGAGGTCAACTAATATCATTCAATATATAACTCATTTTATTTTAGTTCGACGGAGCTACACAAATTATATGAAACAGTAAATATAGGAAAGATAAGAAAGAAGTACAATTTAAAAAAAGCTAAATTATGAATAATGATGAGAAATAACAAGCCTGAAATGAAATTTTCAAGATCAAAACATGGTAAAATTACATGATAAATGATTTTGTAAAATATAATGTCTGTCATGTTATTTGTAATATGGAAAGACAAAATTAATTTGAAATTGATTACTGTTATAATGAATACGAAGCTATGATAGAGTTTAGTGAAAACGAGATAGAGACAATGAAGGGAGGGACAAAATCATAACAAAATAAGAAATACCAGAGAGATAATGAGTCTAATAGCAACTAAACAAATATTAACTGAACAGGATCTATAAACCCCGTTGCAACTAATATATTCTGAAATTCTGTATATGCAAATATATATGCATATATTAAAAAAATGAAACATATATATATCTATATATATATATTGTATAGAAAATAATTAATTCAATCAATAGGGAGCTATCTATATGCCTGGTCACGGCTAGAAACGCCTACCCTTGATACACGCGTGACTACAAAAAATAAGTCGGTGACGAAGGCTTAGAATTGGTCACGATAGTTATATTTTTTGTGGTTTGTTTTTATTATTATTTTGGTGTAACAGAAGGTTGACGATTCTTTTGTTATCATTATAAAAAAATAAAGTCAAATAGAATTTATGTGACATCCACATCCAATAATGAACGTGTAATCTTCTATTTAACTGTGCATCTCTAAATCCCAAGTTTAATTAAACGATTATAGTTGATTAAAAGTACTTGAATGAAGACAAACTGAGTTGATTAACTTTTTTTGTCATTTGAAGTTAAAACTTTATTTGAAGAGTATGAATCTTAATTAAGACTAAACTCCGTTTACAACGGTTTACGCCACATTTGCTTGTTTATATATTGATTAACGTTTGTGATTTGTTTCTCCAGTTAATAAATTGACCCTAGTGATCTTTAATTTGTTTGTTTCGTTCAACGTCACTTTATGCTGCATTGGCCAATCGGACGATGCAGTCCAGCTGGTAGTACTAAATATTTATCTTTATATGTACCGTAATACCGGGCTACTTTGGCCCTAGGGTCCTTTTGGACCAAATGTAGGAAAAGATAAAACGTTCTCTAAATACTTTCAAGTAGTAGTTGTTCAACTAGTTACTGCAGTTTCTGCTAGGCTGAAGCCCCAAATCGGCACTGATGTACACGAAATAGTTCGATAAGCGCCTGCTAGTATCAGGACCTGTGGATTTCTTAACCTTGTGAAAACACGTGTTTTATTTACTCTCAAACTTTCAATTTTCGAAACCGTTCCACGTATGTTACAACTTTGGTAAGTACCTAATTAACTAATTTGCTTAGTACGGTAGGCAGTGGTATAGTTGTATTTGTCATTACGGTTTAGGTTTTTGGTAAAAAAATATAAAATAACAACAGATCTAGTAACCTCAAAAATACGACCTACTTTGGCCCACCTGTTTTGTGGGCCAAAGTAAGTCGTGCTTTTGAAAACTTATTTTTGTAGTTATTGCTATGCATTCCGGGGGGGGGGGGTGAGGGCGGCATTATGAAAGTAAATTTGTTTTGCACAAAGAACAAAGTTGGTTTACGAGAAGCAGGTCACGCAAGTAGAAAGGTGTCGGTGTGTAGAAAGGTGGGGGTCGAAGACTTACTAGAAAGGGACTCTCTAAACAGATCCCAAAGAGCTAGGAGGAAGCGGAAGACGGAGCCGAAAAAATTTTAAATCTGGATTTAAGAAGGCTGGAATACATCCTATTAATAAAGAAGAAGTATTAAAACGGTTACCTTCTAAGGATGTGTCTGTTAATTTGGATCTGGTTGGAAAAACTTTCATTCACAATTTGGTACAGAAAAGAAAAGATGTTGTTCAGCCCAGAACAATTTTAAGACAAAAACTGGAAGTTGCTGCTGGTAAGAGCAGTCCAAGATATTCGATATCAAGAAATGCAAAAGTATCAGAAAGAAAACAGAAAAGAGAAAGAGACATGAAAAAAATCAAAAACAAGAATTAATAGAAAAACAAAAACTTGAAAAAATACAACAGAGATAATTGAAAAAAAGAAAGTAAATGGTAAATTTCTGAAGAGGAAGACTACAAGAAAACATAACATCTCATCAACAGAAGAAGATAGTGATAACTACAGCCTCATTTCTTCAGGCCACAGCGATCTCGTTTTTTCAAATGATGATGAAAAGGAATTGATTGACTCAGTTGTACCACCTACTTTCCAAAATGGCAATAATCCTCAAGATAGTAACGAATCTCCAGAAGAAAACACCAATACACCTTCAGAAAGTACTTCTAAAGAAAATTTAAAGGCAAATTTAAAAGAAGGGGTTCAAAATAGGACTTTGATAATAAAGTCTTAAAGCCAAATTATCGAAAAAAAAAAAAAAAAAAAGAAAAGAAGGGAATTTTGTTGTTGTGCAATGGAACGGGCTAGGGTTTCCTGAGATAACTGTGAATGTGCTGATGTTGAGTGCATGGGACGCACTAACAAATTTTGGAAGTGGCCAGCAGTAAAGGAAACTTTGTTTAAGAATGGGCTGCTATAAAGAAGATAATCGACCCTCCAATTCTGGGTGAAAAGAGGACTCTTCCTTGTCAGCAATTAGCGAGACATAAGATAAATGTGTATTTTTTAAATTGTTAGTTTTTTGTACCTTTTTATGAAAAAAGGAATGCTTAAATGAATTTTAAATGTATTTTTCTGTCTTATAAATGAATTTTCTTACTAACCCTAGTCTTTCTTTGACCCAACCTAATGCTTTAAAGTAGGTAAAATATCATTGGGCCAAAGTAACCCAAACACGAGGGTAACATTGGCCCAAGTAAAAAATAAAAAAAAAAATAAAGAAAAACTTAATTTTTTTTGTTAAACTCATTAGAAATTAAATTTAGGGTAGTCTAGTTGTGTAATAAAGGTTACCAGAGCTTAAATATAGGAAAGTTACCAAAAAAAATTAAGGGTGATTAAAAATTTTTAAAAAATTGGGCCAAAGTAACCCTGTTTTACGGTACTAAATTAGAATTATTTAAACTAGATTAATTAAATTAAATTATTATAATTAAATTATAGGTCATTAACGTGTAACTAACATCTCACAGTTTTAATAATTAACAGTTATATAAAATAATAATAAACATCATCAGCATTACTGTTTTAATTTTTTTTATATCAATTATCAAGGGCTAATTAACGAACAAATTCTTAAAAAGTTAGTAACTTGCTGATCCGACTACTAATGGTTCTAGAGGTAGACCCGAGCTGTAGGCGGGAGGAGTGCGTAAAGGGTCTGAAGGATTTGGGAATGTGTAGTAGGCCGTGGAAATTTGTATAGGATATGTTAAATGACCGATTTAATATTTATTACTTTTAACATAAGCACAATAGCAATGGATATCACTCGTATATAAAACTAAAAACCACTACAAATTAAAGGTTCGAAAAATAATGTTTTCAAATTAATATTCTAATTAATGTTTTATAAATAATATTTTACCTCCCAAACGAAGCACAGCACAACCAATGATTTTTTTACTCCCTTTAAGTACACCTGTCGGGCTGCGAACCCGTGATCTTTGACATACTAGTTTGTTATGCGTACCAATACACCGTATATCTAAATCTAAACCACGGTATGATTGCTTCTTCCTAAACTTTCATGAAATAATTAACACTGTGAGCTTGATACATCGAAACACATGTTGAATATGACATATACTCTGTTAGTTTTCCATGAGCCTTTTAATTTATTGACTATTGTGTTACGAAAAGGATTAAAATAGTTTTAGTTTAATTGATCTTAAAATCGCATGAGAAATGTTTTAGCAAGATACAAATTTTTAAGAAGACATTGATCAATATTCACAGAACCTATTTCAAGTAAATAAAAATACAGGAAAAGGAAAAATAGAAAAATGTACTTAATTGTTGTATGTAGTTAGTTGTTGGAAGCAAAATAAGTTGATACCACAAACTATTTCGCAACAATACAACGGAAAGCGACTCCAAACCATTTTAGTGGAGGAGATTTTATTTTTGAAAATTGCTTGATTTTTCATCAGATATTTTAAAATAAGAATGAGTTGGCAGACATTGTAATAAAAGAAATAACTCCTTTTCAAGCCTATGCCTGACTTAGCCCCTAATTCACTAAGAAATAGACACGATTCCTCTTTCCTAAGTACAAGAAGCTGATTTTCAAGAAAATTCGATTTAGCCACTTATTCTTTGAAACTGTAGATATAATATTTAATGTATAGTTCAATAGTTCCATCGAGTTATTTATTGCTAACTCAACATTTGCTTATGGAAGAATTGGATAAATGTGAAACTAACATACAGAACCGTTATGTTCCGCAGGTCTTCGCTTCCAGTTGAGTTACAGCAAGTTTTAACTGTTTAATTGTTTCACTATTAGTATTTTCCAAAAATACAAGTTATAAGCTTTAGTATGGAAAAGCTAATGCAATTATGGGTAATGAGTAGATTTTGGTAATCATTTCATCAAGGAATAAAATTTTCAACTAACAGTTCGAAGTATGATATATATTTGTGGAAACGTTCATTCCTTGATGAAATGATTCCCGAAGTATTCACATTTCCCATAATTACATTCTCTTTTTCACACTAAAGCTCATGAACTTGTATTTTTGGAAAATATTAAAATGGAAACGAATGAAAAGTTAAAATTTGTGACTCAACTCGAAGCGACAAACTACGGAATAATTACTACAGAACCAATATACCATGTAGTTGGTAAATTCCTATCATTAAATATGTAGATAAGAAGCTGCCTATCGCCTGTAAATTAAGCAGTCTCGGATACTCGAGATCCAAGAGCTTAATGAATCGTAAAGCTCTTAGCTGAAGCAGATATTATTTTTCATTCCTTCGTTCTCTTCCTAATTAGGGCCTTTTGCCCGAGCTGTTTAGTTAATCTCGCGAACGTAAGATGACAAAAAAAGATCATTAATGTCCAGAGAAGACGGATTTCCTTAAATGCAAAAAAAAGATAAATGATTAACCGAAATCTGTAGACTTAGTGCCTTTAGCGTGATTAAAAACAATTTCATGGAGAAAGGTTGCAATCTGTAAATTTTAAACTGTTATTTCCTATTGGATATTGTTTACTTTTTGAAACTCAATTTGAACAGTGAAACTCATTTGAACAGTACGTCCGGTCGGGTCCTCTGGTATATATATGTGATGCTGAAATTATATATATATATATATATATATATATATATATATATATATATATATATAAACTCCAGCTTTTCCTTATTTTAAGGGTTATTTTTCTGATCTCTGTGTAAGAGAGTTTCATAGTGGCTTACTAGCCTCCTGCTGTTAGATTTAACGGTGAGGCACCATCTGCAGGAAAATGAAAAAATATCTGGGTTCAGGCTACAGACTACAAAATCCATCCCTCGGCGTAACATCAACCAATGGGGCAGTACCTTCAGGAAAAGTTCAGTTTTTTCTATTAAAATGTAAAGCTATAATCGAGAAATAGCTATTAAAAAATGTGAAATTATTATAGTTGTTTATTATTGATCTACAGTAAACAGGTATAATATTAAATCCTATTAATAATGGAATTATTATGTGATGTAATAATTAGTAGTTTTTAATTGCGAAGTTTAAAAATAGTTTTGTTCATTTAAAGTTTCCTGGCTATAAGTTCAATGTCATATACTCTATAGAATTCCATTTATCTTGAACTTGCTGTTCAATTGTATTATTTTTTTTCTCCTTCTAGAATCAATGAAACAGTAAAATTAAAAAAAAAATCATTTCAGTTCCTGGCAAAGATTTGTACTGATTTAGATTCAATTATTTAGTTATTGTCTATTGATCTAAGGTCTTGTAGTTTAGAAGTTTCGAATATCAAAATGAAATTTAGGTGATCCAGACTGGGTAGGTAACTTGAATTTAGTTTGAAGCTTATTGCCGGCTTAGCTAAAGGAATATCCCTAAATCGACTCTAACTTTCGAATTTTTGATGAGATGGAATATTTTTTTTTCAGATTTTCCGACATTTTTTTTAAACCAATTTTTGGCTAAACTATAGAATATAAAAATTTAAGATAAAAATAATTTTGAAATGGGTCTACTCTGATGCCAGAATTCCGTTAGAGCGGAAGAAAAATTAAAGAACCAGAAACATTTTTTTTTTTAATATTTGTTGGATGATTGTTATTTATATATCTTTTAAAAATTGTTGTGATAACTCAAATTTTATTTCTGTAGTTCTTTTAAAAAATTTCTTGATTTCAAAGAAATTTGGAACATAAACTAATAACAATGTTTTTCCAATATAGCGATTAGCAGCTTTGTGGCACAAGTGATTTAAATTACCTATAATAAGTCCATTTTAAACTTTTAATTTCTATAAGATCCATTCCTTTCATGTCATTCCATATTATTTTCCTGTCAGCCAATCTGCTGATTGTCAATTATTAGTATTTGACAGGTGTGGATAAACATATAAAGAAAAAAATATATAAAAAGTCTGAAATTTGTTTTCATATTTATTGGAAACTCTAGAGTTAGAATCACTGAATATTATTAAAATCTACTATGTCAAGCTAATTTGAGTTACATCAATTTGAAAATCCGAAATCGCTTGATGATATAGATATATTGTATTTAAATGGGAGGCACATGTTTGACACACATTACTAAAAAAAGAAAAAAAATGTTTCACGTAACACTTGCCAACTTGTCTGGATAAATTATTTTAAAAACATATGAAGCATGTAAATAAATAAAGTTATTATTATGGTTTTTGTATAACAGATGGGAATTAAAATGAATATTTGTGGAAGAAAGTGGTCCGGGCAGAGGTCGCAATGAATTTCTCGTAGAATTTGAGAAAAACTTTATTGATTAGCCAACGTTTCGACCTACTTTGTAGGTCTTCTTCAGGGCTGTGGGGAGGGGGTTGGGGGGGGGGGGGGGTAGGTCCTCACTGGCTTGAAACACAGACTGTCGGGACACAGACGAGTCTGTGTTTCAAGCCAGTGAGGAACTACCCCCTAAGCCTCCCCTCCACAGCCCTGAAGAAGACCTACAAAGTAGGTCGAAACGTTGGCTAATCAATAAAGTTTTTCTCAAATTCTACGAGAAATTCATTGTGACCTCTACCCGGACCACTTTCTTCCACATATATTATCAAGGTCAACAATTATCATTCAATATAAAATGAATATTGTGTATGATCCTTCAAAATATTCTAACTCTGAATAGGATAAAATTATTACTCGTACTGTTGTATTGTCCTATTTGCCATAGCAACATAAAGTGACGTTAAATGAATAAAAAAGATACCTTACAGAAAATATCCACGGAATTTGATGCCAATCAGAATTATAGTTCAGCTAACTAATACTTGGCTGACCTTGATATGCTCTACCTGATTGAGAACTTTAGTATGAGCGATTTTGTATGAATAGTTATTGCGACAGGAACTTTGCCAATCGCAGTGCAACTAATTGCTTGGAGGTTACACAATATACTTCAGTGGAACACTACCTACGATCGACTCGTCGATTTCAATGAACTCGATGGATTTTCTCATCCACGTATCGGACACGCTGCGATGCTTGTATCGAATGGGACGAAGTGTTAAACGATTTTATGGGCACGTCTTATAGATTATTGACGCTTTGAAACTCTCTTTAATATTCATAGTCTGTTGGTGAACAATTTGCCTTCGTTAAATCCTACACCTTAATATGCAAACATTTACAATTATTTTATTAGCTTATCACTATGACCTTGTGCTACAACATAGGCAAATCTTTACCAAAGCAGATTAATTCATAGTTAACTGCTATGCTTTAAATAGAAATAAAAAAAATCATTTATTCTTCCTTTAAAAATATTAAGCAATTGTTCGTTGAGAAGAAAATGTATTCAACTGAATGATTCAGTTAGTATTTAAATCTAATGATGCATTTATATAAGAAACATTTTGAATAATTAACCAAAATCTTTCTTGACATGTAAAGATATAATCTGATATATACAGTCCTTTATTGCTATGATTACTATTATAACAGTAATTTATATCTTCTATCTATATTTTAAATGGGAACGGGAGAGCTCAGTGTGCAGAGCACTGAGTTGCCAAGATTTTATTGGGTCGTAAAGGATGAAATGCCAGTTTTGTTTGTTTCGTTTATTTACAGTTTTCTTTTCATTAGGGATTAAATTATTTGTACACATTAATGTTATGCATACTGTTTGAAAGTGAAGCAACGTTTTAAAAATAAATAAGGAAAAATGATGTCTTCCGCGGAAATTCGTATAATTTTTCTCTACGAATTTAAATTTGGCCTTAGCGTCACGGAGGCGTTCCAAAGCATTAGCATTGTCTACAGTGAAGACACAGTGAGCGAAAGGACAATCTCCCGTTGGTTTGAAAAATTTCGGTCTGGGGATTATGACATTATCAACAAAGAATATGGTAGGCCGAAGACTAAGTTGGACAACGAAAAGTTGAAAGAACTGGTCGAAGCGGGCCCTTCCCAAACCACTTGTGAATTAGGTTCACAACTTGGAGCAAGTGCCATGACTGTTTCCAAGCAACTTAGGGAGGTTGCTAAGACAAAAAAGCTGGAAATATGTGTACCACATGAATTAACCGAGGCCCAGCAGCTCACCCGATTTTTTTTTCTGGAGCTGAATATAGAGGTCCTTCCTCACCCACCATATTCTCCGGACCCTTCTCCAACTGATTTTTACTTTTTCAGTTGTTTGGATAATTTTTTAAGAAATACAAAATTTGACAACGAAAATGCCCTGAAATCGGCCTTCCAAGACTTCACTTCTTCCTTGACACCTAATTTCTACAGAGCGGCGATAGAAATACTTGTTTCACGTTGGGAGAAGTGTATTGAAAGTGAAGGATCCTATTTTGATTAATAAAAGTATTGTTTAATAATTTTTTGGCTAATAATTTAAATCTACACCTTCACCGACATTTCATATGTTACAACCCAATAGTTTGTAATAAATCCTGATGATGCCAAGTACTCTCTTGTTTATAGTTGATTGGAACATGGAAGCTTCTATAGTTCTGGCCTAACGAGTATGGAAAGAAGTTATTGGGAACATTTTTTTTTATTTACCAGTGCGAGATTTGAATTGAGAAAGAAAATGGTGGAAGTCAGAAAATAATTCCTTAATTAGTGATAAACTATTTATATTATTATTATACTATTAACTATTTATTTATTATAAACTATTGGAGAAACTACCCATCTGTAGCACTCCAATAAAATTCTATAGTAGAAGGTCTGGAGGCCATCTTCTTTTCAGACGCCTCTGAGGGTTATCAGGAATAGTATGGGAAGCAAGTTGAGAGACTAGCGGATTCAAGTGTATGGAGCTTGCCATGGAAGGATAGGTATCTAGTTTGGGCCAAATCAGCAACATATGGGATATTAAGATCATGATGGATGAGTTTGTTTGTGACATAGTAAGGAGCATTGAGGATTTTACGAAGGATTTTAGATTGTAAGGATTGGATACGAGATGAATTGGATGGTTAGTAGAGCCCCTAAGCTCAACTCCGTATGTCCAAATAGATCTGATAACTGTCATGTAAATGAGTTTGTAATTAATTGGGAGCTTAGAACGTTTGTCCAGTAAATGTTGAGATAGTCGAAAACGTCGAGCAGTTTCTTGTCTTTTCAGTCTTGTATGATTTTCAATAAATAAATTAATAATAATAAGGTCTACCTGCCTTTATCTTATGTCATAATGCCATGTATCATTCATTCTATTTAGTTGATGGATTATAATGCAGTTATAAATATCAATAAGTACATTTTTGTTAAATTGCCCTTCTTTAATCTGCAAATGAGTGAATTAATTTTTTATCAAATTAAACGAAATTTGAGCTTTGGGCATGAAGTATGGGCAATATGGAACTTCTTGGTTTTATAAAAACTTTATATGTATGCAATTAATTATATATTTACCTCGGTATATATAAGATAAGACAATGACTTTTCGACAACAATTAATTTGATTACACGCTCCATGCTTCATTTCCTATCCTGATGTTGATATTCCGGATGATTTAAAGAAAGCGGATTGCCTCTACACGTGCTCGGATAGGATTCTCCAATTTAATCTAACAAATGATTTGTGAGCCCAGGCAATTCCATTTCGGCAGAAACAAACAGCAACAACCCGCCGTTCGGAATCGGATGAGACAAAGGAAGAGCTTTGTTTACCCTCGCCCGCCGTGCTGGGACAAAAGGAAGGTTCCTCGGGGAGAGCTGTTGCCCAGATAACGAAAGGAGGACGAGAGAGTTGGGTAAATATGGCTAACATCGGTGGGAAGAGGAAGGCAGGGGGAAGAGTTGGATATTTTTTCATTTAATATATCTTCATTGGTAAAACAATTTGTACCTCAGAGTAAATATTGCGCCACCCTCTTCTTAACCGTCGCAAATACTGTATATGTTTGTACTATATATGCGTTTTTATATTTCTGCTGCTTATTGTATTGTAATATTGACACATTATTATAGTCACATCCAATAATACAACATTCAAATTTATTATTTTATTTGTGTCTACATATTAAATAAGTGCGTAAGTCGAATTTTGTTCAGAGTGTGTTGATTGTATTGAGAGAAGCGAAATCTTGTCATTCTCGTAGTTTTTGGCTTGGAATGTTGCAATATAAGCAATAACTCCATTTGGAATCAATGCCTCACTTGAAAACTTATACACTGCGTGAATGTCACGATTCCGCTTCCTTAAGCACATGAGACTCATTTTGAAGAAAATTCGACTTGACCACTTATTCTTTAGAGCTGTAGATATAATATTTACTTTAAAATATAGTTCCCCTCCCTGAGCGATGTCGGGTACTCATTAAAGATTCCTATCCCAATCATATATGGTTATGCAACATTTCAGATCCCACTGTAGCATCGTCCGATTATCCATAGAAGCCTGAAAGTTATGAAAATAAGCAAACAAGCATATTTTTTTTTTTGAACATATAATGTAATAATATTGAAGATAAATTTTATTTTTGTAAACTGTAGCTTTCAATTTGTTTTTAGAACTAAACTTCCTCAATATTCTAGGACTTTTTTTAAATTAGAGTATGACATAACAGGTAAGTGACATATAAACTAGTGTTTCAGATAGGACAGGATCTACAAATTTAAAACAATTGTTAATTGATTTTTATAACTAAAACCCGGACAATTCATTTGCTGGATGTATAATAACTAGAAGTCACTTTTCGTTATTTCAACCTAATTTAGAACAAATTTGTTGTTAATATTAAAAAATAATTTTTGAGCTGAAGTCGAGATCAAGAAAGAACTACATGACTGTAAGAGATCTTTTATGAGATCTGTTATGTAATAAAAAAATAATAACTTCTAACTAGTTTAAAAGTTTGACGCGAATCAAAGTATAATATATTATATTATATTACGTTAGAAAAGTTTTAAAAAAGAGAGAAGGTTTTTAGATTTTATCTACACTTTTTGTCCCATGCTAGACAAAGTGGGGTCCAAAGCTAAGTGGAGTGTACTTGAAGATTTCAGAAGCACTCTTAAGGTAGATATAGATCCTTTGAAGATCAAAGACAGAGAGGGGTTGAGGGCAAAAAGGACGGTTTCCCAGGCTCCTGAGCAGTTACTTGAGACTTAAAATTATCAAGTAGAGTGAAATTAAGTACCCAGCGATCATTATGAGTCTAATATAAAAATATTCTAATAATCTGCAAAAATATACTTCTCTCATATTTTTTGTCGTTTGAAATATAGAAACAATACATTTTTAATAAAACCATTAAAATTTCGGTATATATAAGTTATAAGTTACTCATGGCAGCCCCAAAATGAGAGAAAAATATTATAAAAAACTAATATTATAAATGTGAAAGTTTGTATGTTTGTCTCTCTTTCACGCAAAAACTACTGAACGGATTTGGATGAAACTTATTGAGTTATATAGGTTATACACCATAGGCTACAGCAAGGGCAGATTTATGTGGGGCCTGTGCCCCCCCCCCCCCCGTTATAGTACATAATTAAAGGCAAATCAGTAACTTAGCACCTTGAAATTTGTAGTTAGGTTCTTTGTATAGTTTATCATTAGGTATCATTAGGTAGGAAAGAAATTACCTAGGTTCTTCTTATCATGAGAAAAAGTAAAATCGCTTAGATTTTCATGTTTAATTATATCATTGTCAATTGTAATTAAAGTTTATCTATTAATGTAAAGCAAGTGTTTTAAATTTCTACTGATTTATTTTAATATTAAATCACTGGACTCGTATGATTAAAATTCTTAATATTTAGAATCATAATATAAATTTGTTAAAACTCTATCACTTGGGTTTTTAATTGAAGTAAAAATAATTAATTACCTAATGTAAAGGAGATAGTTGGGGGGTGCAGTCAATAAGAACAAAGATAAGTAATGAACTTATATTATGTGCCGACGTTTCGACCTACAGTGTAGGTCATCTTCAGGGCTAACAGAGAAACAAACAGAACAAAAATGTACAGTAACAATAATATGGTGACAAGTAATGTAGAAAAATAAAATAGTGGCAGATATGAAGATAGAAGATAACGAATATTAAAAAAAGAGCCAGATTATAATAAAATAAGGATATAGACAGATTTAAAAAAATTAATGATAATGAAAAGGAATTAAAATAGTGACAGATATAATAAAATTAAGATAAAGACAAATATAACAAAATTATTGAGATAGTGACAGATATAATTATTGAAATAGTGACAGATATAATGAAATTATAATTATATCTGTCACCATCTCAATAATTTTGTTATATTTGTCTTTATCTTAATTTTATTATATCTGTCACTATTTTAATTCCTTTTCATTATCATTAATTTTTTTAAATCTGTCTATATCCTTATTTTATTATAATCTGGCTCTTTTTTTAATATTCGTTATCTTCTATCTTCATATCTGCCACTATTTTATTTTTCTACATTACTTGTCACCATATTATTGTTACTGTACATTTTTTATATTTTTTGTTCTGTTTGTGTCTCTGTTAGCCCTGAAGATGACCTACACTGTAGGTCGAAACGTCGGCCCATAATATAAGTTCATTACTTATCTGTGTTCTTATTGACTGCACCCCCCAACTATCTCCTTTACATTAGATCATCCAGTCAACTATTTTCATCTCATTCAATTAATTACCTAGTTTAACCAACCTTCATTTAACCAGAAATTCGGATCAACTGGCGGGAAAAACAAATATATACCAACAAACACACATATATGTAAATACAAATAAATAAGTTCAATCAAGTTTTCAGTATTTATAAAATGGAGACTCATGACGTAAGTCAATAAGCTCCTAAATTAAAATTAATGTTCAAAGAACTTCGTTCTAGTGTATTCATCGCAATAATGGCGGGAGCACACTGGGGCCTTAGGATCTAGGAGAGAAAAGGTTTGTCCTCGACCGGTATGGGCCTTGGATAGCTCAATTGGCAGAGCGATGTCACTGTGAGACAAAGGTTCCGGGTTCAAATCCGGGTCGAAGGCCTATCTTTTCTCATTAAAAAATAAAAATTATTTGTAATACTTTGTATGAAGCGTTGGGGATCAAAAGGGGATAGCTCTAAATTTCGAAAATTTACTTTTTCGCTAGTTCATTCAAGCAATTTTGTCCAACACTACACTTGGTAGAATTATTTCTCATGGTCTTAGTTCCTAGTTTAGTAAACTAGCGAAAAACATGAAAAAGTGAATATTTTAGTTGTCAGCTTTTGATCCTGACCGCTTAATATATCATTATCAGGCCTACATCTTAACATTTCTATTATATTTTAATTATTATCTAATTTAATGCTACTTAATACGATAGTTTTCCTCATGAAATCTTTCTTAGTTATTACTCGTAAGTAATTAAAATTTATCAATATGTTTTAATGAAAAGGGCTCCACTAATGAAAAGTGAGGACTTAAAAAACAATTGAATATTGGCAATAACAGGAATTCGTAATTAAAAAAGAATTTTAATTAAAAAATCTGGAGTTTTCGTCCTGGAGCCACAGGAATCCAGATCATAACCACAAACCAATATCCCAGTCCTATTCACTTCTGGATCGGATTTGTTTTTTAGCTACAATAAGACATTTAAAAACATCCATATACTTATATATTTTTTTAAAATTTTGATATAAATAGCATATAAGTATAAATAATATTTGTATCTATTACTACAAAAGTAAAACGGAATGGTGTGAAACCGCATTTGTAGTTTTGTATTTGAATCTATTAATGATTTTTCTCTGGATTGAACTTGATATATAGTTTGTGTGTTTATAGACTAATAATTATTGCTCTGAAGTATGTCAGATAGTACTTACTGCTATTCAATACAAATATTTTATTATTAAAAAAATATATATATTTTTCTCTAAAGATTCATACTTGAAACTCGATATTACTATTAGCTTATAGGTTTCTTTCATCAATTCATAGTTCCTAATAAAACATTAAGTTGATAGAAAGAATTATATAGCTATCTATATCCCACAGTTATTATAAACTGCGCCAATATGAATAGGGTACCACTAATTCTGTAGTATTTTACTTTGCCTTGCATTTTAATATTATTTTTATTATATAAAGCATGAATATTTATTAGGCATTATACTATGTTAAGTATTGATGTTATTAAATATATAATGATATAAATGCTAGGTAAAAACTTGTACTACAATAATACGTATATACTACAAAATTAACAATATCCCCATTAATTTTTGCGCAGTATATTTTATTGTTTGGTACTTCTGACGGCACCTCCCTCAAAATAAATTTTATTAGAACTATAAATCTATAAAAAAAATAAAACTACTGTTAGCTGTAGATTTTCCTTACTACGTCGAGTGTAAATTATGAGGAATACCATTTTAATTATGCTCTTGGTTTGTTGCTGTTATGAGCATATATTGATTATAATATGTTTTTAGAAAAATGAAAAGCTGATTACCACTGGTCTATTAATTTATCTTGTATTAACCTTTAAATGTTTTTTTTTTAAATAAATGTAATAGCATATTAACCTGGAAAGTGAAATTATTTGTTAATAAGCTCTTTTTGTTCCTTTCATGTTTTATTAAAAGTTTAATATTATCATATCGTCGTTTACTAGGCCTGCTCAGATAATTTAGTTCGAAGTTTTACTTCAAAAATCTATTTTATGTTAGTTTTTAAGGTCTGCACGTTTTATCTATTCTCTTAAAATTTAATTTTCCAACAAAGAATTAATGAAGTCTATTAGGCTCTTATAAATAAGCAATTCATCAAGTTTGATTAGTTGATAAAAAGTTTTGAAGCGGGCATCAAGTTTAGTGAAACTGATTATACAAGGAATTGATGGAAGAAATCTTTATAACAAAGAAAGCTGGGGGTTGAAACTGTTTCGGTATTCATCCAAGAGAGATTTGAACAATTTCACATCGATAGTAATTATTGGAATAACCATTTAATATTGTTCCTTGTTTTAGTAAAAAATGTGGAAAGCAAAAAAAAAACAAACAAAGAAGTGCAATGACATTTTACGACATATATAACGAAATGTAACTATTCGTTTGGAAAGGTTTGATCTTCCTTTATATATATATATATATATATATATATATATATATATATATATATATATATATTAAAATTAAAATAATATCCTAGGCTAAAACAAACAAATTATATGAGATTAATAAAAAATGCACTACTACATTCCATGAAAAATCTTGAGTTCAGTGGCTAGTTGGCCCTCAGGAGGAGCTGTAATTCTACGGCTGTTAACACATTAAATAATTTATCTGTACCAGATGGATCCGAACCTGGGATCTTCAGCATAGCAAACTCAGAAAAAAAAAAAAGTACTATTACAACCAGCGAACTGGTCTGGGATCCAGTACATGGTAGAGACTGTACTGTTTCATGGACAACGGTTCTGCCGTTATCTACCAACCTCTAGATTTTCCCCCTTATTTTGGGTATAAGGGTATAATAGCGAGGGAGTATTTAATTTACTTTTTAACATGTTTTGCCACTTTCGGCAGCCACATGGGAGAAGCAACAAATAGAAATCGACTTGATAATCTTCAAGATAGATTTATGTGATAGAGGTTACCTACTTTAGTCATCACTTTAGCATATGATAAGCCTGTTTTCAGATGAAGAGGGGAAAATGGGTTCATAAAATATGAACCAGATGGAGGAGCGGTTTTGAAAAGTGGGCAACCCGGAGGAGAAGATGGAATGAGAGGCGGCGAGATCGAGCGGCGGCAAATCGGATTTGACGGGACTAGCAGCGGTTACTCTACTACTCCGTCTTAAAGTACTCATCCGCATTAGCTAACCTTCTTCGTCTTGTTTAAAAGGCATTTCAAGGTCATATGTGTATCGCAGATTTAAAAAAAAAAAAGGGAATTAATTAGCATGATTTTCTCTATTTGGTTAACCGGAAATAATGCAGGATTTTATGTTATAAAGAAGTTCGGGGCGAAGGCAGTTTAACGCACTGTTCAACGTTGGGTCCAAAGATTTCCAGAAGGAGACTTGAGTATCCCAACTTGTTAGATTTTTCACCTTCCCTGAGATCTTGAGGTCTTGGACGGATGATTAGCAGATTTCGAGTATCCCCGCTAATTCTCTGTTCTGGAGTTTTGTTCCACCAAATCTCGGAGAACATTGCAATCAAGGACAAAACTTCTGCCTCGGCCTTCTTTGTCTTCATGGCTCAAATCTCCCTCTCGAAATCGCTGGAGCCACTGTGGAACAGTTCACTAACTTCGTTCGCCACAGATTTCGTTGATGATTCTGGCCTGAATTGAATTTAAACTCGTAAAAAAAAATATGCGGGAATCACTTTTCCAATTCATCTAGCATCATGGTTGCAGTACATGGTAGAGACTACTGTTTCAAAACCAACAGTTGTTCAGAGAGTTGATTGATCCGGGTTCATACTAAACCGTTTTTACCCCCAATTAAGAGGACCCATTTTATAGACATTGTCGAGGGCTACAGAGGGTCCATATGGTTGTTAAAATTACATGAGGCGTTCATAATCACAAGCAGATGACTCAAAAATTTTAAAAAATTGATTTTTTCACATTTTTTGCTTTTTTAGTGAAGCGATTTTGTATAGTGCGACACGTTGCCGCACTATTGCTCTTAGTTTTACTACGGTTATGATTCTGAAGTTTCGGGAGCATAAAATAAGTTGACTAAACTAAACGTGTGAAAAATTAATTGTTGAAATTTCTGAATAATCTGCTTTTGATCCGAACCGGAAATCTCCAGCAGAGCAAATGACATGGTGCTCTACACTCGGAGCTACCCTTTTCTATATAACAATGAATGATTAATTTATTTTATTGTTATATGATATAATTTTTTAAATATTTTATTTGAAAAGAAAAGATATGACCAGGACCGGGACTCGAACCTGGGTAACCCACCTCTCCGTGGTGGCGCCTTAACCATCTCGGCCTTCCTGGCTCACTTCTCGGTCTTTACTTTTCAAATAAAATATTAAAAAAATTATACCATATTACAATAAAATAAATTATAAAGATTAATTTAGTTAGAGAATGGGGATAAAAATGATAATTCTTTAAAATACAAAGAAAGAGTCACCATTGTCAATGAATAATGCTTGTAGTTTACATTTGTTTACCAAATAAAAACAATGAAACAGGAGTTATCAAACAATGAAGTAGGGTTCTCTCTTATACCGAGCAATCAACAAACTCATCTTTATTTTTTCCCATGAATTTAATAAAACCTTGCAAATAATTCTGAAACAAAAATAATACAACTGAGAAATCGAAAGAGAAAAAATAACTAGTCTGACTATTCTAGCAATAATTAATTCTGTTGTAAATTACCCTTAACATTAGACTGTTAATTACTTGTTATATTTTTTTTAATTTAACATTTTTATAATGTCCTATTAATTATTTGTAATTTTGTTCACAGGTAATAACCATGATCGATTTCGAATATGATAAGAAAATTACAGAAGGTTGGTTATTAAAATTAAAAACTTTTACTCACGTGCGCTGAATATTAGCAATAAATTATCACTATTAATCGATATAAAGTTTCGAAATTTACTAGTAATCGTGATTATATTATATTGGTTGTTACATTTTTATTATAGTTTCCTCAATAAATGCTGTCTCTGTCTGACCTACGTCATTCTGTTAGTAAATAAATGATTAAAATACAACCATAAACAATTTTTAAAAGGTTCAATTGTTTCTTGAAATTTTAAATTTCACATATTAGATTTTATTTAACCGCAATAGTAAAGAATGAATAAATAAATAAAATGTTATCACTCATTGTATATTTTTTTGAAGTCTATAAGTGTTAAAGTAAAGTATGTTTAAAGTTATTAAAAATTATTTTCTACTTCTTAGTTTTGTTTCCTAATAAAGAGTGCTTTAGGTTTTGTATGCTATTATTCATTATTATTAGTTTTAAATCTTATGCCCAATAAGAACATGGAACATGGTACCATAAAAGTTTCCATGTTGGCATATAAAAGGCTATATTTTAATAGCTTTACATGCCATAATTAAATATCTCTTATTTAATGGATCAATTATGAATTCGAGCCGAATATCCAGAAAGCTGTATGTTTGCGGATGACATAGTAGATCCAATTGACTACTTGCCAGATATAAGGGACATTGGCATGGCCGTCGGTCTGTTAGGATTTGTTCCAAGAGGCTGTCCATCCAGCGAACAAGCTGCCAGTGGATCCCAACACGGCAAATCATTAACTCTCTCTCTCTCTCTCTCTCTCTCTCTCTCTCTCTCTCTCTCTCTCTCTCTCTCTCTCTCTCTCTCTGCTATTATCATCGAACCCTTTCATTGACTCGCCATTAACATAAGATTTAATGTAGACATCTATAAGCTTTTTTTGTCAACTGGTTGTAGGGGTTCATGTTTTTTATTCTGTTTACGAGAACATTTTCTACTTTGAATTTCTACTTGAGTTTCTACTTGTCCATAGAAACAATTTCCGAGAAAGATCAGACCCGCTGTTTAGTTCGTTGAATATAAAGGCAGGTTTATACTTTTTTATAGAAAAAAAATTATGAGAGAAACCATTGCTTATTAATATACTCCATGTTTTGAAGTTTATTTGGATGCACACTCCTGAGCACACGCGCGCGCGCGCACACACACACACACACACACACACACACACACACACACACACACACACACACACACACACATAACACATGATCCGTTGCAAAAAATAGTTAATAAAAATTCTGTCGATAAATACCACGGTCAACAAATTACAATTTTTTTGAAGCAGAATAGATTAAAACTAGTATGTTATGATATATAACAATTATTGGTACGAAAATGATTTACTCATTATTGTAACAGCTTTGATTGTTAATATTTATTGGAACCAAAATAAAAAAAAAATATTTGTACGTATTAATATCCGTTTAATAAAAACACGTAAAACATATTTAATCAATGATAATAATCATATTTATTATTATGTATAATTATTTTTACATAATTAAAAAACATTTAAGCTTAAAAGATATGTACTATCAAATGTTTGCACTATAACTTAGTCAATACCACAGAAATAAGGTTATCAAAACAAATATTTTCGGGGCTACCTATGGTCTAGTGGTTAGCATAACAAACTACTAATCCCAAGATCGCGGTTTCGTAACCCGGAAGGTGGAACTAGGATTTTTAAAGGGAGTAAAAAATCCTTGGTTATGCCCTCCTTCGGAAGGGACAATAAACGGGGTTCCTGAGCCTGTAAGATGGCAGGTACTCGTTAAAAATCCCTGCCTTAATTAAACTTGGATGGTAAAAATTTAGAACTCCCTGTGTCTCGCAAAGGGGAGTTTTCCGATTAGCCTTATCAGCATAAAGTGAAGTTAAACGAACAAACACACAACTGCCAAATATTTTCTGTCTAATGCTGTCATAAATATTTTTTAAATTAATACATTTACTACATAAAGAGAAATGAGATGAAAAATATAATAAGAATACCGTGTAAATCTCTTGCTCCTCGAAAGCCTAATAAATTTTATTGTTTAAGTTCGCAAATCATCTTGTGTTAGATTATATTGATTATGTCTATTAATGAATAAATGTATTGATTTATTTCTTATACTTTGTATCATTTTTTATTTCAAACATTTTAAATGGGTCGATTAATTAAGTTTTTTTTCCTTTTATTGATCAGTTTGTAGTTTAACATGGGCCAATAGGATTGCTTTGTAACGCGGATAAAACCGCTACTGTTTCCGGACTGCTCAAAGGAAGTGATGGGGTCAATTTCATGCTCGAACCGACACGGTTTTCCCCTCCTACTTGAATGATCAGGTACTCACCCTCTCTGCATTTCCAAACTGTTCACCTAGTCAACCGCAAATAGAGTGAGAAAAAACTTCATGTTGGGTGGTTTCAATATATCCAAGCGGGAATAGTTGTTTTCCGGTTTCACATTGAGGAAAACTTTAGTCTTGATATATACTATTGCAAAAAAAAGAGAAAAGAAGGCTAAATCTCTCCCCCCCCCCCCCTCTCTCTCTACACATATGCCCATTTATGAAACATTCAGGTTCAAAAGAAGATAATTCCAATATTTCAAAAATTGACTTTTTAGAATTTTTCGCTAGCCCCGTCAAGCAATTTTTGTCGACTATGACACTTGGTTGACTTATTTCTTATGGTCTTAGTCCTGTTCTGAATCTGTAGTTTTGGGAGCATAAAATTGGTTGGCGAAACATTTTTGAAGTTTCAGAGTTATGATCCTAATCGCATCATCTAAATCCTAACCGTCAAATCCCTTACCAGACATTACCAGCAAACCACGAGAGTCAAGTAACCGTATGCTGAGGCCAAGAGAGGTATTATAAAATAGGTATTTTAAAATAAAGGTATTATTTGAAATACATATATTATCTAAAATAATAGGATATGAGTAATAACAATAACGATGAAGAACTATGTAAATACATTTAAAACAAAGAAAATAATAAGTAAGAATTATCATAACACTTTTATTAATAATTTTACATTTTGCTTTGTCTATGCTTATAGTTTAAAAAATTTTATATTAAATTATTTTAATTTTTTGTATGTAATCTATCCAGTCCTAAAGAAGGTCTGCAATTTAGGTCGAAACGTTGGTTTTAAATAAATAATTCAAACCTAATTAAGAAATTATTTCTTTTATTTAGGGTAAGAGAAATAATTATCAGTCACTCCCATTAATTGACAGTAACTACTGCGTGTCACTACGTCGTTGTGGGGATAAGTTACATTGATTCTTTTTAATTATTTTTTTTTACTTTTAGACAAAAATTTAAAAATAGATTTTTTTTTAGAATTTTTCTATTAAACCTTTCATGGAGTATATGTGTAAAATTTTCCTTATAGATGTATTTGTATAAAATAAAAGTAAAACTGACAAGTTGGTATATATTTTTTCTTAAAATTTGGTAACACTCTGAATAATTATTGTACATCATAAAAGAATAACGATTGTATATAATTATATTAATGATTGTATATAATTATATAATGATTGTATATTATTATATTTAATAAATAATCAATCTATATTTTCTAGTGCATACGTAGATTAATTTCTGATAGATTCATCTTCTAGAGATGACGATTTAACCTACTAAAAACAATACGCTAGTAAATTTTTTTCTCCTTTTCCTCACATTATCGTATTTGCTATTTAAATCCTCTAAAGGATAAATATTTTAATAGTTCTGTTAACATACTAAATTTAAAATTAAACAGTTTATAAGAAGAATGTCATAAAATCACATCTCAATTTTATAACACCGAAAGTATTTTTAAAATTGTAAAACATTTTGCAAAGATGAATTTCTCTTAAAAAAGAATATATATCCTATCTTTGTTCTATTAAATTTTGTTTTTGTTAATATGTTTTTTAACATCCAGTAACACTGTGAATAAACAAATTTATATTATATAATTATAATGTAAGCATTGAAATTAATTTAAAAAAAATAAAAAGTAACATAGATGCATATCTTATTAATCTACGAGAAGCCTATATTCTATTTTCCGTTACTGTATCATTAAAAAAGATATTCATTACTTTTATTTGTTTGTGTATTGCATTTAATTATAAATAAAATCTTTTCAATCAGTTACTTTTATAGCTATTGAAACAACACAGACCAGGGTACAGTACTCTCCACTGTAATTTTAAGTCGCACCACTTTCTTTGTGAGTGAGCGATAGCCCTGTCCTTTATCAAACTCCTTTACAAATTGATACCCTTGTTAAAGGCGACATGTGTACTCCTAGCATTACATTTCCTCTGTCATCACTGCTAATAGATCTCAGCACTACTTAGCGATGAAGCTTGCCTTAGCTAATTTATAATTAGCCTTAGTAATAGTAGTATTAAGTTACAATGCCGTCATTGTAGACAAATTCAGTTTTATTTTGAAGTATTTGGGGAAACAATTGGGACAATTATTGGAAAGTTATTAATAAAATACTAGTTAATCTAATAACTAACATTATAATTATTTTTCTTCCTTACCCTCCCAAAGTGAGAAATATGACTAACGATAGTTAATTAACATAAATAAATGAAAAGTATTAACAATAGGCTCCTTTCGGTTGGAAGTCAGAGAAATAATTTCATTCTTATAAATTTTTATTTCTTTTTTTTTTAACTGGATTTAATTCTTTTTTTATTTAAGGGTAAGAGAAATAAAACCGTTTTACAGTTATTGTTTATTCTTAATTTTCACTCTATTAGAGACGTTTCGACACTATTCAAAAATTTTCAAAATCCTTCAGAACAACGCTTTTCCAATCAAATTAATAAAAGATTTATGGCATAAACAAATCAATTTAATTAATAATAAAAAAGACAATCACTTACCTATAAATATAAAAAATAAGTTAAATACAAAAGAATCTACCAATATTTCAAAAATACTTAGCCAAAATAATGCAATAAAAATTAAACCTTCTCAATCTAAAATAACTATTTTTTTTATAAAAGAAACCAATAACATAGATCCACTTATAGACAATGATAAAATTCATATAGTAACAGAAGCACAGGATATAGAATTAAAACATAATAAAATAAAATATAATAATATAACCTATATCAGAGGCTTATCAGAAAAAATCGAACCAACTTTTAAAAATGATGACATACCAGAAATGAGGTTAGCACACAAAACAAGAAACCCAATCAAAAACATTATAACAAGTCAAAAGGATAAGATACTCAATTCTGGAAAACAAAAATTTAATATACCAACTTACTTGTAATAATTGTGATGGAATATACATTGGACAAACAAGTACACATTTAAAAAACAGAATTTATCACCATCAAAATAACCTTAAACCTAAAGCTAAAACAAGTACCACATTATCTGCACACTGTAAAAAAGAATTACACACTTATGATTTTGATAAGCCTAAAGTTTTGCATAGAGAAAATAATACTATTAAAAGAAAATATTTAGAAGCTTTATTCATAAATGATAAATTAGAAAATACTGTAAATGATAGAAAGGAAGCAGGAGAAATCAGTAAATTATATTCTTCCATAATTTTGAAATTAAAAAATAATAGAACATAAGATGCCTTATACTTTGAAAACAAATCAGATAATAGTTAAAATAAGCTGACCACATCTACTAGTAGATCTTATAAAATTTTTCCTTCTTATAAAATATATTTTATAATATTTCATAATTAATTAATTGATTTGATAAAATATTTTTTAAAAATTATATATATAAAAAAATAAAAATAATAGTAAATAAATGTTTATTAAAAAAAAATAATTATTTTTTACTTTCTATTATTTTGTTGATGTGCTGTTAGAACATATTTTGGTATTTTATATTAAAGTCAAATGATTCATAGAACTGAAAAAGGATCTATTAGTTCAAAGATCAAGATTTGGTCTTTTAATGCAGTATTATTTTATTGACCATGGAGGACTAATGATCTCCTAAGAATTTTTAAAAGTATGACTTTCCACAGGTAGCTATACTTATAGTACGTTACTTTGGACATTCATGTTAAATTATTTATAGTAATGTAATTATTGTTAATTTATTTATTACAATTAAAAGATGCAGGAGAAGAAAAGATTGAGAATGACACCTTAGTGACGAAACGTCTCTAATAGAGTGAAAAGTAAGAATAAACAATAACTGGAAAACGGTTTTATTTCTCTTACCCTAAATAAAAGAAATAATTTCTTAATTAGGTTTGAATTATTTATTTAAAACCAACGTTTCGACCTAAATTCATACCTTCTTTAGGACTGGATAGATTACATACAAAAAATTAAAATAATTTAATATAAAATTTTTTAAACTATAAGCATAGACAAAGCAAAATGTAAAAATATTAATAAAAGTGTTATGATAATTCTTACTTATTATTTTCTTTGTTTTAAATGTATTTACATAGTTCCTCATCGTTATTGTTATTACTCATATCCTATTATTTTAGATAATATATGTATTTCAAATAATACCTTCAGTTTATTTTATAATTTAAACCATCCCTGCTTTTATATATCCCTACTTTTATTGGAGATGGTTTACTCCAATAGCATTATTTCGATATTTTACTTTATATATTTTTATTCTTTACAATTTTTTATACATCATTTTTATTTCTTTGTATCTTGTATGTCCAGTCCTTCAGAAGAACTGCTGTGTAGGTTGAAACGTTGGGAAAAATCGAAACCCTATTTAAGAAATTCTTTCTTAGACCATCTTCTTCCCCATATATAAGATCAACTAATATTATTCGAGATGAATTTGCCTCTTCGTGTACGAAGTTTTAACAACTGAAAAACAAACAAGAATAGCATTCTTATATTATACATATTCGGATATTATATCTAGCTATAAGGCGCATCTTGTGAGATATGTAGCTACGGAATTGTAAATCATAACAGTAATTACATTTTATATAATTTAAGTAAAATATATGTTATAATTTTACCATTTTTTAATGTTTTAAATCCCACGTATACTAAAATCTATTTATTTCTTTTATTTTATTGTTAGAGGATATAATTTTTTAATATTTTTAAATATTTTATTTGAAAAGAAAAGATATGATGACCAGGACGGGGACTCCCGGGTCTCCCACCTATCCGTCGTGTCCCGGTCCTGGTTATATTTTTTCTTTTCAAATAAAATATTTAAAACCTATTTAATTCCCTTGGCTAATTCACAGCGGGAAATGGAATCCTAACTAAGATTATTTTAGTTTTAATAATAATAATTTAATATATAATAACGAAATAATTTTATAATATACCGTGAACTGGGATAACTTTATGACAGTCAATTTTTTACAATTAAAATCATTTGGTGTTTTTTGTGGCAATCCTATATCAGTTTGTCAGCAACATCACGTGATAGGACCTGTAGAGACTTTGTTACTTTGTAGGCAATATTTAATAAGTTTTCAACACAACGTTAGTAAAATCTCCGTTGTTAGATATAATTAAAAGGTTTAAAAACACAGTTGAACGGTGGTTAAACAATTGCTAATGTTTACTGAGTACTTGCTAATGTTATCGTAATGATAATGAAATTTGACTCATTCGTATATTCCAACATTTTTAAAGGGTGTACAAAAAGGTATGGAATTGATTCAATGTATAAAGGTGATATTAGAACTGCAATTTATGATGGCTGAAAGGAAGTCCGAGAGAAAAATTAAGGATTGGCCCAATTCTTCTATAATATCAACTTTCAGAATATGCTCGTTTTTATTTGTTTTTTTTTTCATTGACTCCATCCTCGTTCACGAACAACCTATGAGTTGCGCATGCCAACACTTTATGTATATGTTTTTAAAATGTACTAGTATTTAAAACAAATGATACCAACGGAATTTCCATCCGATCACTTCAATTATTTTTATTTAATTAGTTTAATTTAGTAGGAAAAATACTAATATATTAGGTTCGAAAGTATTTTTTACGAAAGTACCTAAGGAACTATGCCTCCTTCTGATATCTGACAGCAGCTAAAGCCAGTACTTAGCGTCAAATTGCCTAACAATGGAATTACTATAGAAAAAAAACCTCTCCCTGACCAACCGTTTTCCCGTAAAATGTGAAAATAGGTCTGGTCTAATCAGCCCCGGATGGTGGGGAAACATCAGTTAAGCCAAAAAAAATCCCTATCTCTCCTTCCGTATTGTCAACTTGCTCTTGTGGATTTGGGCTATTTGTGCTTCAGGCTATTTGTTAAATACAAAAGTAACTCTTCAAATCCGTCTAGTAGTTCCTAAAATTGGCACATTTATATGTACACACTCGTGTAGATTGGTTTAGGTGACGTAACTAAAATGGGGTAACTGTGGTGCATTGGTTAGCAAACTTTGGACAAGATCGCGGATTCGCAGCCCACCAGGTGGCACTCGGATCCTTTAAAGAGAGTAAAAAATCCTTGACTATTGTTTCCTTCGGATGTGTCGTAAAATGGGGGTCCCAAGTTTGAACGATGCCAAATAAAGTTAACTATCTTTGCCCTAATTATACTTAGATAGGTAAAATTTAGCCTAAAAACCGACTCGTTAGTAGCATCGTCGGAAATAACGGAACGTAACGAAAATTTGTAGCCATTATTTATGGTTACTGTTCTATTTTTATAGGGTGTAGTATGATGTTCGAAAAAAAATTAATTCCTTAAATTGTATCCAATACAAATATAATTTTAAAACTCTAATTGGTAGTTCCTGAAACTAACGCGTCTATGCATATAAATTCTATGTTTCTATATAAATAAATATACAAAGATGATGTTATGCCAAAAAAACTAACATCTAAACTCTTTAGCTCAAAATAATATGAAACTTAACTATTACAATATACATACATTTATTAAATATATAATAAATTATGCATTTATACAAGTAGTAGTGATTAGAGAAATTAAAATTTCATTCGATTCATCAAATAATTTTTATGTATATTTATTTTATTTTTTATATATAATATGTGATTTCAAATTTGAGGCGACGACTCAAATTAATATTATTATTGCAGAACACTTAGATAAGTGTATTATACCATTGTTTTTAGAGGTTAGTTTAAATAATCAATCTACATTCTATACTGCATCAATTTCTAATAGATTCATCCTATCAAAATTATAGGATCTCACCTAGATATATACGCCTGTAGTTTCTCACTACCTCAGCAAATTTGTAATTTAAATGGTAGAGAATTATATTTGTAATTTATAGAATAAGTATTTTAATAATTAATTAGATAAGTTATAATAAGATCGCCATTAAGATTCAAAGCTCAGATTAATTTCTCTTAAAAATTATATTATTTGGAAGCTATGTTTTATTATACACCATTATTTATGCATATTACTAATTTTATAATAATAATATTAAAATTATTATATAATAATTGTATACAATAAATTATTATTAAAATAAGCCTCTATTTTTCTAATTTTCAGGCTTATTACGAGTACAAATGTAATGATTCATCTATATGAATGAAATCAAATGTTCTTAATATGTTTATTTTATTCTAATTTAATTGTCTTTATTTGTTTCCCTTTATATATCAGTATTATTCATTTAAACTTGTTTAACGCTTATAGATATTGTGAAACAGAATTTTCTCGTTACTATTACTTCAGTAAATGCAATATTAGCATTAACAACCGTTTATATTTTCCCCTTGTTATAAATGCCGATAGATGGATACATGATACATGAAGATGTTATGTAACAAATTGATTCTATGAGGCAAGGTGATACATGCTTATTAATTTCATAATATATATTCACTAATTTTATCAAAACTTTAAATTAGTAATATAAAAAATAAATCTTCTTCAGCCAATCACTTCTAATGTACTTCCTATAGCATGGCATGTCAGTGGAATTTCGTTACAAACAATACTTTTTTTACTCTGATGGACTACGTTTTGAGTTTTAAGGGACTTTTAGAGGAAATACATTTAGAAACTTAGCAGTTTTATAAGTAATTTAAAAAAGTCCTTAAAAGGATAGGCAAATGATCGCATTAGCTACTTTTTTATCACCCTGCGTAGCTTTTGTGAATCTATTTTTCTCCCCTCAGTTATTGTTGCTGCATTTCTTGACGAGGTGGATCTTTCAATAGCTAAATAAAAATATGCCGTGTGAAAAAAATGTATATTTACGTAAGTAGGGTAGCAATGAAAAAAATGAAAGATTATTTGTGAAATAAATTTAATGTTTTAAAACTTCAAATTTGTACATAATAATCATTATCCAACCTTGATTTCTTACTCGATATATAGTCTACCTAACTAGACAAATCTGAGTAAAAAACATTAAATTCTGCCGGTATGCAAAGTCTAATTTGCAGATTTGAGTTCATATGAATTAAACATTATTAATTTATTCATTGAAATTTACAACTGTATATAAAACACAACAAATAAATGGCATGAATGACAAACGATGGAATGAATGAAGACAAGCAGAGAAACTAACCAGTGGTAGTACTAAAAAAATTAAATATAAATTTAAAAAATGGCAAACAGTTTTCTTGGTGCAAATTTATGGATAACACGATCTTTTTCTTTTAATTATGTATAGAACGAAAAAAACTTAACATTAGAATCGATCGCCTACGCTTTCTTTGGGGCTTCTCAATCAACTTTGTTTGATTTTGTTTTTATCATCGTCATATTCCAATAATATTTCCACTTCTCGAAAAGGGACTATAAAAATACAAAACTTCACGTAGTTCAAGTGATTTATGACAAAAAGAAAACTTCAAAAAGTATTTTTTCTTTGTTTTAATCCTATCTGTTCCAAGAGATCCTATATATCCTATTTATTCCAAGAGAAGAATGTATTGAAGAAACATAGGTTAGAAAATTAATGCATGTAGAAATGATGTATGGAATAAAGGAAATATAGAAAGTATGATTTGCGTGATCCTCTTGGGTCTATTCGCAATAGATAAACTATATTTATAAATATATTAAAATATTTGTTTTAAAATTAAAACAAGATTAAAAATTGTCATAATTGTGGAATTATTACCCCCTCCCCTGCAGAGTGAAATTTTCACTTGTGGCTGACTTTTTTGTAACTGTACCTTCATACTCATATTTATAATTATAAATATTTCGTTTTATTATCTCAATCTATTGTTTTAATTTTTTGAATATGAATTAATAAGGTAATACGTTTTTATGTTTCATTTAAAAATAAATTCAGGTAATCCTTCATTACAAAAAGTTTAAAATAATTGATTCTCATGATTTAAATAAAGGGTATTGCATTTAATATCTCATTAAAAAAGAAAAAAATGGAAGGCCGAATATTAAAGAATAGATCTATTTAATTAATTGCTATCGAATTTTTCCAAAGTAGTATTTTCATTATAATAAATGGGTTTTTTAATTGTTGGTTTAGATTTTCATTAGCTAGATTAACAAACATTAACACATATTCAGTGGTGGAGACAACGCATTTATCCAGAACATCATTCACTCATCTGCCCCATTCCCTCCTTATTTACTTAAAGTAATTCAAATTGAAACCCTGACACATAGGCGGATCAAGGGGGGACACGTGCCCCCCAGACGGTGTTTTGTGTACTGTGGAGAATCCATTACAGTACATACTTATAGGCAAATCCTGTGATAATAGTTGTTAAAATAACAGAAATATTGAGTGAAACTATTGTTTAGATATTTTAATAAACCTTTCTACAAATACTACAAGTGTATTTCTAAGTTATTGTTGATTTTTTGCCCCCAGAAAAAAATCCTGGATCCGCCCTTGCCCTGACATATCAGGAATATAAAAAAATGGATTTATACCACTTTCAAAAATATCAGCTCATATGTTAAAAAAAGAATATAATTAGGTGGAAGTAATTACTCTTATTAGACCTAATTTACCAGTAAATTACTGCCACCATCTTAAATTTTCTTACGTTCTGCTTCATTCATGTTTTGTCTCTTAAGTTATTTATTTATATTATATGAGTTTGTTTTAGAAATCTTATAAATTTATCCTAACATTACCTCTTAAAAAGAATATGAGAAACAATTTTTTTTTTAAAAAAGGTGTTAGGTAACATTTTATAGAGGCTTGCTTTGAGCTCGTATAGCTTGTAGCACTGGCTTTGACACATTGACAGTTGAAGTGTATCGGGCCGTATGCCTCTTTGGCTCCACCGTGCCCAATATATCCACGAACTTGCAGCACCATTTATATACACTGATAAGTTATTAATTATTTATTATACAGAAGTTTATTGATAATGGAAAAATTGTAATAATTAATAAATAAGGAAAATATATTGCTCCTTCAATTCAACAATGTCATCACTCAAAAACTGAAATGAGGCATTTGAAAATTCCACGTGAGTTAAAAAAATAAAGTTTGGGTACTGATCAAACATAGCATTCCTATCGTAACAATGGTATTGAAATTATTTTATTAACCATAAAAAGCTTGAAACCTTTTTTCTAACTTACGCCATTATTCCTGTAAAATTTGAAAACAGATTCAAATATGATACAACTCTATATAATATATGTCTTTATTAAAAAATATAAAAACAAAAGATTATCACAAAACAACAAAAGGATATCAGATATATCGTTTCAGAATTGAAACGTTTAAACCCAAACAATCGCTACTGAAGGCTTAACTCAGAAATGCCAATTTTTGAGTTGTTCTTTTGAAGGAGCGATATTTCACCAAAATTACAAATTAGAAATAATTGCACCTTTTAAGCCTTTTGAAGTTAATTGAAGGTATGTCTGAAGAGAATAATTAATTTAGTTAATCATACTAATGAATATACTATATATTAACACATTACTAAAATTAATGTGGAGAAAAAATTACCTATTAAAAATATATGTATATATTTTTTAGCCCAAAGTAGGCCTCGTTAATAGCTCGTCACAAAAAAAACGAAACTAAACAACTCATTGTTATAAACTTGTTTCCCGTTATTTATACAAATATAAATACAAAATATAATTGGATTGTGTTAGTATTGGATTTAGTTAGTACTGAAGGTTTTTTTTTTATTTTTATTTTTTAAGCCAAGGAGTTTTTCAATAATAAAAAATTGAAATGGATAATTTATAACTTTGAACAAGAGTATTTTCTTAAATTATATTATAAAATATATAATATTTTATAGTAAAGTTTTATTTTATTTTGTATAAATCGTTTCCTTATTGACACAAAATCAAATTTTACGTCTTTGAGATACCTATGGCTTTTAACACTATTTTCCAGGTTCTGTTTTAGGGTTACAAGATCTTATGTTTAAGTTGGCTGGCACTTAAGTCGGCGTATAAGTTTTTAATTTCACTGTTGTTTGTTTTCATTCAGAAATCATTATGTAATCCATTTCTGAAAGTTGTTTTTTTTTAGATTAGCTTTTATATTACTAAGAAGATGATACAAATTGCACTATAAAACTTATAGTTGGTTCTCCCATGTATATTAATTTATTGTTAGTTAATGAACCTTCTTTAAGTGATTTATTGACCTCTAAAGAATAGCTACTCTACTCCTGAAATATATTAATTAATTAAATTAATTCAATCTTCATGCTGTGCAATGTAGAACCAATGCTATAAATATCCTAAAAGCAGTAGGAAAGATTTGCTACATGATTATCAATACTTTGTATGCTTCATCTGGTATCATGAAGTTTTCAGGATTCCTTTAGAAGTTTTCAATCATTCTAATCCACCCTGGTTCAATCCAATCTCTAGGTTCATGTATAAGGGAACTAAAATTTTTAAAAGCTGTTTGATACTTCTTAAAGAAATATCTGTATATTCGCATAAAATATTTTCAATTTATCTACACAATTTTTTTATTATAATGAAAAGGAAGAGGATAGGGGAAGGATAAAAATGCTTCTTATTTTCTTTGATATAAATTCTGATATTGCATAATAATGTGATTGTTTATATATTAATTGACTGGATGGTTTCTTAATTATCCAAAATTAACCATAATTTTATTATTATTACTATTTTCTATGTTTAGAAAACTAATTTCTTATAATTCATAGGCACTAAACCTGAGCTGGAAAAAAATGGTTATGGCTAGAAATAATCAAGCAAGAAAAAACCATTATCGAGTCTACTTAATTATTATTTATTATTTAAACGTTTCGACATTAGTCATTATCAACAGCTAAAATCATTATGCATCATCCAACAACTTATATAACTATATAAAGTTATAAGTCAAGTTCAACTGAAAAGACAAACAATTACAATTAAAAAAAAATTAAATCTAAAAACTTGTCCCAACAATTAAGCATAGATACATCTGAAAGTTCAATACTAAATTATTAATTTTTAAAGTTATCATCATGTAGGGATCAACTCATCCCCATGGTCAACTGCAAGTCTAGGAATGATTTGAAAATTTGAGCTATGAAATAAGAGGTGAGTTGTATATAATTTTTACTATTGTTTAAATCCTTATGCCTAAAATTATTATAAATATATAAATTAACAAGAACAATTCTTAATTTTTTATTTGTCATTTGTATTTGATATTTTATAAAATTATATGGAATTAATGAAGATTAGATTTAAATTATTTTAATTGTAATTGTTTGTCTATGCAGATGAACTATATAAAGTTATAATTATCATATACGTTGTTGGATGATGCATAATGATTATATTTTAGCTTATGATAATGACTAATGTCAAAACGTTTAAATAATAAATAATTAAGTAGACTGGATAATGGTTTTTTCTTGCTTGATTATGGTTTCTAAAATATTGCAGTCTTAAGAAATGTACATGAATTAAAATGACTAGTAATATTTAACATGGCAAACAATAACATGGGAAATAATCCAAACTACTAGCCAAAATTTTACCTTTAAATTATCTTCTTAACATCAAAATTGTCGATCGAAATTAATTTCGATTGTTTTCGGGCTTATGACATTGTAGAGAGTAGTTAACTTGATCCTGATCATTGTATTTATTGACGTTGTTAACAATGTGTTATAAAATATTTTTTTATTAATGTAAAAAATACCAAGTATTGAGTATTACAACGACTTATTATTTTCAGAACTATTGAAGTACCTCAATTTATGGTAATAACGTTGTAAATTAAATGGTGATTGACTTGTTATATAGTCTGATTTTATTTTTAATCATTAGTTATTTATGGTCGTCGATTAACCAAAAATTCGTAAAGACAATTAGCTTTAAAAAAAAAAAAAAAAAATGTCAAAACTAATAATATAAAAACACATGTCATGTTTTTCTCCTAATAACAATTTATTGTTCTATGTTATCAGTGGTAAGAGTTCGATAAGGTGGCAAATTTTGAAAAGTTTTTATGGCCATGACGCTTTTACATTGTATTTTTAAAGTTTTTTAGTCTGTCTAAATTCAAACTAAACTGGAATGAATAATTTTGGAGCTTAAGATTCTTTTTCCTTCGATATACCGTTAACAGAATTATTAGAAGTACCAGTTTAAAAAAAACAAAAAACAATATTGATATGTACTGAATATAATTACAGAATTTCGGATGATGACTAAACTAGGATATTCTTCCTTATATTAGATTTGATATTTTACAATAATAAAATATATTATATCCATATAGGTAAAATGGTTTACATTATATGAAAACTTTTTGTCTTTATATTTTATACAAACAGGTATTTATTCTCCATCTTCCATCAAGTCCCATTAATTGATACAAAGAGCTCATCTCTAACATAGATTGGAAGCATGCGTAGTATTGGGGGAATTCATGCAAGGAAAGGACCTATATTTATCATGCTACTGTTGTGCTATATTTAACAGTTTTATCGGTTGGCATATTGTCAACATTGTGGACTCGGATATATAGAGGAGGATCTCCACATTTAAAAGACTTTTGTTAAAGTGTTAAAGGTTAAATTTTTGTTTAACAGTAGAAATCTTTAACCAACCAAAATCTTCGACGTAAATCCCCAAGAGGATGTTTCAAAAAGTAGATCATAGATACAATATGTGCCCATCATATATATATATATATATATATATATATATATATATATATATATATATATATATATATATATATACTCTAATCAACATTTTATTACTGTTATATTTAACACTAGTTTTTTTTTCCAACTATACGGATGACAACACATTCCAACGGTGCAAAGAGTGAATCAATTTAATGTTTTTTTTTGTGTTCTTTTATTGGTAGCTTTAGAACTAATTATTGTTTCAAGATCAATCAATTGGTAAGATTTGCTTATTATTTTCAACGCCAGTCCAAGTTTGATGTATAATAACTTAAAAAACATCAATAAACAAGTGAGAAAAGTTCAATATCAAGAATTAATGCCAGTTAACATGAATTAACATGAAAATTTCGAAAAATTGGCTACATAACTAAATAAAAAAAAACGTATTCGGAATAATATTAATCATTAAATCAGACCTTACAATTTAATATTAAATTTAAACTCGTTAATCGTTAATCACGCTGACTGATTCTTTTTATTGTTTATACCTGTACCTATACAACCCATGGAGGGTCTTGGGCTTAGTACGTGGTATAGACTGTTCTGTTTCTCGGACAACGGTTGAGCAATGAGGTGATTTGTCCATGATTACGCTCAACTAAGATTACCCACAATGGGTGAGCTCTAGAAGGGTCTTTAGATCCCACATGGGCCATCCGTAGCTGTTAACAGATTAGATAATTTATTTGCCACAGCCGGATTCTAACCAGGAGCCTTCACCATGGTACTCGTAACTCAGCACTCTAACCTCTGAACTACCCCGCTACAATGATTATTGTACTAATGTTTATATTTCAAAATATAAAATACCTTTCAAAAGGAATAATAAAATAACTTATAATTAATTACTTTTTTGAGGAGTCTGAATCTTTAAAAAAAAATTCCTAATTACCGAAGTGTGTCTCAAATTATATTAACAAGCCAAAGGTTGATCTTTTTGACGTTAAACCATTTAATGAAGCCAGTGTAATGATATTAGCAACAGCATCCGAACACAATTTAACTCTAAAGTGGCACTTACTGTAGAACAACAGTAATTTGGGTTCCTCCGGTACGGTCAAGATTGAACATTAACCCAATACAACCTCCCTTCCTAGCTCATCAACTGAATCTACTCTTCTCCTGAAACACTAGAACTATCTCCATCATACCGTCAAAGAACATCTTTGTATCATGAATAAAGAAATTAAAACACTCAAAAAGTATAATCAAGATTGCCTGAAGATTCGATGACTACGCCTGGACTTATTTCCCTGCAATGCACTTAAAGAAGATTTTATACTGTGCCATGATCAAAGGCTTTTTGTCAACTAAAGAATTATTTATTTATTATTTATAATAATTTATATTTTGTTCTGTCCCGACATAAAGCCCCCATTCATCCGCGTATTATCCAAAACTAATTTGCGACCTTTCCAACCTTTTTTTTTTTTAATAACTACAATATTTTTTTACTAATATTTAAATATAATAAAAATAACTCGAAATTACCGAAACACGTGAATATAAAAATATTTAAAACTTTCCCTTTTTGGGTTATTGATTATCCATTCCCACTCACGTTATATGAAAAAATGAAAGAAGAAAAAGAGATTCGACTAAAAATAGAGTGTTGTTAAAGTAACCATGAAATTCTGACTTCTTACTTTCAGGCTGAATTTTACGTTTTAACATGTTCTGAAAAATATAGAATATATTATAAGAATGTAATTAATTTTAACAGTATTTTGATAAATTATAAACGTGTTGCCTTAAAAACCTAATTATCTCTTATTGTTGATAGCATAGTGGTAGAACATAAACAAATAGTGAAAAAACATTTTATTTTTTTGTAAAGCTTCAACCCCCCTGTTTAGTTCTTTATTTGATATTTAGGAAGTCTAATTTTTTTTATATATATAAACCCGGGTCAGTCTATTTGTTCACTGCCTACTAATTTAGTCATTTGTTAACCGCAAAAAAAAACAATTGTCATATGGTGTGAATTTCAAGAATTGAATTTGTTTCCAGTTCGTTAGTTAGTTATCCCGCTAGTCCTATACCCCTTTATCTTCTTCTTATATCTTTTCTTATATCTCCGAATTGAGAGGACCGGCATTGACGTACGCTACGGTGAGCTCACCTACGAGACGTCAGTGAAGAGAGGAATACAAGTTTTTCGGTAAGTTTATTTTCTTTGATTTTATTTCCTTTCTTCATTGTCAAATTGTCCGAGGACGACTTATCGAGTGGTACCGTTTCAGTTACATATTGTTTTTAATTTCATTTTTTTTTTTAATTTTCAATTTTGTTTTATCATAATTTATTCCTATTTTTTTTCCATTTTTTCAATCGCGTTTATACAAAATTTATGGTCCTCCGGGGCCGGATTAATGAATTAAGAAAATTAGTTAATTATTTTCTCAATTCGGAATTTAACCAAAATAAAATTTTATTTACTATTTCTTTGATATCTCGCATAGCAACCACGAGGTCGTTTGCTTTCGTCTGATCTAACCTCACCTCACGCTGCTTTGTTTAGTTTCGGGAAGAAGCGAACTGCAATTTTTATATAAATTTGTAACAATTTAGCAAACTCATTTTTTTTTCTCCATAAAATAGTACACTTAGCAGTTGAGATTTGAATTTAATTAAAGTTAAACGTTGTTTTTTTCTGAATATTTTTAGTACTATTTTCGTCACATTTTTATTTTGAATTTTCAAGATGGCGGAGGATAAAATTAAGTTATTAATTCAGAAAAGGGAAAAATATTTTCATAAAATTCAAACTGTTTATGACTTATCCAAAAATCTTACAAAGCAAAACTTTTCCATTTTTTTATCCCGAATGGAACAAATTGACATGGATTACAAATCGTTTGATGAAATCCAGGATCAAATTATGGAAATGGCTTCTAAAACAGAATCTCCCGAAAATTTCGACACGGCTTCTAGGTCTCAAGACTGCGACGAGTTATACTATTCAGCAAAGGCAGTAGCCTCGCAATATGCTAAGCCAGCTACTAGTACTAGCCTGTCTAGTAAAAATGAGAGACCAGATATAGGGCATGCGAAACTACCAAAAATCAATTTACAAATATTTTCCGGCGATATTCAAGAGTGGCGCAATTTTTACTGTCTGTTTCGGTCCCTTATTCACGAAAATCGACAAATAGCCTCATCTGAAAAATTTTACTATTTACGCTCATTTTTGAGAGGTCCACCTTTGAAATTAATCGAATCGATTCATTTGTCCGATGATAATTATCATATTGAATTCGAAACTTTAGTTGATCGGTACCAAAACAACCGGTTATTGGCAAATTTTTACTTGGAAAAAATTACGAATTTTAAACCGCTTTCCCAAGAAAATCTTCAAAATTTGCAAAGGTTATCTGATGTTTTCCTAACAAATGTTGCTGCACTCAAGGCATTGAATCTACCAGACTTATCTGATACACTTCTGCTTCATTTTGGTCTTCGTTGCTTGGATACGGAAAGCATAAAATTATTCGAAGCCAAGTATTCAGGGATTCAGTATCCAACGTACAAACAATTCTCGGAATTTCTAACCGAGCGTTACAAAATTCTCGAACTAAGTTCTCCAGGTAGGACCGAGTCTAATCCAAACCAACGGGCAAATTTCCCACGAAAAGCCGCTCTGATCACGACTAACCCGCATCACAGCCGAACTTCTTCATCGCCAAATAAATCTGCTTCCACCGAATGTTCCACCGCTCATATTGTATGCCCGCTTTGTTCAGCTTCACATAAGCTACCTCATTGTGAAATATTTTTGAAGCAAAATGTAGATGCCCGCTGGGAGACGGTAAAAACATTGAGAAAATGTTTTAATTGCCTGGGAAACCACATGTTGTCAAAATGTAACTCCAAAGGTAAATGCATCTCTTGTGGCTCCTCGAAACATCATTCATGTTTACACCGCTCTACTTTCACAGCTAGGGAATCACCTAGGGAATCACTTGAAAATCCGCCTTCTACACAAGCACTATCCTGCAGTGCCCGTACTTCCCCATCCAGTACTGCGTACTCCACAGTATTGCTGGGCACAGCAGAGGCTTTTCTTACAGCTTCGGATGGCAGGAAAGTTCCTATACGCCTTGTTGTGGATCCTGGCTCTCAGGTGTCGTGCATAACCAGGGAAATGGCCCAACGGTTAAATTTAAAGCTTCGTAATTGCCCACTGAACATCACAGGCATTGGCAACCATGCTACGACTAGCAAGACGAAAATGGTTTCTTGCACGTTGACCCCTAAACATCGTCGAGCCAAATCTATTTCCGCAGAAGCTGTGGTACTCCATGACATTTGTGCTGAGTTGCCGGTTACGTCGCTCTCAAATGAACTCAAAAAACGCTTTCCCTCCATTTTATTGGCCGACCCGGCATTCCACGTAAAAGGGAAAATAGATTTTCTTCTGGGTGCGGATCTCTATCCTGAAATCCTTTCCGGCGACAATAATTCCGTCATCAGGGGTAACCTGTCAGCTATGAAAACTTCCTTCGGGTGGATTTTATTGGGGAAACTTACCGAACCAGCAGAAAATAGGGTAGTATCGCTTTTTGGTTGCACCTCACTACTTGACGTTGCTCTTCAAAGTTTCTGGAAGACTGAAGAGGTCGCACCTGTAGCACCGCAGAACCCTGAGCTAAATTTGATGAACACTTACCGCAGAATAACCTCTGGCCAATATATAGTTTCTCTTCCTTTTAAAAACATCAAGGTTCCAAGGCTGGGAAATAACCGCGAAACCGCTCATAAAGTACTCCTGAACATGGAGAGCAGGCTCAAGTGGAAAAATTTAAAACCCCGATATAACGCCTTCCTCCAGGAGTATTTGGACACGTCACACATGAAATTAGCTTGCCAACCCTCACCATATGCCATCTCACATCATGCTGTGATAAAAGGTACCAGCTCTACAACAAAACTCCTCTTAGTTTTCGACGCTTCGGCCAAGGATTCGCTTGGATTGTCATTGAATCACCGCTTAAACATCGGGCCGAAACTCCAGCGGGACTTGACGAATATAAAAATTAAGGCTAAAAGTAGAATCGTTCCCCTTAAACCAAGCCTTACTATGTCGAGATTGGAACTCTGCGCATGTCTGCTGTTAGCCCGCCTTATTGAATCCCTCGAAGAGTTACGAACCGCCATTACCATCACAGCGATGCATTTATTTACGGACTCCACAGTCGCTCTCTGCTGGATCCACACTCCACCCCACCGATTAAAAACTTTCATCGCCAATAGAGTAACCGCCATTGTAGAGATCACACCACCTGACCTGTGGGGCCACTGTTGTAGTCAAGATAATTCAGCTGATTGTGGATCCCGAGGTCTGATGCCTCGCACTCTGATGCAGTTTTCTCAGTGGTGGTAAGGACCACCATTTTTGCAATTACCTCTAAACAGATGGCCAGATTTTGACTTTGATCAGTTAGAAGAAATTCCTGAAATCAAGGATGAGACTACTGTGATGTTAGCCACCGCCAAACCGAACGAACTTGCTACCACCATCAGCTCCTTTTCATCTCTCCAACGCCTCAAAAACGTATTCGCCTATTTTCTTCGCTTTGTTACCAACTGCCGCACCGCAAAATCTCATCGTAAAACCGGTCTACTGTCTGTTTCAGAACTCCGAGACAGCATGAATTTATCTGTCCGCCTATCCCAGGAACAATACTTCCATACTGATCTTAAGACTACGTCCCCTGAAAAAATGTCTCAAGCTATAAGCCGTTATCACCTTTTATTGACAAGCTGGGTTTTCTCAGGGTGGGCGGCAGACTTAGGCATTCAGATCTAACGTATGATGCCAAGCACCCCCTCATTTTGCATAAGAAATCGCATTTAGCAACCCTCATATGTGACTGGTATCATCAAACCACAATCCACGGTGGCCCACGCGTAATGCAGGCGTTTATTCAACGAACATTTTGGATACAAGAACTTCGTCAACTAATCAGGATGCGCATATTTAGGTGCCTGCCATGCTACAAATTCAAGGCCAAGGCAAACCAACCTGTAATGGCAGATTTACCACCTTCCAGATTTTGCCAGGTCCGCGCTTTCACCAATATTGGGATTGATTTTGCTGGTCCTTTCCAGATTAAGGAAAGTAACCGCCGAAAGGCAGTCATTTCTAAGGGTTACATTTGTCTCATCGTCTGTATGACCACTAAGGCGATCCATTTGGAAGTGGTCTCCGATCTTACCACCAGTGCATTCCTTGCTGCGTTGGACCGCTTTATCGCCCGTCGTGGATTATGTTCGAATATCTACAGTGACTGCGGTACAAACTTTCTCGGGGCGTCCCGCGCACTAAAGGAAGTTCATCAATTTCTTCAGAGACACGTGGAAGACATACACGATAATTTAGCCAAGCGTGAGATTATTTGGCATTTCAATCCGCCCGCGGCTCCAAATTTTGGTGGTATTTGGGAAGCTGGTGTTAAATCCGTGAAGCGCCACCTAGTTCGCGTTATGGAAAGTCGGATACTCACCTTTGAAGAATTCACCACGCTGACCACCCGCATCGAAGCCGTTCTTAACAGCCGTCCGCTTTGCGCCATTTCGTCCGACCCCAACGACGATGTCGACTATTTGAGCCCTGGGCACTTCCTCATTGGAGGACCACTATTGGCTGAGCTGGAAGAGGACTTGACAGACACCAATCTACACCGCTTATCCCGCTGGCAAGTTCTCCAACAATCGCTCCAGAGCTTCTGGAAGAGATGGAGTCATGAGTACCTCCAGACTATGATCGGACGACCTAAATGGACCCATAATTCCCCGAATCCTGTCATAGGCGATGTGGTTATGATTGTTGGTCAGAACACTAAATCTTTGCAATGGCCGCTGGGAAGGATTGAAAAACTTCTACCTGGTCGTGATGGAGTAGTACGGGTGGTGCAACTACGAACCACCTCCAGTTCTATTACACGGCCTACCAATAAATTGGTACCCCTTCCAATAAATTAAACTTTACTTTACTTTTCATATATTTATATTTTTTTTTCTTTTTCTTTTGTACATATTTTCCATTGCAAGTTCGCTTCTTCTGTTCTAACGTTTCATGTTACCTAATTACAAAATTGCTATCAATTTTGGGTGGGCGGTATGTTTAGTTCTTTATTTGATATTTAGGAAGTCTATTTTTTTTTATATATATAAACCCGGGTCAGTCTATTTGTTCACTGCCTACTAAATTAATCATTTGCTAACCGCAAAAAAAAACACAATTGTCATATGGTGTGAATGGTTCGTTTCCAGTTCGTTAGTTAGTTATCCCGCTAGTCCTATACCCCTTTATCTTCTTCTTATATCTCCGAATTGAGAGGACCGGCATTGACGTACGCTACGGTGAGCTCACCTACGAGACGTCAGTGAAGAGAGGAATACAAGTTTTTCGGTAAGTTTATTTTCTTTGATTTTATTTCCTTTCTTCATTGTCAAATTGTCCGAGGACGACTTATCGAGTGGTACCGTTTCAGTTAAATATTGTATTTAATTTAATTTTTTTTAATTTTCAATTTTGTTTTATCATAATTTATTCCTATTTTTTTTTTCATTTTTTCAATAGCGTTTATACACCCACCCTTCTAAAATCGTTATCCATATACATAAATGGAATTTAATCATTTAATCAGATAATGCAAAATGTGTATCTGTGTATTTATATTCGTTCCGAAGTTATAAAAGCATTTAATCTGCTGTTGTTTTGTTTTATAAACAGGTTTTGAAAAAATTGCTAGCAAAATTCGTTGTACTGTTTACCTCACTGTTGATGTTATGTCATATGTCAGTATTTTTATGAAGATGTTCTTTATTTCTTAACACTGATTTCTTATGATCAGATTCTGTCCCACGCCATGCACACTACATCCTTTCTTAATTACTATACTGCGCACAACTAATGTTTTCTATTATTATTAATATTAAAAAACAATATTCACATTGTTAATAATATTATATATTTAAAATATGATACGGTTTATTACTGGTAATATAATAATAGTTTTTGTATAAATATGAATATCCATCAATACTCATTCATAACTATTTAACCAGTCATCTGTAACTAGTAATTTATTCATAATTATTATAAATACAAGTATTGAAATAATATAAACAATAATTTTATTTATTTATATTAACGTTTAATAGACCCATTGGCAGAACTATTGTTCATAATTTAAAGTAATATAATATATTTTTTCACAAGTAATCATTATCATTATATTAAGTTTAGACAAAGCCTTAAAAGTTTATTAATAACTTTATATTAGGAGTGACCTGTGGTCTAGTGGTTAGCATAACAACCTACTAAGCCCAAGATAGCTCCTAGTAAGTAGATAGCTAGTTCGTAGCCCGGCGGGTGCCCTAGGATATCAAGAGAGTAAAAAATTCTTGGTTATGCCTTCCATCGGGGGTCCCGAGCCTGTAAGATGTCAGTTACTCGTTAAAAATCCCTGTCCTAATTAAACTTGGATAGACAAAATTCAGAGCTCTCACTGTAGTATCGTCCGATTAGCCAAAGCAGCATTAGGTAACGTTAAACAAGCAATCAACTTCATTTAATATCCACCAGATTGATAAAAAAAAAATACTTCTTTCGAGATACTTAATTTTAAAAATATTGTATCTGCTTCAGGATACGAAAAAATGCCTTTCAGGAATATTTGATTTTCCCGCAGTGCTTTCAGAGGTATTAGTGGTATGTGTAAAATATTTTTAGCGAGGTTTTTTATTTCCATATTTCAGTAATATGAGTATTATAAGTACTGTTACTACTGTAGTACTATCGTACTACGATCGTACTGCTCATACAGATATTACCTTGTTAACTGTAACGACTTATCTTTGTCGTCCATCTTCTATCTGTTGCCCTTCGTGTTCCACGCTTGGCTTGAGGATCCTCTATTCTAAGATCTCTGACGTACATTCATCCGTTAATGTTTATTTATCTGTTCCCGTAGCCTCTTGAGGGAGAAAGCTATTATTGTTCCTGGCCTCAGGTTTTGTACATTATCGGCTTTTCGTTCAAGTTCAAGTGTAAGATTTGCTTACGATAAGCATCAATCGACTTTACGATGAAGTCTCAGGATTTTTGTCTTTGTAATTATTATCTTACTTCAGATATTGTACAAAAAGCGGATTATAAAATTGTCTGATTTGTTTATTTGGAACATAATATAGGATTGTTTCTTAACATACTGGAATTTGAATTGAAGTATAAGAAACATAGTAATTTTTTTCTTGAGTATTGTGAACATTACTTGACATAGGAATATTATTTTATTTCGCTGCTTCAAAAGAACATCGACATAACTTAAAAATTGGCATTTTTGAGTTAAGCCTTCGGTAGTTTGTTTGTTCATTCAACTTTATGCTGATATGGCTGTTCGGACGATGCTACAGTGGGAGCTCTAAATTTTGCCTATCCAGGTTTAATTATGATAGGTATTTTTAACGAGTACCTGACATCGTACAGGCTCGGGACCTCCGTTTAACGTCCCTTCCGAAGGACGTCGTAACTAAGGATTTTTTACTCCCTTAAAAAAATCTTAGGGCTACCTGCCGGGCAACGAACCCGCGATATTGGGCTTAGTAGTTTGTTACGCTAACTACTAGACCACAGGTTACCGTAATCCGTTGGTAGTAATTGTAATGGTCGAAGATTTTTAATTCAGAAACGATCTGATATTCCATCTCCAACATTTTTTTTAATCATTATAATTTATTTTATCTTTATATATTATATATATTATAATTTTTTAAATATTTTTTTTGAAAAGAAAAGATATGGCCAGGACCGGGACTCGAACCCGGGACCTTCACCTCTCCGTGGTGACGCCTTATCCATCTCGGCTATCCTGGCATGTCTTTCATGGCTGGCATATCTTTTCTTTTCAAATAAAATATTTAAAAAGTTTTTTTTAATCATTTCATATTTTGAGTTGTGTCATATTTGAATCTGAAGTTTTACGAGAATAATCATATAAGTTAAAATAAAAAAAGTTTCAAGCTTTTAAAAATTTTCTATTGGTTAATAAAAGAATTTCAATACCATCATTACAATAGAAATGCTTTACTTTTCCAATACCGATTTTTTCAAACTCACATCAAACTTTCAAATGCCTCCATTGAAAAATCAGGTTTTTTGAGTTTAACATTTTTCTATTCTAGGAGCGATTAGCATTTTTACTTTTGCTTGAGTATATATTTAGTTTGTGATCATAGATCACTAATACTTGAGCTCATTGTGGCAAATTGTATTACTTGTTCTCTAATAAAATATATTTAAAATAAGAGTATATCCGCTGCCCCGGTGAAATATTGGTTAGTCGAATTTTGTTCAGAGAGAGTGAACTGTATTGAGAGAAGCGAAATCGTGTCATTCTATTAGTTTTGGCTTGAAATGGAGTTGTAATATTAGCAATGACTTCTTTTGGAGTCAATGCCTGACTTATTGCTATATTCACTTCGAAAGTAACACAATTACGCTTCTCCAAGAACAAGAAACTCATTTTGGGGAAAATTCGAGTTTACCATTTATTCACTGGAATTATAGATATGATAATAAACAAATAAGTTCATTATCATTTTCCAATCCTTAGTCGATACAGTCGAAAAATTCACAAATTGTTGTGACAGAATAAAATAGAGAGAGGGTGATAGAGGGCGAATGAAAACATATAAACCTGACTGTTTGTTGCAGCATATAGTCAGTTTTTACTTTTATGTTATTTAATAGAAATTAAATGTTACTATTCATTCACTTAGAAATATTTTAATTTTATTTTAAGCTGTCAATGAATGTTGTCTCGGTATATTCACCAGTTTTTATCTGAAATTTATCAAGTCTCCAGACAGACATACTGATGGAGCAGGGTTGCTCTGTGTGTAAGGAACTGTTCTACAAACCTGTAGGTCCTAGGGTCGAAGCCGGATTTGCAGACCCTTGTGAGGCTGACCCAATCTTTATGATGTAGGCACCCTTACAGGGTGGATAATCCTGGCCTTTGAACTTAATCTTGGCTAAATCACCTTTCTCCACCACTGTTGGCTTAATGTAAAGTTCTCACCAAGTAAATCCTAGACCCTTCAATGGGTTTAATAGTATAGTTTATAAATATCGAAGAACCTTCAGATTCCATGAGCCAGTTAAAATTTGATTATTATATACTCAATATTTGCATCCAAAAGAATCCATTTTATTATGTACAAAATAAAATTATCCTTAGACAACAAATTTTTATAATAATAGAGTTTCAAAAAATAAATTTTACAAGTTTAAAATAATAATTAATCATAATATTCTATAAATGATGTAGATTTGTTCATAATAAAATTAAAAGTTAGATGGTGCTCATATTAAAGTTGATTATATGGCAATCGTTGCACATAAAATACCTAAACATGGTCTAGAATTGTCAGTCTTTAGTGAAGAGCAGACATCGTGGAAAGTATGTAACTCTTTAACAAACACAAGTCTAAAATTCAGACCAATTGTTTCCATTTTTTTATAGAATAATTACTATTTAAAAAATATTAAAAATAGGTAATGTGTTTGCTAGTTCAGGGTTAAATTATTTAGATTTCATTTCTCTGAAGCTAATCGTTGTGATTAAATGTTTAGAACTGATATTGCTTTTATTTTGAAGTTTTTAATTATCAGTATGCATTGTCGTTTACAGAGTTGCCCTGACAAATGTCTTGGGTTCGAATCTGGCTGCTTAGCAGACTTTTATTTAATCTATTAGCAGCCATAGATGGATCCTATGGAATCTAGGATCTGGGGCTCCCCAAGCCTCTGTAAAGTAGGTACCCTAAATAGGGGAAAAATCTTGAAGCTGGGCATGATCTAGGACAAATCACCTCCCTGCGCAACCGTTGTCCTACAAACAGTACAGTCTCTACCACCTACTAAGCCAAAGAGCATTAATGGGTTATATTAGTATAGGTTATAGGTTATTACTATTTACGATAGCTATTCAGCTGCCCAGTCCACTCTTTCTGCAAGTAAACCATACATATTGTATATGTACGTATGTATTATATATTGAACATATTATGCTAGTGATTTTTTTATCTATTCCTTTGATAATAAAGTTCACAAGAACAACCTCTTGATATTGTATTCCGGACTTTAGTATTATCTCTACGGGAAAAGTATTAAAACAGATTGTTGTTCCTAATGCAGTTTTAATGGCGTTTAGATTTTCCTTGGAAACTGTTGTTGTTCTTTTGAGATCCAAACTTTATTATTACTAACCATTCTTTAAAAAAATATATCGAATTTAAAATGGTGCACTTCATATTGTATCTCTAGCGATAGGCCATTTTTTCCTTTTAATCTACCGAAGACCATCTATGAATTACACTTACACAATTTGGACCTTTCCTTTTCCCAGATTATTTTCATTCGTACTCTGTGTTTCCTTTTCCTTTATTCTGTCAATTTCCTATCAAGATTGAATTGTTTTTCTTTATCTAGAAATCTTCTATTGCAATTGAGTCAATTATGTTTTGTTTTTCTCATATCAAAATACATGTACAGTTTTTCTCAGTCTATTTTCATTATATAAATATCACCGTAAAATCTTAAATTACTTTTTTATTGTTTCTTCTATTTTTTCTAAATATCGGTCCATAGATCTTCCTGATTTGATTCCTGTTTTCCAATCAAAATAATTCTTTATCAGAAAAGTATAACAAATAAATCCGACTTTTAGATTGTTTGCTATAGATTCTTCCAATTTCGTAAGGGGCTTCTTTCATTTTTTCTTTTTATATTAAATTGATTCTTTATCTATTTCATTTATGGTTATGATTTCTCCTTAGTATTTAAACTTATTGAAAGTTTTAATATGTTTGTTTTCTGGAGTTTTAGTTCTATTTGACGAGTTTTGAGATCGAGAATTAAATAACAATTTAATTTTTTAAATTTTAAAATTTTGGTATTTGCTTCATTTTTTTCCTAATTAGATATTATTTTATTTTTTTAAGTATCGTAAAGTCATGATTTCTAATAAAGTTGTTTTTATATAACCTGAGAATCAAAAACTTTAGTTTTATTCAACAAGTTAATTATTATTCACTGACCCTATACCTCCGTGTTCTCGCAATTTGCGATGTATACACGGGGAGAATGTTCATTAAACATTGCTTTAATTTAGATCTAGTTGACTTATGTCATTATATATTATTATAATTTATTTATTCTATTTTTTTGTTAGTTGTTATAATTTTTAAATATTTGTATTTGAAAAGAAAAGATAAAGCCAGGACCGGGACTTTTCTACCTTTTCTTACTTTATTTTGGTTTTCATTATTTAGGTTATGAACATTGATATTAATATCTCCATTTATAAGAGACTGTTTTACGACTGTCCAATGAAATTGATTTCATTTACTCATTTAAATAAAAATTTAATAAGAAGTAGAGACTCATTTACGGAATCCTTCAACTGAATAATCAGAGTGCATTTGAGTAAACTTAATGCCCACATCATAAATAGTCCAGAATCACTGGTACATTTTTGCACTTGATTACTATCAAGCTGAATCTTCGTGAATAGCTTCATTTTGATGAGGCGCCCAACAATTTCCTTTGCGAAAATTCTCGATTGTGGTAGCTAACAGAGTTAGCAAGGATAAAATATGTCGATTTGATGATTCTCCAAAATTTAAGGATAACGTACCACGCAATTTGTAGGAAAATATGACTGTTAAATTTTATGAAAATTAACTAAGTAAAAAAAAAATCAGCTGATTAGTAATCATTTTTGATGATTGATGATCGATACATGTTGATCGATAACGAGGTTATCAAAAATGATTACTAATCAGCTGATTTTTTTTTTACTTAGTTAATATTTATATATTATATAAAGATGGCCTACATTGTAGGTCGAAACGTCGGCACACAATAAATAAGTATACACTTATTAAGGTGTTTTTATTGACTGCAGCCCCAACTATTTCTTCCTTAATTAATATTTACATAATTTAACAGTCATATTTTCCTACAAATTGCGTGGTACGTTATCCTTAAATTTTGGAGAATCATCAAATCGACATATTTTACCCTTGCTACCTCTGTTAGCTACCACAATCGAGAATTTTCGCAAAGGAAATTGTTGGGCGTCTCATCAAAACGAAGCTATTCACGAAGACTCAGCTTGATAGTAATCAAGTGCAAAAATGTACCAGGGATCGTGGACTAAAATTAATATATCTAAAAAAAAACTGTACCACTACAACCCATGAAAAGTCTAGGGTTCAGTACATGGTAAGATCAGTACTGTTTCTAAAAAAACGGATATGCAGGAGATTACTTTCGACAACCAGGTTTCTCCCATTGAGTGAATACACTTTATAGAGGCTGGATGAGCTCCAGGATGATCTCCAGATCCCACAGGGTTCACCTGTGGCTATAATTAAATAATTTATCTGTCACAGCTTATTTGATATTTGGACCTTCAGTATAGCAAGTTAGCACTGTGCAGACTACTCCTCTCCCTAATTAGTAATATTAATAAATTCATGTAATATACATAAAAAATGCTCTTCTACAATGCAGTTTATAAATTTATAGCCTGTAACTGTAAATCCCTTAAACAACGCCGCGTGGGTTGGAAATTGTGGGCCCATGGTCAATTAATTGAAGATTGAAGCACATATGCTTGACTGCCAACTAACAAAAGATCGAAATCCAAGAGTTTCTTCAAGTATTTCCTTTCACTCTGTTTTTTCCGTTATTCTAGTTTTATAATTTTTTGTATTTTTTTATTAATTGCTATAATTTTAAATATTTTTATTTTTGAAGAGTAAAGATATGCCAGAGCCGGGATTCGAACCGGGTCTCCTACATTTCCGTTGTGGTGCTCTACCAACTGAACTACCAATATTCGTCCTTTTGTATACATCGCAAATTGCGAGAACACGAGGATAGGGAATCAGTGAAGAGAGTGGATATGTCTAACCGAGGTACAGGATAGCTAAATGGTAGAGCACCACAACGGAAATGTGGGAGACCCGGGTTCGAATCCTGGTCTTGGACAAATCTTTTCTCTTCGAAATAAAATATTTAAAAATATTCTAATTAATATTGAAAAGTAAAAAGAGACATTACATAAATGTTCCAACGAAAAGCCCTTAAGTCTCCAAACTAAAACAGGAATTGAAATTATCTGTCCGAAACGCTAGACAGCTAAACGACAGATGATTTCAATTTCTGTTTTAGTTTGGAGACATAAGGACTTTTCGCTGGAATTTTTCCACGGTCTTAAAAATATTCTAGTTTTAGATGACGGTTAACAATGGAATCGTTTGTTTTTCTTTAAGAAATACACGTAGTTTAAAATTGATACTGGTGAACCTTCCAAAGCACGGTATTTTCCGGTGATTTTCCTCTTTGATTTAATGTTTACATCGGATAATGCAACTTATTATGTCTGCATATAACCTTGTAAAGTGCACTTGTAAAAATAATAACTGATTTCTGTAATTATTCCAATACTAGCTGCAAATAACCTTGGTAACTTAGATCGAAATTTCTAAGTAGAGCAATGATTATCCTCTCAATACGAACTTCATCGATAAGATTATATCGAAAGAAATCTGTATTGTTGATACATATATAGACCATTTTATTTATTTATAAGTGTCAAATTATCCTATTCCATGGTTGAAGAAATGGCTCTGTTAGGTTTGACCAAAGTATTGGAATAAGTTTTCGTTTTTTATAGTGTTTACATTATAATTTTGATAAAATCTATATATTGCTTAAATCCAGGAAAATGCATTTAAAAATGTGTTTTTTATAGACCTAATAACAATTTATAAATAATATTTTAAAAATATAGCAGTTTCGTTCTATTATATAATCTTACTTCTTATTACGGTTAGTATAAATCACGAAATGTTAATATTTTGCTAGAGACAGATGTACATAATATTTGATAAGATGTAATTTATGACAGCCAGTACAATAGTAGATATTTTTCATTATTGTGACATAGATTTTATTGCATTTTACCTTTCGCTTACTTCCTTGTTTTGGGAAAGGAGAAAGGAAAAAAACCATAGAAAAGTCAGATATTTTGACTGAGTTTACCCACGGTGTTTTTATTTTATTTACAATAGGATCACATCTACACATTTGCATTTAGTTGGAAGAATTGGTGTTGAATGAAGTGCTTCCAATTTTCATCTTTGTAATATATTTATTTTTTTTCTTACTGACGTTTTCTATTTCGATATCAAATTCATTTTTTTGTATTAACTCAAACCTTTGCTGTAATATTGAAAATTTCAAAATACTGTTACGGGCTACTGGGTATTAAAATGAATTAAACAATTCCTTAATTAAAAATACTAATATTTATTAACAAAATGATAAAAAGGATACTATTAAACTATTAACAATTAAATTATTGAACTAATATAAATTTATAATAACAATATTCTAAATATTATCATCTAGGCCTAACTCCTATTTAATTATTACAATAATATAAGATTTTACTAATTCTAGATAGCTTAACTAGTTACAATAGTTTCTATGAATATTATAAAATTACACTACAATTTATAACTAATAATTAACACTTACAGTTCACTAGTCCACCGACCGTAAGATTCTTCAAGTATCACAAACTGACACACAGTAACAAACAGAAACAGTTTATTACACTCGCGAGACGGTTACAGTTCACTGACACACTTATTACACGGGCCGGTTCAACACTGACTAGTTTATCACACTGACACTCACTTATTACACTTATCACAGATCTTCACTGGTCTACTCTCAGGCTAAGACTGACTGACTCGAGGTGACGGAAGTCTTTTTATAGGCAAAGCCGAACATTCTAGAACTCGAAGGGGCCAGATAATTCTGGAATATTCTTAATCCTTTGCCGACAAAAGAAGACGATCTAGAACCGTCCTAATCCTATTTAAACGTCTCCCGCTGACGGAGTTAAGCCGCTAATCCCCCGCTTCCGCCTTCCTGCCGGCGCCCGTAACACTGCCCCCTCCTTAAAAGTGCTCTGCCCCAGAGCAAGTCCGGAGAAATCGGGCATTTATGAGCTTCTACTGATGGAGACGCACCTTCTTTCCAGGGGTTGAACGTGCACACCAATATGGCAATTCCAGAGTTGGCGAATGTCTGTTCGATCATGTCCCTGACAATCTTCCACTCCAAGCCGTCGTATCCACAGCCCAACTTCGGAATAGCGAGCTTAGTGACACGCAGTCTCAGAAGCTTACTCCGAAGGTCGTCGAGGCTTCGCCGCAGTGCGTCATATGTCGGCTTCTGATCAGAGGCACGCTTGGTAACCAAGTAAAACAGGTGTCGTCCTTCGTGCGGCTGGTGGAGTGCCTTCCCGACACTTGGTCCTTGGCGTTCCAGCTCCTCAGTTCCGCCGAACTTCTTCCTGAAGACCGTTGCAATCCCTCGAGAAGTCCTCAGATCTTCGGCAACGCAATGGGCCAGAGAATACTCCACTGGTAACGAGAAGATATCTCTGTAGATTACCTGAGTTACTCCACGGGTCCCTGGTACTTTAGTATGAGCAACTGAGTTATTTGTCTTGACGTTGTTTAGGTACCTGACCTGCTGGTCTACTTTCGGGCCGTGGTCTCCTTTGTACGGAGCCAGTCTATTGAAATGGACTACCTTGGGTTTTCCTTTCGGCTGCTTCCTGATCCTATATATGACGTCATTGATCCTCTTGACGATCTCATACGGGCCGTCCCAGGAGTTCTGAAGTTTAGGTGAGTAGCCTCGCCTTCTTCGAGGATCATGTAGCCAGACCAAGTCTCCAGGTTGGTAGCCACCTTTCTCTGCCCTGATGTCGTAGCGCTCCTTCATTCTGTCACTCGCCCCCTGGATGTTTGTGCGAACCTTCTCGTGGATATTATCCATTCGCTTCCGTAGATCCGAGACGTACTCCTCTCCGGCAATTTCCTCATCAGGCTTGAAACCGAATCTCAGATCACAAGGCAACCGAAGTTCTCTGCCGAATACCACATTTGCGGGAGTCTGCCCCGTTGCCTCACTGACTGAACTGCGGTAGGCCAGCAGGAACAGGTGAAGATACTGGTCCCAGTCTCGCTGATGGTCGGAGACTACTTTGGACAAATATCGACCCATAGTCCTGTTCATGCGCTCCACCATGCCATCGGATTGAGGGTGAAGAGGTGTCGTCCTGGTCTTCCGTATTCCCAGTGCTTCGCACATCCCGGAGAAGACTGCAGACTCGAAGTTTCGTCCCTGGTCAGAGTGAAGTTCCATGGGTACCCCAAACCTACTGACGAGCTGCTTCACCAGTACGTCCGCAACCGTGACTGCCTCCTGATTCGGAAGGGCGTACGCTTCCACCCACTTGGAAAAGTAGTCCATGGCCACGAGAATATACCGGTTACCTTCATCCGTCACAGGGAAAGGGCCAGCGATGTCGATTGCTATTCTCTCAAACGGTGCTCCCACGTTGTACTTCCTCATTGGGGCCTTCTTTCTTCTTATGGGTCCGTTAGAAGCCGCACAAGTCGCACAACGCCTGCACCAGTCCAACACATCGTCCTTGAGATTCGCCCAGTAAAAACGTTCACGTACCTTTTCCAATGTACGGTGAACTCCAAGGTGGCCGCCAGATACTCCGTCATGAAGTTCCCTGAGTACTTCGGGCACTTTACTCTTTGGAACGATGAGCTGAAGTCTGCGCTGATCTCCTTCCGTGTTCTCCAATGCCCGTTTCAGCAGCCCGTTGTCCACTAGAATGGAGTCCCATTGGGCCCAGTAAGTCTTTACATTCTTCGACATTGGAGCAACATCCTGCCAGGTTGGTCTTCCTTGCCCTGATAGTTTCCACTGCTTCATTTGTTTCAAGTCCGGGTCCCTGTCCTGCTCCTTTGACACCTCTGCATCCTGCCAACTGTCCATGACCACCGTTGTCCTCAACACTGCTGCCTGCTTCTCTTCTTGTCGAGAACAATGCCCGCATTTTTCGTCACAAGGTCTCCTAGAGAGCGCATCCGCATTTCTGTGACTCGTTCCAGCGCGATGAGCAGATTCAAAGTCATATTCTTGAAGGCGCTCTATCCACCTCGCCACTTGTCCTTCTGGTGACTTGAATCGTAGCAGCCACATTAGAGCCGCGTGGTCCGTTCTCAGGAGGAATCTTCTGCCGTATAGATATTTGTGAAAATGCTCTATAGATTTCACCACTGCCAGAAGCTCCTTCCTTGTGACACAGTAGTTGCGTTCCGGAGCTGAGAGCGCTTTACTGAAATACCCAATGACCCTTTCTTCTCCATCTTGGAGCTGAGAGAGGACGCTTCCAATAGCGGTGTTGCTAGCGTCTGTGTCAAGTATGAACTTGCCCTCGGGACGTGGATAGCTCAGAATAGGAGCACTACTCAACTTTTTCTTCAACTCTTCAAAGGATGCCTGACATTCGTGATCCCAAAGAAAAGTCCGTTTTTCCTCGGTGAGCCTGGTAAGAGGTTTTGCAATGTTTGCAAATCCTTTCACGTACCGCCTGTAGTAGGTGCAGAGGCCGAGAAAACTTCTTACTTGGTGCTTATCTCGAGGTACTGGCCAGTCGGTGATCGCTGCAATCTTCTCTGGGTCAACGGCAACTCCATTGTCCGACACAACATGTCCCAGATAGTTGACTTGCCTTCGGAAGAGATGACACTTCTTCGGGTTCAATTTAAGGTTCGCTGCACGCAGTCGTTCGAAGACCTTCTCCAGATTCTTCAGATGGTGAGCGAAGGACTTTCCCAGCACAATGATGTCATCTAAGTATACCAGGCAAATTTCCCAAGAGAGACCTCTTAACACGCTTTCCATCAGCCTCTCAAATGTTGCAGGAGCATTGCAAAGCCCGAATGGCATTACCGTAAATTGCCAGAGTCCAGTCCCAATCGAGAACGCTGTCTTTTCTTTATCTTCAGGTTTCAATCCAACCTGCCAATATCCACTGCGGAGATCCAAGGTAGAGAAAAGTTCACACCCCTCTAGGGTGTCCAGCGTATCATCAATCCTGGGGAGCGGATAACTGTCTTTCTTGGTGACGTTGTTCAGAAGGCGGTAGTCCACGCAGAATCTCGTTGTGCCGTCCTTCTTTTTCACCAGTACAACAGGAGACATCCAGGGGCTACTCGAAGGCTCAATGACACCATCAGTCGCCATCTCCTTGATGATCTTCTCGGCGTCCTCCCGTTTGGCTAAAGGCAGCCTCCGCGGGACCTGTCGGATGGGCTTAGCATCCCCGGTGTCAATCCTGTGCTGGACGATATCCGTTCTACCCCGTGGCCCTGGGCTGATCTCGAAAACGTCCTGCCATCGGGTAATCATCTTCTTCACCTCCTCACTCTCTTCAGGCGAAAGGTCGCAACATGATTCGTCCACAAATCCCTTTAATTCTTCCGGCAGTCCTCGCAGCTCGGTGGGATGACGTTGCAGCTGACGAACCACTGAGGTAGCGGTTGTACATTCCCCTATCGGTGTTCCTTTGTTCAGCGTTACTGGGAAGCTGTTCAGGTTCATTAGCCGAATCGGAGTGGTACGTCCGGCCTTGATGAGAGACCTAGCCACCAGTACACCGCGTCCGATATCCTGTTCTTCTTGTTTTCCAGGTTCAAGAAGCACACATTGACCCTCAGGTAGATGTCCTTCGACCGTCCCCTGTGTTATGATTTGGCTCCGAGAAGGTAAAGTGGTGTCTTCTAGTAAGCGCACTCGTGCGTAGATATCCTTTCCCTGCCGGAGGATGACTTCTTCGTCTCCCAGCGTCATCACACCTCTTGCCATATCCAGCTTGATCCCGCATGTGATCATCAAGTCCGTGCCCAATATGACATCTTCATCAATATCTGCCACGAGAGCGCGGTGCTTCAGATGTTGACCCCCGATGATGAAGTAGGCAACTGTCTCCCCGTAGACCTTGGCTAGCTCACCTGTGGCAGTCCGTAATGTCCAAATCGTTGGCAACATCTTCTCAGCAGGAACTGTCTTTGAGCTCAAGATTGTCTTGGTTGCGCCGGTATCCAGTAGCAGACTTCGCAGCTGCCCGTTCACCTTCCCATCAACGTAGAAGCTGTTCGTTCTGCTCCCTAAAGACGCAACTCTACTGGTCTTCCTCGGGCCTCTGACGTAGCGGGCTGATAGTTGTTCCTCCCTATCAACCCTACTTCGTTCCTGTGGCTTTTCTTGCTTCTTGGATGGACACTTGCTTCTAGGGTGTCCAAGTTGGCCGCAGCCCCAACAGCGTATCTCCTTCTTACGGGTCCTGAGAGCCTCCAAAACCTTTGTCACTATGTCTTCGACGCTAGGGACCACAGTAGGCTCCGCTTCAGCTGCTCGAACCCGCGCATGGCCCCGTACTGACTGCCTGACAGCCTCGAACTCCATGGCCTGAGATAATGCGTCTCCCAAAGTCTTTGGCCGGGCGAGCTTCACTGCTTGTTGCGTCTCAGGGTCCCGAAGTCCATCCAGGAATTTGTCGACAGCCAGGCTCTCGTAGACATCATCGGTGACCGATGGGTAAGCATTCCTCACCAGCCGTGCAATGTCTGCTTCAAATTCCTGTAGAGTCTCGTTGGTCTTCTGGATCCTGCTTCTCAGCTGTGAGCGATATAGCTGGTCCATGTGGCGGTGGCCGAAACGCATCTCCAGTCTTCTAACCAGCTCCCCGTAGTTAGACCGCTCCGACAGTGGCATCCCCTGCAGTACTCCCAAGGCGTCTCCCCGCAAGGCCAGGCACAAAGCTGAAGCTTGGGTCTCTTTCGACCACCGGTGGATCGAAGCCGCAGTCTCGAAGAGAGTCATGTAGTCCTCCCACGGCGTCTTTCCGTCGAACACTGGAATGGTGTTGTGAGTTGGTGGCGTCCCTGAATTGGCGGGCATATTGGTTTTATGAAGGCTGCCCTCGGAGGAAAGGTCAGTGTCGTTCTTCGGTGGGTTGCTCATACGTCCCTCGAGAGCCTCGACTCTTAGCCTAAGTTCGTCTTTAATTGAGTTCAGTTCTTCCCCTAACCTGGATTCTACATTAGCCACTTTATTATTTACATCGGCTAACTTATTACCAAAATTAGCTACTTCATTATTTACATCGGCTAACTTATTATCTACATTAGCTAACTTATTCTCAACATTTTCCATTAACTTATTCTCTAATATGCCTAACTTAGACTCTAATGTATCCAATAAATCACTTTTCACAGTACCTAATTCATTACCTAGCTCATTTTTAACATTGCTTAACTCATTTTTAACAGTACCTAATTCATTCTGTACATTACCTAGTTTATTTTCTACATTGCTTAACTCACTACCTAGCTTATTTTCTACATTTCTTAACTCATTTTTAAAAGTTGCAGACAACCTGCTTAAATCAGTTTCAAACAGAACGTCATCTGGATTTTCCCCTAAATCTACAAAAAATTGACGCAAGCGCTCTTGCAGTACACTTTTAGTTCCGGAACAATCAAGATCACGTTCCTCCAATTCACGTTTCAAATCCGCAACTTTTAAATCAATTAATTTAACACTTTTAGAAGCCATTCTTCATACAGTAGCCCAATAATTACAAAATACAAGACCAAATGCAAAATAATAGCAATTATACAATTATCCCACTTCTGACACCAATTTGTTACGGGCTACTGGGTATTAAAATGAATTAAACAATTCCTTAATTAAAAATACTAATATTTATTAACAAAATGATAAAAAGGTTACTATTAAACTATTAACAATTAAATTATTGAACTAATATAAATTTATAATAACAATATTCTAAATATTATCATCTAGGCCTAACTCCTATTTAATTATTACAATAATATAAGATTTTACTAATTCTAGATAGCTTAACTAGTTACAATAGTTTCTATGAATATTATAAAATTACACTACAATTTATAACTAATAATTAACACTTACAGTTCACTAGTCCACCGACCGTAAGATTCTTCAAGTATCACAAACTGACACACAGTAACAAACAGAAACAGTTTATTACACTCGCGAGACGGTTACAGTTCACTGACACACTTATTACACGGGCCGGTTCAACACTGACTAGTTTATCACACTGACACTCACTTATTACACTTATCACAGATCTTCACTGGTCTACTCTCAGGCTAAGACTGACTGACTCGAGGTGACGGAAGTCTTTTTATAGGCAAAGCCGAACATTCTAGAACTCGAAGGGGCCAGATAATTCTGGAATATTCTTAATCCTTTGCCGACAAAAGAAGACGATCTAGAACCGTCCTAATCCTATTTAAACGTCTCCCGCTGACGGAGTTAAGCCGCTAATCCCCCGCTTCCGCCTTCCTGCCGGCGCCCGTAACAATACCTTGAATGCTAATGCACTAATGCAGCTTAAGCATGTTTTCTTACCTCATGATAATACAGGAAATAAAACTGTTTTATTAAGGAGCATTTTTTTTAATATAATTAATATAAGTAATTTAATTTTAATATAAGTAATTATTAATTTGTTAAAGATGCACTAGTTGTACCTAATTTAATCCTGTTTCCCTAAAATTTTCTAGAAAATCAATGGCTACCCAAGTATTTAAAACACCTGACGTTCACTGGTTCGAAAACTTGGCTAAAATTTCGAAGAAACCGTGATTAAAACTTTATTAATTGAGAGAATGGAAAGAAAAAACTTCTCTCCAATCCGACCCTTTCAATGCCCTAAGTGGGTGTCAAGATCTCATTTGGGAGGACTTAGAGGATTTCACGACTGACGGCTTAAAGGAATGAATAAGGACAACTTAAGGACACAGCCATCTTTCTTAAGACACTTCCGGTCGAATTCTCTTCATCTCCTTCTCTTCATTCAGGGAATTTCATTTATCATTTTCCCCAATCCATTGTGTGATTAATTTAGTTCCCTTTTTATCGAGACAACCCTTTTAAACTAATTAGCCACTAATTTCTTTATTTGATATAACCGCATATTGTACTATGCAATTAGTCCATGATGGTGTAATAAAACCATAAAAAAAACTTCAAGACCCTTTGTTATTCAGAGAGCAGTTTTTCGTATCTGGTTTATCTAAAGTGACCATCTGTTACAGATAAATTATTTAATATATTAAAAGGCTGGGATTGGCATGGTGGGATCTGCAGAGTTCCTGGGGCTTACCCTACCTCATAAAGTGGGAACTTTAACCTGGCGGTTGAGTGTGACTTCTGACAAATCACCTCCCTACACAACAGTTATCCAATAAACTGCACAATCTGTACCATGTGCTAAGCCCAAAAACATTCATAGGTTGTAGTGGTACCGAAAAAAAATTAAGAAATTTACGACAAATTGATAGTCCTTTCCGAAACATCTTTTTACCGTTATGGAAAATGTTTAAAATATTACATCTTACTCTTTCCTGAGCGGTACAGAATAACATGGGGGATTTATCAAAAATAATATTTTATAAAGGTAGACCTCATTTTAAATTATTAAGATAATAAAACAAATAAAAAAGTAAACATTTTAAATGAGCTGTTATATTTGAAAGTGGTATAAGTCCATTTGGTTCTAAAAAAATCGTTTATTCTTTTAAATGTTTTAATGATAATTATTTTACAGTAAAATTTAAAAGGTTTATAGTGTTTAAAACTTCGCTATTTGCTATGTGCTAAGCGATAAAAAACATTTGCCCACTTTTTTAATTCAAATGGAAACCTTAAGATATCGCGAATATGAAAAATGGACTTTTAACAATTTCTAATATAACAGCTCAAATATTAGATGGGCTATCTCTAAACTTTGTTCTTAATATTTGTCTTCGGTCATAGAGTAAACAATGATTTACTTCTACCATCATTTCAAATATTTTAGGATTAAGAACAATTAAATATGATATTGTAATAACGTTGGGATTGTTAGAGCTTGAACCTTTAAAGGTAATTTTGTTACCACCCAACCCGTGGAGTAACAGAATTAACACACACAACTCGTGGTTGGTGTAGTAAGCCAAAGAAGTTTTCCAGATACTGTTATCTGTCCTTCATCTTTCCGGCAGCATATTTTATTGGCCACAAACCACACATAGTTAGCCCTTCCTACAAGCCCTTTCTGACCAGGAAGCCAATACAAGGCTGTTTACAGGAGTTTTTTCATCGCTGGGGTGGATCCAGTGGTTGTCGAATCTCTGCCAAAACCTAGAAAAAAATCCCCACACTGTTTGTCTGACATATACATATCACACATGTGGAGAATATTCCTTTTCCAAAGTATAAATAAATATATATTACGATAATCGTGTTCTAATGCCCACGACAAAAGGTTTGGCCAGAAGCCACCGCCGTTGTCGAATTTATTTGTCTAACTATTAATGACGTCACCTTCAGAAACTTGAGAACAGCTATTCTCCCATTACTTGGGTTCAGTGCTCTACTGTGACGCAGAAGTTTGCACGAGGCAAGCTACGTCAAGGAAGGAGTACTTCAAGATTATAGAAATCTTAAAGGCGAATTGTGCAATGGAATTTTTTCAAAGGGTATTTTTTAATTGTAAAAAGATAATAACAATTTTAAGGTTACTTTACACCATTTTGCTTCTTCCCCTCCGACTGGCGCAGCCAGCAAACGTTTTCACCCTGGAAGAAGTTAGTCTTAGACATAGACAGTGTTCTGAATGCAGAAAGAAGACAAAATTTTAATCTTTGATCTGTTAACATTTAGTTATTATTAATTTAATTATGAATTATTTTTTCTAATAATTATTCGGAAAATAAAAACCCATCTTTTCCTCATTGAAATGCAAATTAATAATCTTTTTATAACAATTGGTCAATTTTTGGAGTTTTAAATATTTTTATTTTTAAAGATAAAAGATAGGCCCTCGGCCGTGATTCGAACCCGGAACCTTTGTCTCTCCGTGACAACGCTCTACCATTTGAGCCACAAAGGCCGCCTGCCGGCAGAAGACAAATCTTTTCTCTCATCCGATCCCATGTCCTCGTGCTCTCGCAATTTTTGCGATGAATACATTACAACGAAGTTCTTTGAACATTAATTTAATTTTAGTATCTTATTGACTTACTTCATATTACTATTTTTTTTATAATTATTGATCAATTTTTTAAGAGTTTTAAATATTTTTATTTTTAAAGAGAAAAGATAGGCCCTCGGCCGGGATTCGAACCCGGAACCTTTGTCCCTCCGTGACATCGCTCTACCATTTGAGCCACCAAGGTCGCCTTCCGGCAGAGAACAAATCTTTTCTCTCATCCAATCCCATGTCTTTAAAAATAAAAATATTTAAAACTCAAAAAATTGACCAATAATTATTAAAAAAATTATAAATAGTAATATGATGTAAGTCAATAAGATCCTAAAATTAAATTAATGTTCAAAGAACTTCGTTCTAGTGTATTCATCGCAAAAATTTCGAGAGCACGAGGACATGGGATCGGATGAGAAAAAGATGTGTCTTCTGTTGGCAGGCAGCCTTGGTGGCCCAAATGGTAGAGCGATGTCACGGAGAGACAAATCCGGGTTCGAATCCCGGCCGAGGGCCTATCTTTTCTCTTTAAATATAAAAACATATTAATAATCCTTTCTGTCAAGTCTTACGTCGCCTTGATTTGGTTTAGAACAGTGGATATAGAGCTTACGTTTGTGAAGCGACATAAAGTTAAGTTAATTTATGTTGATATAATATTAGTGAACATTTTCCAAGCCATCTCCTGTATTAAATGCTTCTATAACAAAATTTACGAGAAACACAACTGCAATGGCAAGTTGCTAAAACAGAGAAATCTTGAATTCGTGATAATTGAGGCGTTCACTGAGTTATCAAATGGTTAACGACTTGTAGGAAAATATAGATTTACTGTATTATTGAATAGATATAATGTGGATGTAGAAGAGACATTCTTTTGAACTAACTAGTTGGATTATTGATTATAGACTACATTTAACTAATCTCTTGTCTCATTCATACTCTCTACTCCCTACTCTCATACATTCTCTCTTATCCTAATCTTAGAGCTAGCATTTACATATACCATGCAAAAGAAGATGGGAGCTTAAGGAAGTTACATTGCTGACAGCACGGAAAATATTTCATAACTTAGAGTTAAAGAGTCCGCAAGTAGTATACACAATATCCCTAGCTCATCAACCCAATACAACTATCCATTAACTCCTCCCTATTTAGATAAATCTCAGACTCGGAGATTTTTCATGCTTATCAGTAATAAGTTATACAATAATGTAAGATATAAGTTCTAAGTTTAGTAAAGGTGCTAATTTGATTATAGTTACAATTGGTTAAATTAAATTATGATTTTTTTCGTATATTAACGTTTATAAGAAAACTAGTATTTATTTAGCTCAGGTTAAGTTCTGTTATCATGAGTTGCTCTGCTACAATTGTGGATGGTATACGTCCGCTGAATCGCCGGCAATGGTACCCGTAATTTTGGAACAGATTACCCCATCAGTAGAGGCTTACAGGCGTAATTTATGTGAACATGACCCTCAATCTTGTTGGAGACATCAGCTAGGCAGCCTCTGAGCTCTGCGTGATGGTGTTGGTGGTACTGTCATATTCTTGGACAATTAAGATTGAAATTCCTGTGTCACTACCTATTACGAATTATGAAATATATAATAAGAGAAATAATTATGAATATATTTATTTTTAAAGAGAAAAGATAAAAATAAAAACATTTAAAAACTCAAATAACTTACCAATAATTATAAAAAATTATGAATATACTTAAAAAAAACAACCTGTACCATTACATCTCATGAAGGGTCATGGGTTCAGTACTAGGCAGAGAATGTACTGTTTGTAGGACTACGGCTGTGCAGGGAGGTGGTTAATCCTACGATCACTCTCATGTAAATAAGCAAATAAACAAGTACTATAATAAATAGAGACCAATTAACAAAGTACCAAAAATACTCTGTAGGTCGACTCAGAGCTCAGGAACAATTTTTAATTGTTATACGAACCTGAGATTGAATATACATGAAGAAAGCTATATACAATATCGTATATTGTTGCCATTCTGAATGATAACAGATATACCAGATTGAGATAAGCATGTGTATTCCATGTTTTTTGTGTGGTTTATGTTATGAAATGGATGTCCATTTCAATGATTTTATTTATATTTAAGGCTTACCATTACTAAAATTATCCTTGATTGTAATGATTTTCTTTACTATTGTTTCCTATTGAGATTGAGAGCTTAAAAAGTACCTTAATGTAATTTTGTGAAAGATGAAGTTAAGACCTACACGCTGTTGAAAATATTTCAATTAGATAGTATGCATGAAAACTTTTTCAGATAATTGTCATTTTAGAGTCGTGGGGGAAACTTTTATTATTTTTCTTTAAAAAAAACTACTTGCAATCTTAGAATGCAACGTGACTTTTAAAACGCACTAAATGTCCTTTCAGCCTTGTAACATTTTCTGCTTTAGGAAACACGTGCGTTATTAATACAGCATTCTCTGTGATTGTTCTCTTTATGGAGTGACATTAAAAACAATAATGAATCCAGCGATTAACCTTCTGTTGGCTAGATTGCTGCAGCTAGCGAAGCCAACAGCTGCACGGGTGACCTTGCGCTTCGCAACAAGTTTGTGCAAGACAGCAAGGACTCACTACGTAGTCACTTCCTGCAGATTCCTGGCCTGCTCAGGTGGACACGTGACGTGCTCGTACTTGAGGACGAGCCTATTTCCATACAATCCCCTCAGCATCTCGACTTGTGTAGTTCTTGGAGCCGGCGTGATCTTTGCCTTGTAGAACCATCTTTGGCGAACCCTTTCCTTGAATAGAAATCATCTCGCTCACAGTTTTTAAACAGGATATCCTCTTCTTCTCTAGGCATGATGAGTCCTTTAAAACCTTACCTCAGGTTGTATCTTTAATACCGTTCACTTTTTAATATTTTTTGGAGGGATGTGTAATGAACTTGAAATTGCTTTTCTCCTTATACAACATTTGGATTCGATTAATTTAACTACATTACAAAAGTTTATTTTGGAGTATAGTTTACCTTTCCTCCCTATGATTATAGTACGTTTTTTAAGGATTTTGGATTCAATACATGGTAGAAACTGTGGCGAAGTCAACAAAGGGATTTGGCCAAGATCACGATTAAATGTCAGAATTATTCCTAATTAAGAGTTACGCTCTTTAAAGCCTGGGTGTTTCCCAAGGTGGTTCTATGACTGCTAACGAGGAATCTTTGGTTATTCACAAAGACCTACAATAAAGCGATTAGATTTAGCCTAAATGCTTAGATTTCTTCACCTGGATTACAGAAATGGTGATTACAAGAAAAACTTAGAAGTGATACGTATCTCACTACAATTGGGGTATAGTATAATCGAGGAGTTCAGGATCAATTGGGGATCACTCTGAAATTTCAAAAATTTACTTTTTCACATTTGTTGCTAGTGTAGTCAATCAATTTACAGATCCCGAAACTTCAGACCCAAAATCGGCCTAAAATCATGAGGAAAAGGAGGAAGAGTGCTCTTCTAGACGAAATTGCTTGTTGAAATTAGCGAAAATTGTGAAAAAGTAATTTTTTGTAATTTTGGAGTTTGATCAAGGACGCCTCATAGATCAACGCGATTGAACTAAAGTGTTGAGTAAATATATGGATAGATATTACCCAAAACGATTCCATGATTAACTCCTGTGTGTTCTGGGTAATGCCTGACTAAGGTCTGTTAGTGGTATCGCTACCATCTGTCGCAGCAGCTGCGGGTCGGATTGCATCTGAGGCTCTCCTGGTTCCGATCAATTCCTTCTATTGTCGATTCTTTGAATCAGACGACCTTCAACTTGTCCTTATCCTTGGTATTTCAGATCGAAATGACGTAAATTATAGTGACTGTATGTAACTTAACTTGCTTTCAATGAGCAGAGGTCTCTCAGAACTATGATCTTAATGCTATTCATAGTGTTTTTTGGCAAAGTTCCAGTTTTACTCTTAAAAGTCCTTGATCGGGAGTCGAACTTTCTGCGTTGGTGTTGAAGACGGGCTATTGAACCCCAAGGTCACGAGGCTATTGTTTGATCTCGATCGTGCTAAGGGTATTGAAGACCGTGGTATTTATTAATATCTATTTATTTAACAATAAAAAAAATTGAAATATTCAATGATAAAATAGTCTTTGTGAAGAATATTGTAGTCTATTTCGTTCTATCCATGCCAATCACAGTTAACGACAATATTTTATATTTCACATCAAATCATACAAATAAATGAATTTAAAGAGATATTTATTTTAATTGAATAAGTCTTTTAAAGGTATTGACGAAATTCTTTTTCAAGATTGTGGTCTAAGGGATGAGCCTTCATGGTCATCAAAGAAAATTTTCAAGAAAAAAAACTATTATGTATTCATAATGAATCTCTTTACAAATAAAGCTTTTAGGGATGTAATATTTTGTCTGCGTTGCCTGGCAAATTATCGAGGAACTACTATATGTGGTCTTTCAGTTAAATTATAAGTATTTTTAAAGCGTTTATCAGAAACAATGGATTTTTGACTTCTTCTTTACACAAACATAGCACTGTTTTTCAATTTAAATAAAGAAAGTGTTTTTTTATTCATACAGCAGATTTACTTGATGTAATATAATTACAGTTGTAAATATCAATAAATTATTCTATTCTAAAAAAAAAATAAAATAAAGAATGTATCTATATAAAAAATAAAACAATATTTTTCTGTTATTTCAGTGCAGTATACAGAATCTAGTGAAGTAAAATTAAGTCTTTTTTCGTAAAACTATATATTTTTTGCTATAAAATAAACCTAAAATAATACAAAATTCATTACTTTTCTTAATGCAAAAAATTAATTTTTTAATAACTTCGCAAGGGGCTTCAAAAAAGAAGTACCTGCTAGATTGAACTTCAATGTCTAGAATAATAGCGGGTTACCTGTACTAAAGTGTTTATTACTTTCAGTAGTACAATTGAATGAACAGTTGCATAATTGGTAAACTGGGGAGTTGGTCTTCTGACAAACAGATTGGGACTACCATCCTTGTAAATATAAGTGTTTTCAATTTTCATATGTTATTTTTATTCTCATAATAAGTCATCATAAACTAATAATAAGGTCTTTATTTATTCTGAGACAAGTCCCTTTAGAATAGTAATACAGGTATTGTAAGCTATTATGCCTTAGAGTATAAAAATAATTACAATTAATTAATGATCACAAATAATTTAGTAAGTGAGAAAGAGTAAAAAAATAAATAAATAATAATAACGCAAAAAAAAAGCAAATTACCTCTAATAACAATATTTTAAAAAACAGATTAGATGAAGAGAAAGAAACCAATTAAAATAAGTTAACCATAATTGTATAAGAGAAACAATTAATAGTTACATATATAACACTATCAGTGATTTACACTTATTTCTCCTTTAAAATGTCCAACTAGATGTTACAGTATGGTTTATATCCCACACTCTAATATATATACATACGTAATCAGAAATTCAAGAGTACATTAAAAAACATTATTCATTCATCGAATGAGAGAATTTTATCTCAAATCTGATCCTACTATTTCCGATTTTAATAATAGTAATAAAAGATGTCATTACTGATGTGTTTAGGACGAAAAGTATTACGAAAACATTTAAGGAAGAAATAGTTGGGGGTGCAGTCAATCAAAACACCAAAATAAGCAAAACTTATTTATTATGTGCCGACGTTTCGGCCTACAATGTAGGCCATCTTCAGGGCTAAGAGAGAGAAACAAACAGAAATATATATATTTAAAAAAAAAAAACGTAGCAGTAACAAGAATATAAGTGGTACAGGAGTGAAAATAAAAATAGTGACTAGATATGATGAAATTGTGAATAGATATATGATAAATAAGAAAGAATATAAGACTGGTTACAGAATATAATAAACTTAAAATAGTGATAGATAAAAATAAAATTGTAGATGATGAACAGAAATTCTAATGGTGACAGATATAATAATACAAGAATACGAATATAAAATACATGTCAAGAAAGGATAAAATGTAAACAATAATATAAAGGGAAAGAAAAATGAGGAGGTAAACGGAAAGATACAAAAAGAGAAGATTAAAATATAGAAAAAGGGGGGTTGAGTATGAAGGATTTAGAAAAAACTAGTTTAATAATAGATATGGATAAGATACCAGACTCCTCAATTATTACTCCCAACATCCGCACCACCAAATAATCAATGTCGCCAAAAATATCATCCACCGTTCATTCAAAAATCCCTACGTTCCGCGATCCCCAATTTACGCATCGCCTTTAAATCCCACAACAAACTCTCCAATATTTATACCCGAGTTAAAGATCCCATTCCTCTAAAACATCGCTCTCAGGTCGTCTATCGTATTCCTTGCTCTACTCCCAACTGCAACTCTTCCTACATCGGCGAAACCAAAAACCTACTTAAAGACCGCATTACCCAACACAAATACTCCATTTCCTCCCACAACCCAACCGCTTCTAAACTCTCCGAACACGCCCTATCCTTTAACCACATTTTTGACTTCGAAAATACGTCGATCCTAGCCTCCGTTCCTAATTATAATAAACGCATCCTCTCAGAAACCATTCACATCAATTTAGATTCCTCTACCGTTAATGCCAAGACCGACTCCCATCACCTATCCCTAACCTACTCCCAAATTTTTAATTTACTAAAATAACCTTACATTCTTAATTTATTATGCCATTCTTTTATTAATTACATTTTGACCATTGACTTTTAATTTTTCACGCAATTTACATTATTTACGGTCACTTATATCCACTGCATCCGCATTTCTCCTTTTTAATTTAATTTAATTTTTAATTTTTCACGCAATTTACATTATTTACGGTCTCTTATATCCACTGCATCTGCATTTCTTCTCCCCCCTTCTTTGTCATTATTTTTTTGGCCGTCAGAGATCGCCTTTATCGCTTCCGCCCGCCGGGCCTAACGTATATCTTACTTGTGTCTGAGCTCCCCAAGCTGTAACGTGTTTTATTCGGTTAGTACATATCTTAGTATTTATCTTATCTCCATCCTTTTCACATTCACCTTTCTTCGCACCTGTTCTCACACATACTTTTGGCATCCATCATATGTTAATAGTATAGAGTTCATTATTATTTAGCCTCATATTTTTCATCTACTGTATTTCTTTACCTATTTTCTACATCTTTATGTTGTATTCACATCTTATTTTGCATTAATGCCACTTATTTCTAACTGTATACAGTTACATATTAACTTCCCTTACTTATATTTTCTTTTTCTTTTCATTCTTCATAGTTCATAGTTATAAATATCACTATTTTCAATGTTTAATTTTTGATATTTATCAAGCTTTTCTTTCTATATATGCTTGTATTATTACACTTTACCTATGTAACCCCTCATGTCTGGTATCTTATCCATATCTATTATTAAACTAGTTTTTTCTAAATCCTTCATACTCAACCCCCCTTTTTCTATATTTTAATCTTCTCTTTTTGTATCTTTCCGTTTACCTCCTCATTTTTCTTTCCCTTTATATTATTGTTTACATTTTATCCTTTCTTGACATGTATTTTATATTCGTATTCTTGTGTTATTATATCTGTCACCATTAGAATTTCTGTTCATCATCTACAATTTTATTTTTATCTATCACTATTTTAAGTTTATTATATTCTGTAACCAGTCTTATATTCTTTCTTAGTTATCATATATCTATTCACAATTTCATCATATCTAGTCACTATTTTTATTTTCACTCCTGTACCACTTTATATATTCTTGTTACTGCTACGTTTTTTTTTATTATTTTTTTTTTATATATATATAAATATATTTCTGTTTGTTTCTCTCTCTTAGCCCTGAAGATGGCCTAAGATAATGATTGACTGCACCCCCAACTATTTCTTCCTCAAATTAGAAGATACAGTCGACCAATTCTTCTCTAATATTACGAAAACAGTTGGACATATTTAACAATACGATATACTGTACCTCGTACGATATACATACGTTACACAATATTTAAATTAAGTATCCGAAAATAAGTATAACTGTACTTTTAGGAGGTCCAGGAAGGGAAAAACCCCACTAAAAATATGGTTACCGCAACATTAACAAATGACACCTTATTTCAGATTAGAGCAATTTGTTTTACATATAGTAAGAAGTTTATTTGGCGTTCCAAACGCTTCAGTTAATTTAGCAATTCCCCTATTTTATTTATTTAATTTAATGTAATTATAGCTAATGGACGCTAATCATTTATGAATATTAATGATGTGTCTAGTTTTAATCCTCTATTTTAAGCCACTACGAATGATTACCGGAAGTAATACCGTATTTGAAGGCTTTAATAGATTTTCACCAAAAGGCCTTCATTAAAATAAGATGAAAACTTTTCTAATTTGATGTACAAGACATCACTCAACATAAATAACATAATACGTTTTATTTTAAATTAATGAACACAGAGAGAGATAATTTGTTTGAATATTCTTTTAGGCTTCCACGACCACTATTATTACAACAGACTTTGTTTATTTCTTCTGGTTTAGACAGTGTAGATAAATTTCTCGCCAACGATTCGTCAACCATGCTGATGACTTCCTCAGGGCTGAGATGAGAAACTGATGACTTTCTCATCTCAGCCCTGAGGAAGTCATCAGCATGGTTGACGAAACGTTGGCGAGAAATTTATCTACACGGTCTAAACCAGAAGAAATAAACAAAGTCTGTTGTAATTTGTTTGAAGATCAAAGATTTTGTTTTTAAAATATTAGGGCCTCAAGGTAGTATCCCTGGCCCAATCCTTTATACAGTTTATACAGCTAACTCGTCCTAATACTATCCTTACCACGTATGCTGATGATGCATGTGTATTATCAGTCAACACCAATCCAGTTATTGCATCCCAAAGCTTCCAACCCCATATCACTGATCTTGAAGAATGGTGTCAAAACTGGAGAATTAAAATAAATTCTCAAAAATCGCATCAAATCACTTATACCTTCCGGCGTAAACCAGTGACTTCCTGCCCTTCAGTATCCTTTAATAATATCCCATTGGTGCCTGTAGAACAGATCCGATACTTAGGTTTGCATCTCGGCAAACGCTTAACGTGGAATCCTCATACAAGACTGAAAAGACAAGAGACCGCTCGACGTTTCAGGCTACTTCAACACTTACTAGACAAAGGCTCTAAGCTCCCAATTAACTACAAAAGACTCATGTACATAACCATCATACGACCTATTTGGACTTACGGAGTAGAGCTTTGGGGCTCCACTAAGCCATGGAATTCCTCTCGCATCCAATCCTTACAATCCAAAATCCTCAATGCTCCTTATTTTGTTAAGAATAAAATCATCCATAACGACCTAAATGTCCTTTTTCTCGCTGATTTGGCCCGAACCCGGTATCTATCCTTTCATAACAAACTTCATTACCACTCAAACCCTTTAATTTCAAACCTAGCTTCCTCTTCAATTCCCGATAATCCTCCGAGGCGTCTGAAAAGAAGATGGCCACATGACTTTCTTATTTGAACTTTGATTTGAGTACTACCAGTGGGAACTTTCTCTACTTGTCATTATGTATCACTTATCCTATTTACTTGTATTATTGTAATACAGTTGTAAATATCAATAAATAATAATATATATATTATAAAAATATATATATTAGGGAGTTGGGTAGCTTAGCTTCTAGAGCGCTGAGCTGCTCTGCTGGTTCAAATCCAGGTGTGTTACATAAATTATTTAATCAGTTCAGCGCGCGTATGGACTATTTGGGATCTGCATAGCCCTCTTGGGCCCACCCAGGCTCTTTTAGTTTAGTTTATTAGATGATTACCCTTAATGGGGCATGGTATCGGACAAACCATCTCCCTGCACAACCGTTGTCCCAGAAACAGTTTGTTCACTGTCACATGCTTATAATGGTATTGAGATATTAGGAAAAATCCCTTCCCGAGATTTTTTTTTAATAATAGTTACTCTGTTTTTCCATTGTATTTTTGTTAATCTTGTTATAAGTAATACGTGTTAGTTCTACAATACTTGCGGTACAAGCATATTTTGATTATGCCACTGTTTTGTAGTTTAATAGGTGTACATGAAAGTTGTGTGCGATTTTTATATCCGTTTAAAATTAATTAATATAGGAATATTAATAGGAATTTATGGGGATATTGAATAAGTACTGCGCATTAAGTGTCTATAAAAGTGAATTTGTTAAAATGGTTTTCATATCATACTTTATGAAAAACTGAATTTATATATTTCTATTCTCATAAGGTGAAACTAATTGACTGTGGCCGTAGTGTGATTTTTATATTCCTTCTATTCTATTAATAAATGGATAACATAAAATAACATTTGTAAAATAAAATAACATTTGATTATAATGTTAGATCAATAAAAACAAACTTTTTTAAATCAATATAATAGAGCCAAAAACTCAAAAAAGAAACACTAATATTTATTATAATGCAATTGGAAAAACTCCAATGTAAAGCCTTATGTTTCAAAATTCTCCAGTGAAACACACACTTACCGGTCGACGTTTCGCCTATTCAGGCATTATCTAGACACAAGGTTATATAAATCACATCTCGAAGAAGAAGGTGCACTACATCCACAATCAACAGCCCAAATAGGCTCCAAACCTGAGACAGCACCCCACCACCAAGACGTTCAACAAACAACTCCACTTAATCAAGGACTTGTACCGAAACGTCGACCGGTAAGTGTGTGTTTTACTGGAGAATTTTGAAACGTAAGGCTTTGCATTGGGGTTTTTCTAATTGCATTATAACAAATTTTTTTGACATTAAATTACATAAACTTTTTCCTGAGGATAGGGAGAATCTCTGAACTTCAATCATATTAAATTAATATAATCGGTACTGAATAATAATAAAAGAAAGGAAAGTCAGATTTCTCATAAAAAAAAAAATCATTAAGTTACTTTATGGTGCTTCAGATAATTAAGCGTGCTAGTGAAGGATAACTTACATTACAGTCTTTTATGTATTCCTCGATGTTAAATTATGTCAAATTATTATTTTTAGTGGTATTTATGATTTTTACGTTTCGTGAAGATATCAAAGATATACAATGTAATGTTTAAAATTATTGAAATTACACAAATATGCTGTAATACCATAGATGTGTTAATGGTTAACTTTGAAGATAAATAAAAAAAATTATAATGCTAAATAATTTGTCTTGTATAGTAGACAAGATCTAGAAGATCTATCACTCAATTCGTAATAGAAATTATTCCTTTTCTTAAGAATTTAATATCTAATTACTATTATTTAATAGCAAAAAATAGAAATTACTAATTACTTAATTAGCTTTTCACCACTTCCCATCACAATATAATGGATAAGATCTATGAATTGGGTATAAATTTGTCTAAAAGCTTCTCCTTTTCAACGTTAAATGACACCTGTTTATTACTTACTGTTTTTCTCTTCTTTAGCTACTTTTTACGTTTTTTTATCATACACAGTCTTCTTACTTGAAAACTTATGGACAAAGCTCTAAGGACATTAAAAGTATTTTCCGTAGCTAACTCGATTTTTTTTCCTGATTTGATAATGATTTTTCAAAAGAAATTCCTATACATATTTTTTTTCTTTAACGCTATTTTGGAAAAAAACGTAATAAGTTACATCTTATAGAGAAGCCGTCACATATTTAATAATTACAATATTTTTGAAATTTATATAGAAAAACAAAACCTCAAGAGATTAATAAAATAATCATATGACATGAGTGTAAAAATACTCATAAGTCTTCAAAATAAAAATATTTAAAATTATAACAATTAATACAAAATTAAAATAAATTATAACAATATATTATGACGCAAGTCAACAAGATCCTAATTAAAGTAATGTTCAATGAACATTCTTTCCCTTGTATCTATCGCAGATTGCGAGAACATAGGGATAAGGGATCAGTGAAGAGAAAATGGATTTGTCTTACCGAGGTACGACCCAGCATAGCTCAGGTGGTAGAGCACCATGACGGATACATGGGAGACCCGGGTTCGAATCCCGGCCCTGGACATATCTTTTCTCTTCAAAATAAAAATCTTTCAAGTTATAACAATTAATAAAAAAACAAAATTAAATAAACAAAGTCTTTTGTAACAATAGTGGTCGTGGAAGCCCAAAAGAATATTTAAAATAAAAGAAATTATTTATTTATTTATTTCAATTTTTCTTCAGTTTCAAAAATAATAGGTAACAGAAATACCTACCGATATTTCGCCAACTCAGGCAGTGTTAGGACAGAAAGAGATTGATAAAGAAAAATGGAATTGGAAGTGCTAGAAATCCTATTTCGGGTCTTTGTTTTCTTTTTTTAACATTAGTAACTATGTAATTTTCTTTATATGTTTGCCGATTATGTTGTAAGTAATATTCAGTTGTAAATTTCAAGAAATAACATTTTTAAAAAGTGCTATTCTATTGTCATATATATATATATATATATATACTGTGGAATAGCCTTAAACCTACTGGGTTCTCCATAATAAACATTTTCTAGAGTTTTTCTTTTGTTTTTAATTTCTTTTTCTCTGGGCTGCAGGTGTCGAAAGAGACGTGGGAAAAGTTTGAAAAATTGCAGTTGAATAACCCTGGAACAATTATGTTGGAGCAAATCGACGAGTGTAAATAATTGTTCGTCCTCGCTTTTCTGTTCTAAAATAATTCATTCTAATGAACAGAGATCCTGTTTTACAAACAACCAGTTAACTTTGTTGCTTTATCGTGCTTTTTGAATACAAAGTGCGTCACTTAGTCACAGATCAACTACTTGGAAAGTGAGCTCTTGTTAACATTGCTAATTTATTATCTATGTAATCTATCTTCTACACAACTCTCCGCGATATCTGCATAATCATTTCTATTCAACAGTTTTTATATTACAATAGTTATACGAGAAAATAATATTATAATTGTAAATCGGGCATTTCTGGAACGAGGTAGTGTGTGCTATGTATGGACCACCTGGGTTCTTCTGATCTTGAGGCTCGGCCAGCCTCTCAAAAATGGGTTCAACTAAATTAGGAGATATAAACCTGTCGGTTGAGAGTGATCTCAGACAGATTACCTCCCTCCACAACTATTGTCTTGGAAAATATCCAAAGCAGTCTATACCATGAACTATGAATACTCAATATAGGCTGAGCTGGTAAAAAGTGTTATTAATTTTTTTTTGTAGAAAATTAAAAGCTTCATTTTATACTTGAATGTTGATAATGTAATGAAAAGATTAATAATTTCTGGTCATTGATGTTTCAAAATTTCTAATGAAATTATATTTATTGGAGAACACATCAAATTAAATCTTATTATGCCAACTTCGGACAAACATATTCAGTACTCTTTATCGATTAAAGTTCGTCCCTGATTTCATATTAAGTTATCATATAAAGAAGAAGGTTTTATATATATATATATATATATATATATATATATATATATATATATATATATATATATGAGGAAGAAAATATTCTGTGTGGAGGTCAGAAAAAATTATCTTTAATCAGGAGAACTTGTTATTTTAAAACTTATGTTTCGACCCACATTGTAGGTCGTCTTCAGAGCTTATAATTGGGTCAAGGTTGACAGCTTAAAAATTTTAAAATAAATAGTTGTCCTTCTTAATGAGAATTTTTTCTTACCTCATTTTAAATTATAGTTTTCCTATTTAATATCAATTTTTTTAAGAACTGGATGTCAGTTATTTATTAATTAATCTTGTATAGCTCCTTTGTTGCCTAGCGACCTATGATTTCGGAAAGTGAGGTTCTTAGCTCCTGACCTTGTGAATACCACTAAGCCCAGGTAGACTGCCTGGACATCTTTAACAAGAATCATTTAAAATTCCTTTGGGAGTGAATCCGAACCTTAGGAAAATGGTTTTATTGTATCATTCATTACTAAACAATGGATAGATTTTTCATTTATGGTTTTGAAAGGTAAATTTGTAAGGATTATCTGGAGTTGCAATCTAATGAAATAACCTTATCTTAACCTAATAACAATATCTTATAGTTTTTTCATTTATAGGTTTTATATTTATATTGTATGATAATAAATAATATCTTCCAAAGTTACACTTTATAACACGTGATATGAATTTGAAGGGGAGCATGCTTGCGGCCATGGCTAGAAGATGAACGTAACTCTATCCTGTTTTAAAGAAGGTAGAAAGGTTCGAGACAATGTAGCAGCTGTTTTTGTTGTTTCTGAAAATGGAGAATTGATTCGTTCAATTTAGGTAGACAGCCATTTTGTTCATTTAGTGAGCCAAGCCAGCCATCATGTAGAGATCCAATTGAAACTAATTTAAAGAAATTCGATGTGTTTTTGGAAGAAATTGGATCTAGACAAATAAATAAAACCCTATTTGTCAATTATTTTTCTAGATTTTATAGATAGATAAATTCTACCTAGATTTTATTTGTCATAGTTCAATGTCTTGTTCTATGAAATGATTGAAAGCAAAAATGATCTAAGTATTGTAGAGGTTAACGATAATAATAATTGTAAAAATGAAAATAAAGTTCATTAACTTCAATATAAATTCAAATACAAGGTATGAATGATATGACTATTTACTAATTATTACTTTAATAATAATAATAAAAAGATTTATATAAGAAATCATACAAATGCCATTTGGCTCATACTGTTAATTTTTACTTAAATTAAATTATTGGTATTTTGTATTGAGCTAAGTTTTCGGATCATATGTGAAAACCTGGACTAATATTAATAATTTAAATTTACAAATTTGAAATTTAGATAGGCTATAATTGATTAAGAAATTCAAAAAAAATAATAGTTTTCACTTATGTAGTTCTCATCACTGCCTATTTGAAATTTTTTGTTATGTTTGTTCATTTAAAGCCACTTTATGCTACTATGGCTAATCGGACGATGCTACAGTGGGAGCTCTAAATTTTGCCTATCCAGGTTTATTTAATTAGGATAGGGATTTTTAACGAGTACCTGACATCGTACAGGCTCGGGACCCCCGTTAAACGTCCCTTCCGAAGGACGGCGTAACTAAGGATTTTTTACTCCCTTAAAAAAATCCTAGGGCCACCTGCCGGACTATGAACCCGCGATCTTGGGCATAGTAGTTTGTTACGCTAACCACTAGACCACAGGTGACCTTTAAACTTGTTATGTTTCTTTTATCTACCTACTTTTGTATGTTAATATTTATTTATATATTATTATTTTAAATCTAATTATGTTACTACATTCTGGAAAATCGGAAATTTACTGACCTAAATATATATTTAATTTATTCAATGATTCAATATTTTTAAATGTTCTATCAATCAAATATTAAATTCTTTTATAATGACATGTTAGCTATTTTTATCTTTGATGACGATTCGAGCAATGAAAGGTGGTTAACACTGCGGGGGTTAGCAAATGTTTAATTACCTCATTAGTGGCATAATGCTTGACTAACGGGTATGAGATATCTCTTTCTGAAGATAGGAGAGATGATTTGTTTAGCGGTTTCTCATAGTCTTAAAATTTTTTCAAAAATAAATGAAAATAACGGTGTTCACTAGTTTATTTCAATTGACCAACCGTACATTTTTAAAATAAAAAATGAATAGTGGTCTGCACACAGAATTAAAATAAAAATGTTTTACCAATATAGATTATTCACAAAATGCCTTTTCAAGCAAATGTTTTGGGTAGCTAACCTCTTCTTAACAGAAATAAAAAAAAGTTTAAATCGTTTGAATTATATTGATATAAAATACTTTGGTAAATTTACTTCTTCAGACAAAAATAATTGTCTGATGTTACGCCATGGACTGCAAGGTATTAAAAGGTTTATTTCAGTCTTGAGTATTTATAGAAGAGTCTTGCACTTGAACAGACAGAAATATCAAAACCAAAACAGTTTAAAATTGAAAACAATAACGTCATAAGAAATACAAAAGATTTTCTGCATGCCAATGACGTCATGAAAAAAATGTTCCAGGACATTTCTCGTCAGAGAAGCATTCCTATTCAATATTTTTTTATTACTTGGTAAGTTTATTTATAAAACTTTTTTTTTAATAATTTTTGGTCAACTGTTTTGATTTTTAAATATTTTTATTTATAAAACCTTTTCCTAATTTATTTGCATAGTTATGTATTTTTTTTATATTGCATTATATACTTTATACATGTAATTGAGGTTTTATACTTTCCTTGGTATCAGTTCCGCAGGTTGTCGCTTCGATTAATGTCACATTTGTTTCTTTTTTAATATTATTGAAAAACTATTTTTTATTTTCGGAAATACTAAAAACAAAACGAATAAAAAGATAAAGCTTGTTGTGACTCAACTCGAAGCGATAACCTGCGGAACTTGAACCCTTTCTCTTTTTGTATTTGGACACCTTTATCTCGTGAATTCAATTTTGAAGACTGCAAACAGTTCTTTAGAATAGAGAAGATTTTTATCTATAAGGGAAGAAGCTTTAACGATAATTAAAATTGTTATTATCCTTGGTTCCAATATATTTTAAAGATTTCTTAAGATTTTTCCGTTATAAATTATTTCTGAGCATTATCACTTAATGAAGGATTGAAGAAATTATTATATACTGCTATTATTAGATCACTGGATTTAATCAAAATATATTATAAAAAGTTATTGTGTTATCCGCTGAGTTGCCCTGCCGAAGGTTCTGTGTTCAAATTCCGCTCGCTGGCATACTTTTATTTAATCTATTAGCGCCCGGAGATGGATTCTATGGGATCTAGAACCATCCTTGGGCTCACCCAGCCTCTATAAATAGAGTACCCGAAATAAGGGGGGAAATCTGACGGTTGAGCGTGATTTTGGACAAATAACTTCCCTACACAACCGTTGTCAGAAGAAACAGTATAGTCTCTACCATCCACTGAACCCCAGACCCTTCATTTGTCTCAACCCTTATTTTTAAATTGTGGTATCAATTAAGCAGATTGTCACTTCGGATTAAGTCACAACAAATTTTAACTTTTCATTTCTTTCATTTTTGATATTCTTGAAAATAAAAGGAATTTTGAGTTTCATTACGCAGAAAATAGTGTAAGTATGGGAAATGTGAATATTTTGGTAATCATTGTCTCAAGAAGTGAAAGTTTCAGCAAACATTTCGAAGTCTAGATGATGATATATTAGTAATGAAGCCATGATTAAATAATTTTTAACGTTGGAACATAAATACACTCTATACCAATATATTTTAAAGATTTTCGTCTGTAGATAAATAAAAAGTATGGAGAGCTTCTGGATAAAAGGCATTGGAGCCGCGGTGGATTACCCAGGGAGGCAATGCCATCTGCATTCCGGAAGGTCCTGGGATACTTGAACCAACCGGACTTCTCTTTCATTGGCTTCGATCATTCCTCAATTCCACAATCCCGTGCAGTGCTAGTTCGCAATATTGGCCAGAAGAAATAGCCTCGTTTACTGCCAAAGGTCTGTTTCGAAACACATTTTTATTGGTATCTATTATCAAATACCAAACTAGTTTTACGTCATTGGTACGGTACTAATATTTCTTGGAGAAGAAACTTCATTTCCACCATTTTTCATCCATGGCTGATTATTATTTTTAAATATTTTTTACAAAGAAAACGAATGAAAATTTAAAATTTGTGACATAAGTTTGTACAATATCAGTCTATTATTATTATTACACTTATTACTTAACCAACTTTCATATACCAACGCCCACATTTGGTATACCTAGTGTTAAAATTATAAGTGAAACAATTAAACATCGTTGATTAGGACTATTAAAACCTAGATATTTCCTTATTCTTATAATAAAAACAATCCACCAATCTTGAAATCCAAAGAACTACATAAAAATAGGACTGCCTGCCAATTAATAATTTGGTAAATGTGGAAAAATAAGGTAATAAGGTCATCACATTTCTTTCAAAAGAAGATTTAACTATTTAACTTATAATTAAAAATTATAAGAACGAACAATCAAGGTGAAACCCGAGCACCAACTGCAAATCAGTAGAAGATTTGACTAAGAATTTTAAGAATGAACTATTGAATTGTACAAAACATCAAAATGTAAGTCCAGATAACTTTAAATTGAGTATAGATACACTGAGAATGATTTTTGATTTGAATATAAAATTGATTAATGCTGAATGTAAACTAACATACCTTAAATTATGCATGGAAGACCAAATTTTACCTAATCATCTGTTATCTCATATAATTAATATTGAAAACTGTTTTAATAAAAATTTCCTAAATAATACAAAACATCATAATTTTTTTAATTATATAGGACATAAAATAGTAATTTTAGATAAAAAAACAGGCATTCTGGTTAATAAACTCAACAAGAAAAAAATTGAAACTAACTTTAGAAAAAATTTCAGATAAAAATTTGCAAGCTTTAATTATAAATATATGTAAAAGATGGAATAATAATATCAAAGAAATTAAATTAAAAAACATTAATATCAAAACAAATAAACCTAATAGGATGAATTTCAAAAAGCCATATAATAATAGCGAAATCTTAAATAAACATAAATTATTATTTAAGTGTGACCCTTATTACTATGCACTTCGGCCTAAAAAGGCCCATTGTGCTTGAGTCCTAAAAAATCCCTAACATAGGTCTAGACTTCTGAGAAATTTTAAATAGTCTTTAAACCTCAGTTCTTGAAGTTCCTTGTATCCACCGGGGCCTAGGTCAAAAATAAACATAAAACAACTATATACTTTAATAATATCCAAGGAAATAATCAATATACCAAAAAACAATTTAATATTTTTTATTATTATAATAACTTATATTTAGACAATCAACCTAATCAACCTAACTTCTAAAGAAATACCCATTAATATTATAAATTTATTAAGTTTAGGCGATAATTTCAATTATGAACCAACTAATAAAAAAATAAATATATATCAAATGATAGCAGAAGTAGAAGCAATAATAACTTTTATAGACACTCCAGAAACCCATAAAAATGGTCTACGGAATACCATCAGTAAAAACATATTAAATTATTTAAATAAAGAAAAAAAATAAACCCAAAAACACACTAAATAGATTCACTCAAGTTATAAATAAAGATATCCTAACTACAAAAATCTTTTTTAAAAATAACGAAGATCTATGCATAATTTAAAGTGATAAAACTAAGAAATTAGCTATAATAACTAAATTAGACTACAAGAGAAAGATTTTAGAATTTTTGAATGATAAAGACACTTACAAAAGCATAAGATACAACCCGATGAATGAACTGAACATTAAAATAAATAAATATTTGGAAAAGTTAATTAGATATAGATGTATAGATAAAGAATGTAAAAATAGACTATCAAATAAATACTACAGTAACCCAAGAATTCACGGTTTAATCAAATTACATAAGGAAGGATATCCTTGCAGATCCTTGTAGATGGAACAAACAATCCAACAGATAACCTTTCAAAATTTTTAAATAAATCCCTAGATCATTTAAATAATAATAACGAATATGACATTAAAAACGCAATAGAATTAAAAAACAAATTAGACAATTTGAAATTAGAGCCAGAACAGATAATAAGTAGTTTAGATGTAGTATCTATGTTTCCAAATATGCCATTAAAATTAGCTTACAAACTTATAAATGATAATTGGGAAAACATCGAACCATATACTAGTATAAATTGTAAATCCATTTATTTGGAAGGTATAAAACTATGTACTGAAAATGGATATTTTACTTTTGAAAACCATTTTTTTAAACAAACAAAAGGATTACCAATGGGAGGCAGATTATCCGTAAATTTATCTGGTATAGTGCTAAATTACATTATTAAAGATAGCTTACAAAAATTAAACAACCCCCCTATGTTCATAGTAAAGTACATAGATGACCTTTTAATTATAACAAATAAAAATAATTTAGAAAATTTTAGTAAAATCCTAAATGAACAAAATGAAAACATAAAATTTACACAAGAATTGGAAAATAATAACTCAATAAATTTTTTAGACCTTACTATCATAAGAAACCAAAATAATAACCTTAAAACAAAATGGTATAAAAAGGATATCACCTCAAGTAAATTACTTAATTATTACTCTAATCACCCGAGGCATCAAATCATAAACACAGCATTAAATCTAATTAATAGATCAATAAAATTAACAGATGTAGAATATTTTAAAAGAAACTAAAAACAAAATTTTCAAAATCCTTCTGAACAACGCTTTTCCAATCAAACTAATAAAAGATTTATGGCATAAACAAATCAATTTAATTAATAATAAAAAATACAATCACTTACCTATAAATATAAAAAATAAATTAAATACAAAAGAATCTACTAATATTTCAAAAATACATAGCCAAAATAATGCAAACAAAATTAAACCTTCTCAATCTAAAATAACTAATTTTTTTGTAAAAGAAACCAATAACATAGATCCACTTACAGACAATGATAAAATTCATATAGTAACAGAAGCACAGGATAATATAATTAAGTAACAGAATTAAAACATAATATAATTAAGTATAATAGTATAACCTATATCAGTGCTTATCAGAAAAAATCGAACCTACTTTTAAAAATTATGACATACTAGAAATGAGGATAGCACACAAAACAAGAAACCCAATCAAAAACATAATAACAAGTCAAAAGGATAAGATACCAATTCTGGAAAACAAAAATTTAATATACCAACTTACTTGTAATAATTGTGATGGAATATACATTGGACAAACAAGTACACATTTAAAAAACAGAATTTATCACCATCAAAATAACCTTAAACCTAAAGCTAAAACAAGTACCGCATTATCAGCACACTGTAAAAAAGAATTACACACTTTTGATTTTGATAAGCCTAAAGTTTTGCATAGAGAAAATAATACTATTAAAAGAAAAAAATTAGAAGCTTTATTCATAAATGATAAATTAGAAAATACTGTAAATGATAGAAAAGAAGCAGGAGAAATCAGTAAATTATATTCTTCCATAATTTTGAAATTAAAAAATAATAGATCATAAGATGCCTTATACTTTGAAAACAAATCAGATAATTATTAAAATAATCTGACCATATAACCTACTAGTAGATCTTTAAAAAAAATTTTTCCATATATTTCATAATTAAGTAATTGATTTGATAAAATATTTTTTATCATAAAAAATAAAAATAATAAATAAATGTTTATATTAAAAACAAAAAATTAATTTTTTACTTTGTATTATTTTATTGATGTGTTGTTGGAACATATTTTATTTTATTTTATACTAAAGTCAAATGATTCATAGAACTGAAAAAGGATCTAAATAGTTCAAAGATCAAAATTTGGTCTTTTAATGCAATATTATTTATTGACCATGTAGGACTAATGATCTCCCAAGAATTTTTAAAAGTATGACTTTCCAGGTACCTATACTTATAGTGTGTTATCTTTGGACATTTATGTTAAATTATTTATAGTAATGTAATTATTGTTAATTTATTTATTAAATTTAAAAGATGCAGGAGAAGAAAAGATTGAGAATGACACCATAGTGTCGAAACGGCTCTAATAGAGTAAAAATTAAGAATAAGCAACAACTGGAAAACGGTTTTATTTCTCTTACCCTAAATAAAAGAAGATTTAATTAAAAATATCTAATACAGTTATCTCCTACTTTTTATTTTCTTCACTTTTCTTTATACATTTCTTTATGTTATTTCTTAATAATATTTTCCACGTTTATCTTAAATTCACGTCCGGTTTTCTAATAACTATTAATTAAAAAAGGAATATGAACCAAAACAGATTAAACTAAGAAGAACTAAACCAAATTAAACATAAGTGTTGATGACCAATAGGTTTTACATCTCAAATTAAAAAAAACAAAAACAGTCAACCATATTAAAATAAAAATACAGTCTGAAGTAAGGGCTATGATAATAGTGGTCAATGAGAAGCAAATTCAGTAATCTGTTCTGAAAACCAAACATTATTTTTGTTGTTGAAATAAATGATTTTTAGTGGGAGTTTTAACATTATCGGTTATAATCTTTATATTAGTAATAAAAACCATTTTTAAAAAAAAGAAGTGGCTTATTGAAAATATCGATAATTCTGTCACCATCCGTTTTTTAAATACACCGAAATTTAACCTCACACATATGGTAATTATTTGCTTTATATAAAATCAATTAAACTTATTATTTACATTTTTCTTACTTAATTTTATTTATTATTTTTAAATTATAGCCGTTAGATATACCTGAGGCTTGATGTTGATGTTTTGCACCTTTAAACATAAAACCAACCTCTAACCTGTTCATCCAAAAGTATTTCTTGCAGGCCGAACACCATGAGAAAATTTTTACTTAAGCCTTTTCCCGTAAAAGCTTTTAAGATAGTATACATGAGGCGTTCAGGATCAAAGTTTCAAATACTGACTAAAACCATGAGAAATAAGTGGGAAGAGTGTCGTTCTAGACAAAGTTTCTTGACACACGTAGATTATGAAAAAGTAAATTTTTGAAATTTTCTGAGTTATCCGCTATTGATCCTGAACTCCTCATTTATTTACATCTTTTAAAAATTCTAGCTATTACATTGATCGGACGCTAATTACTTTTTACTGGATGTTTTGCCCCTCATTTAATACCAACCAATCAACCCATAAATCATAATATAAATAGTCTATAAATAATAATATAAGTAACCTATAAATCAAGCCTCTTAGTGTTACTGGCAGGCCGGAGTATTGAGAACAGTTTTTCTGAAGCCTCTTAGCGTTAAATGGTTACGATAGTTTATTATATCGCTGAACTTTCTTGCCTTATCTAGTCTTATTTAAGGAATCTCGTGACGATGGATCCGAGTCGACCATAGAAAACAATAACAGACCCGGAATCCAAACCCACCCAGCCCAGCCGTCAGAAACAATACGATATATGAGAGTATAGATATATCGGGCGGGGGCCAGAAGACCCTCGTAATCCCGGGTCTCAGTTCCTTATGTAAACACCAATATCTTTTATTATACTCCGGCTTTCCCTTTTCCGAGGTTTTCCCGCCTTTCCCGTTTTTTCCCGGTCCAGTTGGAAAGCGAGTCGAATCTCTTCTCTCTTACTATTTCCTTCCTATCTGCTTCAGTTAAGGCTTGAATTAATTTGCTTTTCTTATAAGTCAGTTTTTACTGAAAAGGCAGTTAGTATTCTATTATATTTTTTATAGGCACTATAATAATTATATATACAATAAATATATTGCGCCACTTACTGTCGTTGGATTTGTTATACTTCTGGTCTCTCATAGGGACTTCCGAGTGGCCACGAGACAATTAGATCGTGCAACCATCTTGAAAACGAAAATACAGAATATAATTAATCATTTTCTTATTCATCTTAAGGTTTCATTGGGGTTTTCTTGTCATCGTATAAAAACGCAATGAAAAGAGTAGGCCAATGGACTAAATTCTCAGCAAATGCTCTGCTCTTCGTACTTTCTCAAAAAATCATAACAATTCATCAATGGAGCCTGATATCCTTATTATCCCTAAAACTCAAATTTCGGCTAAATTGCTAATATATTCATTTGTCATTTGCACTATTGACAAAAAGCAAATAAAACATACAAAAATCTTAAAATGACTCCAATGAACGAAGTTATTTGTGAGTACATTAAAACTTACGAATTGAATTAAACAAAAATAAGAAATTTGAAATGGTGACAAGCAATGATTGAGCAATATTTTTTGCTAATACTGAATAAGGTATTAGAGTTCCCTAGTGAATGAGTGTGACTTCGATCATCACACCGAAACTTCTTCGGTGCCTTGAGAATTGACTGAACCATAAAGACTGGCAGGAAGTAAACAACACTATATAACTATGCTGAGATCCACTCACAACTTTTAGCATTGTCACTAAAGAAATATTGGAACATATTTATTTTGTGATGGTGAAACACCAGTATAAGGTGTGGGAAAGCTAATTGTTAACTTTCCCACGCCTTAAAAAATTTCTAATCAATTGTATCGGATGTAAAAATGTATAAACAACTAGTATGTATGTTTTTCAATAAGTAAGATTCATTGTAAAAAAAAATGTTGAGTTTCTTAATTATATCTAGTGTTTTCTCATGTTTTTTTTATCATCCGGGTGTTTAAATCCTTCTAAAAATTAAATAAGCTCTAAAAAAACCCGGAAAATATTGAATACAATCATATAAACTTTAACTGACATGAATTCATCGAGGTTTTGGGACAGTTAATTCCATGGTTTCATTTCTTCACCCTTCCCAATGATTCAGAATCTACTTCGAACTACAGAAATTATAATAGATACATTTCACTGTCAGATACTGAGAAATACCCCCAGGTAGAAGAAGCATTTATTATATATATATATATATATATATATATATATATATATATATATATATACTTTAGTGTAAATACTTAATAAATAAATGGAGTTTTTGAAACAAAAAAACAGGTAGTGAGATTAAAAATCATTACCAATATCTTCTTCATTTTGAAAAAATGAAAAAAAAAAATGAAAAAATGTTTTGCCGATAAAATGTTGTTTTTTATTTTTTAATGTAACATATAACTATTGTGGGGGTAATACGTTCAATTGTTCGGATTGTTGTACCAATGTTGAAAAATTGTTGCACCAACGCTCAAAACATGAATAAAACATGCAATTTAATTCATGTGCTGGGGGAGCTGCTGGTAGTCCCTTAGATTAGAAGGAGTTACCGTATGTGCATTTTTCTTTGAATACTGGTTTGTTTTCATTTAAATAAATACATAGAAAACAGTTTCTAAATTATTTTTTTCTTATTACCGTATTGAGAATTGTAATATCATTTATTATTCAAATAAATTACTATCTCTAGCATATCTATTTGTTAACTTTTGAAAATAATATTTTTTATAATATATGTTTTTTTTTAATTATACAAATTATATTATTTCCGTTCTGAGTTAATAGGACCTAACTTTATTTTATTTTTGTTTCAGGTATTGGCTTTTTCTATAAATGAAAATTCACAATAAAAACCCACTTATAAAAAATATTGGGGACTACACAAAAGTGGTATGTACATAAAAGAACAAAGCATTTGTTATTGTAGGATGCCAATTTCTTTTATTTTGTTGCTATTCTTCATATACATATCTTACTAATATTATAGATGTGAAAGTTTGTATGTTTGTCTCTCTTTTACGCAAAAACTACTGAACGGATTTGGACGAAACTTTACAGTAATATAGTGAGTCATTCATTCAAGTGTGTAAAAAACCTTTATCCAGTCAAAAATTTGTTTCTTTATTTAAAAATACGTTTCGACTTATTCAGTCATTTTCAATTTTCTTTTCTTATAAGTCTATTTTTATTTAATTTAAATATTTTACTCATAATTTTGTACATTATTAACCTTTTAATAGATTTTCAATTAATTAAAATTTTCTTTTAATACTTGGAGTTTGTAATTTACTTCATGGCCATTATTAACATTTATGTCATTAATTATGACAATTAACTAATTATCAGTAAAAATATTTAAATTAAATAAAAATAGACTTATAAGAAAAGAAAATTGAAAATGACTGAATAAGTCGAAACGTATTTTTAAATAAAGAAAAAAATGTTTGACTGGAAAAAGGTTTTTTACTCACTTGAATGAATGACTCAAAAATATGTACTCCAGTATCATCAACAAGAGAATTAAAAAAAAAATAAATAAAAAAAAGTAATATAGTTTATACATCAGAATAACACATAGGCTATAGCAAGTGCAAATGCCCCCCCCCCCTACAGTTTTTTAAGTACTGTGGAGAATCCATTATAGTACATAATTAAAGGCAAATCACGATCTTAGCATCTTGAAATTTGTAGATAGGTTTTTTGTATAGTTTAAGAAAGAGATTTGGATAATTCCACCCCAAGAGTTTCCCCTTTAATATAATAGGGGTTCAAAGGTTGTATTGAATCCGTCAGTTTTGAAGATAGACATCTGAAATTTTGGATGTACGAGTAACTTATATTTTAAAAAAATAATTAAATTATTTATTAAAATTGATCTTTCCCGAAACTTTATGTGGGAGACCAAATTCCACGCGATCGAAGTCGCGGGCATAAGCTAGTATATATATATATATATATATATATATATATATATATATATATATATATATATATATATAAGTTGTGATGAATGTACAGTTACACTTTTTGTTTATTTTTATATTATTAATTTTTTTTTCTGTTGAAAGTTTTTTTTCTTTCATTGTATATGTGATTCTGTATAGATACCTTTAAATTTGTCTAAGTTTTTGAAGTTTGAGACTGGTCTGTTTTGTACCGCATATTATTTTTGTAAATTGTAGCAAATTATATAAGAAATAAATATTTTAAAAAAAATGAAAATTTTGGTTTCAGTGCTCAGTATGATTTTAAATCAGTGTTTTGGTATGATTTTAGTTTACTCTGTATATTCTAATTTATTTGTTTCATATATTATATCAATGTAAATATTAGAAATATCTCTTACTATCCGAACAGAAGTGGATAAGTTATAAATGCTGTACATCTCTTGTTTCTTCGCTAGGTTGCACTTCTCCCCACCCTACCACGCGCTTAATGACGTATTCCGTTCATTCCAATGATCAGGGGTCACTAACACATCGGTTCATCGTCTGTATCTTGCGGTCAGGAACTTGATAACGCTGTGGAAATGGAGTAAAAAAACAAAATATCTACTAAAATTTGATTGAGTTATATTTACCTTAGCGATTATTTAGAATGTATTAGAAAATGCCTAGAAAGAAAACCCTTAAGTCATTGATATCCTGTAAAAAAACTAACCAGCCAACGTTTAGACAGTTCAAATATCATAAGGACGTACCTCAAAAGGAAAATCAGATCTATGAAGACAACTTTGTATTTTTGGTGTGAGAAGTGCTACACTGTCATCGTTTTTCTTATATTTTTCTTTCATTGTATGACCTGATAAATTGTGAAATGGCGAAACGCTGACTAGTTTTTTCCCTGTAATTTAATAATTAAGGCTTTGATTTGGGGATTTCCCTATTTCATTTTAATTAACAATTTATCCCCTTTTTATGCTTTTGCTCATTTTTATTGACTAAGTGGTTATAGTATATATAATTTTTAATATTCAACTAGGTTGTTCACGGTCTCTACTGAATCGGTCCACATTGGAATGAGTTCGATATAGATATTCAAATACATATTTAAACCCAATTTTATTATGAGAATCAGTTGACTATTTCCGAAAATTAATTACTTGGAAGGTGTTATTAATAAAAAGTTTAACTTTCTATCCGCCCCCTTTTTATTTTTGGCTTTTAGAAAAACAAAAAGTTATTCCAATAAAAACGGATCTCTTTTTCTCAGTTCACTGTTTGCGATTTGATACGGTTCTTCGTTCATTTCCCAGGAACAGATTCACTGAACGGTTTTTGCTTTTTTCTAGTAGATTTCCCAAAACGCATCTAGTACACTGGGGAATATTGAGCTTGAATTGAAGGAGAAATTTAACTTCTTATTTAATATGTATTTGTATTTTGATATTAATAACACAATATACACGTCGTCTGTGTCATTTCATCACGACCTCCATGTTTAAGTAACGAATGTCAGATTATATTGATACTAAGATAATTTTCTAGATGTCTTTCATTAGCCTATATAATATTTTGTTCAGATATAGAATTTTCGATGCATTATTTACAGGAAAAATTCAGTGAAAATAAGCCCTGTTATTCCTTGAGTAACTCCATGTGAACTTAGGAACGACTTAAATCAAAAGAGACAACTTGATATGTTAGTCCGTAGTTGTGATAATAAAATTTTATTTTACCAGTAATACTTGCTCCCAGCCCAGACATCTCTTTGTTATGTATAAAAGTTTTTATTGATGTAATATTTTATTTATACGCAGTTGTTTTCCTATGAAAACTATAAATTATTTTTTTATCTATATAACAAACCTAAATAATGCAAAATACTCAATATATCAAAATAATACTAAATGGTTACCCCTATTTTAATAGAATCATTAGGGAGGGAGTACACCATAAGTACTAAAATGAACTTCAATTTCTAAAATTATATCGGGGTACTAATCGGTCTTCTAAAACTTAAAGAACCTAATTTAACACATTTATAATTTGTTGTTGAATATCGATAATATATGTACTCATAGGTGCTATTGTTTTCAATTAAAAACATCTTCTGATAATCAAAGTGTATCAATTTTTTTTTTTTTAAATGCATGAAGTCCTCCTTTTCAAAGTCTTAAGTGATGAAAATGACTTTTATCCGGTTGTATCCGGGCTAAATTTTATATATTTCATAGCTGCATCTCTCCCATTAATGGAGCCTGCACACTCGAGTGCAACATTGTTTTTTAATTTTAGAACACTTATTTTCGAGAAAGGTTTTTTTTTTAAGAATGGTGGAAACACCCTTATTATTTTATTTTATAGTTCTTTTCGACCAAATTAAATGTTAGAAACCTTGCAGAGGACTCTGAAAGGAAAATTAAAATAAGATTGGCTAACTATTCCTTCAAAATTTCTGATAAATCAGTGGAAAATCAAAGCAGCGTACAGTGTTTCCGATTATTACAAGTTAGAAAGAAGTCATGTTTAGAAATCTGAAATATGGTATTGGAATATTGTAAATAATACTCAAAAATTTTAAACTCCAAAAATAAATTTCAACCTCAAAAATTTATTGTTTAACTACTTTTATCGAACCAATCGTTGAATATGGATATTAATTGTACTGGTAAGTGATATTTTTTAGAAATAAAAGTCTTCTGATAGTCAAACTATATTAATTTTTTTTGTATGTCCGAACAATTTCTCCTCATTTTGAAACTTTGAAGTGATGAAAATTCCTTTTATCCATCCGGGCTAATTTTTCTATAATTAAAAGCTACAACTATCCTATGAATAATAAGACATTTTACCCTGCACACTCGAGTACAACATTTTTTTTAGAGTACTTTGTTTCGAGGAGATATTTTTTTGAAGAATGGTTGATGCACCCAAAGGAAGAAAGAAACAGTTATCTCTTAGAGTTTCTTTCGACCAATTAATTTTGAAAACATTACATAGGATCTGAAAGTAAAATAAAAATAATTTTGGCAAGCAATTCTTCCAATTTATTATATATCTTATTTATCATTTATTTACCACGAAACAACTTTAATTAGTTTTATGATTTTTGGATGGACGAATGATGAACATTTATATCCCTTACTCCCTTACATACATACATATATATATATATATATATATATATATATATATATATATATATATATATATATATATATATATATATATATATATATATACTAAACACACACTAACTTTTAAAATAGTTTTTAGTTTTTTGTTTCTTTAATTTCTTAAATCATTTTGTTGTTTTAGTTTACCATAAAACTTGTATATACGTAAATATTAATAGTTATATTTCTTTATAATTATTGTTACGGTCTTTATTTATTTTCTTTCATTTAACTCGTTATAGCGAGCTAACTCCTAATTTATATTTATTATTTTTTTAATTTTCATTTATTAATTAAATTGTAATTGTATTCTACTCAAAGACATTATAGTTTATATTTTATTTTCCGTATCACTATTCTAAAGGGACTTGTTCCAGAACAATTATGGATTTTTATCAGTTTTATTATTATATATTGTCTTAATTATTAATTAAACAATTTTGTTTGTAATTTTTGTAATTATTATCCTAGTAATCCTCTTAAATTCAGTTGGTAATTAATTAAAAACCACTTTTTATAATAACAATACTTAATTAGTCGAAAGAAATTCCAAAATGCCGAATTATAATTTTGTCCAGCTAGCTCCTACTAACCGAAACACTGTGCGTCACACAGTGGAACGAGCGTTAGGGAGGACTGGACATTCATTAATATCTCCGCTTCTGGTTCTCCTAGAATAAGGCTATTGGTACAGTTTTAAAGCTTTTTGAATGGACTATTTAATTATATGATGAACAGGATCAGATCTTTTAGGGGAAACATGTAAAAATTCTCGATTTGATATTTTGATGTTAGATAATTTATTATCTATCATTGTACCATTTATTGTACCTATATACTACGAGAATAGGTACAATACAGTATTCTAAGGAAAGACAGATACATAGGTATTAAATAAAGTTTTACAAAGGAAAAAGTAACAAGCCAAAAAATTTAATCATTGAACAAAATTAATATAATAATTGATAATTACTTTTGTTAGTCAATATACTAGGTATAATTGATACATCAAAATTATAATAAATGTAGGTGCCTATATAAAATTGTTTTATTTAAATTACGATCACAATTAAACCAAAATTAACAACATAATTTTAATTAGTATTTGTTTTTCTATATTCTAAGTAACAATAAGTGATTGTGCTTCTGGTAATAAATCACGTTTAATGTTTATTATTTTCGGTCTAAGAGTCGAAAGTAAAGGATCCGAATTGTCATCAGATTTGAATCTTTTTTTCATGACAAATGCGAACATATCCTCTGAACGTTTTCTAAAACTTTCCGTTTATCTCCGTCTTTGTCAATCGGATAATTGTTTGAATGACTGAGAACGAGATGGTTTACTTGCGGCTGTTGATGATGACGATGAAGGTAGGTTCTGGCTAACATCTTCAGGAATAATGAAATCCAACTTCAAGCAGTTTTCATGCTTCTCCAGAAAATAATTGATATTCATGTGGGACGAAATCCAGCGATAGTACAAGCTACCACTGAATTTTCTTAATTTTTCCCGTAAGCAGAACTTTCCGGTATTTGAAATTTGTTCCAGTCCAAACGAATTAATCCATACTTCCAATACCAGGTCATAATCTTTAAAACTTATATGATCAAATTGAAAAAAATGAAAAACTGGACGATTTGTTGTAGGAACCATTGCTATGTTGTTCAAATACCACACACAAACTCAGTTTCATTGTTAATACTATTATGTTAGATAAGGATTATTCGGATAAATGAGTGTAAACAATCATTGGTAAACAAAAGAAAACTTGCGTAAATATCAACGGAAATTATTTTAAATTAATTCGCAAGGCCCAGAAAAGAAAAGAAAAAATCATTTTCTTGGAAAATAGCACCTAGTAGCAGAATCCGACTAATGGAAAAAAAACTTCAAACATTCTACTTATTTACTGTGAAGGTAGTTTTTGGGTGATTTTAAGCGATTTTCGCATTTAATTTTTTCAGATTTATCCCCCAATTTTCACCGAAAAATCCCAAGGTTTGAAATAATCCCAAGTTTTATTTGCCTAAAATATCTTATTATAGGTGAGTTGTTTTCCAGTAGGTGCACGATTAATTTAAGGCATTATCTCAAACAGTGGATTGCTTTAAATATATGAGACTTTTTTGAAAAATTTATATTTCAATTCAGATTTTTTCATTTGATTTGATTTCACAATTAATTTATCTATGGATTTTGTTGAGAACAAGTATAAAGTATAATTTAAGATCAAAATAAAGGACAAATTTAGTTATTAGAGAATTGGTCCAATGTCCAACAAATGCGTTGATTCGTTCCACTGTGCGTCAGGCGGATAGGGGTCCCCACCTAGTTGCTAAAAAGAAAAATCTACTCTTACTATAAGGCATAGGTTATATTATCCATTAAACGTAAATTCACAAGGAATTTTAAAACATTAATGACCAGAGATTATTAATGTTGTGTTTAATATTGTACACATACACACTGCACCGCATGACGTTCTGTGGTTCAGTACATTATAATGCCAACGTTTGTGTTGGGAAGTGAAACGACCGAGTTAATACTCAATCTCCAAGTCTTTACCTAAATTAAGGTACCCACTTTATTGAAGATAGGTGAGCCTCTAGAGAGTCTTCATATCCTGAAGGTTCTACCTTTGGCTGTTAACAGACTAAATAATTTATCTGCCACAGCCAGTTCTGAACTTTTCCCTCTACACACTGGTCTACCCCACTCAAATTATCTATAAACATTTGTTTATTCAATAAAATTCATATCCGTAGAGTTTCGAGTTTTGAAATTGAATGCAGCACAGAACAAATCCTAACCTTCTAATAAGGCCCAAGACTTATTATTTTTTCCATAAACATTTAAGTCTCCTATTAAATTATTTACGTTGAACGACTATTAGTGGATATAATAAATAATTTGAACATATTTGCCTTATTTTTATCCTTTCTTTTTTTGGCAACTTAATTACCTTACCAACAAATTTTGTGTATTGCATTTTCGCGTGATGGTGATTAGGAAGTCTACTTCTGCGTGATTTATTTATTTTTTCTATATTTAAAATGTCCTTGGGGGTCAGGCGTATGTCAAATGAGACGGTAGCTCTTTTAATTATAAATATTAGTGAATAAAGAAAATTGTATACATTTAACATCCTCAAGAACGTTTGGGTTGTATAATTAGTCCCATTACTTTTATTTTTTCACTATCCCAGTTATTTTTAATATTGTAAAGTCTACGGCGAAACATATGTTTTTAAGTAAGTCTTTTTCTGAAAATTTTCAATTAAGTAGGTAAAATATTTTTTAGTCGTTTGTTTGATTTACTGGTATTTCTTTTAAATTTAAGTTTATCGATAGTATTCACGATTTGATTTCTGAATTTTTTCACTTAAATTGTTGGTCCAATAGAGGTAATTAAGAAATGAATCTAAAAAACTAAATAAATATTTAACAATGTTACTAGTCTTACAAGGATGTAAATTTCACTATTCTTGTATGTACAGCAAAAATATCCAAGCTTTAAAAGATTTATTATTTTATAACGTTAGGAAATTTTAAGTATATCCTTAATATTTGTCAATCTTTTTCTACAGTTTCTATTCCGCTTTTAATTATAAGAATTGTGCGTGAGATATTTCTATAGTGACTCAATAATGCGGTCTTAAAATGGTTTAAAGATGGTTGGCTGGTTATTTATTTATTTAAATTAGGATAGGGATCTTTAACGAATACCTGAGACCGGACACAATCGAGACCCCAATTTACGCCCCTTAAAAAGAACGGCATAGCCAAGTATTTTTTTACCCTCTTTTAAGAATTCCTATGGCCACCTGCCAGGCTACGAACCCGCTACTACGGGGATAGAGGATTGTTATGCCAACCACAATTCCAAAAGTGAATGAATGTTTAAAGATGAAATCGAAATTAAAAAGCTTTTAGAAGTAGTAGTGGTGAAAACGTTGACAATATAAATATTTTACTAACGTATCTGAACAAATGTAATTAATATTGCATAATAATTAAATAATTAACACTAGGGATATGTGGTATTATGTTCTATATACTATATCCAAGGGGTTCGTAGTATGTCTTCATGATATACCTAGAAGTTGTCAGAGGTAGCGCAGAGGAGAGTTGTGAATGACTCCCACAATAATACTTCTTGTTTCTTTCACCCCTGTCTGTAAAAACGTTTTCTTGCCCTTCAAGTCGGGTCGAAGGGAAAATAAAAATTGGCTGGAGTAAAAGCCGCTGTGAGGAGTTCTCCAGTGCTGCAGTGGCGGCAGTGGTAGGGGAGGTCACAACTTGTCTCCGAGGACAGCACTTTCCACTCTCAAACTACTTCCATCTCCTATATTAGCTTTGTTTTTTCTGGAAATGTTTTGGTCTAGTTTTTTCAGTAATATATAGTTTTAATCTTTATATCTAGTTTTTGTCTTCGGATATGATAAAATGAAGGAGCGAATATTGTGGAGTTTTTTTACATTTTATTCATATCATGGTACAAGAGAAAGCTTAGATATTACATTTTTTATTTGAGGCTTTCAGAATCAAAAGCTGATAACTCCAAAATTTCAAAAAATGATTTATTCACATTTTTCGCTAGTTTAATCTAGCAATTTTTTGCTTTTCATTTCTTCATGATCAGAACCGCACCAAAGCTCTGAGATTAAGGCGGCAAAATGTCGTGTTAGGCAAAAATTTCCTGACTAAACTAGAAATTAATGTCAATTTTTAAAATTTTGGAGATCCTGAGCTCCTCATTTATAATCCATTGATATTTGATACATTTAACGATTATTTACGAAGAGTGTATGAAGGAAATCGTATCCGTTTCAAAAATAATCAAATACTCAAGGACCTACATGGAAAGCCTGATATTAATTTCTTATATCAAAACAGCAAGATTAGAGTAGTTGGGTTATGTACATAGAATTAATGAGAAAAGGCTTCCAAAGCAGATCTTGAAAGGACGTCCAGATGGAGAATGTAGGAAGCTGACCTTAGGCTCCTGGGAGAGAATAGAGAAGAGTCGCGGAAGATCTGTCAGAGAGGAGTAAAATTGTCGACGAGGCCAAGGTTCTCCATGGATCATAGCTCCTTGTGAAGAAGAAGAATAAGGTTGATGTAAATTTAAATTTTGCCAAAACCGTGTCACATAAAAAATTAGAACAGAAGAAATTTTAATGTATTCTAAACACTTATATTTACAAACGATTTGGCAGTTTACATAGTAAAAGAAATTAGAAAGGTAAAAAGCAGACTCGTTTCCAAGGTACTTAGAACATTACTGGCTACTTGTTCTCTTTTGCAGAAACGACTACAAGAGTTACGATGGCACTCTTAAAGTACTCGTACAAAAATTAATTCACTTTAGCGCAGGTATATCGGAATATTTCAGAGCCTTGCTTATCCAGTCCAATAATTTACAAATGGCATTTGTAGTGTTAACAATTTTTTAGAAGTCCAAACAACTAAAAAGGTTTTGGGGTTCAACTTATATTATATATAACTAATAGTGATAGTGAGTACAAGATTTGGAATTTATTGAGAGGATAATTTTAAGGATAATTTCGGGACTAATCAAGGAGGGTAATGATTAAGGAGGAATTCTACATACAAATAGAGAAAACTATCGATATAATAGGAAAGAGAAGAATATCCTGCAAAGTATGAATCTCCACAGATCACAAAACATTTGTTTAAATATGCAAACAAGTTGAAAAAGGACAATAAAAGGACCAAGGAAGCAGAAAAAGACAGAAGAATTCCATCTAACAACACAAGATATTGATAATCCTGAACCTGTAAGACACACACTGATTAAAACATATCTGTATAGGCTGTAGAAAACAAGACTGTATTCTGAGTTTTGGGTTGAGATATTGAATAGTGAATTTTGGGTTAAGAAGAAATTGGATGGAAAAAAACCAGTTGAAATGAACGCGATCCATCGTAGCCTACCCAAAAAAAAAATGTAATGAGTTTTGGACCAAACTGTATGAGGTCAATTTTGTTGTTTCAAAACTTGCAATCATTCTGGAGCAAAATAAGTCAATGGTATGAAAATTTAAAAAAAAAATTGGCCTCAAACAAAAACCAGCTCATGGTGGAATGATAAAGGATGGAGCTGTCAAGACTGAATAAAACCAAGGATTGCAGTAATGAATAAAAGAGAAAGATAGGCATTTCCAAAACATTAGTGAGAGAAGCTAAGGCAAGATCATGGAAGGGATTCGAATTCCAATGATTCAAATCTGTGTAATGAAGGCAACCAGACACACGTTGAGGATTGTTAACAAGTATACTGCCTGAGCTCAGTAGTATACGTGCTTGAATACTAGTACACAAGCTTAGGAGATTCGTAGAACACGGTTAGGAAGAGGAGTAGGGTTTAGACCTGGGAAACAAGATTATATTTTCAGTTGAGAAAGCATAGGATGTGAAAATAAAGCTGTTTTGTATTCCTATATATGAAAGATTCAGAACTAGGAATGATATTTGGTATTACTGCTATTAGATTAAATCGGTCTACGATTAAGAATCCAAGGAGATCATACGAATCAATGGATGAGAATCAAAGCTATTTAGGTTTATAAAGGGTGTAAGACAAGGTCATATTTCCCCATTACTTTTCATAAGTCTATTGATAATCCATGGAACGTTTATAAGCGAAGTGTTTCTGGTGAAACATAGCTAATGTAACCAAGTGGCATATTATGTATATCCATATTTATATATGTATACCGTTGGTGGCTACTGTAGATAATCATTGAATTTTAAAATGTAATGATCTCATGTTCAGCTTGAACTTTGTAGTTTAAACCACATTATGATAGCTCGTCGATCGATATGCATCTTATTTATCGACTAATTAAGCTATATATGGAACTTATGGAAATCTAGTAAGCTCTCTAGCGATCGCGATGTTCTTTCCGATAATTGTAAAATACGAATACGAATACAATGCAAGTGCATTATCAAATAGTTCGGGGAATATGTCCTGACATTTGAGTAGATACATCGATAAGTGCTGTAAGTGCTCTGGAAGTAACAAATTAGGCAGTCCAAGAAGTTGCGGAACTTAGGAAAAAAGTTCTCTGGAGTCGCATTAATACTTGATGCCTCTCTACTTACCGGTCCTTCCTGCGGTTCTCAACTCATCCGTTCTACCTCTCTGCTTCTTCCCTTCCAACAATTAATTATTAATAGTAAAGCACTCTCCACTTAATTATCCAGATTTATGACTCTGGTTTCTCTTCTGCCTTTTATCCATAGAGTTTATGAGCTTTGCTACAACACTTAAAAGGAATCTGAATTGAATTAACTTGAGGTTTCTTTTTATTGATATCACCCACTTATTTCAACCATTTCCCTCATGAATTAAGACATAATAGAGAAACTACCCAGTGGTAGTAGTAGTAGTGGTAGTAGCTGATTCTGAAATGAAAAGTAATTTTGGTAGAGGCTTGCAAATAATAGTGCAAGACTCTACCAAAATATTGTTTCATACCATAGCATATTAATCAGCATATACTTTCAAATATGAAAAATATTATAGGATACAAAAATTGGTATATTTCTGATGGTTTTAAAAATCACATTTTCCAAAAGTTGGACGTTATTGCTATGCACTGTCATTTCCGGAGTCATCACCAGACATTTCTGGTGGAACGATTATTTCTTCTCGCCTGATCACTTCCTTCGAATCATTCACAGTACTGAATCAAAAGTCAATGCTTAACCACCATGTTATATTTCCTCTTATTAAAGCAGAGTAACGAAGAAAAGTAAGAAAAAAATAGAGTTTTAATTGAATAGTTGGTGTAGAATTGTTATTATTATCACCCACTCTCAGATGAATGCATTATCATTAATTATTGGGTCTTCAGGATGGAAGAACTGTCATTGAGAAGAAAAACTCAAAGATCAAATTCCAGAAGGTGAGAGATTTCCGAAACAGATAATGAAAACGAATTTTTCAAACCGATAACTTGATGATATTGTTATTAAATAGAAAAAAGAAAAAAAGAGTGTATTATCTGGAGTACAAACATTTAGAGAACAACAAAGTAGTTATTATTATAGGCGTTCCAACATGGGTTGCCTCAACCTGTCAGAGCAGAGCTCCACACCTCTCGGTCCATCCAATCCCCTTCCTGGAGACCTCTACCGGCCATCTCATCCTGGACTCCCTCCATCCACCTGCTTCAGGATCGTCCGCGTCTTCTCCTCCCTGGTGGAACTCAATCCAGCTCTCTGTTCGGCCAACATTCAAACGCCATTCTCTTCACATGGCCGTACCATCTTAGGCCCCGATCCTTTCATTTGTTGATAAATTCACATCCATCCTCTGTCGAATTTCTTCGTTTTTATGTCTATCCAGCCTAGTGACACGGAGATACCTCCTCCAGAAATCCATTTCAACCGCCTGCAGCTTTGAGTACAGACGGGAGCTCATAGTCCAGGTTTCCGAAGAATAAGTCAGAATAGATTCGACAATGGTTGTGAAAATACGGCGTTTATTATCTGTGGATATCTCTGTATTCTATAGGACCAGATGTAGCATTCTAGTAGCTTTTCGGACTTGCTCCACCTTTTTCCTGACTTCATACTCAGACGATCCGGTAGTATCCAAATAAGACCCCAAGTACTTAAATATATTTACTTTCTTACGAGCCTCCCTGTCCACCAGAAGCGCATTTGTATCAGGATCTCCAGCGGCCATATACTCGGTCTTCTCGAAGTTAATGGTCGTCAGCGAAAAACAAGGATAGTAGCTGTTTGCCATCAATGAATGGTCCAACATCCCCATGCTGTTGTACCACGGTTTCACTGCTTTAGTAATAAGCAAAATATATGTGAACGGAGGAGAAATGGAACTATCGACTATCCATATTATTTAAATATATAAAAAATAATTATTTATCCGAGAAATTATACAAATACCATTTAACACATATTCTACAATCTTGTATAAGTGTTCTTCTCTTGAAAACCTCCCCTTAGGGATTCACGTGGAAGCTTGTATGGAGAAACCTCCCATTGAAAGCACTCCTAGCGTGGCTCATGCCTTTGTAGTATCCTTGCTCCAGAAACGTTTGATTAAAATAAAAAAGCTATTTTATAAAAATTATTGAACGATTTTTTTATCGATTAGATATCCACTATAAGCCAAAAAATAATTTTGATGTATTAATAAACAATCAACCGCAATGTTAAATTTTAAGTTAAAAAAAATATTTATATGTAATTATAGTACAGAAATGTGTATATTATATACGTATATAATATATGACACTTATATAATATTAAAATACTGTTATATCATGTATTATCAGTTGTTGCTTTTATATGTTATACCATGAAGATATCTTTAAGGGTGAGACAGAGGAACACCGTACCATCCTGTTACATCTTCATTTGTCATGGTCATATCAAGCAAGCAATCTCCACTGTCACGACTAGAATTCGCTTTTCTCTTCTCCACTACTATAATTTATGATTTATTTTTTTTTGTATTAATATTTTTTTACTTATTGTTGGATAAATATTTATTTCTTGGAGGGTTCTCTGTAAAGTTCGCTTCTTATTAAACCTTCACCTTAAATAAACTGTATCTTTCATGTGCGCTGTGGTTTAGAATTATTCAATCTTTATCTAACTGAGGAATCTTTCAAACGACGCCTTCTTAGAAGTCTATTATTACATGTGTATTTCATAATTGCATCATATTTTCATATGATAGAAAACTATCGTAATTGTGAAACATTGTTAAATTAGGGACAAGGTTACTCTTAATACCGTTGAACATAAATTTTAATCGTCAGTACGAAAATAGACCGTTTTTGTTGAAATTTAAATAGTATAGTTTTAAAATCAAGAAATAATATGTTAAGGATTGTTTTTATATATTTTTGAAATTATTAAATATATAAGCTACAAACGTATATTTGAGCTGTTAATTATTTAATGAGATCTATTAGACCGTATGTCCTGTTTTTATTAATCAAGGTATTTAAGGGTTTGTATTTGAATTAATTGAAAAATATAGACAAATGTTATGTTTTTAACATTCAGAACTTAACAATAAGTTGTGGGTTTGTCTATACTTTTTTTTAAATTTTATCATGAAACAATAATCATTAAAATTATTTAAGGGAATAAAAGATTTTTTAGATCCAAATGTACTTATACCACTTTGAAAAATAACAGCTCATTTATTCATTATTGTTCTTTATCTTTGAATCAATAGACTCTCCTGATGGTTGTGATAATGCGGTTCAGCATCATAGCAATTTTTTTAAGAATTATGTAATTTTATTTTGATATTTATGACTTAATTCAACCATGGAATGTGAATAATTAGAAAGAAAATTTTAGCAATTCTGCTTGACCAAGACTCTAATTAAGGTATATCTAAGTTTAAAGTGAAGTGTACTACTGTTACCACCTATTAGTAGCGTGTTTTACTTTATGGCTAAAGATATCTTCCCACGCTATGGTTGTCATTGCTTGTTACTCATCAAGCACTACCATCGCCTAAAATAAAGCTTCCAGTACCATTCGATCATGTTAACTGATCATTCAAGCTACAAATGATATTTAAATTACTCTTTATTGCCGGAGGAATCCTTCCTTAGAGATTCCTTGTTTAGACTATCGTTTGAAAATTCAACTGCCCGTCTGAGTTGAAGTTGCAGTTAGAGAAAGACGGTGTACAATTGACTGAGATAAAACTGACATATAAGGAGACGCAACGGCCCTACAGTGCTTTCACCAGGAGTTTATTGCAGCTGCATTGCCGGCTTGCCCGATTGGGCAGCCATTGCAATCCTTTAGTCCCCTGAGCTCCTACTTTTTGTTTGCTTTTCTCTGCGTCTCAGTGAATGTTCCGATGCTTTCTTCTACATAGATATTTTATTATCATTACGTGCCTAGAGATATATTAAGCCCTTTGATATTAAATGTTTTTTATATAATATTTACGATCATTACAATTCAATGAACATTGTTTCATATTCCATCGAATATGACCATGGAAAGTTGCGATTTTCGTGATTTTTTTTTTATGAGCCTAAACTTGGACACTCATCAGCCCAAGCTGCATGAAACATTACCACATCGTTAGGGGAAGAGTATTGGAACGAACAGACTCTTCGCTGTTGGTTTGAGAAATTTTCATATGGTGATACAGATTATTTCATAAAATATTCTTCCCTGATAAAACCATTACATCAGCATCGTACCAAAGGGATAATGACGTAACGCAACAAAAACTTATAAATACCATACCTCGTGTTTTACGACAGACTGAGGAAACCAAGCGATCTGGGTGGGCTACGAAGTTCTCCCTCAATCATCTTATTTCATTTAATTTTTACTAGTTTACTCAAACAATTTTATCGTTCCGAAACTTCAGGTTAAATACCGGGCCAAAACCATGATAGGAGGTAACACCTTACACAATTTCACCAAATTGTGAGTTTTGAAATTTCTGAGTTATCCTTTGTTGATCACTAAAGGCTCGTGTGGTAACTGTTTTGTCCCAATTAGAAGTACTCAAAAAATAAATGGTTCATAAAAAAACGCCTCTTTTGGCGTTTATATTCATTTTAGAATATTTCTTACTATGCTGTTTGACAAATAATTACTTTAATTATGTCGATATGTTCGTTATTCCTTTCCGGACTTGACTGTTGATTCGTCTTATTATATGTAAATAATATATGCTATAAATTAGGGGGAACGTAATAATTATTTCACGCGTAAACTGTTATAATTATGGACCCAATTGATCGGTCATGCTATTTTATAATAACGCAATCTCAATTCCTGCTCACTATCAAGGTTGTACTTCTTACACCAGTTTGAGATTAAAAAAAAAAATTTTTACTAGCATGAAAAGGCCATCGGAGTAAGTTCATTAACACTCTCGACAGGGCCTTTACTCCTGTACATTACCGAGAGTCGCTTTTCATTAGAGACTCGATTTCCTAGAACTTAAATTTTCAGCGAAAATGAAAAGTGAACAAATGTATAGAAACCTTATGTATAGTTTGAATGTACGCTTATTAGTGCATCAAACGTCTGTGACAGTGTCTCCGTTATTATTTGTTTGAGAATTGATCGTCTCTTGAACCCACGGCCTTCTTGAAAAGTGAGTCTGACTGTGGTTCAGTGCCTAAGATGTGGTTTAGGTTCAACAGCCGATCTATTCTAATCTGAAAAATGATATATTTTTGAAGCTGAGATTTGCCATAAATGTCTTAAATGAAAACCCTGGGAAGGAAATTGCGATTCTTATTTTTAATTTGAAATAACAATTTTAATGTAATGAAATATGTAAATTAAGGTAGAAAATAGGTCGACAGTTGTTAGTTTGACGCGTCACCTCAGACTCGGCACTGAAGATGGCCTACATCTTTGGCCGAAACGTTGGATCAATAAAATAAGCTTTGCTTATTGTGCGTTATCTTTGAATGCATCCCCTGACCAATTCAATCCATTATCAATAGGTAAATATTGTTTTATGCTTCCATTGGGTCAGACACATTATCAATTCTCTTTACCTTTACAATAAAAAAATCAATAAAAATGCGATAAAATATATGAAGTTACTCTTAAATTGATTCCTTCAGCTTCTTCATGAGCAATTGGATCCCCTCGAAAAACAAGGTTTCAAATGGCCATATGGAATAAAATTAGTTGTTATATAACAAAGGTTCTATTCGATTGGATTTTATATAGGATGAGTTAAAAGGAAAGTTAACGAAGTCGTGGTGTAATTTTATTACGAATGGTTTTTATTAACTTTCTTTACTTTTAATATGTCATGAATTCGTTGGTACCATATAAAAAAAGACATTGTGCAATGCTTTGTGATATAAAATATATTAATAATAAATAGGCGTGTATTGTTATTTTTTCGTAATTATAGCAAGTTGGTTAAGGATATAATGTTACACCTTTTTTAGGTTTTATAACTTTAATTGAAGTTATAATTCAGGTGCATTTCAAACAATCAATAGAATTTACATCCAGTTATTCCATACAGTTATTTGCTATTGCTGATTTATTTTTCTTTATCTTCGGTTCCACTTGAAGGGGATCTAAACAGCACGTTAACTAATTAGAGGCCGGTCAAAACCCTTGAGGACCCTTCAGACCCCGCAACTAAATCTCTGCCTCTTATTCCACAACTAATTCAAGGGAATGACAAATTACTTGCTAAAGTTACTGCTCTACTGAAGTTAAACTAGCATAACTTGACTTCGACTTGGTGCTAATGGGACTAATTGGCAGCTTATTGGTCTACATTTTTTTCTCTTTTTATTTTATGTTATTTAATGGATAAATAAAAATTATGTTTGGTGGGATCTTTCTAGACGCAGGTACTTTTAAGTAGTACATTAAACGTTCGCATAAAATAAAATTATTAGATGTTGAGGCTGACCTACAGCTTCTGGTAGTGAGATGTAGAAGAGCTGCAGAGGATCGCTGAGAGTGGAGGAGACTTATTGCGGAGGCCTGAGTTATATGTAGATATATAACTCGTACATATATTGTCGGGTTCAGTTCATGGTAGAGACTGTACTGTTTCATGAACAACAGTTCTGCAAGGAGCTGATTTGTCCTATATCACGCTCAACCGCCAGATTTTTCCCTCTTATTTTGAGCACCCTACCTTTTTTACATTTTATAGAGGCTGGATGAGCCCCAGGAGGATCCTAATCCCATATGATCCATCTCTGACTACAAACAGACTAAATAAAAGTCTTGCCTGCAGTGGGATTTCTACTAGGACTTTCGGCCTGACAACTCAGAGCTCTACCACTGAGTCACACCACCTGATGGATGGAACTCTAGGAACTCACAGCCATGAAACCAACATTCGTAATATCACAACGTTATACTCGTTTCTTGTATTTCGGTTATACTTTTATAGGTTTTGTTAAGCTTCGTGTCGTTTTTTTCTAGTTTTATCAAATCATGACTGCAAAATGATAATTATATGATTAGACCCAACTGAAATGATCTTCGTCAAAGACACCAATGGCATATCTTTACCAGTGAGTTTATGGTAGTACATTAATTTGGTTCCAAGTATGTTTTTAATTGTACTCATCATGCCTTCCAATGGTTGGAATGAAATCTTTTTCTTTACTATTAATATCAATAAAATCGCTAAGGATTATTTTAAGATCGCATTTGGGAATATTTTATGTTCTTTCATGAGTATCAAAAGTAGCTCCTGTTCATATTTTTTTTCTGTTTGGGATGCATACAGGTTAGAGAAATATTGCTTAATTAATCACTGCATAACTGACAAGAACATGTAAAGAGTTTATGAATGTGATTCCTTTCCCAAGATTATTTGTACTGTTACAACTTATAGCTCTAGCGTTCTTCTTGAGTTTGGTCAGTTCGGTGACTTTCTGTCTTATCTCTTCATCTGGCCATTTCATCTCCTTTGCTCAGACGAAATTCTTTTTTCAATTCAGGCTTAAATAAATCCCTAATGTACCACGTAGCCAAATCTTGTTTTCCTTTTCTTTTTCTTTTGAGATATACTCAGTATTTGTCGGTCCGAGTTGCTATGACGAAAGTCCCGGGTTCAAAGCCGGTTGTGGCAAGTAATTAATTTTAACTGTTAACTTCTAGAGTTGGATCTAGTGTGATATCGGACAAATCACTTAGCCATCATTTAGAAAAAGTGCAGTCTCTACGAAGTACTGAACCCAAGACCCTTCAAGAGCAGTAATAGTACAGTTTTTTCCTGAATTAAAATGCAACCTCACCCCTCTTTAAATTAAATATGTTAAAAAATTGAATCGTTTCATATATAAAACCTTCTAATCGTAATACTGTTCTCGACAGGATTATATTGACGTATTGATCCACAATGACTTTTATATCAATTTAATCCATTTTGCCATTTGACAGGGCCGGGAAGGACAAAAGGCCGGAAAAGGGCCTTCATCCCTTGAGCCATTATCTATCCCCAATACCCCAATAATCCCAATTTGAAATCCCTCCGATTTTTCCCCGCTGACGCTTCCTTTTGACCGTCGATATAACGTCGTCATTTCTTATCGGAAGAATGAAATCCGTTTTTCCTAGTCGTGATTTATACTCTTCCAGAGGTTATGTTTCATGTGCCTAGTACCTTATTTTAATTTATTTAAGCTATATTTCGTATATATTTTTTCAACTTTTAGTAGATGAATTCCAAATATATAAAATCCCTAGAATTTTCTTCGTCAAGGTATATATAACTAGCTCTAAAGTCTGCGTTAACATGAACTATCAGACTTCAACCTATTATTGACCAAGAAAAATTTAGGTTTCAAAGCATTAAAAATTTAAAAAAAACTCAGAAAAACTAAAATAAAAGTGGATACCACATTAGTTTCCAATATTTATATATATCTTACGTTTTTACTGTTCCTAAAAGAATTTTAAAACATATCTTTAATTACTCTTTTAGGTTTCCACGGCCACTATTATTACAAAAGACTTAGATGATTTCTTCTGGTTTAGACCGTATAGATAAATTTTTCGCCAACGTTTCGCCAGCCATGCTTCATTCTTCATTCTTCAGGGTTGAGATAAGAAATGCCGATGTAACAACCTTATTTTTCTACAGTTCTATTTTTTCTTTATGTATATATGTGTGTGTGTGTGTTTTTTTAATTTTTTTTTTTTTACGGGGGTAGGTGGAAATCTTCAAAAGACACGGATAGGCCCGTACCTATCCGTAGTGTGGCATTTTTACCCACTAAAACCACCTCCCTACACCTGTTTCCCACCCTCCACGGGACCACCGTTAGGCATTACTTCATGGAGGGGGAGTGGCTGTGTGCCGCCTCATTGTGCTAGGCTACCTCTGCTCTAGGCACGCCTCTCCTTCTCTTCCTTCCTCAGCTTCTTGATGACCTCTACGGCCAGGCGCTGGCCAGCTGTCCAGTACTCCTGTGAAAGCAGCATCAGGCTAACGATATTGTCGGCTGTCGCTCCTGAGCCACAGACTCCTTTAAAATCATTCCGTTCTTCTTGAAAACGGGGACAGCTGAAGAATACATGTTCCACCGTCTCCTCTATTGTTGGGCAGCTTGGACATTCTGCTGTATTGTCCAGCTTAAACCGCAATTGGTATGCTCTGAAGCAGCCATGTCCTGTAAGCATCTGGGTTAGGTAGTAGTCTACTTCCCCGTGGCTCCTATCCATCCAGGGTTCGATGCGAGGAACCAGCCTATGGGTCCACCTCCCGTTCGTGGCCATATCCCAGCGTTGTTGCCACTTCGCGATTGTCATATTCCTTTCCTCAGTTCTGGGGATGCGAGCAACTCTTTTATACCAACGCTGTCTCTCTTCTGCGATCAGTTCTATTAATGGCATCCTGGCCACTACACATGCAGCTTCGTAAGAGACAGTGCGAAACGCGCTGATTACCCTCAGGGCACTTCGACGATAAATGGACACCATTGGTCTCCTGTAAGCCAGTGTGTCCAAGGCACCATTCCATATCGGGGCTGCGTAGAGAAGGATGGATTAGGTGACGCTCGATAATAATAGTCTTCGACTGTTTCTAGGCCCGCCTATGTTGGGCATCAGTCGAGCCAGTGCTGTGGTCACTCTTGCTGCTTTATCGCATACTCGCTGGATATGCTCCTTGAACCGCAGCCTTTCATCGATTATTACTCCGAGATATCTCAGCGAGGGCTGGGACTGGATCTCTTGTCTGCCCACTCTCAGGGTTATTTCTTCCCTCCTTTTGCGGCTACTAATAAGAAGAGCCTCTGTTTTCTTGTCTGCAAGCTGGAGCCCCACCGAAGCCAGCCAATCACGGATTAGTGAGATATTCTGGTTGGCCTTCAGGGCCACTTCATCTTTGTATTTGGCCTCAATTACCACTGCAACGTCGTCAGCAAAACCCACTGTCTTGGCACCCTCTGGTAGGCCAAGCCTGAGGATCCTGTCATACATGATGTTCCACAGGACAGGCCCAAGCACTGAACCCTGGGGTACTCCGCCAGACACCTTGAAGCTTTTGGGACCGTCCTCCGTTGAATATATTAGGGTCCTGTCTGTAAAATAATCAGTGATAATGTTCCGGATGTACATGGGGACACCCATTTTCTGCAAAGCGTTCAGAATGCAGCTCCATCTCGCCGAATTGAAGGCGTTTCTTACATCCAGTGTAATGACGGCGCAATAACATTTTGCACCTCTTCTCCATCTCTTTCCTGCAATAGCCTTCTGGGCAGTTTCTATTACCATGGTAAAGCGTCCAGCGTAGATCTCGCTTTCCGGAATCCGAACTGAGTCCTTGACAACCCTCCTGCTCCTTCGGTGGTCTCTTGGATCCTACTGGCTATTATTTTCTCCAAAGCCTTCCCAGCTGTGTCCAACAAACATATTGGTCGATATGTGGTAGGATCCGATGGGTTTCCCTTGCTTTTCGGGATAAGCACAAGGCGCTGCCTTTTCCATGATCGCGGGAATGATCCCTCTCTTAGGCAGGAGCTGAAGACTTCCTGAAATAGGTTTGGTCTGGTCTCCATTGCCGCCTTTAGTGCCACGTTCGGAATGCCATCCAGACCTGGAGCTTTTTTAGTCTTAAGGCTAGTGCTGACATCCCTGAGCTCCTCAGCTGTCACGGTCGGTGCGTCAGTTGGCTGCAGCTTTTCTGAGTACACTAATTCCTCTTGTTCTGGGAACAGAGTGGCAACGATCTTTTCCACCGTCACCGGGCACGTAGGCGATCTCGTAAAGCTGCCCTTCAGCTTCTTCATGACGGATCTGTAAGGTCTACCCCATGGATCCTCGTCCACCCCCTCGCTTAGTTCCTTCCAGGACTGCCTCTTGCTCTTCTTAATTGCACGCCGGAGCTCACGCCTCGCAGCTTTGAATTCCTCCCGTAGCGATTGGAACTGGGGGCTGCCATTGCTCGCTGATACCTTCTTCTGATTGCGTGGCGTTATTATTGTTTTTCATTGTACAATCCTTTTTATTTCAATTGTAACCAGTTCCATACCAATTTTTACTTTTTTTTAAATAAACTTTCAACAACTAAATAATAAAATAAACAACTATTTGTTTCTTGATTTATTTCCCCCATTTTTGTCCTAAAAAGAGTTGTGAAGAAAAATGTTGAGTTGATGTTATCCTGGCGAGGCTTGAGGCCCCAAATTCGCTCATCCCCCAGTACAATTGAAATGGAAACGGTTACAATTGAAATAAAAAGGGTGACAATTGAGTTGTAAAGCGTTACATGTGCTTTGGAAAGGGTTTCAACTCATTTGGAAAGGGTTACATTTGAATTGAAAAGGGTTGCTTGTGTCTTTGAAAGGGTATCATTTGATTTGTAAAAAGTTACAGTTGAATTGGAAAAAGTTCAAATAGACTTAGAAATGCTATATTTTTAACATACTATGTTGTGATTGCTGTAATTAGTTGTATTATAAACTATAATATGTATTAATTCTTTTTTAATATTGTATGAGATAATATTAGTGTTAAAATATTGTAAATCCATTTCTTTTTTATCCAAAAAACTCTGCATCATAATTTCCAAATACTTCTCAATTAGTAAACAAAATTATTAAAAAATGTATATATTTAAAAAATTTATCTACAACTTCTCTGCATTATTTTTCATCGTTCCTTGGGTATTTATTTTATTTATGTGTTAAATAGTATATTTTTCTGAAACATATTGTTTTCCAGCGACATTTACCATTTATAAAACAACTTCAACGATATAGTACAGTATACACAGAAAAATAAAATCGGTTTATTTTAACAAGAATGTCACAAACTATACACTACAAACATGAATGTATTAATTGTTTTTAAAATAACAAAAACATAACATAAAATAACTGTTGCTATAGTATTGTTCTGTACATAAATAAATAGAAAAAAATATGAAAAAAATCTGAAAATTATTTTGAACACAGATGGTTCTGCCTTTATTTCTGTTCTGTTGATAAGGACAATCACTTCCCTCCTATTGTGCTGTAAACCCGCACTTGTTTCAAGTCGTGCGGGCTTAGCATCTGAAGGGTTTTTACTTAGTGCTCCTGCGAAATTATCTTCTTGGTTAGATGTAAAGTGTTTTAGATCATATCATGTTTCTTAAAGTGTTTAACTTTTAGGCATTATAACAACACATATAGTAACCCATATAAATAAAGGTAATGTTAGGATACTGATAAACAATACTCAATAAATGAATTTGTGTAGAGAGCATTTTATGAAGTTATATACCCATTATAGATTTATAGTCATTATATATTTATATAGACACACACTTACATGCATATATATATATATATATATATATATATATATATATATATATATATATATATATTATATATTATTTATATCCGAGATGGTAAAAGTTGTAAGTGAAAGAAAAAAATATTATATGACTATTTTAAAGACAACAATTTTCAAATTTCTCATGCTTCCTGACAAGAGCTAAGCTTATTAATCAAATAAAAATGTCTGAAAAGTATTGTATAACGGAGTTTCGGATTTTCGGATCGTTTCATTATGTCGGTCATGAAACATTTAAAAAGATGCTTCTAAAATAGCAACTGGCGTTTTAAATATGTAAAATAATAACTGGTGTCCAGTTGTTTTTCAACAAAATTTGTTGGTGCTAATTTTTCCAAATCGACAAAGGATATTCATCGCACATCGTTAAGGGAAAATTTAATAACATTTCCTCAATATGAGTCTTCTTTTACGAGTTTGCTGAGCATATTAAATTAAGCCCGGAGTTTAGAGCTGGGCAAAAAATATTTTTTGAATTTTCAGACTAGCTTTTTAATTTAAAGAATAAGATCTTAATGAGTCCTACTCCGAATTATAGGGATAAGGGACAATTTCGATTAAGATGGAGATTTTATTAAAAATTCAAGATGGAAAATGTTACGGTCGCGGCATTGAAAGGTTTAATAAAGTTAATAAAATTAATGACTCCACATTGACCCAACATTTCTCTTCCAGACTTTATTCATTCGAAATACCTTCATTTTTTAAGATAATTAGGTTTCTCGATCTTCATCTTTTGCCAGGGCCCAGACGCTAGAGGCAATGTATGATGGAAGTATTTTGAGTTGACCTGATTTTAACTTCAGAAACCTGTAACCACTATGACCCGCGAACGAGTCTGGGGTTCAGTACATGGTAGAGACTGTACTGGTTCATGGACTGCAAGGAGGTGACTTGTCCTAGATCACGCTCAACCGCCAGGTTTTCCCCCCTTATTTTGAGTACCCTATCATAATAATATTTTATAGAGTCTGGGTGAGCCCCACGAGGGTCCTAGATCCTATATGATCCATCTCCCGCCGCAAACAGACTAAATAAAAGTACTGCTTGCAGCGGGATTCAAACCAGGATTTCCGGCATGGCTACTCAATGCTCTACCACTGAGCCACTCCAATCCCTTTAACTTTAGAAAAGGGTTGAAAATACACACAGATAAACACAGAAAAACAGATCACTTTCTGTCTATGAAAGAAATTATTGTTTAATTACAGTATCAAATTATAATTATAATTATAATTTAAAACATACGATAGGCTGCAAAAGCTCAATACATAATATGAATAATTTAACTGAAATAATAATTAGTATGTAGTTATAATATTTATGGGAGCGTAGGGGCTCAGGGGTAGAGCGCTTGGTTGCTACGCCGAAGGTCCCAAGTTCAAATCCCGCTCGCTGGTAGACTTACATTTAATCTGTTTGCGGCCAGAGATGGATCTTATAAGAGCTAGGACCCTCCCGGGGCACACCCAGCCTCTATAATGAGGGTACCCAAAATAAGGGAGAAAGCTTGCTTTTGAGCTTGATCTAGGACGAATTTCCTTCCTGCACAAAGCTTGTCCGAGAAAAAGTACAGTCTCTCATATGTACTGAACTACAGACCATTCACGGGTAGTAGTGGTACAGATTTATTTATTTTTTATGTATTATTCAATTACTAAATAGTTTATTATTTATACCCTTTATTTATATTTACATAGACGTTAATGAATTTATTTTAATTGTTAGCATTATCATCGCCGTTAAGTTCAACAGTACTTAGATTATTTGCACCTCAATCATTCGTAAAATAAGATATTTAACCATGACAAATACAATATTTTAAGGGGGACGAAAAGTTCAACAAATTACTGATTTTTTAAATTATTATTAGTATAAATTCCACAACTATTAAACGACCATTTAGTTAAATATAATTATTCCCGTATCAACGGAATTCTAATCCTTAAAATGAAGTTGATTATAATAAGGCCACTAGGCGTCGCCAGTCTCGCGCAATACATTCAAGAGCATGATGCGATTACATCAATTTTTTCCCTACCAAAAGTCACTAAACCCTGCTAATGAAGTTTAAACTTCAAAAATATATTTTTTTTGCCTTTTACCGCCCTTGTAAGCCCTAGCCCAATCATTTCGTAGAATATTGTGATAATTTATCACAATAAATGCCTAATAAATAGTAAGTTAATGTAAAAGTAAATCCATTTGTTTTTGCTGACCTAAAAACAATTTTAAATTGATTTATCTTTAATGTAAGTTGTATTTTAAGAAATGTTTAGTAGAACTTAGGTTAAACTACATGAACTACATGAAACAGTAGTCGCACGACGATACATGAGAAGGAAACCCCAACTTCAACTTCAGAAGAGCCACAGATTTACCGTTTTCAGTTTTAATAGGATTTGAAGTTTTGTGGCTTCCACTGACAATGAACGCAAGGATAACGACCACAACTCTTGTTTCATTTCTCCTAACACCTAAATTATGAAACGAGCTATAGAGCTCGTGCAGTATAAACATAAAGGTTTGCACAGTGAAGAGAGTCCTCAAAACAATGAGAGAAACCGTGGTTAAGCTAAATATTAAATAAATTGAACTACAAATGATTAGTAAAACAATAAATTATAAATCATAAACAAAAACAAATATATTTGATCTAAAAAAATATACTAAGAAGATTCCCTTTTTCCCCGATGAAATACTTTATATGCTAATATCCCAGTATCAGAAAATGGGAAAGATCTTATTTTTTATTAGATTGTTTATTCATTTAACGTCACTTGATGCTACTATGGCTTTTCGGAGGATGCCAAAGTGGAAGTCCTCAATGTCGCCTATCTATGTATTAATGGAATATATATATATATATATATATATATATATATATATATATATATATATATATGTATATATATATATATATATGTGTATATATATATATATATATGCGTGTGTGTGTGTGTGTGTGTGTGTGTGTGTGTGTGTGTGTGTGTGTGTGTGTGTGTGTGTGTGTGTGTGTGTGCGCGAGTGTCTGTGAATATATAATCTACATAGAATAAGACAATTTTTAAAAAAAACGTTGCCATCAGTGATTTTGAATATTGAAATATTCATTTTAGCTGCCAAATTTTTTTAATAATATTAATGAAATATTATTCATAAACGAGTCTAAATGAGTTAGACACATTCACTTTTTAAAAGAATAGTATTTTGTGGCAAAATGATAATCCTAACCTGCGGAAATATGCGAGTTTGATTTTGATAAATTAATTTGGAAATAGTGAGGTTAACTAGTTGCTTATAGGAGCTATCGTTATTAATCAATATGAATAAATGAGCTATCGTAATTAAAACACAATATTAGGGAAAATTTTATTAACTTTCCTTACAAGATCCATAACGCTTAATCAAGTGAAATACGAATCAAATCCGGCTCTGTGCTTGATCACTGCATTCGGCATGTATACTGAATTACGTAATGGTGATAGGACAGTTATTTTATATTATTTAATTTGTTATGACCTGTTATGCCGATGGTTTTTAATTTTATTTATATCAAATGCCTCAAAATTCGTTTCTGCTTTTCGTTTGGATCGTGTATAGTGAGTAACCCACTTTTTAATCCACTCATCGTGTATTTCTTATGGTTTCGGCTGTGTCTTCAAATTCGTTGCCGACGTTTCTGCAACATTCCTGTAAACTTCCTCAGGGTTTAATCTGAGGCTTCTCACCTTAAAAATTAACCTAAACGCATGTGAACTTGAGTCTTAATTAATGGCATCTTAATATTATTTTTCGTTGTTCTTGAGTAATTTAATTAATTAGTAATTTAAAGTAATCTTGAGTTTTAGTATGAAAAAAGAGTCTATTTCTGGAAAATGTTTAAATTTCGGTAATCATTTCATCTAGAAATTCGAAATTCACACAGTTCGAAGTATTAATAATGATGTAACCTAAACGCTAAGTGTAAGTCAGAAGTAGTTACTATAAATAGTCAATGAAAAAATTATTTTTATTTTCGAGAATATTAAAATCGAAACCAGTGAAAAGTTGTGACTTGTGAACACCAGAAGTTTATATCGCAATGGCTATATGATTAAATATTATTATAATCGTATATCGGGTATTTAGGGTGTGAGGAAACTTTCTGTGTAGAAAGCTGGGTCGCTGAGCTGAACGTGTTTTCAGACTTGAATCCAGCTGTGGGAACTAAGTTATTTAACTTATAAATAGCCGTAGCGAACTATTGTCAGTGATCCGGGTAGATATACTGTTGTACCTGCAGAGAACCTGAGTTTCACCCATCCTCTATTAAGTGAGTACTATTGATTAGTGGAATTAGTGGATTACTTTAAATTAGTGGACAAGTTTGACGGTTGAGCGATATTTTGGCCAAATCTCCTTCCTGCACAAGCATTGGCACATACTCTACCCTCACCCTTTGAGTCCTATACCCTTATGGGTTGTATTTTTTATATGTTGTTTCTTTATTTGATAACTTATTTTTCATACTAGAATGATCCCCTAAACTAATTATCGAGATTTTAGACAAGGTGAGGAGTCTCATTAAAGTGAGACCTTAGCATTGACAAAGTTGCCGGTAAGCCGGTAGAGGCTATAGACCGCGGCACAAAGGTAGGCTCCCTCCGCTGGATCTGTAAGCAATGTTTGCTAATCATCCTAGACTCCCGGAGTCCCGCAGATGGTAGAAACTTTCCAACTTGAAGTAGCAACTCCAACTTGCCCGCGGATTTGGCACCGCTGATGCCATCTGCCTCTTCCATCGGCCAATTGAACTGGAAGACCTTTGGTTAACTTTCCGATGGCTTATTACCAAGAATGGGATCAGAGTTTGTATTATTAATTAGTAATAAAGTTTTTGTAATTATTATTCTGAATATGCAAGAGTTTCAATAAGTTTAATCTTCTTAAAGTTGCTTCCATTTCCTTCACTACAGTCCATCTGCTTCAATAAATCCATAAATTAACAAGCGGAGTCAACAGAACTTTGTCTCATTTTGGTATTAAAACCGTTTTAATAAAAAAATTATGAAAAATTTAAATACAGTAAAATTATATGGACCCCTGTGGTGATAATGTATGTAATACAATCAATACAGTTATCACAACTTTACCGGTCAATTAAGTGTTATTCTACAGAGTTAAAACTGCTTACATAATAATTTTATATTATATTTCTTTCGTTCATTTCTTCACTGACAAATATGGTGTGATTGCAAAGTTGCATCCTAATCATCTTTTTATATTTGGCATAAGTTTTATACATTAAAATGCTGAAAGATCAAAATTCAAAATCCGAAACTTCATTTAACTCAATGTACTAAAATCACTTTCTATTTGCTTATTCATTTAACGTCACTAAAGTGTTGGTTAATTAGTGTTGGTTAAGCATAAATGCTGCTATGGCTTGTAGGCTTTTTAATAGTCACGGATAGACCCTGCGGGATATACATATTCTCCTGGAGCTTAACCAATCTCTATAAAGTGGGTGCACATAAGTGGTGAAAAACCTGGTGGTTGAGCGTGATCTTAGACAAATCAACTGTTTGCACAACCGTTGTCCTTGAAACAGTGCGGTCTCTACCAAATACTGAACTCAAGTTCTTTATGTAGTGGTTTTAGTCAAAATCCGTGTTAATAATACTTAGATATAAAATTAAATTTTTAGAAAAAGTGTACTTGGGTATCATTATTAATGCATTTTTTTTCATCCGTCCTTTTTTTATATAAGTATTCCTATTTTTCCATTGCGGTATTCTGTACTTAATAGTTCGTGGTAATCAGGTACCTCCTATGACCAAGTCCAGTTGGCTGGACAATGGCTTGGCAGTGTGGTCTACCGTAGGCTATCTGGAAGGGACGTGCTGTGGTCTCAGACTGGCAGTGATTCAAAAGGAACCCTAATTATATCCTGTCCTTTCAGTCAATGCTGCATCGGTAGTAGAGAGTTTCGTCTGAAATTGTTAAGCTCAAGTTTCAGAATAATTATTTAAATAATATGTGAATAAAAACATGTAATCGAAAGTACTTAGACATATCGCTTCTTCAACAGAACAACGATATAACTTGGTTGAAGCTTTTTAATTTAGGAACGACATATCTGATATTCCATTTCCAACATGTTTTTTTTTAATAAAGTCATTGTTTTGTGTTGTATCATGTTTCAACTTGATTATAATTATATTATTGAATACAATTATATTATTATCCTTTTATAAATATATTTAGAGGTATAATAAAATATTTTTAAAAAATCGATTACATTAATATGAAATAAATATATTTAATAAAATGTCGATAATGATCCCCTTCATATTCAATCTGACAAATAGTATTGTTTTATTAGATTTTAAAATGTAGTGATACCAAAACTGTTCAGTAATATCACTTAAGTTAAGTATTTAGTAGCAATTGTATTGGTTGAAGCTTTTTAATTAAGGAACAGAATATCTGATAATTCATTTCCAAATTTTTTTTTTTAATAAAGTCATATTTTAAGTTGTATCATGTTTGAACTTGAAGTTTTACGGGGATAATAATCTAAGTTAAAATAAAAAAAAAAATGTTAATGGTTAGTAAAATAATTTCAATATAATCATTACAATAGGGATGGTTCGCTTTACAAATTCCTAAATTTTTATTTTTTTCAATTATCTGGTTTAATTTTGGCAAGACATTGAACTTTTAAATACCTATATTGAAATATAAAATTTTTTGAGTTAGGGGGTTCTTTTGTAGGAGCAGTATCACAAAAGCAACATAGTTTGTTAATAACAAAACTTGGCTTGACTTAATAGTACCAACTATCGACAAACACATACGAAGTTACTGTAAAGGTTTACAAGAAAAATTGCACGGATACCCTAACCCACTGATAAAACAAAAGACGAAGAATCTCATGCCCGAGGAAATAAAGAGGATACTAAAATGAGGGACCTGCAATATATAGCATTTCCAAGTCTATTTGAACCTTTTCCAAATCAACTGAAACCTTTTACAAGTCAAATGCTACTCCTTCCAAGTCACAAGCAACCCTTTCCAATTCAAATGCAACCCTTTCCAAATGAGTTAAAACCCTTTCCAAAGCAAACGTAACGCTTTACAACACAATTGTCACCCTTTTTATTTCAATTGTAACCGTTTCCATTTCAATTTTCACCCTTGAAAATGTTTTGAAAATGGGCGATTTTAGGGCCTTAGAACTCGCCAGAATAAAATCATCACAATCCTTTTCTTCACAACTCTTGTTAGGACAAAAATGAGGGAAATAATTAAAAAAAACAAATATTTTATTTTTTGTTTCTGAGAAAGTTTATTTAAAAAAAGTAAAAACATGTAATCTGAACTTAACAACAGTATCTTCATAGTTTTGGTAATAGAAATTAAGGAAGAAATTACATACAAACACATAATACACATTGTTTAGTATATTGCTTATCAATGTAACAAATGAATGCACTGAGTTATGAATGTTAGTGTGTGTTCCAATTTATGCTTAAGATAATTTATAATTGAAGTATACTGTATAACAAGAAAAAAAATGTGAGGAAAGTTCCGTGGTATGTTAAAAACAAAAATGAGATGTGCTTTATAATGTTTCATAACAATTCGCGATTAAACCCAGAACATTTTGAGGAACAGAAATAGTTCTCTTTAACTCTATTTTATTAAGGCCTTTAATTAACGTTTTGTTTAAATGTCAAACAAATTAGTAATTAAGATTAAATTAAATTAAGAAACAAAGTTGCCGAGCGTATTGCCTTACTAATAATCTAAGTTGAGTGGTTACCCTGACTAAATACAATTAGCAGGCCGTGGTTACAGCACAAAGACATAGAGCTAAGGATCTTATAACTTGAAATAATTGGTTAGTTCAACTAGCTCCGTTCCTTTGCCTAAGGTATTGAGCTTGCTTTATGGGAATTTCCTAGTCCAATGTTATATGATTAATCAATAAAATGATTATTATTAATTTTAATGATTGCTGATTGTATTTTTTATGTTTGTGTTTTATAAATATTATTTATTAATGTATAAAAACAAAAATTACAACTCATGATGAGTCATGAGATCAGTCCGTGATAGAGGCAGTAATGTCGCTTGTACAACGGGTGTGCAGAGAGGTGATTCGTCCGATATCACATTTCCTCCAATTAGTGATTTTTTTCAATTATAGCTTTAACATACTTTTGTAACAGGAAACATCTAGAACCTTCGTTCTAGGTTACGTGACTGTTTTAAGTGCAAGATTAATAAGTGACACATTGTAAAGGATAAAAAAGAGAGGCAAAAGTTTACTTTTCTCTCTAATTACCATTGATACTTCTTTTATTCTTTGAACAAAGTTGGCGGAGAGGAGGGGAACGGATCACATTGAAGTGCAAAGACTCTGAAGCTAATTCCATTCTGGCTTTAATGGAAGCCAGCCCCCAGTGTAGCCTATGATGGACCGGATTTGCCAGGAATCCATTTGCCCCGCCATGGCTCAACATGATAATCAAATTTTTGTGAAAACTCTGTCAATATGTCTTCAATTATGGCTGCCTGCCTCTATGTGTTTGGAAAAAAAAGACATGACACACCAACCAGAATTTGCAATACTCCTAAATCTCTCGGATCAATCCGGATTGGCCCAGTAAGTACGTTAAATACATTAAAAAATCATTGTTTTTTGTTGATTTATTTCTCCAACAATTTTTATGTTGTTTTTCCCACTAGTTATCAAATTACTTCCACAATCGACGGTGGGTAATCTAGTTCATTGTGCCAAGGATCACTATTAAATTCTTTATTTTGGTTAAAGTGATTATAATTAAAATTTAACAAAAGAAAGGTCGTTTACATATTTCAATCGCTTGCATTTCTACATTTTTAAGAATTTAAATATTCATAGTTTTTGTGAAAAAAAAATATATCTTATTGATCTTTAACGTTTTACTGATTGTAGCTACAAGATAATATGACTATATACTATTGCTAAACCGGTAATAAAATAAAAATAAAAACCGAGCTTAGGTATTATTTACAGACACATGCGCATACAGATACACTTGTCGGTCTGTTTCTTGCTATGCACGAAGTAAAAATTATAATACCACAGTGTTGTCTCGCATGGATGGCATATACGAGTACAGTCAAGAAAACGAAGGCAATTCAAGATAATGATGATCATTATGAATATGATATACATATATTCAACAAACACGCATATTAGCTATTTATATTACATTGTTGTAAAATACAGCGATCTTTTTGTCGGTTGGCTAACGGAATTATAAAGTCTTATCTATTGGGAGAAATATTACTGAATATTAGATCTAGGATAATAAAATATTTCAACAATGTCCCAAAAAGAAATAAAAAAAATCTTTTTGTTTTATTTTATCCCAAAGAAATTAAAAATAATCCTGAAAATGAGATCTTTATCAATTGGAATAAAACCAAACCCTCTTACAGAAATAGATTTTAGAAAATAAAGAAATATATTTGGCAGTTACGATTCTTTCTTTCTATAGAAATATGAAATATTCTCCATTTCAAGCAGCATATTTCAATTATTCCAACTAAGCCGTTAGTAACAAATGTCTTGTAATTTCTTGAAATAGTTAAAAAAAATTGAACTTACAATGTAAAAAATATATTGTTTTGGATAATTACTGTATAATTATAATTGTAGTAAACAAATAAATAACTCATTTACTAAATTCCGATATAAACAAAATATCCATTACTTTATTCTTTGTAATAACAAATAAATACATTTCAATAACCATTAAAATTTAGGGGGAAAAGTACCGACAGTGATTAATAATGAAAGAAGCGGGAAAAAACATTTTTGTTTCAAAAATTATAAATCATATTTCTATGTACAACTATATTGAATAGAATAATTATTCTGTCAGTATATTAAAATAATAATTTTTAATTTGAACAGTCAATTTATGTTTTGCTAACGAACTCCCACTGTTGCATTGTTCGGTTAACCATAACATCTGATGATGTCTGTAAGGGCACCTGTATCATTCTGTTAAATTAATTAATAAACATTCTAGTAGGGTTAAATATTTAGGATACGTGAAACGTTAAGGATCAAAAGCGGATAACTTCAAAATTTCAAAAATCGATTTTTTCGCTTGTTTAGTCAAGAATTTCTATACTTCTGAAACTTAACGTTGAGAATCGGACTAAAACCAGAAAAAATCAGGTGTCAAACGAGATGTTATTTACGCAACTTAAGCCTTAGAATCAAAAGTAATGAAGTAATGATTGCCATTTTGTTCCATTTAATGTAATTTATTAATCCAACTGCAAATATTATGCTACAGCTTTGCTATACATCCCCGTTGCAGAGGTACTTAATTAGTTATAAGCTACATGTGAATCAAACTTCTAATTTTAGCAAGCTTTATCTCATAAAGGTGAGAGGTCACCGATCCCCAATCAATATATTAATTACCAAATTAAATCTTTTACGTGAAATAACAGCATATTTTAAAATAAGATGAATAATAATATACAATCAAATCGTGAACTGTTGATTCAATGCTCCGAAAGAAGAATATATTGATTTTAACATCTTAAATATTATTTAAGTATATAGTTAAAGGATAACCACAGGTGACTTTCCTGGAACGATACATAAGCTGGCAGGTGTCCTCAGAACCTAGATCAGCACGATCATTCCTGTATGTATATATATTGAAATTTGTTTATATCCACTCCACATTCATTAATCACCCGAAGTTTAGGATCCATTTAATGTCTGGCCAATTCACTTCTTCTCATGAGATTCCTAAAATGTATGAACTTAAAGAATTAGGTAAGAATGACAACGTTTTTAGATTTAAACCGTGATTTGTCACAGCCATGGTAATTGAATTTCGCCCAGTTTATTTTTATATCCGATTCAACATTAGGTTCTTGTAAACGAAACTCTGCTTTAACGGTGAGACTAAAAAATTGGAGCATATGATTCCTAGTTGATGATTGTTTGACTGGCAATCCCATTAATATTCAACATTCGCTCGTGGTTTGAAAATGTTCCATGTACGTGTAATTTTTTATTTTCTCTAAACCACAATACTAGGGAGTGAAAAATCCTCAGTTATCCCGTCCTTCGTAGAGAACGTACCTGGCTCAAGACTGTATGGCGTCAGGTACTCCTTCATCCCTATCCTATTTATCCAAAGATCCCTATTCTATTTATACCCGGAATGGCAAAACTTAGGACGAAATCGTCAGATTAGCAACAGTAGCATAAAGTGATATTGTATGAATAAACACTTATCAATACTCAATAATCAATACCGCAATACTACAATGTCACTACTAAAATGCAGGAATAAAAAAATCGTATGCAGAACTGTTTTTGAAATTGATGCAATTTTTCTGCTTTCTTGATGAATTAGAAAGAATGCAATCTTTCTTTCTTGTACGGAGGTGATTTGTCCTAGATTACGCAGGATTCCCTCCATGATTTTGGGTACCAACCACAGAGATAGGGTGAGCCCCAGGAGGGTTCTAGATCCCATAGGATCCATCTCCGGCTGCTAATAGAATAAATAAAAGATTTGAACCCAGGACCTTCAGCATGGTAACCACTTAGCCAATCCGCTCCCTTTTCCATCATATTAGAAGATGGAAACAGCAAAGCGAACGACGATTACGAAAGTTGATGGATCACCGATCGTTTTAAGTTGATACAATCTTAATATGTTTTTATTTACTATGTTTTTCTTTCCCTATTTCAGAAATGACGTGAGAAAAGGCAAACAACTTTGCGGACAAAGATAAATGACTTAGTCTGGTAAACATATGACCAAGGACAGAATTGAGATTTCCCAAGATTTAAAAGAATGATTGGCAAAAATAACAAAATATGTGTTTGAAGCTACATCATGTTCTTAGATTGTATTGTAATCTATTACAATTTAATTGGGCAATATGTTACAATAGAAACTACCTGATCGCTTGATGCTTACTTCAATAGAATTTAAAAGCAATATTCAATAACCAAGCCGGTTGTTTAATTTTAATTTTAATTTCACAAGTTTAATTCCGACAATGGCTAAATGTTAATTATCCTGATCAATGGATTGGCTGTGAAGGACTGTATAAATTTAATGAATAAACAAGTTGGAACAAATAAAATAAGTTTTATTCTACTATGCCTAAATAATTCATAACAATGAATATCTTTATGTTGCTCCTAAATAAAGCATTTGCGGATATAGTTCCATAGGAATTTTTTTTCTTTTATTGAGGTCCTTAATTTAAATTTTCAGTTTGGTTACTTAACCCTAAAACATCTTGTATATTCATTCACACCTGGAAGAAGATTTACGAGGATGATAGTGACTTTTATTTATGGGAAAGGATAATAAACACCAACAATTTTTTTTTGTGTCGAAGTAGTGCGCCCATGTCTTAAGTCAATCTTACTTGTGCGTCAATCTTAACATAATTGCCAATCAGACTGTTGTAAGGTCAATAAATTTAAAGAATAAATAAAAAATAGATGAAAGGAACGCATTTTTTTAGTACAAAATTTGTTATAACCATATTATTATAGTTATTTTTGTGGATGCGAAATTAATAATTGTTTGCAGTTCCCTGCAGTTTTTTTCGAGTATTTTTATCAATCGCCGATGTTTTGGGGTGATTGTAATATTATTTAAACTAATATTTGCAACAAACGCTCGGTCCATTCATTTACTGCTTTATTACAATCATGCTTGTGTTTGCTTAGTTAATACTGGTAATTAATCAAATACATCTGCTGTAGTTGGAGAACTATCCATCCAATCCAGTCTCCTAGAACAATTTAACTATGGGTCAATAAACAATTGATTCATGTTAATGTGGGATTGCAGTTTGAATATGTCTATCCCTTGTCCTCTATTTGTGGTTATGTATATTGTATTACCTATTTCGATTGTAGATATTGTCAGAACTCTCGGAAACCTCAACTAATATTTTAATGATTGTGAGATCACACCTTTGTTTAAATTATTTCTTTTCTACCCCGAGAATTTCATCTTGATTTTGATTATAAAAATAACACTACAAAATAAGTTTTTTGGTTTTGCTGAAAAAATAATATTTCCAGCACTGTTTCTATCGCCTCACCTATTTATACTGCATATATAAAATGAATTAAATTATATCGGGCTTACGAGAATCACAAGGACTTTAGTCGGTATTATTATCATACGTAACCATAAATAGGAAACTAATAATATAAATATAATAAATAAGAAACTTATTATTCTCACTTAAAAACTTAATTTATTATTTAGTGAAGGTATATAATTGTAATGAAACTAAAATATTCTTACCTAAAACCATATTTTAATATCTTATTATTGTTTTCTTGTGGAGAAGATAGGAAGCCAAATAATATGATTTCACTAATTAAATTTCATAATTGATGTGAACCAATTTATAATCACTATAAATTTTGATTATTAATGAATTTTGTTTGTTTGTTTGTTTTCTTGGGTTTAGGGGCGTAAAACATCCAGGTCATCAACGCCCGTTGGTTATTAAGTTATGGTAACCTTAATGAATTTTTATGTTTATTGTTATTTGATATAAAAGAAAGTGGAACGAAAAAAATGCATAGTTACAGGAACTAAGAATATTTTAGTCAATAATATGTTATTTTAGATTAAAATTAATATTATGGAAGAAACTATGGTACTAGTATGTTTAAGGGCCTGCTGACATCAGCGCGCTCAGGTGTCACTTTTCTTAACCATCTCCTACTGTTATAGTAACCTTTCTATTGTTTTGTTATTGTTTATGTCAAGTTGAACGTGAATGTGTTTTTGATTATTTTCTTCAAATATGACTTGGAATTTGAAGAAGATTTTTCGCACGGTGAACGATGAAAAATCAGCTGTTAGGTTTCTTCAGGAGCGAAATGTCATTCCGCAGAAAATGCCTTGTGGAAATGGACATGATATGAACTGCAAGTGGGGAATAAAATTAGATGGAGATGCCAGAAAAAAAGATGCAACAAGACCCTGGGTATTCGATTAAATACGTGGTTGAGGAATAGTACATTACTTTTGGAGACTATTGTCCATTTTATATACGAGAGTTAGAGGGAAGAGACCCTTTTGATGCAATTTTTGAAGATATTGTTCTTTTTAATGAGCATTGTTTGGAATAAATCTTTCATTGTTTATCATAACATCATATTTTAAATATTTCTATTTTAAACATTAAATAACAATTTGTAACTAAAATATGATAATTTTTTAAAATAAAAACATTTAAAAATTAAAAAAAATTATCATATTTTAGCTACCAATTGTTATTTAATGAATATTGCTTGTGATAAATGTTTTATTATTTCTAGTTTATTTTGTCTACATGTTTCTCATTTATTTCATTTCCTATAAATCTATTGTATCATAATGAAAGGCAATGCCTATTTAAAATTCATGCATAACCTGACAAGGTCCAAATAGTTGAGGTAAGTGACACCTGAGCGCGCTGATGTCAGCAGGCCCTTAATTATACTAGTACCGAAACTATATATTCTTAGAAACAGTGTAAAATTTCTAGAATTACAGGAGATATGAATCTTTTAAAAAAAAAATAGTATTTTACAATAAACAGATTACATGAACAAGTCCTTAACTCTTTACAATATTTTTTTAAAATTTTAACAGACAAACTAGTGCTAATTCACGCTAAGGTATTATTATTATTATTATATATGAATGACTCTTCCACTACCATGCACTTCGGCCTAAAGAGGCCCATTGTGCTCGAGTTCTAATAATCCCTAACTTAGGTCTAGGCTTCTGAGAAATTTTAGATAGGCTTTAAATCTCAGTTCCTTGTGTCCTCCAGGACAAGGTCGTATGTCCTCTTTAGACATAATGCTTTAAATTCAAAGAGAACTTGTCAGGGGGTTTCTTCCTCCTCTGTGCACCATCTGCACCGACGTTCTTGTTCAATGCCCAAGCGATGCACATGCTTCCTGAGTTAACAGTGCCCAGTGATGGTTTAAACCATACTTTTTAGGTCGCTTCTCAACATAGGTGCGGCTTCTTTCCTGATTTTCTCAGAAAGTTTGACATTGGGAGCCTTACAAAAAGTCTAGTATGCCTTATATTGGCAAAACCCCAATGCGATTTTATCTTCCTCCTGGCTAGATTGTTGATTGTATCCTTAGCCAGGGGAAGGGGAACCCCACACCATGGTTCTGGTTCTATTGGAGCAATTCCTGCTCCTTTCTTTGCCAATTTGTCGGCCAATTCATTACCTGGTACATTATTTTATTGAACTTGGAGTGAGATCGATGTCTCTGATTGAAGACTTTGTTGCGGCTGTTGATGTGAGGCTTTGATTTTTACTGATATGAATATTTTTTCGCGTGTATGTCAATGATACTTCGGTTGGTCAGTTATTTCACACTACTTTAGAGGCTAAAGGATTTTTTTTGTAGTTTTCATATTGCATTTTTACGGGAAACTTTTACGCTATTATAGTTCAATGTAAATATAACACTAAGAAAAACGTAAATTTAAAGGATTTGCCTGAAAGGTTTTTTGTTTTAGAAGGATAGTTTATTGCGTTTGTAGTTTATTAAAGTAATAAATGTGCGTAATTAGTAAGTAATTATAGTAGTAAATACTTGAATAATAATATTATAATTTGTATAATAATAAATTAAAAAAAAAAGACATATTGATTAGTGCTGATTAGAGTAGTAAAATATATTTAAAAAATACAAAACTGGTGTAATTTATAAATCAATATATAAGTTATAAATTTACGTCCTCACTGACATTTTTTCTGACATGTTCTGCAATTAACGAGAGACGAGGCATTAAGTATGTTCACTTGACAAAGTCTCTGGGCAGTTCTCTATGCAAATTTCTACATGTCTCTACTTTGTATACAAGTGTGCCTCTAAGCCTAAATAACTGCTTTCCAAATATGTTTTTGCATGAGGTGTTATTTCCTTTTAATTGGCATCTTTAGCGATAAAATTTTGTGTACTGACACAAGACTTTTTTTAACTGTCACATAACATAATTTGTCTTTTTTTATACATTTCTATTATATAAAAAAGTTGTTTGTGATGCTGCAATATTTTATTGCCTTTTTTTTACCTGGGCAGACCGTAACGAAGACACCCCATTCCTCCCATTGGATCTGTAAACTCCCCTGTGTTTTTCGATTATAAATATTATATTATAAATACAGTTAACAGTTAGAGAAGCCACGGCAATTTTATCTTATTAGACAATTATTCACTTTTATAGTAGTTCTTAGTTTAACAATAGTATATTCATAGCAGTTCTTAACGTTTTTACCACTACGTATCATACAATTAAATGTTTGAATTTAGTATCGTTTGTAAATTACAATATACTATAAGAAGTAATTTTATTTACTATATTTTGAACATTGGATTCAACAGAAACATGCCGGTTTTACAATCGAAGAAATTAAGTCAGTTTTATCTTAGAAATATAAATGAGAAAATAATTCATATTTTTAGTAATTGTACCCAGAGGGGTCTACAAACATTCCTGGGGCTCATCCAGTCTCTATAAAGTGGGTACTCCAAATTGAGAGGAAAATCTGACAGTCGAGTGTGATCTAGAATAAGTCACCGTCCTGCACAACCTTGAAACAGTGTAGTCTCTACCATCTCCTGAATTCAAGACCATTTATGGGTTGTAATGGTACAGGAATTTTTTATTTTTTTTTAGCTGACACAACTAAACGAGGAAGAGGCGGTAAAAAGGAGAATAAACAGTTAGGAGAGAGATAGAACTAACAGGGACAGTACGTGCTAGGTCGGTCCTTCTTCAAATCCAACTCCAGTTATCCTCCCAAATGGTTGTTAGGCGGCGACCTTCCTTGTAAAGCCAGGATAGTTATCAGCGTTTCTTCCACTAACAGCTTGAGGTGGAAGCGAATCTCTGAGAACCATTCTTATTACATTCAATACTCTGAATACCAGCCCTATTTACTTATATGAAATATATACTTCTCTGTATAATTTTATCACAGTTGATGTGGACTAAATCTCATCCTTATATTTATTTTTTCCCTTTACCACTACAACTTATGAAGCGTATCAGTGTTCAGTTTTTGGTAGAGACTTGGACAACACGTTGCAACGGTTGTTTTTTAAAATATATTTTTGTGCTTTTACATAATTAAAAATGGAATGTATATAGTACCCTAGGGGCTGTTTTTTATGATGTTTCCCCCGAAAAAGCCATTGGGATAATGGCGTAAGTGATTCCCTACAAGGCTGGCTGATGCTGAGTGCTCTCGAGAAATGCCGACTCCGGAGAGGATTGTATTACTGCCAGCTTGCCTGATTGATCATGCCTTCTCTACATTAAAATTTAAGATCCAGCTTCTCAAAGATTGCTGGTTCCTCTTTCTCGAGTTTAGCCAATCGCCTACTTTTTTTCTTCAGCAAGGTTAACCATTGGCATTATTCATCATTATTAGGATGCATATGAATATCTAATTGGGATCATTCATGAAAAACAATACTTTCGAAATGACAGATTCCATATTATGTATAGGAACCTATTTTAAAGCTTAATAAACGATTCCTATTTTCTCCTGAAATAATACTTTTATTTAGTTAAATAGTAGTTTATTGAGAATAGTGCCATACACATATCCCAAGGCACCAATATTGCCGTCAAAATCCCAACTGAGGAATAAAAAAAAAAGATATATATGTTTCTAAACGACTTACACACTATAATACGTATGTCAACGTAAAATTATATATTTTAAATAGTATCATGTAACTAACGACCTGTCACAAAAGACGAAAAAATTAAACTCAAACAATAGAAAGAAAAATTAATGTTAAAATAATATTTATTGAAAACTACAACTGAATAATAATAATACATCAAGTAAATAGATTGAATGATACCTAATGGCATGAGATGGAGGCAAGTTGAGAAACTACCCACTGGTAGTTTGTTTTTAGTACTCAACTAAAAAAATTCAACATAGAAGGTCACTTGGAGCATCATCAGGAATCGAAGAGATAGCTAAGTTTGAAACTAGAGGGTTTGAGTGTAAGTGAATTTTTTCATGATAGGATTAATATCTGGCTCAGGCTAAATCAGCAACATATGGAACATTAAGATCCTTATTGATGACATATAAAAAAAAATTGCGTAATGACTATTAATTAAATGAAATAATTATAATTATTAAATGATTTAGAGATTTAATTACGAATTTTGCAATTTTTGCATCATGAAATAACATTGGATAACTGCGTTGTGGCTTGTTATGATTATTATGTGAGATCATAAAAAATATTGAAAAACATATGAATTTTCGTCTAACAAACTCAATATTTTACTAATACCTTCCATCTTAACTAAGAAAAATAGGCTTTGTATTGGCCAATAGGGCTTAAAGGTTAAAGTGATTGTTTGATCTATCTCAAACTCCACTTATTTACATTTAGTCTTAATATTAACCCCTTACAGCCTTAGGTAAGAACTAAAGCTGAGCTCTGGGAGAACTAACATTTTTTTTTAATATTGTTTTATATTATATCTATATTTATATAGAACTAACATTTAACAGTTTATATTTCGTTGTAATCTCAGTGTTAAAATTTAACGAAACCTGAGCGCACTATAATCTCCAACTCTCTGGATATGAGTAAAGAAGCTAGAGTTTATATTTAAAATAACATGTAATAATATGTGGAAGAACGGGATGTGGTTTTTAAGATCATCTTTACCCCACCCGCTGCGAAGATATTAAACCCTTAAATCTTAAGGATTTAACATCCTCTCACATCCTTAAATCTTTTACCCGTATCATCACGTTTAATATTTATCATGAATTCAATGCTATCGGTTTAAATTACACCAATTTATGAATATTTATATATAATTCTTAATTTGGTAACACTAACTTATAAAATTAAATTTATATATCTCGTAACTGTGAAGAAGTCCTGAACTTTAATTGATAATATTTTCAATGTGCATTTGAAAAGCTGTCTCGTAATAGGAAAAATAGAGAAAGTGTAATGTGTCTCACTAAATTAGTAAATCTTGGTCAATCAGGTTGCAATATTTGTTTATCCTTTCTATGGAGTGGGCAGAAAACTCTGCAAATAACAAATATAATAATACAAAAGTAATACGACGAATTTTTAATAATTTTTAATTACAGAAACATTTAGTTATAGTTTTAAATTTTATTGAGATTTCTTTTGTAAAAAGAAATGTTAAGTTTCTTTTTTCGATTTCGTCATTCCTTCTGCATTGACTTAAAAAAACTACATAACATTTTGTTATAACTCCTAACAGTACCTAAAATGTTAAAATACCTATTAAAATGTTACCTATGTTTGTATAGTTTAAAATTTATCTTTTATTTTTTTAATATCAATTTATTCTTATCGATTATTGTTTGTACGGTTATGAAAAGTTGAATGGTGCCTTACGTCCACGACAAATGACTAAGCCGCCTTTACCAGAGTTATCAATTCAACCTTGTAAATGTACTGCAAATTGCCGCATAATTTCTTGCAGTTGTAAAAAATCAAAATTATTTTGTATTTCTCTATGCAAATTTATTAATAACAAATGTCTAAATATAAGAGTAATTGTTTGCTTACTTTATGCATATTTTTATTTAAATTTACTGTGGTTTTTTATATATGTATAATCTTTTTTATTAATAAAAAAGATTTTATTAATTTTATTTTTTTCATTTAACAATCCATCCTCACTTTCACCATTAAAAAAATTATAAATTATTACTGAAATAATCATTAAAATGATCTTACAGATTGTCCTCAATACATTTCCTTTATAAATAAGGGTAGAGGGGTAAAAAAAAAATGGACCAAATATTTGACCGGCAAGATCCACATTATTAATTTTTGACCTTTTCTTAACTTAACCAATAATCCATTGGTGGAATTCGGTCCTCATATTTTGCATACTCTCTTATCTCTAGCGCCCAGTCTAAATATAAAAAAATGGATTTATACCACTGTCGAAAATAACAGCTCATATGTGCTTATAAATAAGCACCTTCCTCTAGTAAATTCGCTAAATTTCCCTGTATTAGCGTCGCCAGAATTATAGAAGGAATATTTATCGGACGTGAAATTAGAGCGGTTCTAAAGGTCCAAAACTTTGATTCAGTTTTACAGGGCTTTGTAAAAGAAGCATGGGAATCTTTTAGAAAAGTTGTTCATGGTTTTTTGGGCAATAAGAGAAATGAAAATTATGTTGAACTTGTGAACAATCTCCTTCAAAAGTATCAACAGTTGGGTTGCAATATGTTCCTAAAAATTCATTTTCTTCATTATCATCTTGATTTTACTTCAAGATCAATCTCAAGATCAACCTCAAAGCAGTATAAAAATATAGTATTCAATTGAAAGGCACACAAAAGGTTAAATTTTGTAGACCAGCGTAATTGATGGATGCAAATGACAATTTAGTTATTTTTCTGCATAGTACATTTAAGTCAATCTTAAATGTCAAAATTTGATAAATATCTGAATTTTTTATTATAAAGTTTCATTTTGATATTTATTTGTAAGTAAGTTTTGAATGAAATTGGAGGTTTGAATAGGTGTTTCCGATCTTAAAACTGGAAACTTTTTTTTTTTTACATACATATTATTTTGAATAAATTAATCTGCCATAGCGAGTTGGAAGATTTATTGGGGCATAAAAAAAATCTCAGGGTCGGGCAGCTGGTATGGATTCGAAGAACATGCGGTGCTTTTCAATGTTCGTTTACCAAAGCTACAGAGAGGAGCCAAGAGAATATATCATTTTGTGTCGGTTGAATGGGAGCAAAAACAGGAATTGTTTCCAAAAAAAAACAGCAATCGATCATAAACGTTTCATACGAAACTCGTCATAGATCAGAAGGAATCACGGCGTTCAATGCAGGCATTCTACACAGGAAGGATCTCATGTAAATAATAATTGATAATAATAATATATAATAATAAGTAATCAAATACATGTCATAGTTAACGAATGCGGTTTTTTCATCGTTAAACCAAAACAAGCAAATAAACAATATCTGTTTGTTATTATAGGATTACTCTAGCCATGACGTATGTGCTTTTACTTTTCAAAAGCCCGAGTCTAACACGTTAATGGGAATCATCTCTTAAATGAAATTGGGTCCACATTCAGATATTGTCTAAGTAGCGGTCCTTCCGTTCTAAACAACTTTCGATTTCAGGTACGAGGTTATTCTCGTGCACGGTCCAGTTGGGACTTGGAGGTAACACTGTGGAAGCGGCACTGACTGTTAGGAAAGTAAGGAAACCCCTAATAAATAAATCACTTGTGAGGATAGTCATTCCGGCTGCCAAAGGATATACGTGCACTATTATTAGAGAAACCGAATTTCTAACTTATTCATGCATAACTGGAGCATGTTCAGAAATGGTATGGGGCTCTGAAAATGCATGTGAACCATTCTTTCTCTTAGGCTGGATCCTTTTCCAAATAATAACATTAAAAATCAAAAATCTAAAATACGATAAATATTTTGAAGAAATGTTCTGCTTATGTAGTGTTAGTTAGATTTTAGTAATTACCGTGAGGCTTAGCGAAGAACTTACGGTGAAGGAGCTGTGGGACAAAAGAAACTGTGATATTTCACTTACTACTGTTAATATTTTAAAGAGGTTTTGTCCCAAAAAGCTTCGTAATTTGTTTAGATCTTATATTGTTCCTTCAAAAGAATAATGTCATAACTAAAAAAAAACAAAAAAACAATTTTTCCAAAGAGGTATGCGAAACCTATTCAAACCCCCAATTTCATTCAAAACTTACTTACAAATAAATATCAAAATGAAACTTTATAATAAAAAAATCAGAAAAACGCCTTAGTTCTCCCAACTAATTACAAATTACTCACATGCATGACTATTATAAGACCCATTTGGACTTGCGGAGTAGTAGCAGTTTTGGGGCTCCACTAAGCCATCATCGAATCCTTACAAAATCCTTCGTAAAATACTTAATACTTCTTACTCTGTTACGAATAAAGTCATCCATAATGTGCTCAATGTCCCTTTTGTTGCTGATTTGGTCCGAATCATCCATATTCATCCGAAATAAAATAAATATGTTCAAGAAATAGAAAAGTAAAAACTATCGCTATGATTAAAGGTCGTGCTTATATGCCATATAAAAATCTAACTTCAGTAATAGTTTAAATATAATTTCATGACAAAATTTATTCCCACTCAAACCCACTACAGTAGTTTCAAACCTAATTCCGTGTTACCTATTTAATAGCTTCCTCTTCCATTCCCGATGATCCGAATATTACCGACTATTCGAGGCGAATGAAAAGATGACTCGTGACCTTATAAGTTGCGTTTGTTATTGGAGTACTACCAATGAGTAGTTTCTCTACTTGTCTTTACCTTTTGTATCATTGTATGTATCAATTATCCTAAATATTTATTGTGTAAGTATGATACAGTTGTAAATTTTAATAAATAAATTAGGAAAAGAAACAATACAATTTTAGACGAAAAATATCTATTAATTGATCATCCAGACTGGTTTAGTTTAATGAATGAATTATTGTTCCATTCGAATCCTCACCGAAGCTATTAAAGACAGATACTGCCTCTAGATTAGGGCTTAGAGGGGATAAAGAACTCGTTTGGGCTCTCCTGATTAGGAAGTAAGAAGTTCACGATAAGATCGTTGAGGATGACCGCTTAAGCCTTCAATCTCAGGCTCAATCGTAACACTTACAAGGTGTTCAATAGTAGTCTACACCTGAATGCCAGGTGTGTGACATCACTGATCTAATAATGTGTTTCTCTTTCGTCATTAGTTAATAAGCCCGGTGTGTTTAATAAACGAAAATTCTTATCAAATTAAAAAATAAGCCGCAATCGTATTGTATGAAAATGAAAGTATTCGAGCATATTCTCAAAGATATCCAGCTTATATGAATTCCTAATCGATCGATGAAGCTCTTTTTTGACAGACAATGCTTGGTCTTCCGGTTTCTGGACCAAAGAATATTGATTACGTACAAAATTCAGAATACTGTATACTTCAAATCTTAACATAACACAATAAGTTGGAAGTCTATAATTTTTATCACAGGCTAAAAGTAAATATTTCTATTTATTAAAAATAATAGAAAATAAAGTATATTACAACCCAAGACAGTTCTTTGTGACTTCAATTCAATGCTCAATGTTCAACACTTCAATACTGGTTTTGCAGTGAGGTGATTTTTCCGAGATCAAGCTCATTCGCCCAGATATCCACCAATAATAGTTATCCATGATGTTGAGGCTGGATCGACTCCAGGAGAGCCTACAGACCCCACAGGGTGTATCCGTGGCTTTTAATAGATTAAATAATTTTTCTGCCACAGCTTGATGAACCTGGGATCTTCAGCACATCAACTCATCTCCCTCTCCACTGGGCTATACCTGTTTAAATAAATAGAAATACTGAAATTTTCGAATTCCATATCAGTTGCAATCCATTCTGTGAATGTTAACAGGGAGACCGTTTATAACTCCTTTTTCCTCTCCTCGTTTGTTAAAAAAAATAGTTGAATGGCGAGAAAAAGTGGAGCATCTCTATCCCTAACGAGCTGCTTCCAGAGGCTTTATCTTTGAAGTCTTCTTTTGTCGAGAGTAATCTCGTGTTTAGTGGCCAAAGCGCCCTTCCGTCACAGCCGAGGAAGGAATAAAAGAGCATTGTTCAGTCACTTTCATGTATAATTTGGAAATTACATGGAACCATGTTCTTACATACATTTAATAATCCTCATACCAATCTTTTAAGAAAAAAAAATATCCTTATTATATAAGACTTAAGCTTTATTATATTTTGTAAAAAGATCATTTTAAAAATTTACCAGTAAAAGCATAACGACATTTAAAAACCGTAACGAAAGGTTTCAGTCTCCTTAGGGATTGTAAGAATTATTCACTGAATCAGGCTTAGGTAAGCTATTATCAGAGACATACTACCATTGCAAACGCGATGCTTTATATTTCTTACAAATACTATTATAATGCCTATGACTACTTATAATGAGATAATTATGGAAATTGCACTAATATTCATACACAGTTATTTTTCACCAAAACGTTGTCAGAATATTGGCTTTAGAATAATCACTTGCTAAATTGGCTCCGCTGATAAAGCAATGATCTCAAGGAAAAGTCAGATCCTTTGATCTGAATAATATTTAAATAATGAAATGCAATGGCTCCCCCCCCCTTATACTTCATATATAATAATTATATATCATTAATGAATAAGAGACATATCCCTCTCTTCTTCAAAGGTTGACGTGGTAGATTGACTAGGAGTTTATTAAACAAAGATCCTTTTTCATTTCATTGAATAGCATTATGTTTATTGGGTGCTGATCATAGTTCCAAGATAAAGGATAAATCTACTTACAAATCTTTCACGTCCAAACCATTATTCAAATTAAAAAACTTTTTTTTCAACTTTAATGACATAAAATAGGATAGCACACTGAAATAAAATAAAAATGTTTAAGAAATAGAAAAGTAAAAACTGTCGCTATGATTAAAGATCGTGCTTATCTGCCATACAAATAAATAAATATATATATATATATATATATATATATATGCTAATTGAAATTACCAATGAATTACCAATTTTATATTAAATAATTAAAAATAAAATATTTAAAAAATAATGACTTGGACGCGCGTATCCCTGAGATACAAACACTTTTTTTTACCTATTTATTGTAGGAATCTTCGGTCAAGAGTGGTAGGGTTGGGTCGAAAGAAGAGAGAAATAAAAGTTTATACTCAAGGAACTCAGAAAAAATACAAATTTACTTTTTAAAAAGTCAAGTTATATCAAATTATTCTTACCAATTATTTCCAGGAAAGTGGCGATATTTTGATCAATTCCATCGTTTTTTAGCACAGCTTTCACGTCCAAAGCATTATTCAAATTAAAAATATTTTTGTCGACTATAATGATAGAAAATAAGATTGCACACTGAAATAAAATACAAATTTTCAAGAAATATAAAATAAAAAGACTTTTGATCATTGATGCAATCAAAATCAATCAAAAAAAGAAGTCTAATAGTAATAGTATGGTCTGTAATAGTTTGGGTCAGGTGAAAATTAAATTTATTTGCTTGTTTAAATTACCAATGAACTAAAAATTTTAGTTTATTACATAACTAAAAATAAGGTATATAAAACTACTTGAATTTACGTATTCCTTAGATACACAACACTTTAACCTAACTATTTATTGTAAGAATTGTCGGCCAAAATTGTGGTGGGGTTGGATTGAGAGTAGAGGGAAATATTAAAACCGACAAGGATCAAAGAAAGTTTGATGAACATTTCCACTGCATATATGACAGATACGCGCGCCTATCATTTTAATTAAATTATAATTAACATAACTGAATTATTATTATAATTTCAAGTATGCACATGATAGTTACGATCTATAATTACAGTAATTATTATTACAATGTATAATCGCAATTTTATAATGACAATAACAATGTTGAATACTGTTTGGTACTGAGGTTTGGCCGTGTCTAGTCCCGCTAGTCTCAGAGAAGGACTCAGCAACGGGGATTAGTCAAGTAGTGTGGACGTAGAAGCTTTATAGTCCACGTCTCTGAGACCTGGTCCATGCTATGGTGTAGTAGTGAGCACATAGCTTAAGGCACATTTAAACTATGTAACTGCTCAATGCCCTTTATTTACCCTGTTAGGATTTTATAGGAATTGTAAAAGCTCTTAACACTACGTGTTCATGATATATAAACAGTTTATTTATTACGTAAGCGAAACAAGATAAACTGTTGGACAAAACTAAAATTTTATTACTCAAAGTTTATTATTACTGAATAATAAAAAAGTTTATGCTATTATAAATCTTTTTCATTTCTAAACTTTAAATAATGGCATTGATATTAGCAGACGGTTCTGGTATACCATATCATATGATAAATCATGTATTCTAAATTTTAGTGATTGTTTGATTATCATAAGCATATGATTTCAAATGAAATCTGTTAATTTCGAATGTGTTGCCATCTAACCATAAATCTTTTATTTCTTTTTTAAGATAAATAATATATATATATATTACACCAAACGAAATTTCTTGAGGTAGTCATCAACCATTTTAGTTGGAAAGGAAACTTAAATGACCCCGAATAGATTTTACGAGTATTAAAATGAAATTCTAATGAGTTTGTAGTTGAAAGATTACCATTACGATATAAATTTATATCGTGTTCCAAAAACTAGGGAGAGATTCATGTCCAATTTCCGACCGGACATTAAATATTTAATTATTTCAAACGGACTTTCTGAATGCCATGAAGTTTTTTGTTGGTTTCACAGCTACCAACAACTCGGAAGTAACGTATGGATGGTGTTTGGCTCTTTTTCATTATATATCCGCCTTTTACTTTCAATAATTATAACTATTTAAAAATAATAGTATGTTTATAAAAAATTAGCATTATAAAATAAATAATTACTTTACATATCTCTTAATTCCCAAAATTTAGCAGAATCACATTTGACGGAATTACTCGGAAAAGATCCTGTGTTGAATATTTTTACTTGATGAGCATGAAGGCATGTCCTTTATGTATAGATTAGCACATATCTCTGCTAATGTTCAAGTTTATAACACTAAACAATACTCATATATTTAATACAAAGCCATGTTTTATATTTCTTTTGATTCATTAAAGTTATTTTATTACATTGTCATAGTTACTTTTATTATTAAACTTATCTGGAGGCTATAGAACTAAAAGGGGTAGCTCAGCCTGTAGAGTGTTGAGTTGCTATGCTCAAAGTTCGGAGGTCGAATCCGGCTGTGGCAGAAAAATTATAATTTTTTGGAAGGAAATTATTCTGTGGGATCTACAGACCCATCAAGAGCTCACCCGGCCTCTATGAAGTACTGTTTGTTGTTACTTTAGGGTCATCAGCGCCTGTAAATTTTTGATTTTCATAATTATTTATCTTAAAAATAAAAATAAAATACTAAAAAAATATATATGGATATTTATAATAAGGAAATAAAACAACAAATGCACCTCTAGTATGGGCTTTTCTTCCCTTTTTATATATTTCAACTTATTGGCTGGACTTTCATCCCACATTGTTTGCCATCTTTATCTATTACATTCTTTAAGGGAGCAAATAAGTTCTTGAGCGGTAAGAATAGCTGTGCCTCTACCTGGGAGGGTTAGAGCTGCTCGAGCTCGAGTTTATTTTTAATTAACTGTCAAAAATAGGATTTTATTTTTAAATGAATTTACAAATTTAAGTGAGGAACAATACAATTTTTTAAAAAATTGTGTTTTATTTTCTAATACTTAAATTTTCTGTTTCTCAAAAGGCTGTTTCAGTTTTATTTACTACTGAAAAAAAATCTATAAAAAGCATTTATTAAAATTTGGCCTGTCACTAAAGACACTTTAGATTTGTAAGTAATTTAAACATGGAACAGGAAGTTCTACTTAGTTGTTACAAATAATATGCGATCTACAACTAAAAAAGAAAATTAAAACAATAACTATACCAACAAATGAACGAAACTATCTCATTCCCGACAATACCCACATGTTCCGGGGCCCAGATGAAGAATATTTTTTTGCTTATTTGGTTTAGCATTATTAGATATTCGTGAATGCGTTGGACTATGGGTGAATGGGTTGTGAGAGTACATATTGTTCAATCCCTGGAGGGGGGCGCTAATTGAATCGGAAATTATTACTATATTGTCGGTTTGTATATTTGTCATGGAGAAATGTAGAGCGGATGCTATGGCATTTAGGTCGGCGGTATAGACGTTGCAGAGGTGGTGTAGCTTTTTTTATGGGTGGAATTGGGCGTAATAATGGCAGGTCCAGTTGAGCTGTCAGACTTTGAGCCATCTGTATATATTGCAGTTTGTCGTGGTAAAGATTGCATCAGTTCACAGAACATTTTTCGATATAGTGCGGTCGGGGTGTCTTGTTTACGGAACTTAGACAGTTGTAGAAATACTTCGGATAGCCAGGGTGGTGTATATGTATCTATTTTATTATGGAGTGATATGTCTTTAAGGAAGGTGATTGCAAATGAGATTCTTTCTGTGAGAGGGAGAGTCGAGTTCGGTTTATTATGGCAGAAGTGAACTTAGGTTTAAATATATATTTATGAGTGGGATGATCATTTTGTAGGTGTACTTTGGAAACATAATTGATAGCTAATTTCTATCTTCTAAATAAAAGGGAGGAAACTTGGCTACTTGGAAACTTGGCTAGGATTCGTAAGCGGGCCGAAGTATAGATAAAGAACCCATAATCAAGCTTCGAACAAACTAGTGCCCGATAGAGTTTCAGCAATGTAGTCCTATCTGATTTTTTTTATTGTAGGAATCTTCGGTCAAGAGTGGTAGGGCTGGGTATATGTATATATATATCCTATTTTTTTAAGGCTGATGTTTTTATTGTAGTTATAAGACGTTCCCAGGTTAATTATCTGTCAAATGTCCTAAAAATTTGTGGTGGTCATTGAATGGTAGTAATTAATTTGCTAAATATAATGCTGGGGAAGGTGGAGTATTTCTTTTCCGGCTGAATAAGAGGCATTCTGGTGAAAGGTTTTTTCTGGTGAAAATTGAAGACCTATAACTTGGGACCAATTGATTAGTCTATTGAGAGATTGTTGAAGTTTGTACTGTATGTGTGAAATGTGAGATAAAGTAGAAACCGTACTGTCTCTGATCCCAAGACCTTTCATGGGTTTAATGGTACATTTTTTGTGTGTGTTTTGTATAAAAAGCAAAAGACACTAAACTTCATATTTTGTAATATTAGGACATATATATATTTATATATACACACATATATTAAGAGTTTCCTCAAATTGAGGTTTCCTTCAACCAAACACATTAGTCAACCAAAAATTTCATTTCGTTCCTTTTTCCATTACCTCATATCTTGTATATCCCCCTCTCTTAGACATTGACAGTGCATGCTTTCACTCAACTTCTTCCGTCCACCTTTTTTTTATTCGTCGTTTTCTCCCTTCAGCACTTGTATTAATCATTATATAGAAAATATTGTAAAATCAAGTACATATATAATCCTTTTTATTTGTCTTAACTTCTTTTAGAAGGATTCTCTTTTATAAGGTATAGGAGTTTATACTTTCAAAGAAAATCTCTCCCCCTAATACAATACAATCTAGTCTTTTCCTCCCCTCACACACGAGGATAACCTCTATCCCTTCCTGACGTACCCAAACCCTTTTGATCTCTGGTTCTTCTTATCCTGATTGGATTCTATTGGAAGTTTATGGAAAAATCCTTTCCTGGAGCGGAAGGAAAATTATGATGATTTTATAATGTTTATGTATAAGTCGCAATGTTTTTTGTTTTTTTTTTATTTTATTCATTTCTTAAACGATGTATTCTCCTGTACTTATTTATATAAATTTCATTTTTTTTTTCCAACTAACTAGATTGATGTTTATTTATACAGAATGTTTAGTTCTGTTTTTTAGTTCATTACTTTATTTATCTTTTACTCTTTTTATTTACACCATCCACGGTCAGTTAATTTTAACCATTTTTTTTAACTTAGTGTCATAAATGAATTTTTAAAATTTGATCATTGTATAGTGATTAATAAAGCATCCTGCTCTCAAAATATTTACAAAAATCTGCCTTATGAATAACCAGGGCCTTGCAGGGTTGACAGATCCGAGGGATGGAATGGGGTGTTCTGTAGGCACATTAGGTATGCTGGTCTTCCTCTTGTGAATTTTCCGCACTACATTCTACCAGCGTATAGAGAATAAAGCCAGCCAAGTACTGAAAATATAACATTCTCGAGTTTTTCAAACTGCCTTTTTTCCATTTTTTAAAATTTTATTTATACAAATAATACTGGATAAATGAAACGGCATGGCTTCTTATTATATTAACCAGACCCTTTGGTATTTTGGTATAAATCTTTACCAAAAAAACATTCACAAATTGTTCTTGTATGAAATTACTCGTGATTTGAGAGGAAGCGATGCCGTCAGAATTTTTAGTTTTCAAGATTTTTTTAAAAATCATATATAATAAAAATATTCATTATTAACATCGTCGTTTAATCTGTAACAACCTACAGCAAATCATATCGAAATAGACATTCATGATCGATACCCAATTGTAGTTTTACTAATCGATTATACAAAAAATGTTGAAGTCAGTACTATATTGTTTTCTTTATATTATGCCAATTTTTGTGTTATTTTTTTTAATATTCTTTTTCTTTTATTTTGCAGTACATCGGGACGTTGGATGTTCCTAAACCTTCAACCAGGGTGGAAATAGTCGCTGCAATGCGACGGATTAGAGTAAGTACCAACAAGATATAATTTTACTTTCCAATATAATACCATTTATTTAAAATAATATAAAGTATATAAGATAATACATGTGCAGTGGTCTTGATATTCTTCTAGGGACTAGCTGTATAACGTATTCAGTGAAATATACCCTAATAAGGAAGGAATACACCCTGATAAGGAATATTATTTTTAAATATTTATCGTTTAAATTAATTTAATAAATGAGTTCAATAATTACTTTTTGTGCAGTACGTTTTTTCTGGTTAATAGTAAATACCAATAGTATTAGTTGTCAATTATGTAATTTATATGACATGCAATATTTCGCTATAATCAGCCCCTTAATACTTCACTTTATTGCATTTGTTTACTGTTGTATTGCACTTAATTGTTATATTTTATGTGATGGTAGTTTCAGAGTAGCAGAAGACGGTGTTCTATTAATTGCATGCAACCAATTAATAGGAGTGATAGCTGTTTATTTCTAGTTGTATTCACATTCTCCCATTGCATTCTGATTAATTTTGCTGTTTTTTTTATCAATTTATAAGTCATATTTCTAATAATTAGTTCAGTTATTTGAACGAAAATTACATTAGACTTAAATAAATTGTGGGTGAATCATAAACAAATGTTTTATTGAAAACTAATTGTTTTAAACAATTATAGCAATAGTAATGATGAATTTTATTTAAGAAGCAAAGAAAATAATTTAATATGCACATCACACATTTTTTTTTCTCTTTCTCCAAAACATTATTTAAAAATAATTACAACATAAAGCATATTATGAACTGTATTTTCAATGTTAACACCTTGTGTTACCCTAGGTATTTTAAGGTTAATCACATATTCTTTGTCTATTAATATCCTCCTAATTTGATTTATCAATAATCCTACTAATATTGTATATGCTAAAGATGGTATGTTTGTCTCTCTTTCACAAAAGCAAGAGAGACAGTTTTTTGTGTTGTGTGGAGAATCCATTATAGTACATAATTAAAGGCAAATCAGGAACTTAGCATCTTGAAATTTGCAGATAGGTTCTTTGTATAATTCAAGAAAGAAATTTGGATAATTCCAACTCCAAGGGTTTCCCCTTTAATTCAAAGATTGTATTGAATTCGTCAGATTTGAAGTTAGACATCTGAAATTTTGGATGTACGAGTAACTTATAGTTAAAAAAAATTATTTATTTAAAATGATCTTTCACGAAACTTTATATGGCAGACCAAATTCCACGCGAGCGAAGCCAAGGGAAAAAGCTATTTATAATATAAAGTTACAACTGCACCAGTCAATAGAAATTTAATATATCCTTATTCTAGATTTGTTATTAAGGAATTTTATTTTGTTTCAAAACATTTTCTTTTTGTTAAATAAAGGAAAATCAGTAACTAATTTTAAGCAAATAATTGTTTTTAAAATTATTTGAATTAATGTGTTTTGTTACTCTTCTTTCACGTATAATACTTTCTATGCTAGGCTGTTTTTTTTTATCCTTTAGCTTTTCAACTGTACTAATTTTACATAACTAATACTAAATTAATTTTTCACGACACGTCCTTTAGTAGCTACACTGTACAGTTCTTAGTTAATAAATATTAATGTTTAGTTTGTTAAAATTAATTGATATAATAGTAAGCAAATTAGCCGCTAATGAGTTCCCTTTAATGACATTACGTGTTTACATGCGAGTCGTCTACAACAAACAACATGTAATATATATTCGAAACTAAAGATAATATTTGTTTTCAGCCACGTAGATGTATATAATATTGTGCATAATATAATATGCGGTTGTTTAATACTGTAATAAATCCTAATCCCAAGATCGCGGGTTCGTGGCCCGGCAGGTGGCCCTAGGATTTTTTAAAGGGAGTAAAAAATCCTTAGTTACGCCATCCTTCGGAAGGGGCGTTAAACAGGGGTACCGACCACGTACGATGTCAGATACTCGTTAAAAATCCCTATCCTAATTAAACTTGGATAGGAAAAATTTTGAGCTCCCACTGTAGTATCGTCCGATTAGCCATAGTAGCATAAAGTGACGTTAAATGAAGAAACAAACGTAGTTCTGATCGTTCGGAGAAATGAAAATAATCACTTTACTTTTTATTACTATTTTTTATTAGATGTGATTTTATTACTATTAGATTTTTTAACTTCAACGCATCAATCCACACCTCGAATTTTTTAGCGTTTTAAGATAAAATGTATTCAACCGGAACGAAATATCAGACGAATGTAAATGCCTCAACATGGATAGTTGAATTTATATTTTTAAAGACCTATCAGTTATGAAATTTTGACTTAATATTATCCTGATGCTGCGATGGTATATGGAAGTAGGCTTTGCCTGTCAAGAATAAAGAAATATCTTTAAAGCAGAATCATTTACTGAAAAACAGCTCAGGCCTCTGTCACAGGCAAAAAGGTTTATATTTATTATATTATATTATTATATTATTATATTTATATTATTTGTTTAGCTCTTGAAAATGACAGTTACCCAGAAAACGTTTAAGCAATTAATGTAAATATTATATGAGCTATAAAAAAAAAGAAGAGAAAATTTCAAAAGCTAAAAGCTTATCTCTCGTGGTATTTATAACAACATAATGTCCATTACAATAACTGAATATATTATTTAGTTATTTTAAACAAATTAATTTTTGACTTCGTCTCTACAAACATCTGTTTAACTGGGTTTTTTTCCTCTTCCTTAAATAAAATATGTGTTTAGAACACATGTTTATAATCATATAACTGATTATCTCATCAAATCAAATAATAAATTAGTTTTTGTCTAGTTATGAAGGCAATGTTTTTTGTTCCTAAAAATAAACATGACGTTCATTAAGCGCATTTCTTGGTCCTCTTTGTTTCCTTGTGCATATTTATATCAAAACCACCCTAACCCGATGCCTAATAAACTCTCTCTATTAGTATCATTTCGTTCCACATCTCGAACAGAGATTGAACTCAAAACGCTTACCAGCCTCGACGAATGCTGAAGCTAATGCGCCTTTTGCGATCTCCCACGAACCCTATGGCAAACTAATTGGGCCCTGCTTTCTCATCCTCTAGCCCTCCTCGGTCCAGCTCATTTCCGATGGTGATTTTGATGCCCTCCTTCAAAAGCAAACTTAATAGCCACTGATAGGGCCATAATGTTCCCACTAACGACCAGTTTATCACCATATATGCAAATTATAATTTGAAAGCTCCTTCTCTTGCCAAGTCCAATCGGTCTTCTGTTGTAGTAATTGTTCTCAATGGTAATTTAAAATAAATGGAAGCTGTGGTATATAAGTATGTATTTATATATAGAAGTATGTGATGCAGGGGATAAAATCCTGAATGCTTTCATATTTACTGATGGGTAGCATTTCTGTCTGTAAAGTGATAGCAATCGCCGGTGAGTCTAAAGATAAACGTACAATGCCCTAGTTCATGGTCCATTCAGTGCTGTTTGAAACCATTATCATATCAGTATCCTTATGGACCACCTATGCAATGTGAGGGGGAATTCTGTGCAACCATCTCCGGTTCTGCTGGCGTTCCGCCCACTGTGCTCTTTCAATACTTGTGATGCTTGAAGATTCAGATGGATAGGGTATCGGACTGCTCTTTGAGCATAAGATAGTGGTCGACCCCCTCTGTCCCGCCTGTGGAGTCCCCGAGACAGCAGAACACGTGATCGTTTCCTGCACCGCGATGGACAGACATCATTCCAGGTTGTCGGCAAAAACTGAGATGTACACCCTCGCCGAGGACGACTTCCCCCGGTTGATGGAAGAAGAGAACTATCCTTTCTTCAGGGAGTTCGTCTACGGGTGGAAAGACGTGGTCGGGCCTGCGCTCTTCAATCTTAGCAGGACCCGGCCCCTCGGCGAGCCACCGGATGGGGAGCCGGAAGGAGAGCCAGACGAGGATGGCCCCCTGGAGGAGATGGAGGACCGGACAGATGTGGCGGACCGGGAAGGCTGGACGGCACCCGGACGGATGCAGACCGGCAAGGAGGCCTAAAAGGTGCTGCCCCATCAGTAAGGTGCACATCCGTGCACCGGGCAGCACCACAGATTTTTATTTTATTTTGTTTTTTATTTGTACCCAGAAGATTAGATTAAACGGTACCCCCCAAATTTATTTTGTATAATAAGATGATTTGTTGAATAAAGAGTAGTTTTTTGGCAGTGGTGGGCGTGCATAAACCCAACGTATCAACCCGGCACTACCGAACCCTGTATGCCAGCAATGGCAGGTAGGGGGAGGAAAAAAAAAAAAAAAGGATAGGGTATCGGAACCTTAGGAAGCGATTTTTCGATTCCTGCTAGTAGTGCGGGGACAGTCATCAGTTGATCTATTGAATGTTCTCCAATGTCCAAAATGTAGTATATTGATGTATTTTTTTTAACTTAGGAATCGAAAAAAGTTAGCAGCCACGAGAATGTGTTTAATGATAAGTCTCTCCCCAAAGACCCTTTTTTTGAAGTCTCTCGTTTCGGTAAAAGACGATCTGAACGTATGAGAGGGCGTATTCCGAAAAAATAATTCATTGGTTCTTGAAGAACGATTGCCTTCCGCAGCGTTTAACTAGATAAAAACCTGCGCTATATTTATTTAATAAACAGTTTGATCGTATTACAATTGCCATTTCTTTGGAACTGATATTTTATATTATATGGAAGACGACCAAACACATGATGCCGTGAACCCGTTTGGCGGATATTAGAAACTATAACATTAAATACCATCAAGTTAATTAAAGCTAATAAAGAAGCTCTGAAAATGTACACAGTAAAAACATACATAAACTGCTGTTCAGTTATATATTAAAGGGAATACGTCTACTTTGTTGTGTCTATACTTAAAGTAGTTGCCCACACTTAAAGTAGAGACATTTCAATATTTGGAGTATGCATTAGCCAAAAGAAACGACATAGAGAATAAGATACAACATACGAAAATATTATCCTTCATACAGCTCTAAATACGCAGACGTACAGCAAAACACTAACATATTTTATAGTGACTTTGACTGAGATAAACAGTGATAGGATAAATGTACATATTTTGTTGATAATTTACAAATGCCTTTAGTGGCATTTACTTATACCAGCATTCATGTATAAGCTACAGTCCTTAAATCTCAAGTCCTTAAATGCGAGGAGGTGAATAAAAAGAAGCTGGATGAGTGATCTTGTATATTGTGGTGCTGGGAGCTAGTTGAGGAAGAGGTAAAAAAACAAACAAAAAAACCTCTACTACTACAACCGGTAAACGGGTATGGGTTTCAGTACATGGCAGAGACTGTACTGTTTCATGGACAACGGTTCTGCAAGGAGGTGACTTGTCCTTGGTCATGCTCAACCCCCAGATTTTTCTCCTCATTTTGGGTACCCTATTTTTATAATATTTTACAGAGATTAGGTGAGCCCCAGGAGGGTCCCAGATCCCATATGATTCATCTCCCGCTACAAACAGACTAAATAAAAGTATTGACTGCAGCGGGATTTGAGCCAGGATTTCCGGCATGGCAACTCAGTGCTCTACCACTGAGCCACTCCACTACCCCCTTCAGGAAGAGATACTTGTCTGTAATATACTTATAATATAGTTTAAAATTTTATGTTCTTTTGTCTTAAAATCAAAATTTTGGTGGTTGTTGTAAATTCAAATTTGATTTTTTCCTAGTATTTAATATTATGCACCCACTTTTTAATAGATGACATATTTAGCATTATTTTATAACAATAACGTAATTTTTTCATAATTGGCCTCTTATAGTTTATTAGATCAGACTAAAAAATAATATTAAAACATCTTCCTTCCAGAAAAAGATGAACAACGGACATTTTTAAACATGACCGAATTACAGTGGTAAATAAGCACTAAAATGAGCGAGCATATTTATGGGAAGCTATGATTCATCTACCGACAGTTTATGTATTTGGGAATATCTTTACTACCTAAATAAAGCAAAACACGTTTCCACAACAAGACTATGTGGAAACTTTCTTTTAAAATATTGAATTCATCATTACATGATTTTCAATAATAATTTCATTATTAAAATTATTATTAACTTACTTAAATAATCTTCTTTCTCCCTAAATATTGATTTTTACTGTCACTGGAGGAAATACCGATGTTTTATTTCACAAATGTGTTAAGTGCAAATTTTTCAATGTACCTATGTCACAATTGGGTCCCGCAAAAGAACCTTTTGAAATTGTATCCTTAGAAACAATTGGTGGTTTTACTGGAAATAGAAGTACAAAGAAATATCTGCACCTAATTATAGATCACTTTACTAGATATGCTTTCATTGCTACATCTAAGACACAGATTTGCTAAAGACTTTATAAAATTAATAAAAACAGTGGAAAATAAAGGCAAAATCAAAACTTTGTTAACAGATCAATATTCTGGAATCAACTCCACACAATTTAAACAATATGTGAAGTCAAGAGGGATAAATTTAATATTCACAGCAGTAGACTGTGCATTATCAAATGGGCTGAATGAAAGAACAAATCAAACGTTGGTTAACAGAATACGGTGTAAAATATATGAAAACAAGGAACGTCCATTGACTATTATAGCGGAAGAATGTGTTGAAGAATACAACACTACAATCCATAGTTCAACGGGTTTCACACCAAATTATTTGCTAACAGGAATTGACAACTCAATCTTACCAAAACAATTGGAAAAAAATAAAAAAGAGAACTTAGAAGAAAATAAAATAGATTTTGAGAACTCGAAAAAAATACATAAACAAAATAAGAAGTATTATGACAGAAATTTAAAGGAAATCATATATAAAGAAGTTGACTTGGTTTACATTCAATATAGTAATGGCCTAAACAGAGGTAAATTGGAAGTGATTAGATCAGGCCCTCACAGAATAAAAGAAAAATTATCTAACGTGATGTATATCATCGACAGTGGATTCAAAAAGAAAGAATCAAATTTATTTCACGCCAGCCAATTGGTTCCTTATCGGGATGATGACTGTAGTCCTCTTCCAAAAAGGGGGATGTAAGTTTGAATACTGACGCCAAACTTATATAAGTCATATGACAGACGTGAGATAACCTGCAGAGACAGGTGTGAGCGAGGTTATAATAGACATTATAGACTGCTATTGTAGAAATAAAGTATTGAGTGTAATTACTGAATATTGACTATTGTGTTGATTCAGGTATGTTATTAAAGATACCTGGAGTTATTTAGTTAGTTATAAATTTGTAAATATGTTCTTTTTAATTACAGTTCTGAACTGCATCCACAAGAGTTTTATTCTATCACCTCATTGGTTAAGTCCTTGAATTCATGACTTACATATAGTTTATAGTCCACTTAAAAATAGATAAATGCGGTCTTAGGCTGTAGAGAACATTGCATTAAAATTATGAGAAACAAAAAATGTATTGATTTGATTTTGTGTAACTTGTGTTCTCTTATAAAATCATATAAATAACAATCTTATAAAATAATATAAAGAACAAACATCAGATGTTTTGAGAAAACGGAGATTTGCATATTATAACCATTTGTTAAGAATGAAACCTATTAGACTTACGAACCGGATTTTTAAACTATTTCAAAGGAAACAAGACCTAGCCAGCCTGATCGAGATTTACAGGAGATGGATATTACCTATGAGGATGTTCTGGAAAGCAACCATCTCAGGATGACTCACGTGGATACTCACCTTGGTTTTTAAGAAAAACCATGGCTATAGACGGGAAATAAATGTATGGAAGAAAGAAGCGAGCTGCACCGACGACGAATGAGGGAGTACTGGACAAACTTCAAGAAGAAATACAAAAAAGACAGTTGAAGCGACATGTCCTTAGTAGGCCAATACGAAAACAATATATATATATATATATATATATAAACTAGCTTTTGCCCGCGGCTTCGCTCGCGTGGAATTTGGTTAGCCACACAGTTTCGTGAAAGATCATTCTAAATAAATATTTTTTTTTTGTAACTATAAGTTACTCAAACTTCCAAAATGTCAGATGTTTAACTTCAAAACTGACGGATTCTATACAATCATTGAACCCCAATTGTATTAAAGGGGAAACCCTTGGGGGTGGAATTATCCATATTTCTTTCTTAAATTATACAAAGAACCTATCTGCAAATTTAAAAATGCTAAATTCCTGATTTGCCTTTAATTGTGTACTATAATAGATTATCCACAGAACACAAAAAAATGGCTGGGGGACTCGTACGCCCGTGCTCCCCCCCCATAAATCCTCCCTTGCTGTAGCCTATGTGTTATTCTGATGTATAATATAGATTACTGCAAAGTTTCAACCAAATCCGTTCTGTAGTTTTTGCGTGAAAGAGAGACAAACATACAAACTTTCAAATTTATAACATTAGTAAGATAAGATTCTCGTTATTTAATACATTATAGGACTGAACTCTAATTCCTAAGCCCTAGATTCTATTAGGCCTACAGAGCTGCGAATGAACTCAAATTGTAGGAAATAAAATCTTCTTTAAAAAAGGTCTGTTACGTTTTTTTTACAAAAACACAACCATTAGGAGATACAGGCCAAAAACAGAAATAATTCCGAAAATTTCATGATTTTCGGTCGTTAATCGAAATAAAATATAGCCTATATTTTAAGTTGGACAATAATACGTATCTGTGCCAAATTCCATTAAAATCGGTCCATTAGTTTCGGAGATTAGCCCGGACAAACAGGAGATTTTTATATATATAGATTAATATTTATGAGGAATTAATTAATTAATTGAAAGTGACTGATTTTGTGGGGAATTTTCGGTGTAAATAGTGATGAGAAGTTTTTCTGTGAAAGGCACATCCCGTTTAACTTCTTAATAGCCGAACAAATGTATGAGATTCGCTAAGCCATCTTTCCCCGTTTTTGTAATGCAAATAATAAGGGGAATGCCATGTACGTAAACCGCCATAAACAATGGACTGGTAAACCAAATAATTAATTAAAATACCTACGGGTAACAGAAGTAATAGAGAACTTAGTTGTATGCATCTTATATTTAAATAAAAATTATAAATCTCGGATGGACAAACAAATTGATTTTGTTCATAAATAATTAAGACAGAACCCCACAATGTAAACCACCGCCTAGGAAGGTTAATCCAGTGTCTACGGACAAAGAAAATTTCCTATTACAACAGGTGAGTAGCTTTTAATCCAGCTCTAATCCAACCAATAATGGCTGGCTTGACCGTAACCAGGATAAAGGGGCCTATCATACTTGACGTTGTTACAGGCCCCCTTAGAATTAGTGGCATAGCTATCAGATATGGATTTGGATAGAAGAAAATACTCTACTCGATGAACTTCAAAGGCAATCATTGAAAGCCTCTCAGGATTAAAAGTCTGTCACTGTCAAATACAGATGACCACAAGGCTCACTGAGGAAACTACGTCAATTTATTGACAAGTGAAGGATCAAGACAAACCATTGGCTGATAGGGGATTTCAATGCTCGGCATCGTCTACGGCCTAACAATAGAGCTAATTCAGAGGTTTAATAATAATTAAACATCAGTCCTCCTTTCAATCAATGTTTTCTAACGAGCCAGCCACAATGGTTTTATAGCAATATCGAATTTTGTCACAAGATATTTAAAACATCCATTTCATTAGTTTTGATTAAGTTGGTAATTTTTTGAATTCGCATCCAACAGTATTGAGAATACCTGTCCTTTAACATGTAAATTTGAATATTCCTCCTTAGTCTGCTGCCATCAAAATTCCAAGCTTTTTCCATCCACTCCATCCCAGTGTAAAGTTTACTAAATTTTCTTTTAAGTTTTATGAAACATTTGCTAGATATTGTTTAAGACCGATCACAATTGACAAAACATGAGTAACGTGTTTATGATGCATTCGCATAATAAAAAGCAGAACACTAAAGCTATAGAGGAGCATTTAAATGAGATGTTGCCACAGAATAGGGTTCCCCTCAAAGCCAATAAAAGCTTTAGCCTGTTAATGCAAGAACTTAAAAACTTCTTAGCCCTTCCAACTTTTTCTGAAATTTAAAAGGGTTTTTAAATATCGTTGGCAGGGCGCCATTTTATATTCCGTCGGGCCGCTTTTGTTCATCACTTAAAAGATTGTAAGTTCAAATAGAATATTGATCAATCATTCTTATCAATACAATATTTATATATAACGTCAATAAAGGAACTTAGTTCAAATATATCCTACCAATACAAAATCGTAATAACCCGGAAGCTCCTAAATCATTACAGGTATTTCCAAAATGCATGGTAGGATAGAAAAATAACTAAAGAATAATAAATTTAATAAAATACCTAGTTATGTTTAATATTGTTGCCAAATAAAATGGCTGTAGTTTCGCCTCATATCGTTAGAATTATCGTATATATCGTATTATAGTAACAATTTTCATTTGTCATTAATCTTATTATGTTTATTAATTATTTTCACAATTAAGTATACAATAGTATTTTTTTATTCCATATTTATGCTATAGTCTTTTTGTTCTGAAATATTATTTTGAAAATAATTATAATAATTAATAATAAGGGAAATGAACTAATTATATTTTCTTCATCAACTCATTAGGGTTTACTTGTCGAATATGAACCTAATATGGTTGATTTGACTTAAGTATATTTTTGGGAATCATAGTATTTTTCTCGTTCGTAGCTTACTATACTTTTAGTTAATACATTTCTTTAATTGTTTCTAGCAGTTGACGAAAATATACAAAATCAATATTGTTTCTTTCCTATAATATCTATATAAATATATATTGGTAACAGTAACTACAAGTAAATAAATGCTCTACACCTACAACAGTAATTATATGAAGATAGTTGAGATATTCTCTATCTCTCAGGCTTTATATCTACAGCCCCGGTGAATAAGTGGTTAAGTCAAATTTTATTCAAAATCAAAAAAGTTTCTTGAATTTAAGGAAATTGAAGCGGTTTATATTCTTAGTGGATAAAGGGCTATGTTAGGCATTGACTTGAAAAAATAGTTATTCCTTACATCATAACTCCATTTTAACTGCGACGATTCTGCTTTCTGGCTGCTGATAATTTATTGGCTGTAAAATAAATACCTGAAACGTATGAAAAAGTGAAAATAAACTACATATCTTTATTGATTTTATCATTTATTTTTATTTAAAAAAAAATAAAAAAATAAAACGTATGTTTTTGTTGTATTAATTTAATAATAATTAAATAAAACGGTGTAATTACAACCGTACATTGCATGTATACATGACCCGTGTACGGGTCTGAGGTTCAGTACATGACAGAGACTGTACTGCTTCTTGGACAACGGTTCTGAAGGGAGGTGATTTGTCCTACATCACGCTCAACCGCCAGATTTTCCCCCTTATTTTGAATACCCTATTTTCATAACATTTTATAGAGGTTGGGTGGCTCCTTGGGGGGTCCTAGATCCTACATGACCCATCTCCGGCTGCAAACAGTCTAAATAAAAGTCTTGCCTGCAGGGGAATTTGAACCAGGATTTCCGGCATAGCAACTCAGTGCCCTACCAATGAGCCATTCCGCTCCCCTTTATTATTATTAATAATAATTATTGTAATATATAATCCCATTTTAAATTGTTTTTTGAAACATGTGAAAGCTGAAGGGTATGGTGATATTTTTGTTTTTCACAACAGCTCTTAAGAGTTTGTTATGATTATGAAGACTGAAAAATATTCAGGAGATGGAGTGTGAGTGTAACCATTCACACAAACTATTCAGAGGCTGTTGAAAAGAAATCCCGTTTAAATACACTAACCTAAATTGCGGCGGGGGCACTTAAGAATGTTACTTTTAAAAAGAATCATGTTGGTAAATATTTTTGTCTCAGTTGTTTTTAGAAGGAATATTTAAAACCTGAGCTTTCAAGAGTAATCTACATAGTTAACCTTAACCTATTGTCATGCTTTTATGAGAAATTATACTTATTGTTTAAAATTTTATAATATAATTATGTTTAATTTGAAAAGTTTATATTTAGATGATTTAATAAACCGGAATTTCACCTTTCAGTTCCATTTTTAAGTAATTGTTGCACGAATAATTTCAATAATAGCTACCCATTATATTTTATTACACTATCTTACAAGTAATCTTACAAATAATCTTACAAGTAATACAAATAATCTTACAAGTAATCTTACAAATGGTATCAATAAACAAAATGTATTAACAGACTCAAATCAAATTTAAAATAGCCAGAGGTAGAGTCTATACTAGGACAACGGTTGTGCTGGGAGGTGATATTAACCAGATGACGCTCAACCTCTAAGATTTTTCTCCAATTTCGATTACCCACATAAGGCTGACTGAACCCAGGGTTGTCTCCTGATTACAAAGGATCCATTCCCGGCTGTTAACAGATGAAATGAATTATATAACAAGCCGGATTTTAACACGGGACCTTTAGCTGCCACTGAAGCACCCCGCTCAATATAAATAATATTTCTTTCCATGAATGATTCTTAACTTAACGTAAATCTAATATTCTCTTATGAATATATCGTATGTATTTATCAGGTTTTTTTATTCGATATCAATAAATTTTAATTCTGGAACTTTAATATCAGACATTTTGAACGATTTTTAAAAAGTATAACATGAATAATTGCATTTTGGAAGAAGCACATGAGGTAAACTCCAAAATCATACCTGTCTAAAACTAATCATGATGGATTTCACAGTTTATACAAGAAATAATTTGACATTCTTGCATAATAAGCAGGCGTAGAATACTGAACTTGGTAAAAATATGATTAATTATGCCATATATATATATATATATATATATATATATATATATATATATATATATAAAGAGTTGGAGAGAACTTTCTACCAGAAAATAAAGAACACATTAAATAGTAAGAAGAAAATATAGAAGTTATTAAACCCGGGATTCTGAATTTCATTTTTATTTTTAATTACATGATGAAATATTTTGCAAGTATGTACCTACACATTAAATTTAACACACACCTATTTAAACATTTTTTTTTTACTTGAATTTCTTTATAAATATTAGAAGAAATATTTTAATTAAATATATTTCTTTTTTCTTATTACTTGTTAATAACTACACCAATCCAAAGTGGCTATTTCAGATGGCAATTCTAGCAACTAAAAATACTATTGTCGACGATATCAACTTTAATATTAAAAAAAAAATTCCCGGGAAGAGAGAATATACAAATTGATCGGCACGGATGGTAAACGTTGAAGGCAGTGTCAACTTTTCTACAGAATTTTTAAATTCTTTGCATGTACCAGAAATGCCATTACATTGCCTTCGGCTGAAAATTGGATCTCCAATCGTACTAATCAAAAATCTCAACTCACCATAACTGAGTAATGGAACAAGGATGATCGTCATCGTACAGCTATCGAAAAACATCATCGAGACCGAACTTAAAATGTTGTTCATAAACAAGTATTGTAAATAGATTCTCATATCAACTCCCTGAGCGAAACGGGGAACCCCAGCTACTATTTAATATAATAATATATATAATAATAATTAATTATAAAACATTAATGGATGATAACTATAAAATATAAATTATAAATGATATTTTTAATACTTGGATAATATAGAATTACTTAGTTACTGCAAGAAAGCATATTTTTCGCAACATAAATAATTTACAGTGGACCATCAATATATTATAACTATTTCCAATTCTTATTATTATTTAAAAATCCGATTTCTCGTAATTTTCGCGCTTGACGTTTTACTCGTGTACATATTATTGTATTTATTAAAGGTTTCAAAATATACGAGTATAATGAAATTAATTAAAATACTTAAAATTTTGTATGTCTATGGGGTTAAACGTTTAATATTCTAGAATATTTTTTTGATTGGGTTTAGTATCTGAAATATAAAAATTTGCGTCCCTCTTAATTTTAAAACAACAAATAAAATGTATATAAAAACAAATAAAAAATAAGCTAATGGTTAAGAAAGTTTGTATGAGAAAAGTTTTGAAGTAGAGAAGTAATTTTCTGTGTCTAAAAGTTACTGTCTAGACATCGCGACAACTTTTTTCATATATTCGTTTTCAGAGAAGCCATTTTTAATAAATATAGTGCTCTATTTCAGTTTAATATTGTTCCTCCCTTTTCCCCCCTTCTTTTGACCTATGATTTTTTGTTTCTTTTATCTAAACTCGATTTTATCAATTTTTATTTTATATATTTCTTTCTTCTTCTTCTTCGATGGCTCTACAGCCCTTGTAGGGCCCTGGCCTCCACAACAACGCCTCTTCAGTCTTCCCTCTCTGCAGCTCGACCTCTCCACTGTCCGATTACCATCCTCTGCAGATCGCTCTCCACTTCACCCAGCAATCGCAGCCTGGGCCTTCCTCTTCCTCTTCTGCCTACTGGTTGGCCATATAATAGTTTCTTCGGGTACCTATCTTCTCCCATTCTCTCCACGTGCCCAAGCCATCTTATACGGGGTGATTTGACATAGGTGACTAGGTCTGGTTCATTGTACAGTTCCCGAAGCTCTCTATTATTTCTTGACCTCCATTGGCCTTCGTTACATACTAGCCCAAATATCTGCCGAAGTACCTACCTCTCCCAGATCTGCAGCATCCTTTCGCATTCCTGGGTCAGGACCCACGTTTCACCTGCGTACTTGACAATCGGACTTAAGATTGTTTTATAAATCAACAATTTTGCTTTCCGTGACATGTTCCGTAATCTTAACGCTTTTCGCAATGCAAATAGACATCTGTTGCCTGTTGAAATTCTTGCTATAATTTCTGCAGTGATGTCATTCCTTTGTGCCACTAAAGCCCCCAGATACTTGATGCTGTCCACTTTCTTAAATGTGTGGTGGTGCCTCTGCTCTTCCTGCCCATCATTTTTTGTGGAAATCATTTATTGGGTTTTTACTAATTTATCACCAGACCCAATTTTTCCCCGCTTCTTCAAATTCCTGCAAAGCTCCCGAAAGCTCCGCTTTTGACCTTGCTGACTGCGCCATCAGCATATGCTAGGTGTTGGGTCATCCTGTTGCATATCGTTCCTCCTGGGATTGATCTCGCAGCTTGTTGGAGTGCTATGTTAAACAATACAGATGAGAGAGGATCTCCTTGGCGCAGACCATTCTCCACCTCAAACTCTTCTGATTGCATATTTTGGATTTTTACCCTACATCTGGTGTTTTACAAGGTCATCGCACTTAATCCGACTGGCTTTTCTGGGACCCCCTTTGAGCAGTTCATTCCTCTCAAGACTACCGTAGGCCTGGCAGAAATCTATGAAGAGGTGGAGGTCAACATTGTACTCATATGCTTTCTCTAGAATCTGCCGTATGGAGGAGATATGATCAGTTGTGTTTCTAGTTGGCCGGAAGCCACTTTGGTATTCGCCAATATTTCTTTCAGCCCATGCCATAATTCTCCTATTTATTGCGACTGAAAGTACCTTGTAGACAGTGGGCAATAGAGCGATACCTCTATAGTTTTGGCAGCTTAATCTGTCTCCCTTCTTATGTATTGGGCACAACACTGCCATATTCCAGTCCTGTGGCATCCTCATCTCCATCCATACATCAAATACGAGGTTATATATTTCCTCCACCACCGCCTCACCCCCATATTTCAGGACCTCCTTCGGGATACCTTCTATTCCAGGTGATTTGTTGTTATGGAGTGCTCCAATTATTTCCGCTATTTCCTCTCTATCTGGTGGTATTTCCTCTTCATCCACGTTCGACAAGTCTCTTCCATTTTCCAATACTGCTTTATTTTATTGTAAGTTGATACTTCTTTATTCGGATTTAATAATTCTATGAAGAACTGCTTCTATCTTTCCAGGACAGATCCTCTATCTCCAATCAGCCCCCCTCTCTATCTTTAATGAATTCCAGCCTTGGTATATATCCATTTCGGAATTCTCTGGTGCTTTTATAGAACTTCCTGGTCTGTTTGGCTGAAAAGTCTTCTTGAAGCTTATCTAGCTTCTTTGTTTCCTGCTGCCTTTTCTTTTGTTTACATATTCCTCTTGCTTCCCTTCTTTTGGTTCTATAATTATTCCGCCGTAGTTCGGGTCCTCCGTTGGATCATTTTCTGCCTGGCACTGTTTCTTTCCTCGATGGCTTTTATGCAGTCCTCATCAAACTAATCATTGCTTTGTCTTTTCGGTGCTTCGCCAAGGATGTCCTCTGCTGCATCTTTAAGGCTTGCCCATCTTTCCTCTATATTCCTGCCAATAGATGAGTTGTTGTTCAATCTATCTGCGATCTTATCCCTGAATTGCCGGTCTACATCATCCTCCTTTAGCTTTTCCACGCTATAGATGGTGGCATTTCTTGTTTTTCCTTTTCCTTGTTCCGCCAGCTTCTGTTTATATAAAATCTTGACCAGATAATCGTCTGAGTCACAGTTAGCTTCCCTGTAACTGCGAACATCAAATATATCACTGGCGTGTCTGGCAGCAAAGAGTACATGGTCAATTTGATTTTTGGTGATGCCATCCGGGGAAGTCCATGTTTTCTTATGTATTTCCTTATGCCGGAAAAAGGTGCTTCTTATTCTAAGGTCCCTTGTCATCGCAAAATCGACCATTTTGAGTCCATTCTCGCTCGTTTCCTCATGCTTGCTGTGCTTGCCTATTATGGGGAAGAACATCGTTTCTTTTCCTATCCTACCATTGAAATCTCCCAAAATTATTTTCACATCATATTTGGATAGAAAATCGTATTGATTTTTTAGCCTTCCATAAAAGATTTCCTTTTCCTCTTCATTGTACTTGCCTTTTATGGGTGCATGCATTCTGATAAGAGAGATAGAGAGATCTGATAAGAGAGACCTTCCTCGCAGCCTTAATAAGAATATTCTTTCATTTACTGCCACGTATTTAATGATAGAGTGCAAGAGGGAATTCCTTATCGCAAAACCTGTTCCTAATATGTTCCGTCTATTGCCACTGTTAATGATTGTGTAGTGCTTTAGCTTGGTTAGTACTGTGTCTCTCCAGCGGATTTCTTGTGGGGCTAATATATCTATTTTGTATTTTTCCAATTCCCTTTCACGATCTCTCCAAGCTCCAGGTTGGAACAAACTCCTCACGTTCCAGGTTGCCATATTTATTAATCCAGGTCCATGCCTAAGTCGTTTCCTATTTTATCTATTTCTTTCCGAGGCTTTTTATGGTTTCTTGAAAACACTTACTTATTTATTATATATTTGAATGATTTTAATAAAAGTGTTGATAGATGGTATCACATTTTAGGTGATGGCCACTTAATAAACAATATTCATCTTCATCTGAATAGTATAATATTAGGTGTGATAGAATTCAAAGTGAAGATTAGTGGAGTTCTATTGTTAACTATGTTTGTATTTATGGATTGTAATAAGTCGTTATTAATCCTCTAATCTTGAGAATATTAACTATACCCCTTGTTAGTGTGCAATCAAATATGACCATGGAAAAACGCCATTTTTGTGTTATTTTTTTATTTTAAGGAATAAAAACTAGTCCAATTGGTAGTCCAAGCTGCAAGAAACATCACCAATGCTTTCGCAGAAAGGCCCATTTGCCGAAAGAAATTTCTCAACCAAAAAAAATTATTGGTTTCTGTTTAGTAGTCAGTGGCAGGAATAATTAATTTCTCCGCTCTGACCGCATACTACAGGGATATTGAAACAATGCAACAAAAGCTTAACAAAATTGCAGGCTAATCGGAAGGGACCTAACTCTTACATGATAACGCCAGACAGTGAAGAAACTAACCGAGATAGGTTACGAATTTCTCCCACTGCTACCTTATTCGCCAGACATATCTTGAAAATTTTATAACGCGTTGAAAAAATGTATAAAAAATATTTTTTTTTTCCTGTTTATAAAGATGTTTTAATAAATAACCTATCCTTTAATAATGGCTATTTCATTGCATATGAAAGAACCCAATATTCGGTTATAAAATTTATCATAAATTAAAGTTAAAGATGTTGCTTTCGATTGGAATTATTTCAAAATAATATAATGTAATAATAACAAAGAAAAATGTGAGATAATAGCACTGACTTCAATAATTTGCATAAAAACATATCATCCTCCAATCTGCTCATAATTTGTATTACAATAGCTCTTTCTTTCCCCAGTAACTCAACCGTTTGCCATTCCGTCACGAAAACAATAATAGCAGATCATTACCGCCCAGGTTAATTAGCATAGGATAATACATTTGAAATGAATTAACATAGAGATGAGATGGCCCATGTTTGCCTTTGGGACGACCCTAACAGTTCTTAACTAATCGATTTTGTCATCGAGATTAAATGAAATGAAAGTGTATGAGATGAATTATATTTATTGGTTATTATATAATTAATGTATGAAATATTTTATTTAATACTACATTTCATCGTATAATCAAACAATTTTACAGTCCTATACAGATAAAAGTTGATTCAATTATATTTCAAGTGAGGTGTGATGAATTAATTATTTGCACTATAAAATCTGGTCTAGAATCTTTGGAAATTTTAAGAAAATTTCCAAATCCAATTGAAAAAATTCGGAATAAAAAAAAAGCCTCTTTATTATTTGATTTAACACATGAGATGTTCAGAGTTACGATTACACAACGGATGACTTTCATATTACTCGCTAGTTAAGTCTAGCTATGCGTTATACTCCCGAAACTTCAGTTTCACAACCAGACTAAAACTGTGTGTAATTAAACAAAATTGTTTGGCTAAGTTTGCATAAAATGTGAATAAATCAATTTTTAATATAAATGAGGACGAAGCTACCATATGAAAATGCAGTAAAGAGTGTTTTACATAATAATAATCATGAACATTATGTTTAGAACATATTTGAATTTTTGGATTCTTACTTCACTTCAACATGTCCTAATTTTCTGACAATATGTATGGCTAATTTCTGTTTCAATATCTATCTCTGTTCCCTTACTTTACTCAATTAATGAAACCGTAGATCCACTGCTAATAACTATTATCTTCTGCATTAAATGAAAAATAGGTGTTTCATGCAGTCCCACAAGATGTACTATGATGGTTTGGTTCCTTATTATCATTACCAACAGTAAGAAGTAATTCTAAATAATATAAATTACGAGATATTATAAACTAAGGATAAAAAAAAATGCAATGTTCTAAAAAATTTCATACCTTTCAGATAAATTAAGGTATTTGACTTATTCAGTTTTTTGAAGTTGTTATTATTGGTGAGGATCAGTGTAGCTTTGATGGGCACTACTAAGTTAAGGTATGAAGTTTCTGGTTTCAATACTAGCTACGACAGATAAACTATTTATTCTATGAATTTCTCTGAATTACCTCCTACCACATTCGTAACCAAATTATACTCAGAATTAGCTTAGCCCTTAGCAAATTTATTTTCCTCTATTTTTTTTAAGGAATAGTAAATTTTCTAAAAACTTGTATTAGCCTTTAATCTATATTCGACGTTTTGGGCCTCTGCCTTTTATCAAAGACAATTTGTTTACTTTCTCAAACCTCCATTGCATGTCTACAGTCTTAATTTACTCCACATTTTGTTTGTTTGTTCATTTAACGTCACTTTTTGCTGCTATGGCTAATCGGACGATGCTACATTGGGAGCTCTAAATTTTGCCTATCCAGGTTTAATTAGGATAGAGATTTTTAACGAGTACCTGACATCTTACACGCTCGGGACCCCCGTTTAACGTCCCTTCCGAAGGACGGCGTAACTAAGGATTTTTAACTCCCTTTAAAAAATCCTAGGGCAACCTGCCAGGCTACGAACCCGCGATCTTGGGCCTAGTAGTTTGTTACGCTAACCACTAGACCACAGGTCTCCCCTAATTTACTCTATTTTAAAAAAAATAACATTACTTAAATACGCGCGCGCGCACTCTCACACACACAAACACCCGAATACTTCCAATACAGGCATTGTATCGAGTATTGGAAGGATATCTTATAATCCTTTTGATGGCTTCTTCTTTGGTTGGATTACGACCCATGTTGAAATTTTGTTCACTTTGACATAATGCCAATATCCTTCCAGAAGCCAGAAGAGAATTAGCGGCCATCCATTTTATTTTCTCCTCAAATCCTCTTTATCCTCTTTCTCCCTCTTCGTTATATTATTTCTCATCAAACTGAAAGACGGCATTACTTGAGACTCCTTTTGTTATTGCTTTCATATTTCAAACCCATCTCATTTCCCCCCTCGTCTTTTTTCGCGGTTACATCTTTCACTGGCCAATTCTTATTACATCAACTCATCGCTGAGACAAGCTTAATATTTCAGTAGGCATTCCCCTTAAGGCTTTCGCTATGCTTACTTCTTTTCATTCACCTATTATGTCCTCCAATGTATACATAATCCGAAATACCGGTATTTTATTAACCTTCATAAACAAATAATCACTGTTTACTTTATGTTTGTGTTTAACTTACCATTTTTTGTCCATTACTTTATACTATAGTAAAATTATAATTTAATATTTTTTTTTTCAGTACGAGTTCAAAGCGAAAGGGATAAAGAAGAAAAAAGTCACAATAGAGATCTCAGTAGAAGGAGTTCGGGTTACATTGAGGAAGAAGAAAAAGGTAAACAATTAGTTATTTTTAATTGTATTCATTAATTTAGTAATATTAATTACAATCTGTTCACCTTAGCACCATTAATTTAAGTTCAGTCTACATTTTTTATACATTTGTTTAAAATTTGATATTAATAAACACAATTGGAAGTAACTTTTTATGATTTTTTTTAAATAATTCATTATTTGTCCACTAAACTCATTATTTTTAAAAAATAACTAAAAAAGCTTAAATAGTAATATTTTCAAATACCTTATTGAACATATTTCATATGAAATATTCATAGATATTTTTTTACGAATCCAGACAAATTCAGAAAAACATTGGCAAATTATATCTATTCGTACTTCATTCCTGAAAATAAGAACAATATTGCAATTGATTATAGCTTGATTAATTCCTTGAATACCTTTGGTGTAATGAATAAAAGGTACACTAAAATGACAAACCAAAATGTAATACTGTTTATTTACAATTAATTATATTAAATAGCGGCATTTGTGGCATCTAGCGGCAAAAATAAGATCGCAAATGTGAGAAGAACAGTTTAGACAATTCTTAGAATCTAGAAGTAATGTCTAGATGGGCCTAGAAAGTTTCCAATGCAATTAACTATAGTAAGTTATTGTAACCAATAAATAAGGTTACTTGTATTTAAAAGCTATTTCTTAATTGTCCTTCCAAAAATAACATTTATAATGAAAATAACATTTATCACTTCCTACATACAAGCTACATGATTTATAATATAATATAAATTATACCTATATTACGAGGCATCTTTTTTGAAGGGATTTATATGTTGGAGTGGTTGACTGGTGGGAGCTAACCCCTCATGTGCCAACTCTAGTTACGTTAATGTCAGTTATAGTAATCAACTAACAAGTTCAGCATAGGTCACTAGGCCATCTTCTTTTCAGACGCCTCGGGGGATAAAATTTAAAAATATATTCATATGTATATTACAATCTATATATATATATATATAAAAGAGTTCGTCCTAAATGACTGACTGACGGATGAACGCACAGCCTAAACCGCAGATCGTAGAGACCTGAAACTTGAAGGGTGTGTTCTTTGTATGACGTCGGCATCCGATAAGAAAGGCTTTCCGAAATTCTACCCCTAAGGGGATGAAAAAGGGGGGCAAAGTTTGTGTTTCTCCTGAAATATTCAAGATGGTTTACAGCATTGTTCCAAAATTTCTTCTCGGGGTATTTAAGCTTTGCTTCACAATAGGCATATTTCCTAAATCCTGAAAAATTTCTAAAATACCATCTATCCCCAAAGAGTGTGATATAAATTATTCAAGCCAATAATATTATTCCTATTGCCGATGAACCAAAAAAACACATATGTCGTTTGATATAACCTCTGACAAGAAGTTTTCCACTTAAAAAGGACCGATTTAGTCACAATTAACGAAAAAAAGTAAATAGTTTCGTTGAAATTTCATTCTTACCGAAGTTAAAGTTCTTCCTGTCATTAGATATAAAAAGTACATTTGACCATGTCTGGCGGCATTTGATTTTACAAGCATTGCATGAGAACTTTTTTCCCAACACATCTAATGTCCATAAAAAATTCTCAGAGAAGAAGCCAGATAGAACTTGGGTTTCTAAATACATAGTTTCTAAACTTGGCAACATACTCGTACACTTCAAGGTTCTTACTGCTCTTCTTTCCTTTGGAATGTAATAATGGATGGCGTATTCCGTATTTTGACTCCGGACTGCTGAAGTAATTTGTAATTGAAATAACTTGACATTAAGTATTTGAAAAAATTAGTGTAGATAAATTAAAATATCTTGGTTTAATATTAGCGAGATAGCTAAATTGATCTCGACATTTCTCTAATTTCAAAAATAGATTGTTTAAAAACTGCATTTCGATTCAGTGTGCTTTCTGTACCTGTACCACTACAACCCACGAAGGGTCTTGCCTTCATTACATGGTAGAGACTTAGGCAACGGTTGTATAGAGAGTTGACTTTTCCAATATCAAGCTCAACTGCCTCGTTTTACTTCCGATTAAGGGTAACTAGCTTATAGAGACTGGTTTAGACAGAGGAGGGGTCTCCAGATCTCTCTGTGTCCATTCCCAAATGTTACTAAATTAAATAAATTATCTTTCACAGCCGGATTTTATGGGCCCTTCAGCACGCCAAGTCAGCGCTCTACCACTGAGCAATCATGCTTCCAGAAGTTTTGGAAAATGGAAAATAAAAAATAAATATGCAATTATTATGAATCAATAGAAATAGAAATCAATAGAAATTTTGAAAAAAAGGATCATATCTAATCTTGTGAATAAAATCACATCTTTAAAGTTTAAACTTTGAATATTGGTGTTACAATCTAGGTACAATCATCATAAGAGGTCGTCCAAGATGCCTCCGCTAGAAGGGAGCCAATGAGAATAAAAATTAAACTGAATTATACTTTAAATTAGTTTATAAATATATTGTACCATAAATAAAAAAACCGACATGGAATAGATATTGATCAGTGGAAGATAAAAATATAAGTGATGTTGAAATTTTATTATACAAAATGTGATCATTGACGAGTAATTGACTTTTTACTCCCTTTAAAAAATCCTAAGGTCAGCTGCCAAGCTGCCAACCCAAACCTTAGGCATAGAAGGCAGTTATGCTAGGTGACCCCTTAAAGTTTGTTCTTGACCCCTATACGTTATTTGAATTAGATTATCTTTCTTTGGTTAGTTTGTTTCATGAACTTAATTAGTACTGACTAAAACAAGATTGATTTATTTTTGCTGGGGTTTATTGGGTGGTATTTGGCCAATAAGCAAAGTTCACTAGTGATGACCCCTGGAGGGCGGAGTGCTGGGAACAGTAACTGTTTGCAATGGGAACCATCAAAGGCCACGAAAACAAACTGATCCGACCAAACAGCCCAGGATAATGTTATTTGTTATCCGAAGCAGCCACCTTTTTGTTACTAATTTAATTAAAACATTCCTATATCTTAAGTCTTCTCAGTAACTCACATACCTCTTTTTCAATTTAACTGTTTATTTTTCATAAATCTATTTATATTTTCAGCTTAGATGCTATGTTAAGCAGGAGTAGGCTTGCGTTGTAAGGTTATGTTTTTATTTTGGTTAAAATTCCTGACATGATGCACTTCTGGGTATACTATCAAAATTAATTAATATTTTTATGAGAAGACAGAAATCAAGTTATTACAAATGAGACTCTTATAATCTTGTAATCGTTAACAATTAATGAAGCCTATTATAATTATAGTACACATTTTAGTTTCAACAAAAAAAAGAAAAAATTGAAATTTCTCTATCTACTTACGACTATTCTCCCTAGAATTTACATAGATTTAAAATCAAAATAAATGAATAAAAATTTCTGATCTTAAAAATTACTCTTTAATTATAAGGGACAGTGCTGAGTGTTGAGTGAAGGTTTCAGTTTCGAATCCGCCTGTAGCAGATAGTTAATTTAATCAGTTAACAGCAAGGGATGGACCCTGCAGAGGAGGGTCTGTAGATCCCACAGAACAGACCCTCCTGGAGCTCACCCCCATTGCCTACCCATTGCTGTACTGAACTCAGGATTCTTAGTGGTACAGGTATGTTTTTGAGTGATATGGTACTATTATTATTGTGTATGACTCTAATTTGTTATCATGCAATTCGGCCTAAAGAGGCCCATTTATACTCGAGTCCTAAAAATCCCTATCCTAGGTCTAGTCTTCTGAGAAATTTTAGATAGTCTTTAAATCTCAGTTCTTGAAGTTCCTTGTGTCCTCCACGGCTAAGTTCAAAAGTCCTCTTTCGATATAGTGCTTTACATTAAAAGAGAATGTGCCAGGGGGTTTCGTCCTCCTCTGTGCACCATCTGCGCCAAGGTTCTTATTCAATGCCCAGGCACACATTTTACAGTGCCCAGTGATGGCCTCAAATATACTTTCGAGGTCGGTTCTCGACTTAGGACCGGCTTCTTTCTTGATTTTTTCAGAAAGTTTGTCATTGGGATCCTTTATAAAAAGTTTAGTCTGCCTTATCTTGGCTCTATCACTACGCGTTTTCGTCTTCCTCTTGGCTAGTTTGTTTATTGTATCCTTAGTCAGGGAGAGGGGGACCCCGCCCAATGGTTCTGGTCCTATTGGAGCAATTCCTGCTCCTTTCTTTGCCAAATTGTAGGCCCTTTCATTTCCTGGTATATTACCGTGTCCAGGGATCCAAAATATGTTAACTCTTTTATGTACAGCTAATTCATCAAGGCTTATACAGCATTCCTCAACTACTCTGGATTTTGTTATTGCATTTTCTAATGCATTGCATGCTGCCTGACTGTTAGTAAGAACCGGAGTGATATGGTAAAATAAACGTTTTCACATAAAAATAGGTATTTTCCAATACTCAGACTATTTTCCATAATAAATCGGCTAAATATGATAATGATGGCAGTATTTATCAATATCAAGTACTACTGATTGGTTCATTATATATAATGAAAATAATAAGGAAAAGTACCCGTATTTTATGGGATCGCATACAGGACCTCACATTGTTGTCATGCCGAAGGTTCCGGGTTCAAATCCCACTCACTGACAGGCGATGGACCTTATGGTTTCAAGCATTCTCCTGGGGCTCACCCAGCCTTTATAAAGTGGGTACCCAAAATTAGGGGGAAAACCAGGCGGTTGAGCATGATCTAGGACAATCACCTCCCTGCATAAACGTTGCCCAAGAAATAATCTATACCGTATACTGAACCTGAGACTCTTCACGAGTTGTAGTAGCACAGGTTTTTCTTTATTATATGGGAGAGAGAGTAAGGAGTCAATTGTGTGGTATGTAAGCCTGATTTAAGGCGGTACTTAGCAAAATATTATTGAAAACTCATCGATCCATTTGCATACAACGGCGAATATAGCTCAAGATAAAGCTTACAAAGAGGAATGGCAGGAAGATCGCATCCATTTTCCGCTGAGGTTAGAGGAAATATCGAGCATAACTCAGGCAGCTGTTGAAAGCTTTTCTTCGTCGCGAGAGGAAATCGCATCTCATTGGAGCTACATTGCCCAGCTCTGAGGCGGATTATTCTCTCCTTTTGGAGGCTGTTCTTTCTTGTCTTAGCCCTGTCCTCGGTTATTTAAAGGTCGGCGAATCCATGAATCCCGATCGGCTTCGAAGGACCGTGTTATAAAGAGATAGGATTAGATCATCCTATTAGCCTCGCTTCATTCCAAATTGTTTATGTTTCTCCTTTGTCAGTTATTGGTCTTTTCTAGGCATTTATGTCGTAAATACAATCCAAGATCATCTTTTGATAACTGAATATGACTTTAGATTACACTTACGTTACTTCATATCCCAATGGACAAGTTGTTTTATCCATCTATATTTTTCTAATTTTTTCAATTTTTTTTTTCAATTATTCTTTCATCGCTATGCATTATAGGATGAAGGGATAGGGCTCAGCCTCCTCACCCATACATAAAAGAATTAGTTCTATTCATTAAAGTATTAAATTTTTTAAACATTATAAGGGTTTTATAAAGAAATGCTATTTGGTTTTAAACTTTAATTATTTTTAGTTACTTCAATACGAACTTGATGCAACAGGCTTAATTTTCAGCCATGAGAATACATTACCAATATTTTTATTCTCTGCATTTAATAAATTAGTCTATAATTTTCTTTAATAAAAGTATGAGTGTTTCTCCTTCTTCTGTACTGTACTTCGTAAGATGGTGTTGAGATATGCCTTAGCTTCTTCAGCCAAAAATTAAATAATCAATTCATTATTATTATTATTATTATTATTATTAACTCGGCACTACAACTCGGTTACGAGTCTTGGCCTCCTTCACCAGTCATAGCCTAACTTTGGTTTCTGCGAAGTTTAAGCTTCAGGTAGGAGGGCTTCTAACCCTCACTCAGTACCATAGCATACTGTTGGGGCTGGCACCTTGGTTATATACTTGGACCCCCATCCGGAGCGGCTACCTATGGAAGGTGACCCTAGGGTGTATGATGTAAGTGACCTTTGTCTGAAGAGTGAGGATGAAAGTAGTGTGCTGTGATTAGTGTATATGTGTGAATGTCAGTAATACTATTCCCACAACCTGGAGGGCCAGTGGCTGTTTGCGTCAATCAATTCATTAACGTATTTTATTTATTTCACCATTATTCTACTCTTATAATTTATTGCCAACATTGGCTCATTGGTTTAAGCTGTAAGTATAATTAGTTTTATTTGCATAAGAAGCTTCAATATAAAGTTGATACAACAGCCATATCCTTTTTTTCCGCTCATAGAAATATATTACTAATAGCTTTACCCTCTTTACTTTACTTAATTAGTAGTACATATTAAAAAAAAATTAATTATGAGAGTTTCTCCTTCTTCCATGGATATACTTCGTTAGACAATGTAGTGAAAGGCCATTGGTTTTTATATTAGTATAATTGTTTTTATTTTTCATAAGAAGCTTCAATTCAATACAGACTTGATAAAACAGACATGGCCTTGGTTTTCAGTCATAGAAATATATTGCTACTAGTTTAACCCTCTTTACTTAATTATTAATCCATAGTTTATAATTACATAAAATAAAAATTATTTTATATAATTATAAAGATTAATTTTTTATTTTTGTTTAATATAACCCTTAGTATTATTGCAATGAACACTATAGTTTCGTGTATCTTCCATGGAACCATTGCGCTCATAGTTACGGTGTTCTTATCCTAATTCATATATTCTTCTAATCTGGGCCTTGGGCCTCTTCGATAAATATTAGCGTCAAGAATGTTTTTCTGTATCTTCAGTAATTTGGGAAACCTGTACTGCCCAGCGAACTGGGCCAATCTGTTTGAGTTGTATGATATTTATTACCCAAAATCGCCCAAGTTTGACAGATTTAGTGTTGACTGGGTTGAAACATTAGATTTTTTAGTATAATTATAGTTTGTATAAGTATTAGTAAAGTTGTTTTTATTTACACACAAAGCATCAGTACAGACTATATACAGACTTAGTACGAAACTTCCATTGAAGGGAAGTATATAACTAACAGAGTTTATTTTATTTTTTTATAATTATTATAACTTTTAAATATTTTTATTTTGAAGAGAAAATATTTGTCCATGACCGGATTCGAACCCGGGTCGTCTGCATTTCCATTGCAGTGCTCTGCCACTTGAGCTATCCTGGCACGTACCTCGGTTTAGACAAATCCTTTACCTTTACCGATCCCATACCCCCGTGTTCTCGCAATTTGCGATGTATACAAGGGAAAGAATGTTAAATGAACATTACTTTAATTAGGATCTTGTTGACCTACGTCATATTATTATTTATAATTTTTTATTAATTATTGTAATTTTTAAATATTTTTATTTTGAAGAGAAAAGATTTGTCCAGGACCGGAATTGGAACCGGGATTTCTCTTCAAAATAAAAATGTATAACTAATAGTTTTCGCCATTTTTATATAACACTTTGCCTGTAATTTCTTAATTATAATTATTAAGATTGTTACATTCTTAACATTCAACATATAAATAATTCTGCGCTCGGTTACTGCTCACATACTTGCTTCCGTGGAGCGTCTTGGTTTCCACTCTTCTAAATATTTTGTCAGGCGCTCCGGTCTTGGGCCTATGAACACAGATAAATTACTATGTAGGATCTATAGTATATCTACAGTCCCGATGAATTAGTGGTTAAGTTGAATTTTCTCTAAAATGAGTTTCTTTTACTTAAATTAGCGGAATTGAATTATTAATAAGGGGCTAAGTAAGACATTGGCTTGGAAAGAAGTTATTGCTTATATTAAAACTCCAAATCTTATTTGAGAATTCCGTTCTCCTTGACCATTGTTAGGATCCTAGGCTCTGAAAATATTTCATTAAAAAAAAATAATCAAATAATACAATTGAAATTAGATCAAACGCACAGAACATTATTTTTTTAAATAATGTTCAATTCCTACTTTGTTAGTTTTACTTATTTTTTTGCTAACTAATTGATTAAAAATGTTCTTAGGAAAAAAAGTCTCTCATACAAGTAATTTGGAAGAGTTCCAAGCAATATTTCTGAAACAAGACGTTAACTGAGTGTTCTATTTCTCAGTCGAGTTTTCGTGGAATACGTCAAAGAAAATATTTAATAGCTCTAATTGGGCTTATATATAAGAATAATAATTGTGAAATTACCTAATATAAATGATAGGGCGATTCATTTAATATCTACGAGATCAAAAACCGCATCTCCAAGTAAATAACCTTGGTAATCATTCGAAAACTAACCCTTAAAAACCCAACAATATCCTGTATTCAAGTTACACATATCAGAATCTATTTTATTATTTATATAAATAATGCTGAACCTAATATTTATATCAAGGTATCGAATGGCTCTTACTGAGATTAGTATTGCGTTTCTTTATCATACAAATCCATCAAGTTTCTAAGCTGAACTGATTACACTTTCCCAAAGATATCCTGGATTGGCTTCTGCCCAATTTCTCTTAAAATGCTCTCAGAGTTCAAAGGAAATATGAAACCTCGCCAAAAAGCAGTTGACCGAAATATTTTGTTTTCCGTAAAAAAATCAGATCAGTTTGTCCGCAGAATATTATATAAAATGTATCCGTACTTCAACAAAAAATCAAAACTATCTGAAAAAAATAAGAAAATATTATATAAGGGAGTCATTAAACCCATGATAACTTACGCATGCCCAGTCTGGAGTTTAGCTAGCAAATCACACATTAGCAAAATACAGATCTTCCAAAAAAATGTCTAAGAATCATAACAAATTATCCAATATATACTCAAATCACCATAATGCACTTAGAATCCCAACAATACACAAATTCATACAACAACAAACCCTCCGATTCTTCACCTCATGCCAACTTTCAGGCAACACACTCATATAGAAATAGGAAATTATACAAAAACAACAACACCAAATTACAGACACAAACGAACAAAACACATACTATTAATAAATAATATGCATTTTGCAATAGGTTATAAATTTTGTATTACTTAAATCCTATGTACTTCTTTTTTCTGTTGTTTTTTAAATTTTACGAACAACAAAAACATATTAACCTGTAACCATTGTAAGTAAACTCATTTTCATTGTAAGGAATTATCGCACCAATGTTTTAAAATTTGTATATAATTGATTGTATAATATTAATTAAAATAAAATAAAACAAAATATTTAAAAAAACAGCATCTTGCTGCACTCACTTTATTGTAAAAATTCACATATTTTATTTTTTCACTTGATTCATATTGTTATTACCATTATTATCTTATATTCCCTATTTAAGAGAGCCTTGGAACTTAAAACAATTTGTATGATAACCCAGTATTCGTTCACTATGTTCGTTCCACCTTTCGTCGGCCCATTATATTTATAGAATTTTTGATATCTGTTCTACTTCAAATTTGTTTTTTATTATAGTTTTTCTAAATTTGCTGCAACCATTAATGTCATGTACCGTCATGGTTATGATGTTGAAGGTTTGTTTTGTAATTCTGTGAATGTGAAAAATGAAATTAGTATTTCTCTTTCTGAATCCGTCGGTGATAATTTTTAAATATCTACGGATATCTCTGAATCCAAATTCCATAGTTTTTCACTGCCCCGAAAAATTGTTTGTGGATATCATGTTCTTGTTTTTTTATATCATAATTCATATATAAATAAATAATTTACACGCATACATGTTTAAACAAATATCGGTCAGTTAAATTATTTCCGTTTTTCGTAAAAATGGAATTTAGTAAGAATTTTAATTTAAAAGATGAAATTCGATAAACATTTTTTTTACATTTTATTTTTACTGTATAATTATTCCGCAGGTTTTCGTTTCGAGTTGGGTCAACTACAAATTTTTATTCATTGCTCTTTTAATATTTTTTATAAATCCAAGTTATCATGTGCCTTAGTAAGGAAAAGATAATGTAATTATGGGAACTGTGTATACTTTGGTGATCATTTCACCTAGAAAGGAACGTTTCAACAAACATGCACGTTATCATCAATATTTCGAAATGTTAGTTGAAAATTTTATTTCTTGTTGAAATTAGTGCCTAAATCTACTCATTAGCCAACCCCTATTACATTATTTTTTCCTTACTTAAGCTCACGATAACTTTATTTTTGGAAATAATTAAAAGGATAAAACTCAACTCGAAGCGGTATCCTGCGGAACAGATTCCTTTGATTGAATTTAATAACCCCTATTTTTATAAAGCATCCTCACCAGCTTATTAATTTCGCATTTCGTTTGAATCTTTAATAATTCATGTGTTTTTTTCTCCGCAAATCCGACGTTCTTTTCTGCTATAAAGGTTTCTAAACATTTCAGGAGTTAAGCTCTCCTGATTCCTCCGTTTTCTCTGTGCGTCGCGTGTACGTTGGATTGGAAATAAGCAATTTGGTCTTTATCGGATCGGGAGTTATTGCTAAGTTCCAATTACTTCAGCAGGAGTAATCGGATCGAATCGAACCCAATGTAGCTAGAGTTAGAGGCGTTTCTTTTGTCGAGAACTGTTACAATAACTCTGGAATCACAGTTCGGCCAAGAAAACCATTCAGGTTTTCATTAGAGTTTTTAATGTTCCTACACCCTTTAAATAGCTTATAATTATTAATGTTTGTTTTTCAATCATTTATACAATAATAAAGTAATTATTAGCTTGCTCGAGATCTTTCGCCTTTGCCGCAAGCTTATAATGTAGACCTGATAAAAAATTTGAAAACATTTTGCAGTCAAAACATTACCCTTTTTATGGTTCTCTCCTCAGACACTTGTAAACGAATTTGCATTTCATTGTATGCGGTATGAAATTCCTAGTAAACAGCTAAGTGTATTATACCTCCATTTATTCTACCATCGAATGCGTTTCCACCTTCCTACATTTTTTGGTTTTGCAAAACAAAACAATTGGATTGAGTGTATTTTGTAAATTAGTTATTCCTAACCATTGTCCATTTTATAAAAGAATCAAATATAGATTTAAATTGTTCAGAGTAATTAAAAAGAGGATATAAGATAAGAGTGGGAAATGTTTATATTTATAAAACTCTAGAAAAACCCAACAATATTACCATTGAATCAAAATATCATCTTCATTTTTTCACTAACGACAGTTGCTGATATAGTACCTACTACTTATGCTTCATCTTCGCCATCAGAAGATAAATTAAAGCATTTTCTCTCGCTTCAACCGATTGACTAGGCTTTCCAACTTCGAAACAATATTTTGAGATTTCAAAAATATTCTTGAGCCCCTACTTATCTGGAAGTATTGAAAATATGTCAATTCCGTGAATCGACTTATCACATTTTCACGTATCATCATGTACGGCTTATCACATTTTCACGTATTATCAGTGGTAATATCAACCTTTGTTTTTCAAACCAACATGAAGTTAGAACAAGCAACTATTTGAAGTAGTTTGACCATTCTTTTGCAATTGTTTCTTAAATTGACTTATTATACGAACAGGGTTAAGGTATCCCTGGGATTTAGTGGGCATAAAACTCTTGGCTTAGTTTTCGAACTTGATTTTCCAATTGAATTACATCGAGATAAAAATATCTAGATAAACGTGTTTCCCTGTCTAATTTGATATCGAACATTGATATTTGTACCAGAGGAAGAAAATGGTCCGTGTGGAGGAAAAAATAATTCTCTTAAATAAGGAGAACTGTTTATTGGAAAGCCAACGTTTCGACCCACATTTTGCAGGTCTTCTTCAGAGCTAAATATGCAAGGTATACAATATAAATTAAAATAATATATGGTAAAGAATAACAGTATATGTAGTATAATGATAGAATAATAATATATGTAATAAGTAGTAGAAATAAAAGGGGGATTGAATTATATATTAACAAAGAGGTGCGATTTAAAACCTTCTTCCTCATATATATAAGGTCTACTAATATTATTCAACATAACATTTGTACTAGTGTGTTTTGTTGTTCAACAAATTAGTCATGAAATGTTTTGTATTATTTCTTAATTGTTTCAATGAAGAGTGTTGTGCCCAGGGCTTTTTTAGATTTATTAGTTACGTGGAAGGTGCAATGGCTAGTATATTGAAGGAATTTATAATGCGAGAAAAATTTTCATTGATTTTAATCATACTGATAGTAGGCGATCCGAAATCAAAGCACTTTGGAAGTCAAAAAAGATGAATGAAATTAAAATGAACGCTAGCCAAATTAGTGTAGATAAGCTATATTAACTGCCAATAAATTGATGCCAACAGTTATTAAATTCCAAGTATTAATAACCGTTTATTCTTTGTAACGGTATATAAATGTTAGATACTCGCTTTAATATTAGTGATATTAATGACACAACAAAACTCGCAAAGAAACAAACAACGCCTTGGATCGAAAATAACAATTCAAGAATACATACAACAGTTTACTTCTTCCGTTGATACTCTCAGTGCACTAAATTAAACGCGTTTTATAAACTGCATGCCGTCAGTCTTTTCTTACGGAAATTCGATATACTTTTTTTTTGTATATATTCTCTATTTTGGAGATACGAATAATTTTATATATAAGCGTGTCTGAATTAAAAATATTTTCTTAGAACATACATATATCTCTACCAATACAACCGCTGAAGGATCTTGGGCTCAGCACATGGGAGAGACAACAAAAAATAAAGAAGCTTTTTCGAAGACAACAGTTATGCAGGGAGAAAACAGTGAACCACCAGGTGTGCCCCAGGAGGGTTTGCATATCTCACTGGGTTTCTGTTGACAGATTGTTTACCTGTCACAGTCGGATTTGAATCCAAACAGCGTAGCAACTCAGCGCTCCAGCGCTTAGCTTCCTCACTCCTTATGATTTACAGATACGTGTAAAATGTAAGATATAATCATACTGATAATCAAGTCCAGGAGGTTTAAGAGTTGTTTTTTTTAGAGAGAAGAAAACACTTTATTGAAGCATTACAATCTGCCTGTTGTGGGCAATAAGTAATGGTGCTATGTAGCTTACAATCATTCCATAAAAAGTCAATGATATAAACGAAATAAATGCATAAATAAATATATACAAGCGAAAAATTATATACAAAAATATAGTAAAAAAAAAAATATATATATATATATATATATATATAATAAAAAATATATAATGATAATAAATAAAACATAAAAGAAATATACTGTACACATTCATACTCTATTTACAATTTACCTGGGGTCCCCGAACTGAGCTTCTTCTTCATGAATGAGGGCAAAGCAGGAGTCCGGGAGGCCCCAGCCCCCTTTCCCAGCCGCGTCACTGGCATTAAACGCCAATGGAAGCTGGTTAAGGGCGCTTCACACACCCACACAGGTCGTGAGTGGAGAATCTGGCCAGTGCCAGTACTCCAAATAACATTATTTTATCAGGTCTCAAGGCCATTGCCAGTTTAGGCGGCGGGGTGGGTTATATGGATGTGTGGAACTGGATAATGACTGAGCCAGGGGGTTGGGATGACAGGCAAGGTTTTGGTGAAAGTTTGAAAATTTAGTAGGGATGAGATCGAGGACGAAAGGAATGTTGAGATCATTATGGAGGGTTTTGTTGGAGACATAATAAGGAGCATTGACAATAGTTCTCAGGACTTTGGATTGAAAGGATTGAATGCGTCTGATATTCGATTTTTTCGCGGTTCCCCACAGTTCCAGTCCATAGGTCCAAATAGGTTTGATGATGGTCTTGTATATTAGTAGTTTATTGCCTATTGAAATATGAGAGGTCCTACATAGTAATCTGTATAGTTGGTTGAATCGTCTGTTAAGTTCTTGTCTTGTGAGTCTGGTATGAGGATTCTTTTAGTCTTTTGTCTATGAGAAAGCCAAGGTATCGTACTGTGTCGGAAATGGGTAGATCGGTTTCATTGAATTGGACAGAAGGACATGCTCCCCGGCGAAGTGTAAAAGTCACGTATTTGCATTTTTCCTCGTTGACTTTGATCCGCCATTGGTTACACCAAATTTCAATGAGTGAAAGGTGCCTTTGGAGGTTCGAGGAAGCCATTTCGGGATCTGGATGAGATCATAGGATGGCTGTGTCGTCTGCGAACGTTGCAAGGAAGGTTTCAGGAGTAGTTGGGATATCAGCGGTGTACAATATGTATAGGATAGGACCCAAGACGCTGCCCTGGGGGACTCCAGCTTGAATTGGGTAAAGATTGGAGTATTCGTTACCACAGCGTACTTGGAAGTAACGATCAGAGAGGTAAGATCGAAGGACTAGGAATAAGGATTGAGGTAACTGGGTTTTGAGCTTAAACAGCAAACCGGCATGCCATACCTGGTCGAAAGCTTGTGCTACGTCCAGAAATGCGCCTGTGCAGTATTGTTTGTTTTCAAGAGCAGAGGATATGTGATCGACAACTCGGAGACCCTGCTGGACCGTCGAGTGCCTGGGACGGAATCCAAACTGGTGTGAAGGAATATCATTGGATTCAATTATGGGTAGGATTCGTTTCAGGAGGATTTCTTCGAAAATTTTGGAAAGAATAGGAAGCAGGCTGATGGGTCGGTATGATGATGTGGCATTGGGTGGCTTGTCAGGTTTAGGGAATAGGATGATGACGGAGTGTTTCCACAGCAAAGGGAAGTGAATTGTACGAAGGATACAGTTATATAGGTAGATAAGGAAAATAATCCCTTTTTGAGGAAGATGTTGAAGGATCTGGGTGGTTAGAAGGTCATGTCCAGGAGATTTGCGGACTTTTAACTTTTGTAAGAGGAATTTGACCTCAGAGGGATTTACCGCTTTAGGAGGTAAGGATAGAGGGATGGGTGAAGAGAGGAATTCATTAATATTGGAAATGCATAGAGTGGATATCAGGATGTGGGATAAATGTGTTTGAAAGGTGTTTGGCAAATTCTTCTGCTTTGTCCTCATCTGATGCAGCCCAAGAGCCGTCTTCACGTCGGAAGGGGTGGAAAATAGGGAATTATCTGAAGCAGATAGTGTGGAAAGGTAGCATTTGTCGGATTCGGATCTATAGGTTGTCAGGTTCTTTTTGACTAATTTGGTGAAGTAGTTATACCGTCTCCGATCGCGAGGATGCCTGGTTCTTTGCCAAAGGGATCGGTAACGGCGTTTGATAAGGATAAGATCTCTAAGATCTTGCAGTAATGGATTTTTCTTACGGATTTTGAAGGAAGGACGGGGTGAAGATGCAGTCCAAACTGCTTGCTGGATCAAATTGGTAAAGGAATTGACGGCGTCATCCAACTCCTGAGGTGTTTTTAGGGAAACTCTGAGGTCAATGGTGTCGGATACAAGCTGGTGAAATAGGTTCCAGTCAACTGGTCCTCCTAATAAATGATGGCGGAGGAAGTTTGGATATTGGGACTATAGACAGGATAAGGATCAAAGGACTGTGATCTGAGGACAGGTCATCAAGGCGTTCTATGGAGTAGTTTAGGGGACCTAAGCCAGCATGGATGAAAAAGTCAAGGAGATCAGGATTTCGGTTTGGGTCAGTGGCCTAAGTAGGGGTGCCTGGAGAAATAAAACTGGAACTATGGGAGTTAAGTGCAGAGAGGAGGATGCGACCTCGTGTATTAGTAGTTCTTGAGCCCCATTGTTGGTGTTTCGCATTAAAGTCTACACCTAAAAGGAAATGAATCCCTAAGGAGTTTAGGAGGGAGCTGAATTGGGAATGGGAAATGGATTTATTGGGAGGGCAGTACACTGATTCTAAGGTGAGAAGGAAGGAAAAGGTTTTGATTGTAATAGCTGTAGCCTGAAGGATTTCGTTTTATTGGAGTGGAAATGAGTGTTGGGAGAGAGAGGGATTGATGGACAATGACAGCCGTACCACCGTGAGCTTTTCCATCAGGATGGTTGGTCCGGTAGGTTTGGTACTGTGTTATGTTGAGCTTCCGTTTACTGGTCAGTCTAGTTTCTGTAATTAAGGCTACATCAATTTTTTTATCATACAGTAAGGATGTTAGTTCGTCAGTGTGGTTTCGTATACCATTCGCATTCCAAAGGAGAATGGATAAGTTGGATGTCATTTAAGGATTTTGTTGGACAGGAAAGAGATGAGAAACAAGATTTGTTAGGAGAGATATTAGTGGTGTGACCATGGATTTGAACTCGGAGAGGAATGATGTGAGTAGTGTTGTGAGATCAGTAGCATTTGAAGGAGGAGGGATATGAGAGATTTGATGCGGGGTATTTGGATTTTAATTCACGGGATATACTAGTTGTTGGGGCTGGTTTATTGGTTGTAGAGAATTGATTTGTGGTTTAGAGAGAGGTTTGGGGGGGTTCGGGTTGTAGCGTGGCCCCGAGCCTGTTTGTTTGTTGACCACCTGACATTTCGGCGTAGGAAACAGCTCCATCTACAATTTTTGAAGGCTGTCTTCTTGAGGTCCTCACTTCGTCACTTCACTCGCTGGATGCCCTTGACATCCGCGCAGACAGCTGGTGTTTCTCTCGGCTTGACGCATTCTTCAGTTTTATGCGGTTCTCCGCATTTGACGCATCTTGGGGTATGATGGCAGTAGTGCCTAGTGTGCCCGTATGCCTGGCAGTTATGGCATTGCACGATGTCTTTCTTTGGGTATGGTTTTTCGATTTGAACCTGGGTATAGTATATTCTACTTATATCATAGATTTTTTCTACTCCGGGTGCTGGTTCTAAATCTATGAAGAAGAGAGGCAATGGAATTTTGTTGCCTGTCTCGGGGTGTACAGGATTCTTCTTGTAGACATTTGTGATTTGACTAACTTTGAAGCCCATGGCGGTGAGCTCCTCTTCTATTTACGTCAGCAGGGGTGGTTGCAATTTTCTGACTACCACTCTGATGGATCTCTCCTCCTTTAGTTGGTATGTGTGCTAATCTGCCTTGATCTCCGTTAGGTACTTGACTATATTTCGGTATGTCTCGGGCGTGTCTGACTGGATCTTTGTATCGTTGGTCCTGCTAGTGCAATATTATTTTCCGGTCCCTACTGCCTTATTCAGCTGTGTGCAAAGAAGCCTAAAGTTTTTTATGCTCCGTACGAAAATTGGTGGAGGCCTGTGCACTTTAGGGGCCGATGTTGTCTCCATTGCTTCACTAGGTAGATTTGTTAGGGGCTGAAATCTGTTGGGTGAATAGAAGGGAGAATCTTCAGTGAACTGAGTAGATGACCCTGGTTGGGTATTTTCATTCGACGGTCCTGCCTTGGGTTCCTTATTATCATTCGGAGTAGTAGGAGGTGTGTCAACTTTACGCCTTCTTTTTTACTTTTTTACGCCTTCGATTTACTGGATAATACTTGGTGGTAAAACTTCATTTTGGAGTATTATGTCACTGGAGCAGATAGTATTAAAGAAAAGAAAGGTAGGACAGGGAGGAAAGGGAACTAAATAAAAATAAAGAGTTCGTATGAGATCTGATCTGAATACGGCACAGATCAGCCTCATTCGGTGCCAGAGGCAACACTGATAGGGTCTTGTTACCTTATACTGGGTGGGGATGGACCTGTCGCGACCAGCACAAGATAAGCAACTCCTGTCTCTTAAATCACTTAATTTATAATTAATGTAGTCACGTTATAAGTCCGTAATTAGCTACGAAACTTCACATTTTACTTCACTGGTACACAGACTATCACTATGTAAAAAGCCGTGAATGTACGATAAAGTTAATAGGTATAAAAAATAAAGTATCACAGAGATGATGTTACTCACTCCAGCGCGTGCTGTGAACTGTTTAAGAGTTAATTAATAAAAACCAATTAAAATGTTATATTGAAGCTATAATTGTATTATATTGTATAATTCATCATCATCTTAAATGGTGAGATGAACTAATGAATAAAAAATTTTCATAAATTAAACATACAAATTAATCTCTAATGACCTTAATGTCCCATTTGTTGCTAATTTGGCCCGAACCCGATATCAATCCTATCATGATAAACGTTATTCTCACTTAAACCTAGTTACCTCTTCAATTCCTCATGATCTTCCGAGGTGACTGAAAAGAAGATGGCCTTGTGACCTTCTAAGTTTAATTAGTTATTCGAGTAATTCCATTGGTCAGTTTCACTACTTTCATATATCTATCTTTCATTATATTTACTTGACGTATTCTATTATAGAGTTAGACATTTCAATAAATAAATTTAAAAAATAGCAATGAACACTATTTTTATGGAAACATATTATCGCCCAAATTTTCTGAATTGATAGTGTACCAAATCTATCCTACTATAAACTCAAGATTTGATATCAACTGATTATTTTTTGGAATTATAATTCCCTCCATCCACATTTAAGTTGAAGTTGATAAATTATTCTTTAATTTTTAATAATTCATTTTATAAAGTTAAGTAAAAAAGCTTGATATGTTCCTTAAATTGAAAAATTAGTATGAAGAGAACGCGTACTAAAGTTACTCTTAGTATATGATCCTCGGCATTGACGAGAAAATGATGAAAGGTTTAATAATGTTTTTGCCATTTCTGTGATAGGGTATTGGGTATTTATAACACGTTTGCTGTTCTCTGAGAAATTTAATTATTTCATTATGTTATATGCATAATTAGTAAAAAAATCAATGAAAAGGCACAGCGTTGTAGAGCATACAAACAGAAATCAACAGAGCGTCACAACAAAAAAACATTGACGTTCCTAATTGTAGTCCGAAAAAATCAATAAATTCTCTCGACAAGTGTGTTATTCATCTCGAGTTTATGAAATACTTGAACTTGTTAAATCTGTGGTTTTAATATTTTTCTAATTTGTTTCAGAAAAAACAATGGATAGACGAAAACAGTATGGTGCTGATGGAACATCCAATTTATAGGTATGATAAGTTTACTATAGTAATGTAATACAATATTTCTAAATATTTAATTTATTAATACCACATAACTCTAATAATTTTCCCCTAGCAATTCATATTAAGTGAAGATAGTTAAACGACTTGAATAATTATTTCCTTTTTGTTTAAAGAATGTTTATTTAGTTATGATAGTCACTGACAGTTGAAATTTCACTATCATTAATTAATAGCTATATTTTGTAACGTTGAAACACGCTAGAAGAGCCTTCAATGGAAGGGTTTCTCCATCCATGTTTCCACGTAATTCCTTAGGGGAGTTTTTCGAAAGAAGATCTCCCCTATAGCTATGCGCCTACTGGCATTTGTATAATTTCTGACATAATATTTATTATTGTTATTAAATTTTGAAACGTAAGTATGAAGCGTCCTGTAATAGATCCACCTTTGTAGTCGTACCTTTCTCTCAGTTTTATATTTAACGTAATACCAATAACAAATTACTGATACACAAAAGAATTGCTCGCTTAATCGATAATTGATAATATACCGTTGTACTATCATTGAGCGAGAGATGTAGAGGGGTTGTAGAGCATTGAGTAGCCCTGCCGGAAATCCTGGTTCAAATTCCGCTGCAGGCAGTTTCTTTTATCTAGTCTGTTTCCGGTGGGAGATGGATCATATGGGATCTAGGACCCTTCTGGGGCTCACCCAGCCTCTATAAAATATTATAAGAATAGGGTACCCAAAATAAGGGGGAAAACCTGGCGTTTGAGCGTGACCTAGGACAAATCACTTCCTTGCTGAACCGTTGTCCATGAAACAGTACAGTCTCTACCATGTACTGAACCATCGTAGTGGTTACAGGTTACTATCATTGAACTATTAATTGGTATATCCCGCAGAGCAATGTTTAAATAACTATGTAAGTTGTGTTTATTTATCCCCTCGGTTCTGGAAACAACTACTATAACTGCTTCACAATGGTTACAGTGATTTAACTAATTAATTCATTTTGTCTCTCATTTGTTCATTATTAAGTTTAATTATGTTAAAGTTTCTAGTACAATTATATATTCTATTAAGTTAATTATGTTAACATTTATTATATTTAGAAACATTAATGGTTTTAAAGTTATAAGTACAGATCTATTACAAAAAATAGATTTGTGTAGTTTCTATATTGTATATTATAAGAATATATATAAATTACCTGTTTATAATGTAGTTTAATATATATTTACAACATTTTGGTATTAATTTCAAATTTTTTTCATTGGCTTTGCTAATTGAATTCTAGTTCTGAGATGGTTAGCATTTTTGTAATAAAAATGTGCAATATTAGATGAGGTATTGGGAATATCGTTGGTGTGATATGAGATAGGCAAAGGGGCTAAAAATGGAAAAAAAATTGATTTTTTTTAAGCAGATTACAAACTATTCATTAGTAGATTTTTTTTAATTATTAATAATTTATTTTTGTAACTTGATCTTTCATAGTATTTTCCAATATAAATTCTATTATAAATGTTTGTAATTATTATTCAATATTTTAATTTTCTGAACTTTGCCAATATATCTGAATAATTGGACCTCTTTTTTAAATATTCATCTTATAGTTTCTTCTTAGAACTATGCACTTAACATAAAGTTGAAATATCTATATAAAAATATGTATAGAATATAAAGAAAATATGAAGAAAAAAACCTAGCCCTATGCAAATAAACTAGGAATATTCATCCCTATACTTTCCGTAAGTAATCAAAATACGTATAATTCTTTCCCCTATCTTCCTTACTTATTGCTAGTATAATATTAATTATCTTTTAGATTATTGTTTCTTTATTTCCGGATATTTTGAGTGAAAGTGTTTAATCGTTCATATCGTGGCTGCACATAGTTTACGAAAAGGCCTTCCTTAGATGGTATCCATAATAAAAAATTCAAGTGTATACTCTATTGCTGCCTAGCTCGGCTTGATAAATTACTATAGCCCTGCCGGGCCGCTGAACGGAGTATGACTTGAATAACTTAATCATTAATAATAATAATAATAATAATGCCCTCAATTTCTCTCAGTTGACCAGATTTCTACTCCAACTCTGTGAGTGTGATATAAGATTTCTGGTTCTTTGCGATTTTGGAGCTATACTGATTAAACCGTGATTACTTATAAAAATTTAATTTACTAACTTTCAAAATAAGTTACCTTTTATAGACAAAATATTAATCCATCCCCAATCAGGTGTACATGGAATCAGATGTTTATAGTTTCTTAAAATTATATTGCTACCAACTCATTAATAATCTTTGAATATGTTTTTGATTTTTACATGCTAGTTTGACTGAAAGAAAATATTCCTGTAACTGTACCACATTTATGGAAATTTGAACTTTTTACGAATAATGATGTTTATAGAAGATAAAATAATAAATATTTATTAGAGAAACAATACAAATTCCATTTGGCACATATGGATACCTCCACTAAGGAATTCACATGGAAGCATGTATGGAGAAACCTCCAATTGAAGGCACTCTTAGCGTGGTTCGTCTCTCAGTAGTAGGTTCCTACCTGCTCCAGAGACGTTTCAGTCTCCTCGTCGGATTCTGTGGTATTGTGTCTGTGGGTGATGTATGTAGCAGTAAGCTTAGGTGTCCAGCAAGTTACAGAACATAGTCTTAAATTTCCTTGTCTCTTTCAAGTTGGTTGCTTAAATATTCTGCAATTAATTAATGCAATGTTACTATTAATGTAATATATTTCCTGTATCTACAAATGATGCATGAATCTTTACGAATGCATGCGTACCGTGCTATTTCAATAAATAAACTTTGCATACGGGCTTAAAAATACAAGCGGTTGACATTGAAATCCTGCAAACACTTTCGAAAAAAACTACACAACAAATGGTTGGAACAAATGGTCACGACTCTCATGCGTGAGGACACTAGGAGGAAACTAAGAAAAAGAGCATGAATGAGGGATTTGATAACATATCAAATCAAGTCACGGGAGAGGTACCGCTGGGTAGTGCTCTTCTTCATGTCATTCTATATTATTTTCGTGTCAGCCAATCTGCTGATCGTCAATAATTTGTATTTGACGGATGTGGCTGAAAAAAAAAAATCATCGAGCCGTCCCCTACATCGAATTCACTCAAGGTTTGGTTATATTGTAGTTATTATCATTGTTATTTGCAATAAACAAAAAATATTGCAAATATTTCATTAGATCCCTTAATTCGATGACGGGATTAGTGAAATTTTATCGTTCGTTTCAAACTGGGAGGTAACTCTTCCTCTGTTATCATTTTCGAATTAGGCAGATGAAGAAGGACCCGGTGACAAATTAGTCAGATATCGCTATGCAAACTAAATAGCTTTGTCAGAGTCCCTCCCATTACAACTTCAGCTCTACTAATTGCTTCTAGTAACGACTTTATAACGGCACCATTTTACTTGGCACATAAAACTTTTTCTGAAGGCTATGATCATTTTAGTTCCAGAATTAAATTTTATTGTTAAAGTTCATTTGTCAAATACTAAAGTGCCATCTAAGAAACACCTCGTCCTGGTCGTTGATACGTTTATTGCCTTATTCATTTTAATTCAGAATTATGACTATTACTCTCAGTTACTTTAAAAACATCCCTGTGCAACAACGGATAAAGGCTTTAGGTTCAGTACATTTTAGAGACCATACTGTTCCTGGGACAACGGTTGTACATGAATAATCCTACACTACACCAGATTTGTATCTGAGCTTATTATTATTGGAGGCTTTCACTACTCTCCTCGGCTCTAACTCTACCAACTTATCTTCTATGAATATTATAATGATGTACTTCGAACTGCCTGGGTATGTCATATGTCTGTCTAATGTCATCTAATATTGTAGATTGTAAATTATTTAAACAATCCTGATTAAACTTATTCGAAAACGTTTGAAAAAAAAAAATTACATTTCCAAACTTTAACATTATTTTTTTACCTGTACTATTAAAAACCGTGAACGGGTCTGGGGTTCAGTACATGGTAGAGACTGCACTGCTTCTTGGACAACGGTTCAAGGAGGTGACTTGTCCTAGGTCACGCTCAACCGTCAGATCCCCCCCCTTATTTTGGATACCCTATTTCTATAACATTTTAGAGAGGCTGGGTGAGCCACAGGAGGATCCTAATCCTATATGATCCATCTCCGGCTGCAAACAGACTAAATAAAAGTATTGGCCTACAGCGGGATTTGAGCCAGGATTTCCGGCATGGCAACTCAATGCTCTCTACCACTGAACCACTCCGTCACCTTTTCAACATTATTACTTTTAAAAAATAAAATTTTAAAAAATAAATAAAACAATGACACTACAACCCATGAAGAGTCTTGAGCTCAATACATGGTAGAGACCGTATTGTTCCTAGGGCAACGGCTGTGCATGAACCATCCTACACTACACCAGATTTATCTGAGCTTATTATTTTTGGAGTCATTCACTACTCTCCTCGGCGCTAATTCTACCACCTTATGTTCTCTGAATATTATAATGATGTACTTCGTAATGATGTACTTCATCTGTATGTCTAATGTCATCTAATATTGTAGATTGTATATTATTTAGACAATACTGATTACACTTAGTCGGAAACATTTGAAAAAAAAATTATATTTCCAATACTTTCAACATTATTACTTTTAAAAAATAAAACATTAATAGATAAATAACCAGTGCCACTACAACCCATGAAGAGCCTTGAGCTCAGTACATGAAAGATATTTTGGTAAAACAATCTTTGGATATTTTTATAATAGCTTTGTTGTTTTCATGCAAAAGTACTCACAAAGGCAATGTCGAAGGTTTTTTCAACCAATGGTGAGCTATTTTACGGCAAAAATGCAAATCCTTTCAGTCCTATTCCTTTTTAACTCCCTTTTACCTCTCAACAGATTAAGTAGCTTAAACTAGCATCAAGCATCATCTATATTTCAGGAATCTCTGAAAGCTTTACATTTCTTTAATTTTAAACTCTCGAGGTGCAAATGTACTACATCCTTTATTTCTCTTCAATCTGTGACTAATAAATATTTTTTAGCCTGTAATAATTTAGCTTTTTTGTTTTCAGGATATTTTACGTTTCCCATGACTCCCAGGATCTCAAGATCTTCAGTTATATTGCCCGAGACTCTAGCAATGTTTTTAAATGTAGTGTGTTCAAGTCCAGCAAAAAGGTAAGGAGTGTCAATTATCTGTAATGAATCAAATAGTTTTTGAATATTAAAATGTCTAGAAAAAAAATTCTATTTTAATAATTTTTAGTACTATTGTAGTATTTCAAACTTGACTTTCATTTAAAACATTACGAAAATACAAAGCATTGATCTTTCAGCAGACTATTTTGAGATAAACAAAACACTTTAGAAATAATCTGGTGCGGCCAGTTCATTTCCTAGAACACGTTTTATCTATTTTCAGTGAATAGATATTAATTCGTTTGCAAATCCCATTATTTATTCTGCATTAATAAATTACTTTTTGATTGCTTTAAGTTTGCTTTAGATTTTATTCTTTGATTTATATAAAATAAAAATGATATAATTTCTAGCAATACTTCGTTAATATTATTTCCAATGTTGAATTTTAATTGTCACCCAAGAAACAACTTTTTTTAACCAATAGAGTGTTAAGTAGGAGTCACATGTGTTATTATTGTTATAATAATAACGTACAATCTCGAAGTTCGCGAGTTCGTAGTCCGGCAGATGGTCTTTTAAAAGTATGAAAAAACGTCAGTAATGCCGTCCTTCGGAAGGGATGTAAACTGGGGGGTTTCGAGTCTGTGTGGTGTAAGGTACTCGTTAAAGACCCACTATGCTACTTATAACTGGAAGAAAAAAATAGTACTGTCTGATTAGTCATATCAGTGTAGAGTGATGTTAAACTAACAAACCAATGAAGTAATAAGTTGGTTAATAACCTCATTGACAGTTATGATTTAATGGTCTAAAAACTATTGGGAAACATCCAGCAAACAGTATTGTTTCTCTAGTGTCCTTCACGCACCATGGCTGGACATTTATTTTTATTGTATAAAATTATTTAATATATGCACCTGATTGCATAACCACTCTCACTTTAACCTAAATACTTACAGTTTTTACTTTACAAAACAAATGTCGTTGTATATCTTAAGGACACTTGGAGATTGACATAGATATGGGCGAGTGATTCCAACCGTGGGTGGGGCCTATGCATTGCCTCAAGTTGCCCACATTTATCCTTGCCTTAAAGGGCAAAGCCCTCCCTCTTATCTTAACGGATAAGATAAGATGTGAATGTGTCAACAGGCGGATTACAAGATTACAAGGCTTAGCGATCTGTAATAGGATATAGCAGTTTTCTCGAAGATGAGGTTCCCATCAACTGTGGTAAATTAGTTTTCTTAACGCTAACTATCGTCTAAATAGTTGTAAAATATATTGCTATGTTTTAAGGGAATAAATATTTTTTATTAATTCCTTTTATTTTGGGATGAAATGAGTAATCATTTGAGATAATTACTAAACTGATTATCCATTTTAATGTCCTTTGTTTATTTTAAATCGGATTCTTTTCCGATGTTGGTTGTTTACCAATTTACAGAGCAGTCAACTATCAATACCTTAATTGAACTATCAATATTGTATTCATAAATATATAGTGCATCAGGGTTAAGTAAGTACCTGAATAATTACAATGAATAGGCTTTATTAATACAATAGCTTATTTTGAATATCATTTAAGATATACATTAAGATATGACCAATAATGATTCAGATAAACAGAGAATTGCCCTAAAATACATGCAGAAATTAATTAATACTTATCTGGTATGGCAGGGCTATATTATATGTTTCTGGAACAGGAAGGGGAATCTTCTGCCATGCCAACTTTTTTCAATTTTTATCTTCACTTTATTTGGAGTTGGATTTAATCTTACGAATCCAAAGCATTGCTCTTGCAACTGACTATTTTGAGATCAACCAAACACTTGGGAAATAGTCTGGTGTATGCACTTTATTTTATAGAACACATTTAGTCTCTTTTCAGTAAATAGGTAATAATTGATTAACAAAATTTTAGATTTTTTTTTCAGATCAATCAAATATCTTTGATTACTTTTTGGTTGTTTTAGATTTAATTCTTTGATTAATCTTCATTTTGGTACAAGGCCAGTTTGGGCGTTTTTTTTTTTATAATGCTAATTTGTGCTACAATAGCTAATCGGACAGTGCTAAATAAATCTTGTCTATCCTGGTTCTTTGACGAGTATCTGACAAGCGACATGCTCGGGCCTTTACACACCCGAAGGAGATGGCCAAGAAATTTTTATTCCCTTTGAAAATCCTGAGACAACCTGCCAAGGTACAATGTGTTACAAATGTTTGTTCAGTAGGGAAGAAGTGTCATGTACCACTCACTACGGGCTGGAAGCTAAACCTATCTTATGACTGTACTGTTTCAATGGCAACGGTTGAGCATGGAGGTAGTTGGTCCAAGACCTAGCTCAACTGCCAGCTTTTCCTCTCCCCAAACACTTATTTGAGGCTGGTTGACCCCAAGAGGTTCTCAAACCCCACAAGGTCCATCCGTGGATATTAACAGATAAAATGATTTATCTACGTAGCCAGATTTGAACCTGTGACCCTAAGTTCAGCAGTACACCCCCTTATCATAAGATTTCAAATAATTTAGTATAGAATTACTGCTCATTGCTCATTTAAAAATAAGTATTTCTTTATTTTTTCCATTATTATCTGAAATTGTGAAAAGTCTTCTTCCCAGAATGACTTAATGAAATAATTGATTTGATCTATGAATGGCTTCTTCTGATAGGAAAAGTTCTAATGATGTTAGTTCGATTTTAAAATTTATGAAGCTTCTGTTGAAGCGTTAGAAACTCGTGGACTACTAACTTACTAACTTTTACTTATAAGACTTGAGGAAACTTCGGGGTCTGAATCTGTTTTAGTTATTTCTCTCGTTTCCGTCAGTGAATTGAGAGTTTATCAGTTACTCGTGAAACTATCACTAATTGATCACAAGGGCCTTTAAAATATTCAGTCTAACTCGGGCAAATATTGAGCTCTAGGCATGAGTTACGAAACTTTTGTTAGGATTGTCAGTTTCTTTGTTTCAATTAATATAGCTTAAAGTACAACTTTATTTCAATAAAGGTTTCCCTTTTAATAGAGAATTTAATTAAAAACCAAAACAAATCATATTTGTTGAGAATTAATGATAATGAACTAGCAAATTCATAAATTTTTCAATTTAAGTTGTGAAATGCGTATTCAAATAATCTAATTTTAATTTAATTTAATTTCTTTAGGTCATTGAGTATAATTTTGTCATGGTTTAATGTTCTACATCTACTAGTTATTAGATCAGCACAGTTAATTAGCTTGAACATTAGTGTCACCGAACTCATGATTTATTATTATATATACATATATATCAATATTACTGTTCGAATCAACTGATCTAATAATCACCAACATTTATTCTGTCTTCTATAGTATCAAATCAGTATTTTAAGTCTTCGATTTGGTTTATCATTTTCAATAATGAACTTGGATGTAACTGCATGGATCATTCCAATTCCAAGGATTAAATCAGGTGTAGTCACCTGGTCCAGGGTCGAGAATCGTGGATCAGGCTTTACACACGAGATCGTTAACACGAAGCTGGACCAATAAAAATTTATATTTATATAAATTTAAATGAAAATATTTGGTATAATAAGTAGAGCATCAAACTTGAAATACAACATAGATTTTGAATTTCAGTCTTAATGCAGGAGGTCTCTCATACGGATTGGTTTACGTTTTATCTCATTGCTCACTTAGGGCATAGCAATATTGTACAACAGTCTACTCCAATATCCATGAAATTTTTTAATGGGAGCAATTCATGCATTCAATGGGTTGTCTCTAGTCGACTGCCAGTTATTACTAGGTTAATTAGTACATGTTTATTAACATAAACAATCATAAATCATAATCTACACATATAATTAATGCAATTAAAATATAGGTAACATGTTTAAACTACACAATTCACCTGAAAATGAAACTGAATTCAGTATCAACTCAATCCTCTTAATAAGAAAAGAAACACGTCTAAACTGATGAAGATACATATTGCAGTACAATAGGATATACAATACAAATCTATGGGAGATAAAAAGGGAGCAATGAGGTTGCATGCATTAGCCGTTAATTGTTTTTTGTAAGTTGGTATCTAGAGTTGTGTTGTTTACGTACGAAGGAGTTTCTTTACGAGAAGTTAGAAAATATAGTGGCGGTGTTTCCTGCAAATATTTGGTTTTACGTTGGTTTTTTTTTTTCACAAACAATGATATGCGTTGATTCCGAATCGGCTGAATATTATTGATTCACTGATCTTTATGCCATCCATCTAAATGCTCCGACTTTCATTTTCGATATTTTTATTGATCTATGCAGTATGATTTTCAGAATGCCGCTGAAGTTCGATCATCTATTTGCAAAATTAAGATTCCAACTAGTCTGAGTACTTTGACCCTGAAATATACTCTTTCCCTAATCTAAAATTCAAATCTTTGTATTAAAAATATAAACAAACTAGGTTGATTTACATTTTTTTTTTTAATTTATTTATTGATATCTACAACTGTATTACAATAATACAACAAGTAAATAGGCTAAGTGATATATAATGACATGATAATGACAAGTAGAGAAACTACCCACTGGTAGTACTCAAAGTTGATTTACATTAACCTGTAAAAGTTCTTATTAATATGAAAATCATTCCATCCATAAAATACATTAATTATATGAGGTCCATTTTAGTTGAAATATAGATCTAGGATGAGGTTGGGTTTATCAGAGGGAAAGGTAGTTGGTAGGCACACTATTTTGCACTATAATGTCCCCCCTTCGATTGAAATAACCTTGGTGGAATGTTTCTCGCCATTCCCTTTGTGTTCTTGCCAAATCCATTTTATATTCGAGATTTTTATATCCTAAACTGATAAAAATCAGGATGTATGTTCAAGACCTGTATTATTCACGCTGTAAATTTTAGCTTTTTTATAAATAAGAATTGTGTAATTTTCCTTAAATAGTTTTGAATATTAGTGTACTTTTTTAGAAATATTCTTTATTAATAACAAATCGTTTACTATTATTATTATTATTATTATTATTATGCGACGGCACATACTTTTTATTGCCTATATCGATCTCGAAACTAAAACAAACACGCTTGATGATAGAATATTACAAAATTAAATTAGGGAGAAAATGGTACATTTTTTTAATGCATATGGGTATCAGTCACCACCAGTGAAACCTATAAGTAAAATCTAAGGTATAATCATAATTCAATTAAAACAGCTGGAGTTGTTATAAACATTTTATGATTACAATTATATAGTAATAATCTACTCATGAAATATTATTATTATTATAATCATTAATGATATATAATATAAATAATAATAAGTTAGCGATGATATAATTTTATCGTAATATCATAGTAGACCTTAAGGGGCCGTACAAACAATTTTTTTTTTCAGTGTTGCTATAATATATAAAATTTGAATATTAACTATTTTAAAAAGCGTCCAATTCCGGATCCATTAGTTACTTTAATTACGAAATTCCGTTCAAACGTTTTGTTCAGAATCGACAGTCAAATATAGGAAGACTTCACCATTTTGACAGAAAAGTATACCTGAACCATTTTGAGTTGTATTGATAAATATTAATGACTACATAACATACTTCATAAGTTTCTTTCATATTAATGAATTAGTATTATCAAAAACTCATCATGGAAATTCCTATCTATATTCGTAATGGCTATTGCGGATTCTTACGAATTTTATTGTACAAATAGAATGGCCGTATTAAACTAGAAAATTCGATAGTAAAAAAAACATAATAAACCTTTATGTTAACCTTAATATCCACTTTTTTCAAAGTTACTGGTTAATGCTAATTTCGCTTGTTTACTGAGAACACATACATGACAGGATGCATTAAAAAGTTGAATCAAATAAAAACCAATACTTTTTTTTATAGGAAATAAGTAATAAGGAATAAAAGTGGACTTGTGTATCTATGAATTCGAAGATAGTTTTAATTTATATCACTATTACAAATTATGTGTTAAGATTGTTGTTAAAAATGATACGCTTATTATAAAGATTATAAAAATTATGGGTTAAGATTGTGGTAGAAAAAATGATAAGGTGGGCTATTATTTTAACTTATCTTCCAGCTGACTAGGGACATGAGTAGATAACAAAGTCTACTTGAAGAAGAGGGTTTTAATAAATCCTCTCATTATCTATGCGAATATGTTTAGTATTTCATTTTTTATTACATCACGATGATTTATATAATAATATAAATTTTGTTTTTTAGTTTTGGGGAGTGGAGTGGCTCAGTGGTAGTGCGCTGAACTGCCATGTAGAAGGTCCTGGGTTTAAATCTCGCTGGTTGGTAGACTTTTATTTAATCTGTAAGCATCCGGAGATGGTTCCTGTAGGATCCAGGGGCCTCCTGGGGCTCACCTAGGCTCTACAAAATTGGTAATTTACTAATCTACAAAAATAAGGAGGAAAATCTGGCGGTTGAGCGCGATTTAGGACAAACCACCTCCCTGGACGATTAAAATATCACAAGAATAAACTTTCCCAGTGCCTGTTGAACAGCTCCTTTTACACAAATTAGTATCATAATTATTTCATGCATTTTATATTTGTTGAATATTACTTTATAATGAAGTTTACTGGACTCTGAATATAAAAGTATTCCTTTTTTTCGGAGAGGGGGGAGGGGTGGTTTGCCATCTTCCAATAATTACTTATTTGTTTTTTTAAATCTGTAGATTTTTATAAAATATTCAATAGAAATCTTTCAAAATATCCTCTTATCTTTAAATTTTTAAAAATATCTGTAATACAGTTTTTTCTCTATTTTTTTTTTCTAAAACAATAAAGAAAATAGATGTAATGGAGAAATGCAAATTAAATATAACGAAAGATGAAGTAGGAGCCATGTTGTTCTCAGATAAAATTTATTATATTGTTTTCAATATTCCCCCATTTATTGCGTTAAGAATGCTCATCTTTGGATTGTTCATCTGATTTAAAAACCAGATAACAGTCAAAAGAATACGAGGCCCATGGAGAAAATTAACCGTTACGGCACGGAATTGTTGAGTTGCAAATATGAATTCGCGGAAATCAACTTAAGATTAGAATCACGCTCTCACGACACATGCGCATCAGTAACCGAGATGATTTTTTGGTTAGCGGTGAATAATCGAGAAAAAAATAAAATAAGTGTAACTGAGGAATATCGGTTTAAAAGGAGGAAAGAGGAAAGCAAAGGTGAAAATAAAAAGAACTCGGGAAAAGCTGCTAGAGAATCTAAAAACTTATAAGTTTGAATGAAATTAGGAGTCTCTATTCAGAGTAAATGATAGTAGAGCAATTAAGAGGAGTGAACAACATGAAACTTGTAAATCTTGGAGAGCTTTACCCAGTGATGAGGGTACTCCAAAAACTTTTCTGGACGTGCCAGAATTGGAGTCTAGATTGATATGGAAGGCATCTTGGGTGGGTATTGAATTCTACGGAATTTCAGATTTATGAAAATACTAAGAGGCACTGTACAAAACATACAACGAAAAGCCTAGGCGCATAGATAGGCTAGAGCGCTATCCGTATGGGCGGAGACAATACCGATGATTATATCTGCAGCACTGCAGCAATTAGTGGTTAAGTAGCATTTTGAGCATCTGTTCTTCAGGTTTTCGCTTCGAGTTGAGTTACAACAGGTTTTCATTGTTTATTCGTTTCCCATATAATATTTTCAAGAAATACTAGCTGTTAGGATGTTTAGTATGGAAAAGAGAATGTAATTATGGGAAATGTGTATACTTCGGTAATCATTTCATCTAAAAATGAACTTTTCAACAATCATATATCTTCTAGACTTCGAAATGTTAGTTGAATCTTTTATTTCTTGATTAAATGATTACCGAAATTTACGCTCTGCTCATTCTCTTTTCCATACTAAAGATCGCGATAATTTATACTTTTGGAAAATATTACAAATGAAACGAATAAACAGTTAAAACTTGTAATTCAATTCAAAACGACAATTTGCGAAATAATTACCGAATTTGACCAAGAGTGAGTTAATTGTATTGAATGAAGTGGACTCGTAACATTCTCGTGGTTTTTGGCTTGAAATGGAGCAGCAATTCATATTTTAGGCACCATATTCACTAACACAATTTCGCTTCCTCATGTATAGTAATGTCGGACAAAATTAAACTTAAATTTTTATTCACCGGGGTTGCATAAATTAAAAAAAAGTATAAACATTGTTAAATAAAACTGCCATATTTATTCTTTAAAAAATGATAAATTAAGGATTATGCAAAAAAGGTGAAACCTGTGTTAACATACTGATTATGTTATATTTTATCGCTAATGAAAAATGATGGCCTTCTTTTGGGATATTAAGACTGTATTGAAACTGCCTAGGTAGATAAAACTAAGTATACTATTGTTTCATCCTAATCAGTCCAATTTTATACTTCCTTATAAGACGCTGAACCATTAATGATGAAATATATGAAGTATTTAAATTAAAACATTTGATTTTATTAATATACTTTTCGATGCATTGCACGCTACCCGCATCGATTGAATACAGTATTAGCAATTCCAACACACGATTGAGAAGAGACGGCCCTAGCTTCTACTTGAATACAAATTTCCTTTGTTTGTTCCTAACCTCTCTTGATTATAAGGAAATTTATTTCTGAAAATTATAGTCTATTACTTCTTCTTTTAGGTAATCCCATCTGCAATTCACATTTTGCTCTTTTTTTATTCATGTTTTTATTAATAAAATATCTAGAGGCAAGAAGTATTTTGAATTGATTGAATAATATTATTGTACCTTAATGATTATCTGAAGCATTTTTATTTTCAATAAAATAATTATATACAAGCATTATTTTCTCAAAACAATAAATAACGAACTAGTATGGTTTCGACTATTGGATGGTATTAATACACCTTAACTTAAGAGATAATGTAATTATAATAAAACAATGAATTGCGGTTGACCTAAAGCTAGATGAAATATGATAGTTTAAATAACTAAAAAAACAAGCTTTAACAGAAAAGAAATCTAAGAAGTCGTAAACAATTTTCAATAAGTTTAAAATAAGAATACAGTGAAGAACAAAAAATTAATTTTATCGTAAACAAGTGAGGATGCTTTCATATTAATTGTTGTTAATATGTTATTGGCTGATATTGGTAAACTAGAGTCATTATGAAACTATCTTAAAAGACACAATAAAATTAATTTATTTGTTGATCATTCCATTCTTATATTTAAAAAAAAATGTATTAAAAGATATTTTCATTTTAATTTTGTTTTCTATTGTTTTCTAAGCGCGTGTTCTGCACTTTTATTTGTTTTGTATTTTTTAGCTCGGCTGGCTATAAACGCGTGTTGTTTAGTTTATTTAAACTAATATTCATTTTCTACTTTTTAGTTCGGCTAGATACAAAAACGTGTTTTTTTTTTAGTTTTTCATGTATTTTTTTTTCGGTGCAAAATATACGAAGCCCCACAGCTCATTCTGCCTGTAGTCATATTATTGTCCCAAAGGTTAAGCCATATATGCCTGGGCACTTGGTACAAGACATTACTGTGTCTTCGGAAATAAAAAAATACCAGTCCTGAAGATTCAGGTCAGGTTAAAGAGGAATGTTTGGAAGTGGCCGAAAATTGATTTTCAAGATTCCGTTAAATACATACATAGAAGGCGGAAGCTATTGAACGCATTTTAAAAAGCCACTAAGTATACATTAAATATTAGATTTTAGGCGTATTACAATTTTATAAATGACCTTTTGGCTCTGAAAATCATGCTCTGCAACCTCTCTCTTTTATATCAACATCACATAGAGCAGAGGAGACATCGTGTATTTTCACCCAGATATCAACTCATACATAGGTACTGTCACCATTATCAAATCACCATTGAAACAACATGTTCAATGATACCGACATAACACACCGAACAATATCACAAGCATTCCCTCACGGAATATACTGATATATGATATATATGATGGTTATCACATGCATACAAGGTAGTATCTGTTGAAGGGTGAAAGGTACTCGTAGACGGATGAGAGAAGGTGGAATATACTCGACTAATTATTAATGGTAATATCAAGGGAAGAGTGTACCGCTGCGTCAATCAATGGGTTGGAGAATTGAGCATGTTAAACGACTTCTGTGCATGCATCGATTTTAACAAGATCTCGTTCCTTATAGTTATAGTACCTACTAGCTATTTGCTTACAATAGTGAGTAATTAGTTAGCCTTATCACTCGCGACCCTAGAGACTAGAGTCGCTTGTAAATCGGGCTAGTTCTCCGGATCTTGTAGCTGAGGATCTAGGCCAGCTTTAATCATTGCTACTTCTCCCGAACATGCCCGCTTGATTTACTGCCACCCTCAAGACTTCCTCATTGTGTTGAGTAAGTCTTGCTAATTCCTTTGTCTACTGACTCGTTAGGGCTTAATAATAATAATAATAATGTCTTTATTTATTCTGGGACGAGTCCCTAGAGAATAACAATACAGGCATTGTAAGCTATTAAATCTTAGAGTGTTAAATAATTACTTTTAATTAATTATTACAATTAATTTAATTAGTGAGAACGAATAAAAAAATGAACAAATAAAAAATGTGAATTACCTACAATAACAGTATTTTAAGAACAGATTAGAAGAAAAGAAAGAAAAAAATTAAAATAAGTTTACAATAATTATATAAGAGAACAAATTTATGGTCACATATATCAAATTTATGCCAAGAAAAAGAAAACAAAAAAGAAAGATTAAACAATATTATCCGAGATTTACCTTTCATCCCTTTTTGTCCTTTTTAATATCTATCTATATGACATTAATAATACATATGTACGTGGTTTAAATTCCACACACTCATATATATGAATACAAAATAACACACACAAATGTACATCAAAAAACATCATTCATTCATCGAATAAAGAGAACATTAAGTCAAAACTGATCCCCTACTATTTTCGATTTTTTGGGAATTGTAGGGATAATAGGTGCTGGAATATACGGAATTTGAAGGTTGGAAGGTTATTGGAACGACGAATGGAAGAAGGTATAGAGTTCCAAAGGGAGGAGGATCGGATCAGGAAAGCTCTGTCAAAAGCTGCAGTTCGGTGGGATGCTGTATATAGATCAGAGAGCCGAGAACGGGTGTTGCGGGAAAGGACTGTGGTTTTGAATTGAAGGAGATCGAAAATGTAAGATGGTCGACGGGATTGGATAACTTGGTAAAGGAAAGATGCTAGGACGTACTTACGGCGGTAGGAAGGGTAGAGCCATTTCAATTCTTCGTAATATCGGGTCACCGAAGCATCTCTAGGGATCCCAAAGATGAATCGAACGAAGCAATTAAGCAACCGCTTTAATTTTGCTTCGAGATCCCCAGAGATACCCCCATACACTGAACAACAATAGTCAAAATGGGGGAAAATTAAGGAAGAAACTAGGAGTTTACGGATTTCAAAAGGGAACAGGTGACGAAGGTAATTGAGACGCTTTAACGTGGAGAAGGTACGACGAGAAATTTCAGAGATATGGTTTTTCCAGAAAAGAGTTTGGTCAAAAGTAATTCCAAGGTTTTTGACAGTTGGGTAGAATTTGGGTAGAATAGGATTATTGTTCAGAAAGAGGATTGGATTATGGGGAATAGTTTTAAGGAAGTAGTTTGACCCTATTATTATTGCCTTGGTTTTGTCCACGTTCAACTTTAGCTTGTTATCCATTGCCCATCGATTTATTCGATTCAGGTCATCTTGGAGTTTTTCGGTGGCTAATATTAGATCGGAAGGAGAAAAGGATAGGTACACTTGAAAGTCATCGGCATAGACATGATACTGGGAATGTCGGATAAGAAGTGGAAGGTCGTTTATGTAAATGGCAAATAGGGTGGGGGATAGTGATGAACCCTGTGGGACACCACAGGATAGCGGAAGGGTTATGGACGGATGTTGACCGGGGACCAAAACATGTTGTGAGCGGAAAGACTTGAACCATCCTAGAGCACTGTTGGATAGAGGTAAGTTTCGTAGCTTGGCGAAAAGGATATTGTGGTCTACTGAGTCGAAGGCTTTGGAAAAATCTAAAAGGATCAGATTTGTTAATTTTTGCTGTTCAATTGCAGTATGGAGATCATGGGTGATTTTGAGGAGAGCGGATTGAGTTGAATAGCCTGGTCGAAAGCCGGATTGGAGAGGGTTAATGAGGGAACGTTCTTCTAGAAAATTTGAAATTTGGTTTTGGGCTAGGCGTTCTAATGGTTTTGAGAGGTTAGAGAGAAGAGAGATAGGGCGGAAGTCATTTGGAGAGGAGGGATTTTGGGTTTTGGGGTTTGGGTAGTGCTGCATGGAAGGAATTTTGTAAGCTAAGATTGGTGGTCTCGACATCGAGCCTTCGGGTGCACCAAGCCTAATTACAATAATGTATAAAGGATTTTTTCATAACAAGTCGATTTAAAATTTATGCTAAACGGGGTATACAAATATGATTCCTCAGGTTTTTGCTCAATCTTAGGTATATAGTAACTCCAGTACACTCCAAAAAAGAACTAAATGTCCCCTTCCTGACCTTTCCCTCCTAAGGAGGACCTGACCTCATCGAATAATATCTGGAAAAATTCAAAGCTGTGTTTAAACTAGTATCTACGAAAAGGAGGGAGTGTTTATAGTTGATTAGAGACAACTCATGGAGGGTTCTCTTAGAACTCGCAGTGACCTTTACAAATGCTGGTTCTACTTTCTATTACATATCTAATAATTTCCTGAGTAAAAAAATACTATGCAAACGAATTTTAAATGTGTTTAGTATATCTATACAGTATAGAGCATATCTGCAGCCTCGATGAATAATTGGTCAAGTTGGAATTTTGTCTAGAGAGAGTTCTCTTAGTTTTATTTTGCTTGAAGGGGAGTTGTAATAGAAGCTATAACTCATTTTCAAGACAATGACTGACTTATCCTCTCATTCGTTCCAAAAAAATAAACGATTCCCCTTCCTTAAGTTTAAGAGGCTGGTTTTGGAGAAGATTCGACCTGACCAATTATTCACCAGTGCTGTAGATATATATTAGAATAGAGCACTTTCAATAATTTCCTTTAGCGAATATAAATGCCAATTGATGAAGTACATTTCACCATTGAAGTCAGATGAAACATCTTCATTAGAAATAATGTTGTTTGAATAAATAATTAAAATATTTAATTATGAATCAACCCACGACGTTAATATATTATTATGTAACAAAAGTTTCAATTCCATGGTCCAGAGATCTTTCCTTTCCCTATCCTGCTAGGACAAACTCATCTCGATAAAGTCGTTATCTGAGAGTTAAATGGGTTGGGAAGTTGAGTGAGAGGGTTGAACGTACAACTATAAAACTGTATTTGCTTATCAAGTACTTACGTAACAACGGCCTATCAGGTTTTATTTATTTATTTTTTTAAATATTGAGTTAAATAAGATGGCTTCGTGACGTTCTAACATCAATATTTTATTTGAGTACTACCAGTGGGTAGTTTCTCTACTGACTTACATACCATAATATTATATATCATTGATAATAATTGTTTGATCATTATAATACAGTTGTAAATTTCAATAAATTCATTTTTTTTAATTCAAATTCCCATATTTGTGAGAATAGAACTTTTTTTTCCCTCGCTACATTTTAATTTTAGCATAGCAAATTTTCTATTAACAATGGAATTTCTAAAAAAAATTATACTATTCTTAAGATACGGTGGGATATGTATGTTTTTAAACATATGTATTCTACCGTGCTTTGAAAGCTTGAAACTGTTTACGCCAGTCACTTGGTTTGGCTTGGCATCAGCCTTCTAAAGCTCAGCACAATAGTGCCTTATTTTGGCCTAATTCAGAACTAAAATTAGCCAATTTATACCTAAAGAATGTAAAAGAAATAGTGAAATCCTTTTTTAGAGCAAATCAGATCTATAAGGATATTTTGGGACCAAATATAATTGAAATACTTTACAATCCTAAGATTTTAAATGTTATTATTGCATGGGTGTTAAACAGTTGACTGGATAATTCTAATGATGGATTGAATTGGTCAGGGGCGCAGTCAAAGATAACACAAAATATGTGAGACTTATTTTTTAATTATTCCAACATTTCGGCCTACGATGTAGCCCACCTTCAGGGCCATAAATGTGAGTGCCTGTTTGTGGTGCCTCTTCAAACACACAACTATCAACTGCGGTGTTATCGATAAGTTTCATTTATTTTGAGTTATATTTGACTGCACTCCTGGCCAATTCAATCCATCATCGTTATCATTTGCAGTTTTAGGCTTTATTAGTATAGCAAAATTCCTTTGTATTGCTTCCTTAACCTTAACTATTACTTCTTATACTACATAATATATTCAACAGCAAGTACTTACTAAGTAGATTCTTTTATAAACCCATTCCCATGTAAAGTCATTGATGATCTTGGAGTTTTAAGCCTTAAAGCCCAAACAAACAAAATCTTTTGTTCCATGCACTTTTGTTCTGAATGAAATTTAAATATCCATGATGTTTCCAAAAGTGACGATACAAATCAGCTACATGTGATATTCTCTAGTCATTTAAATGAAATCTCCTTCAAAACTGAACCAAACAACTGTGCTTAAACTCTGATGCGTCAGAATAATGCTGAGGATTTTCAATTTATTTGTCTATTGCAAAAATGTGAGTTTCCTCAACCTTTTGCATACTACGACGCAACAGTTTTTACCTTTCCGAAATAGTACACCCAGGAATCTCTAATCATACGACTAATACATCATATCACGATAGTTGTAATCGGTTGCTCGCAGAGTCAGTGAGTGACCATGCAACTGATACAGATAATTACAGAGAATCGAATCTTTATTTATCTTCAGATTGCTGTAGTGATTTATTATACATATTTATTTTACTGATTATTGATAAGTGTCCTGGTTTCATTTGGGTGACCCCAGTTATTAGTTATGTGAAAATTGGATTAGATCTTACAATAGCTAAGTATAGATATATGCACTTGCAAGTGTTTCGAAAATAAAAATAAATGAAAAATTCGCTGTAGTTTAATGTTTTATTGTTAGAATTTGTTTTATACTAACTAAAACGAAACTTCCGTCCAAACATTACAGAAGTACATTTTTTTAAATATTGGCAAGTTATTTGAAATCTGTTCATATATCTGAATTTCATTCTGTAATTATGCACCAAAATCAATAAAAATATAACATTGTCTATCTTACATTTAGGGTTCTTTTCATTTTGTATTCAATCGTTTTAACCATATAACCCATCACAGGTTAGTAAAGAGTAAGAGGAATATTGGGTACGCTCCTGAGTCCTTTGAAGAGAACTCCACCGGAGTACTTGTCATCTCGATGGTTTATTGGAGACGGAAGCCCTTCATACGCGAAAATCCCATATCCGTGTAGAATATGTAATTGTGTGAAGTAGTCTCACTGCAGTGGGGCCAACCTCGGCGACCTGAATATTAATGGAACCAAGAGCTCGTTATGCAGTTCCCTAGGTGAGTCCCAAGCAACCTCTCTACCACTCTCTGCCTTTTCAAATCTACTCATGTTTGCCAATTTCGCTTCAGAGCTCTTTGAGGAAGAAAAGCACAAGTACGAAAAGCTAATACAAAGTCAAATATATATGCAGAAATGTCAATATATTACTTAAATATGTTAATCATGTTATTGCTGAGATGTTGTCATTAGAATTTACGTCCCAATCTCTATAAAAAATGGGTGTTTAAATAAATAAATATATAGTCTTGGATTCAGTACGTAGTTGAAGCTGTATGCCTCTAAGTCAACAGCTTTGCAGGGAAGTGATTTAGCTGAGATCACTCTTAGTCACCTGGTATTCCCCGATTAAGGTTACTCATTTTATAGAAATTGTGTGAGCCCCAAGAGAGTCTGCAGATCTCATATATATTTTTTTATTTATTTATTGTTCTTTTGATTATTTTCTAAACATTTTTATTTTGAAGAGAAAAGATTACGTCTTTGCCAGTATTCGAACCCGGGTCGCTGGCGTCTCTAGGATATACAAACCAGATTATAGGATCGGTGAAGAGAATGGATTTGCCTGGCTTGGATGCGAGCCTTAGTATCTCAGTGGTTAGAGCACCGCGCTAGGGAAGCGGGTGACCCGGACACACACACACACACACACACACACACACACACATATATATATATATATATATATATATATATATATATATATATATATATATATATATACTGATAACAGTGAACTAAAGTCATGTATTTTCACATAATATTATAACTTTTTTTAAATGGTTCATTTCTTTAAATTTTACATTCCAAAATACAATATAAATCGCAAATAAGAATTTCTTATATCGTAAAGTTGGGTTCGTATAATGATGATAAAATATTCACAAATTATAAAAATAAAGTGGGGTTAATCGTACCTTTTACCACAACTGGAAATGTGTCAGAAGCTGAGTGTCGCATTGTTGTTAATGAGCAAGCGATAGTTAATAAATGTTACTACATGCAATGTCAATATTTATTTATTCCACTAGTGCATGATATCAAGGTCAGTGAATAATATAACATACCTTTATTCACACATACATTAAATAAAAAAAATATATCTTCTAATGGGTGTTCTGACCTGTCTCAAGTTACCTCCAAGTTAAAAAAAAATCCCTAACCAACACGAGTCATTTTGTTTTATGCAGGAGAACAGTTGTAGATAATTTTAAATGAAAACCATCATAATTAGTAATGTAGCAGTTAATCGTGAAATAAATGAAAGAATAATGATGCATACATGAAGAATGGTTTGCATTTATGACTGTAACTTTTAGAAAAAGAGAAAGAAACTTCTCTTCCCTGATGTATTTTAAAAGTCGGCTTTCCAAGCATAACTGAATATTGCCAATTTACACCAATTATCAACCACCACTCTACATTCTTTTCTGTATTTAAATGATAAAACGAAACGTCAGATATGGCGTTCTCCCTTACTTCTGACTTTGAAAAAAAATTATCGAAATTATTGAATTTTTCTTACCCACATAATGTTTTCAAAAATGCTAGATTGTTTATGAAATTCCGCTTAATATTTGAAAATGAAATTTGAATTGCTTCTTGAGGATATTAAGACTGTGCTTCGGCCGATAAGACAGAGAAGACCAGACAGGACGAGGAGGTGGGTATTTAGGTGCGCTGAGCGGCGCTCTGACGTCACTAGGCGCCAGCGCTGCCCTAACACTGTGTGCCAGCTGGCATTCTACTCCTTCGCCTTATCTACTGCCTTTACTATTTATCCGTTACAATATGGCTGCGTCTTCCACAAATATTCCTTATAGCATATTATAGAAGTATTATCTGTTTTATCCATTAACCTAACGCGCTCGAAGGAATGAGCAAATGACTCAGCAAGAAACGACATTTCATAACTGGCTGTCAATGTTCATTTCTTGTCTTCTTATGTCTAGTGAGCCGTATTTATTTGTTTTTCCAACACATAGTGAGTATGAAACCTCACTGCGTTTCGTTTCAACTTGAGCTAGTACAAATACTCTTTCCCTCTCTCTTTTCTTTTTAGTAAAAAAAAATACCACGTTAGTTCATGGATCGTTCAGATGGCCTCTCGATTTCCTCCTGCCTTACGATGCTTCGATTGTTATGTATCGAGAGATGGAGAAGGACAGCCGAAGACAGGTTTGTGTAGCGGAGAATTGTTAAGGAGACCAAGGTCTCGTGAGTATCATAGTCTAGTTAGAGATAGATATAGGCAGATAGACATTGCCGGTCAAGATTCCGGATGGTCTCACCTGGTGGAAACAGATATTGACTGATGGAGGAGTGTACTATGGAAAAATGGAACCGATGGTGGTCTATTTCTTGGTCATTCTGCTAAATTCGGAAAATACTTTCCCACTTTCCAGTCTCGCTCAATAGTTAAATGGGTAAAACAAACGGGTTTCGGACTACTTGATCACCTAAGCCCTAAAAGGTCGTCAGTGTTTTCTGGCCAAGCCTCGAGCTAAATAGCTGAGCTCATATCATAAAGTAATGACCTTCACAACGTTCGATGGGCAGTGGAACACCTTCCGGAGGAAGACCTGCACATATTTGCTAACTTAAAACGGCTCCTGAAATAGAAGGGAATTGTCCATATTTTCATGAGTTGGTGTATCGATGAAATAGAGTAAATTCACTTTTATTCCCCTAAAGACAGCACTTGGCCGGTTTAGTGTTAGAGCATCATACTAACAATATACCCTTTGTTGAGATTATCGGGATACTTTATTATGGATCTAATAGCTTAATAGATGCGGCTATGATAGCCAACTCTGCTAAAACATGTGCTAGTGTATGATAGGGTGCACAAAAAAAAATACATAAATAAAAGTAAATCGTCCGATCAACAAACACAAAATAAAATTTATAGTACATGATAGTATAAGTACTATTTTATATGTTTAAATAATATATGCATCGTAATATATGGGAGACAGGATTTTATGAAGGTGTAAAACAGCAATTTATCCGAAATAGTTTACCTGGGTACATTTTCAAATAGAAATCATTCCGTGCCGCAAAATCAAGATTAGGGTCAAAATATTGAATATTTAGATATATAAAGTTATAAAATGGATCTGTGACATAAATTCAAACAGGATAGTTATCTCTATTTAGGGAAAGAGGTGTAAAAATAACAAACCACGGTTCGATAATTGCACAAGCGTGTGCAAAAAATATGCGAAATTAAAGGCTTTAAATAAATCGAGCGAAAACAACGTTGCCAACTTCTGAGCCTTAAAGAATAAAACGTCTTAACCTCTAAAAATATAAGAATCGATTATACTAAGATGTATAAACTAATAGAATAAAAAACACAAAATACGTTGGATACATGCATAAGAGAATAATGCACGGAATAGGAACTCGTAATGAAAGGAATTCCTGATAATAATAATAACATTTTCTTCGATCCGGGAGGCATTTCACGAAAGTTATATATAATTAATTGACCTAATTAACTGAAAAAGGAATGATTTAAGAAGAAAAATACAATAATATGTAATCAAAACAATTAATACTCTTCAAAATGTTTAGAAATTCGGAATCATCATAACCGATCGATATCATTGGTAAGCATCCTTGAAGATGCTCAATGTTATGTTTTTCCACAACGATACGATCGTATTCCTGTGAAAGATTGTTGTAATAGTAGCCTTATATGCTTGAAAATAATTTTAAATTTTCAAACCTTATATTGTATTAAAAAAATAAAAAGTTCTAGAAGAAATGCTTTATTTTGTAATGACGCCTATGATGGTACTTAATATAGAGAAAATATTGAAAACTATTGGTAGGTGTATAACTTTTGAATAAATAAACCGTCATAACTTTTGCTATAAAAAAGTTATAAAATCTAAAATCACAACTTCGATGTTTAAAGAAAATAGCTTTAACCTTGTTGTTAATCACTTGATTTATTAATTTATGTTACACAAATGATTTTATTATCTGCTAGATGATTTATCTGCCATGACCAGTCACCATTATTATAACGACAAAAAATTACTGTAGAATTCTGGTATTAAAATGCAGTCGATAGAAAATGTATCGATGAATTACTTCAGCGAATATGAAAGTAGCATGTCATGGTTTTACTTCAAAGATTTTTTAAATATTATGAATTCAGAATTTAGGAGGACACTCATGATGTTTTTCTACTTCGTAAATATTAATAACTCTAGCTTACTATATTTTTTCAGTTCTTTTTCTCCCTGTATGTCTAAATTTAAAAATAATTAAAAGGTTTTCTATGTAATTAAAAATAGAAATAATATCGGCCAAAGCTACAGCCTGTACGGTGTAATTCAATCCTGTGATAATTTTACTCATCACAGAAGCTGTATGTTAAAAAAGAGCATTTTATAAACAAAATCGTCATATAAACAAAATATTTTTTCATTTTCAGTTGATAAAAAAACTTTTACTTTCCATTTGTGAGATTCAGTCGCAAAACTTCATTACGGGGACATTTCGAGACTATCATGTGCCCTAACAGTAATAAGTATCTGTATTGAGAAAAGTATAGCTTTTAGTGATTTATACTAAATAACCCTCTAGGCTAAATATAAAATTGATAATTGTACAATGTTAACTACAAATTGATTTTGAAGTAGTATTACTACATCAATATATCAAAATGCATGTTCAATATTAGCATTATTATGTAAATATTAAACATAATTTTATGATATAAAAAATAATGTTCCAGAACAGGGATTGCTGACATGACTAATGTTTGATTTATCTATTTCAAATGGTATGAACAAGGATCAAAAGTTTTAATTATTTTCGATTTATTAGATTTTATCGTTAAGAGTTTATTAAACTCGAATAACATGAATTCTAGACATTGTACATCCCAGTTTTCGTTTATAGCGCGATTTTTATATTTTTCTATAGCAATCATATACAAACTGTACAGTGGCTCCCAGTCAAAATGATACACCAGAATATCTAAAGATATCTTTGAATTAATAAATAGTTCGAACTATATTACATTAAATACAATAATTTATTGTAATCACTAAACATCCTAGAATTATGTATTTTGTATATAAACATTTAAAAATAAACAAGGATTTAATTATAAAAATAAACCACATTTGTTTAGAATTACTTATCTCACAGTGAAAATAATGCACCTTAGTTCTTCCTAATATTTGTTTACCTTAAACTATTTTACTTTTTAAACTCTTGTATCGAAAGTGTTTGTCTCTTTTCAAAGCTAGATGAAGAAAAACTGACGTTTTTTTTCCATTATTTTTTTACGAAAATGGAGGCACACACAACGTGAAAAGAACGTGTGTTGGTTACTCAACATTTTAATGACGGGACATTTTTAAATGAAATAGCCAAAAATATTTAAAAAAGCCCTTCAATTGTCCAGCCTATAGTGGAGAGATTTAAGAAGGAAAAGTACATTGCCAGAATATAAGTTAAAAGCACTTGAAAAATTTTAACTGATAGGGATGAGACTTGGATTGTCAGGGAAATTAAAAGAAATCCACGTTTGAGTGCACCCAACAAAGCACAACCTACAAATAATTGTACTAAACTAATTGTTACTAAATACGAATATTATAAATTATTAGTACTCAAAAGTTAATTAGAAGTGATGTGCCATTTTGAGTATGAGATGAAATAATTTATTTCCTTTTTGTCTGTTAATTTTTTTAAATAATCAAAATTGAATATTTATTTAAATTGATACTATACAGAAATATTTTGAAGAGTTTTCTGGTTTTGATCTCAGTAACAATATACATTTTTCTTTTTTTCTTCTTCTTTCTACAGGATATATTAAATTCACTGTGAGCCACTGTAAATTATTTCATCTCATACTCAAAATGACACATCACTTCTAATTAACTTTTGGATACTAATAATTTATAAACTTTGTATTTAGTAAACAATTAGTTTAGTACAATTATTTGTAGGTTGTGCTTTGTTGGGTGCTCTCAAACGTGGATTTCTTTTAATTTCCCTGACAATCCAAGTCTGATCCCTATCTGTTAAAATGTTTCTAGTGCTTTTAACTTATATTCTGGCAATGTACTTTTCCTTTTTGAATCTCTCCTCTATATGCTGGACAATTGAAGGGCTGAAGGACTTTTTTAAATAATTTGGCTATTTCATTTAAAGATTTCCAAAACGTCAGTTCTTCTTCAACTCGCTTGAAAAGAGCTAAACACTTTCGATACAAGAGTTTAACTAAAGTAAAATAGTTTAAGGTAAACAAATATTAGGAAGAACTAAGGTGTATCATTTTCACTGTGAGATAAGTAATTCTAAACAAATGTGGTTTATTTTTATAGTTAAATCCTTGTTTATTTTTAAATGTTTATATACAAAATACATACTTCTAGGATGTTTAGTGATTACAATAAATTATTGTAAAATAATTTGAACCATTTATTTATTCAAAGGCATCTATAAATATCCTGGTGTACCATTTTGACTGGGAGCCACTGTATTTTGTTCGTGTTGTATTATTTTATGTTGTCAAATTTAAATGTATTTTTGTTTTTCTGAAAGTGTAACGAAAGCTGTTTTATCCAGTTTATTATGGTTTTGAATTATCGAATCGCAACTATATTTGTGTGTTTCTTTTAATATATGTTTCGAAGTAGGAAGCAAGGTTTACGTTCTCACTGGATTTCCTACACGACCTTTGATTTTAGCACTAATTTATCCGAATCTTTTGCTTTGATAAATAATATATAAATTGTGGTAGTGTTTTTGAAAGTCACGGCAAACTCACTATTACTTTTTTATGCCTGTGAATGCTTTTGTTAGTATTTCCGAAAATGTTAGTATGTAGGGAATTGTACGGTATTTTTTAATTTTACATTTTTGCATTTATTGGTTTCATTTTTGTGTAGAAAAAGTTTGTGTTATTTTTATTTAATTACAAAGGAGGCTCTGTGGAGGTCACCTATGCTGTTTTTTGGTGTATTAGGCATGACCATTTCCTCGAGAGATTTATTAGGGATTTTTCGCGGTGTTTATTCTATATCTTTTGGGGCATTGGCTTCTTAAATGTATTCATCGATCAGAATAAATTGGTTTTTGCCATTTATATATATATATGTATATATATATATATATATATATATATATATATATATATATTTATATTATATTGGGAGAATAGAGCGGGGAAATAGAAACTAAATGATGGCAAAAACCAATTTATTCTATATAGATATAAATATAATACCTTACCTTAATACACGATTCGTCGAGCTCAAAGAGGTTTTAGAAGAAAGTTTAAGGATTTTATTATGGGAAAAAAGCAGTGGGGTTGGTGAAAAGGGGTGCGGTTCTATATCCGAGAAGGGGGAAGGTTTTAAAGATTTATAAGGATAGCCTTCCAGAATGATATCTTTAATAAGGTCCGTTTCGAGTCCTCTTTGATTAAAATAAGAGCTGTCTCTTTTCGAAAAAAGAACCTTTGGGACCAATCTTGGACCGATATTGAACCCTTTTTTTTTTATTTCAAACGGTCCTCTGAATTTTATATAGCCCCTCCTCCCTTCTCATTTTTTCCCTTCCCCTAGGCCTTTGATTAGAGGTTAGCCCTTTGGTCCCAGCCCAGCCCTGGGCTAAGTAGCATTATAAGTTTTTAGCCCAAGGGCTCCTTGTTCTATTTTAATTTATTTAGCGAATTGAAACTGTAAATTCGGATACCTGAATATTAGCTGGTTTGCAAGAAGCCTATCATCTTATTTAGTGTATCCTCTTCATATCACTCGTCTCATTTGATTACTTTGTATGTGCGTTATTTAATTTTTTTTTTGTCCTGTTCATTTTGTTTATTCTCTATTTATATTTCTGTATTGTTTATTAAATTTAATTTGGTGTTTATAATTTATTCCTTTTGACATTGCTTATTTAAAATGAACAGAACACTTTGGGAATATCCGTCTCTAATAGAAGAAGCTGTGAAATGCTTTTAGAAGTAGGAATAATTACCAATAAAAGTAGAATTGGAGAGCAACGGCTCGTGGCTGGATTGCGAACCACATTCACCGTTTCATGTTCTTTAGGTTTCAACTTCAATGGTTTAAATTCATTCAATCCAGCCACTCTGAGTTTGTACTGCAATTATATTGAACCTACACGTTTCCGGAATTTTTATATTTGACACTAGTTTTTAGAAGCTTCAACTGTATATCATAGGGCTATAAGTGACAAACACAAGACTAAAATATGATTTTTAGAAAATGCTGATGAAAAGGCTTCCGTACTTGTCGTGATTACAAAACATTGAAAAAAAGAAATAAAGATTTGACTTAGTGAGTTTCAAAAAAAAAAAAAAAAAAAAAAAAAAACCTGCACCACTACAGCCGATGAAGGATCTGGGGCTCAGTACATGGTAGAGACTGTACTGTTACATGGACAACGGTTCTGCAAGGAGGTGATCTGTCCTGGATCACGCTCAACCGCCAGATTTTCCCCCCTTATTTTGGGTACCCTTATTTGTTATAATATTTTCTAGAGGCTGGGTGGGCCCCAGGAGGGTCCTAGAACCTATATGATCCATCTCCGGCTGCAAACAGACTAAATAAAAGTCTTGCCTGCAGCGGGATTTGAACCAGGATTTCCTGCATGGCAACTCAGTGCTCTACCACTGAGCCACTCCGCTCCCCTTAGTGGGTTTCATCGGTAGAAATATCTCACACTAAGTACTCGAGCCTTTTCAGTAGCATTTTCTCAAATTCATACGTTTGACTTAGTGTAATTCAATTGTAAACTCACGATATAATAGGATATATTATATCTGTTACATTGTACAAGATTGTTCTAGGTATTCTTTATCCTACTGAATTAAAAGTCCCCATTTCGTTTACCCGCGAAAACTACCGAACTTTCATTTTATAAATATTGACTACATCATTTTCTTGGTCCCAAAATTGTTTAGTAATAATACAATTTGCCGGTTTCTATACAACAGCTGGGTTATAACCGAAAAAAAAATTCTACCTATGATAGACCTCGGCGGATAAAACGTCTAAGAAGCTTAAAATAATACATGCCTAACATTTTCAACATTTGACCCCTTTAGCTATTCATACACCATTAGGTTTCCCTCCAGAAAAAAAGACCGAATTCATAGTTTATTTTCGCATAAATTTAAATATATACATTTTTTCGTTTATTTAAATAAATATAATGAGTGAACAGTTATTAAACTCCTTTCAGAATATTAATAAAAACTATTAATTTGTTATTAAAATTTGTAATTATGCTGAAATCACAAGTACGATGAATTGAAACCCCACTTGGCTCAGTGGCAGATAACGGTTTTACGCTTATTAAAAAAAAATGACATACCGTTGTTATTTTGTATCACGATTGTCTCTTGAATAAGTGAAGTAGTTATAATATATTTTGAACTTCTTATTAACAATTATTAATCACTTACTGCATGAAATGATTTATGTGGTGATATATTCAATTTAAACCATATAAACTAAAACAATACAAGGATATAAGGATACACCGGATCAGTTAGTATTGCATATTTTAGTAGAATAGAAACTAAATATTCACCTTATGGCCCTTTCGTTCTATATGCTTCACGAATTGATGTCTCAGTTACGTCACTTAACGATAATATGACTAATTGGACGATGCTGGGAGTAATCGTTAACGAGTATCTGATACCGCACATGCCGTGCACTTCCATTTTACGTTATCTCCGAAGGACGGTATAACCAAGGAATTTTTACACGTTTTATAAAAAAAACCTTAAGAAACCTGACGGGTTGGGAATCCCCGATCTTGGGCACAATAGTTTGTTTTGCTAACTAGACAACACTGTGACCCCTATTCAAGATTAATCTACTGTGGCCGGTAACATTAATTAGAAATTATGGTTTTATTTTTATTCATATTCAGCAATATTCAGCCAAATTAATCTCATTATGATATTTTCAAATATTAAATATGGTAGCATAATCGCCATAGATAACTGCACTACAATATTAATTTTCTCAAATGCCCAAATAGAAAAATAATAAACTCCGCAAAAATAAATGGAAATATTGCTAATATTTTGGTATTTAAAAATTAGCATTTTCTTTATTTTACTATAAACTTTATTATAAATTCGTATTTATAAGAAATTATTACATGTTTTTACTTTAGAGATCATGGTATGTTTACGATTCCCCAGTAGGGGCATAATCAAGGTAGTTTGTTGGTGTCTTCCGCTATGGGGCTGCTAGAGAGAAAAAATCAGCACCTCTTCAATCAATGATGGATCCTGAGTTCAGTAAGTCGTGGGGACTATACTGTTTCTAGGACAAGGTTTATGTAGACATATGCCAGTAGATCATGCTCATTACCGTCTCTACAGCGTACCGAACAGTGGTACAGGTTTTTTTTTTTTGTATTGAAACCTGAATCTGTACTACTAATGCTTCTGAAGGGTCTGGGGCTCAGTACATGATAGAGACTGGACTATTTCTTCGACAACGGTTGTGCAGGGATTTGTTGGGGATCACGTTCAGCCGCCAGATTTCCTCCCCCCTTATTTTCTATAAAAATAATAAAAAATAAATAAATACTCTTAACTTAGCAACAATTGCAACTTCCCGATTCTGGCTTATTTTCTCATAAAAATCTAAGTTTATTGGTTCGTAGGAACTTTTCCTGTCGATCTGTGTCCCCTTGAAGCTACTTCGCTAGCTCGTACTGCCCGTATATATCACTTGCTAGAAACAACATGGTCGGATCCCGGCAATGAAGTTGTATAAATCTCTTTAACTGCCCCATGTCGAATACTGAGTGGTTATTGCGATACTTCCTAATACCCGCCATGATTCAATACTTTATTCGACGCAATGGAATTTCAAGCATTGTTTTCATTGAAACTGAAATTTATCACGTCTCGTCTAAAACCTCCTCGTTATAGTTTAATAAATAATAACAAATTTATTTTATTTTATTGAGTTCAGAATTAGCTAATTATTGTTTAAATACACTTTTCCTATAGTTGTTTATTGTTTATTCAACTTCAACTTATTCATAATAAGGTGTTCAGGACCAAACATGAGTGGCTCCAAAATTTCAAGAATTGGCTATTTCACATTTTCGCATGTTTATCAAGTAATTATGTCTTACACGATACATTGCATTCTTATTTCACGTTGTCTTAGTCCAGTTCTGGAACTGAACTTTCGAGGGCATAAAGCATCGTTTGTCTAGACCAGCGAACAAATTACAAAGTCAATTTTTTAAAATTTACAGTTGTCCAATTTTTATCCCGAACGGCTCATATATTCCTTCCCCTGATGACCAGTAAAGTTCGCATGTTATAACATATTATACTTTCGTATGATAATATTCGATCTACCCCACACAATTTATTAAGCTCATTAACGGTAAACAAGTCATATTCATAAGTGTCCACTGTTTTATTTTAATTTATTTCTTCTGTGGTCCTAGGTTACCACTCGCTCATGCATTCTCATCCCAATTTACATTAATATCCAAAATTTAATTTTGGTTGATAAATAGAATTGGATCTACAGTGGAATAACTAACCCTTAAAATGCCCATGGATAAAATAAGGGCGATGCTGGAGTGATGCATATATGTATTTTTCCTCTCTCTACATGCTCCTATTTAGTAAGAGATAAAACAAAATAGGGTGTGGCTGTGTCATGGAAACGGTCGTGTGTTTTACGTGAATACGTTTACGCAACGGTAATATTTTTTATATAAAATATTATTTTTATCAAAGGAAACGATAGTTCTTGGTCATACAAGTCGTTAATAATGTTCAGCGGTGTTGAATGATAGCTTTAAATAAAGCCTGGAGCAATGTCGAGATGATCTTCTTCATTCCAAAGCACATTGTATATTGCAAGCAGAACCTCTGACTCTGGTGCACTTCTGTGACACTGTAGATGCACTCAACTAGTTATTGTGTTAGCATGAAATGAATCCCAATGTTGTGTAATCTTGTGATGCTTATACAATGGTCGACCAATTAAGAATGGTAGCTAAGCTTTTACCACTGTCGTATTGACCACGCCGCTCAGATAATTAGATTTATGTATCACGTTCTTCTTTATGTCAACATTGAACACCTGTCCATCCTCTAATCGACGCAGTAGCTGTTACACCAATGTGTCCACATCTAGGTGTACATTAATGACTTTTCCGATGATAAACGCAACCTATCTATCTGCAGAGTGGCAGTCGCGGTGATACTACTGATCGGATCTAAAGTGGGTACTTTGTCCGAGTCCAGTGAATTTTACACCTATCTGTACCGTTTAAAGTTCACTGCTGTCTCTTCAAGGAAAGTATTATTAAGGAACTTTAATCTGTTAAATTGGTTTACTTTTAAATTTATTAAAACTGTTTAACTGCTCATTAATTTGTTCAAATCTGCCAAGTTTATTTACAATTATTAATATAGATTATAACAATTAAAGAGAGAAAAATTGGTTCCCTTCTGTATAGGCGAAGGGTTTAGTCCTGACAACTGGTCCTAAGATTTCATCTACACAACGGTTCAATTTATTTTTTATTGCCTTAGTGTTTATAAATGTGCATTATAGTTTTCATTGGCTTGTACTAATACCGGTGAACTGTACGTATCAGAAATTATTCGTAATTTTTTTGAACGCAAACACATGAATGAATCTACTTATTAGTGCATAAAATCTTTAAATCTATAAAGAGAATTCTGAAAGTTCAAGTGTTAAGAAGAATAAATAATTTTTCAAAATAAATATTAGCATTAGAAATTTATTTAGAACTTTAGTGTGACGTATCCTTAAAGCATTAGAAGTGTTATCGAATTAATATTTTTTATTCGTTGACGAAAGATGGATACAAAAAAATTATTTAAGATATCAAAGCCCAATTTTGATTATTTCCAGGCCTAAAAATATCATGCCACGTTTATTATTGTACTACAATTGATTTGTTTTCTTGTTTCAGGTGAGTGACTGATATTGTGCAACCATTTGAGCAAGTTAGTATATTAAACTAAATTTCAATGAAAGAGAATATCTATAATGTATTCGTCTTCTTATTAATCTAATATATTTATTATAATAATTTGCCACTTCTTTTTAGTTTATATTTTACAACAAACCTGGCTTTTGAAAGCACGCACTATTTATTTCCTCTGAGTATGGTGTTCGAAATCATTTATGCTACTTTCTTGGAGTACTTTATTATTTTTAAAGACTATTCTTATTGCAGATTTGCATCATACATAACCATCATTAAAATTTTGAACTCCAGGTTCGTTTTCGGGATTACAAAATCATTCATTGAGTGAGTGCTATACTTTAATATTACTGCGGGAAATTTAATTAACTTTCAAATGAGGATCTGTGCAAGCAGTTGTCGAATTCCATATGCAATGTTTACCCGAAACAAATGTCCTTAAAATACTTCCTTATTGCTACAGTGGGAGTTCTAAATATTGCTTATTCAGCTTTAATTAGGATAACGATCTTCAACGCGTACCTGCTCTGGACCCTCATTTTACGCCCCATCCGAAGGAAGCCATAACGTAGAATTTTTTACTCCTTTTTTAAAAAATCTAGGGTTATGTGCGACCCCGAAATCATAGGCATATAAGCTTGTTATGCTAACCTCTACTCCACAGGTGCCCCCAACCCGATTTGAGTGCACTGGTTGAATGAGCTTTATTTTTTACACAGCCTTCCTTCTGACACATCTACAAAATAAGTGAAACCATAAAAAATAATATTAATGATAGATTTAATAGTCAGGGGTGCAGTCATTGATAACACAATATAAGTTATTCTTATATTGTGTAATTGTTTACTGCACTCCTGACTACTTCAATCAATCATTAGAATTATCCAGTCAACTATTTAAAACTTAAAATTTTTTAGTTTAATAGGCATTATGTGAATGTCATATTTAAGTTTACTGCTTTAAAAACAAGTATTTAAATTTAAATAAAGTAATAAATGAGAAAAATACATAATAAATACGTTTGAGTTTAACATAAAAACATAAATTAATGAAGAAGAATTTGAAGTTCTGTATTACTCCGCAAAATTTTAATGAAAACATAATATTATTCTAGATGAAATTAACTAGATGAAAGGTGTAATTAAAAAGTAACTAGCTTCTAATATTAATTATCTTGCTTTTTCCAGTTGATTTAAAAATGTTTACAACGAATGAAAAATATCGAAATATGAGCAAAACGTTATTTTCTTTGTATTTATATTTTTATTCTGAATCTAGGCTGCCTCTAAAATATACACGAAACAGTTGCCGTTGTCGCTTGGCGCGTCTCTCATTTCAAGAATATTAATATACTAAATGGGCCCAGAAAACTACCGCCATGATTTATTCCTATCGTTGAAATTTCATGGAAAGTAATTTTGTTTTTCGTGAAAACTGTAAATTAAATTTCGGTCAAGGAAGTTATTAAAAAAATATATAAGCAATGTCATATTATGTTAATATTTTTTTAACAAGTCACTATTTAGAATGTCCTTGAATTATTTTTATTTCAAAAACTGTGATAATTTCAATTACTTTAACATTTGTACGAAATAACTCATAATTCAGCATAAATACCGAAGTCACGCTCCATTTTATAGGGTAAGTATATCTCAAAAACGAAAGTGTGTACAAATCTAGAATCAAAATGATTGTGATGATGATAAAATATAGGTACATATTTTTATTTTGAAGAGAAATAAAATAAAATATACACTATTATTATTAATATTATATACATCGCACAAATTGCGAGCATACGTGGATGTAGGATCGGTGAAGAGAATGGATTTTTCTGGCTTGATTACGAGTCTTGATAGCTCAGATGATTAGAGCACCGCGCTAGAGATGCGGACGACCCATGTTCGAATCCCGGCCAAGACAAATCTTTTCTCTTCAAAATAAAAATATTTAAAAATAATCATCATCAAAAGAACAATAAATAAAAAATAAATTATAAAATATACATCTTCGTGCAAATGGACATTCCTCCAAAAATCACTTTAATCAATGATTTTAAGAGGAATAAAGTGGTCCTGGTGGAGGTCAGAAAAAATCTCTCTAATGAGGAGAACTATTTATTTTAAATCAAAAGTTCCGACCCACAGTGCAGGCCTTCTTCGGGGCTTATGTGGATTCAAGGGTTGTTTAGTTGTCAACTGTCAACCCTGTAACCCATTATAAGCACAGAAGAAGACCTGCAATGTGGGTCGGAACGTTTGATTTAAAATAAATAGTTCTCCTTTGTTTAAAGAGAATTTTTTTCTGACCTCCACGAGGACCTTTTTTTTCCTCATATCTATAAGCCCTACTAACATTACTCAAAATCATTGATTTTATTTAATTATAAAACTTTCCAAAGCCGGCTCTTTAATAAAATGTCTTATGCCAACAAATAACTATGAAGTCTTTAGCCAGTTCATATTTCATTGAAAAAGTCTGAAACGTTTTTAGTACTAAATTTAAAAATTCCGCTAATGCAAGATAATTTTTTTTTATATAATAAATCTTATTTTTATTTTGTATTTATTTTTATTTTTATTTATATTTATATTTATTTTTAAATTTTATTGTTGTTAATGAATGACAAATGGGTAGGTATAAACAACGAAAGAATTCCACTGTAAATTAAAAATGAAAAAAAATATGAAATATTTTCTCAGCCAGATCTGAAATCCAATTTCAGGAAATGTAGAAAAATATTATCACTGCAAAAATAAATTTTACCAGAGATCATTTTACTAAGGAACAACTCTCAGAAGGGTATACAAGCCCCTTATTGTGCATATGAAAGCATTACAAATATTTATATGAAAGACGCTTACTCTAACTTCAAAATTAAAAATATTTCTTTTTCAATGAAATATAAAATGTTGTCAAAATAACAATTTAGGCTCTTGGAGTTGAGAAAAATCAAGTTAAAAAATCTTTATTTTATATGTCAAATTTTAGAAATAATATTTTTTCCCCTTCCAATACGTTATTTTTTTAGTTGTATATTAATAGAAAAATATAAACATAAAAAAAAAAATAAATTGATTTTAAAAACCTTATAAACTTTAACACACCAAAAACGCCGACAGATTTGGATGCAACGCATTAAATTATTATAATTTAGTTCAAGTCAGTCAAATGGTTACTAGTTATGCCAATTTTATTTTTAATATTTAAAATACTCTGAAGTTTTGGCATAATAATTATAACAAAATATATGGATTCTCTTGAAAATTTATGGTTTTTTTTTTTAGAGATCTAACGAAACCTGGCGTTCTATTGGATTTAAAAATTTGTTGATTTGGTTCGGTCCGTATTTTAAGTATTTCATTTTGTTTTCAATACAACCAATCCTTCAGATCACTCTAATTGTGATTTTATGAATTCCCTGAAATTCGTCTACCACTTGCTGTAGAATTAATTTTTTTTTTTAATTCTTCATTTAATTTTTTTTAGTTGCGGAGAGAATGTTTTTTGTTAATAATTAGAATATTAATTATTAGTCTAAAACCCAAATCAGAAAAATTATTAAGTGTTTAAACAAGATGAACCACACATTTTTGCATTTTACACTTGATTCTCAACAAATTCTGATTTAGCATTACATTATTTCATTTGATAGTAGAATGACATGGTATCTGCATGCTAAGAAAAACGGCAGTCACTAAATCTTAAACTCAAATTAATGTATTCTCCATTCATGAAAAAAAAATTAGAAATAAGACAAAAATTAAATACCTATACTTACTTACTATAAGTATGGTATGAATGTTTATTTTGTTTTTATTGCCAGCATTATTATTTATTTTTTTATTATTATTATTAGCGTATTCTCCCAATAACGGAAGGCGTTAAGCAAACAACCCAATCAAGCCTTTTTTGGTTTCTTCTTGTTCTTCCAATAGGCTTTCAATCTCTCTGAGAAGGCTTGCCCATGATCATTATTTACTTCTAATTATTTTATTTTATTAGTATTATTTTTTATTGAATAATTGTATAGCTGTTTAGCGCTATTACTAGTTGCCTAAAATTGGCAGATTAGATTAATATATCCAATAAAGTGTTGATGTACTAACTTAAGTTAAAGCTAAACAGACTCAGAGAAAAAGACTATGCACTTTTTAATTAAAAATACCTTCGATTTACGAACTCATACGAATTTCACTACTCCCATAAGACACAATGGTAGGACTAACATCGTAACAATCCAAAATTCCAAATTGGCTATGCTGCAGTGTTGAAGGTCCCGAGTTCAAAACCTCATTTCACCGCGATAGGAAGTCCTTGTGGGATCTGTCCTCCTAGGCCTTGTAATGTTGGCTATTGGAAGAAAAACTCGACAATTGGGGCAATGCAATAAAAACATATACAAAAAACGGCCTGCATTCGTTAATCTATACTCTTGCACGACAGCACCAGACCTCACAACTATAGACAGTTGAGAAACTGAAGGAGTTGGGGTACAAAGATATTCCATCTGTTTAGAAATTTGAAAAACTTCCTTAAAGATAAAATTTTCAAAAATAATTTTCAAGTCAATATGCCATTTTCAGACTTAATTCATCACAAAACCATTAATTTATCGGTTCCGAGATTAGAAAATGTGATACGTTGAGAAAATGACAGTAACCATTTTTAATCAAAATGTTTGGATTTCATAAAGATGTTTTACATAGTAATCTTTCCTTTCAAACGTAAATTTCATTTGAAACAACCTAATAAAAGAAAAATGGGTGGTCGACGTCCATGATCCTAATATTACTCTTATCTTACAAGGAATAGTTTGTTTTCGAAACACTTCGTATTGAGTGTGCCTGTGTACCTTCTACGGAACTTATTTCCTACACGTTCTTCGAGGTGGGGACGACTGCGGCGAAGAAATGGAACCGGAGCAGTCTAGAGCGGGAAGCGGAGGGGATGGTGAGCGGTGGGGGCCCGGGGCCCTGCAGTGGGATGCTGAAGGCTCGCAGCGACGAGTCCCCCAACGGGGACAGGCCGAGGAAGAAGTTGTCGTTCAAGGAACCCGAGATCATGGGCTACTACATGCAGATGAAGCAGAACGTCACCTCCAGGCTGTCCAGGAAGGGGAGGACGCCGAAGCATAAGGCAGAGGAACCGCCTGTCGCAGAGAAGTACGACTCCTCCGACGACGCGGAGCTACAGGTATGGAATGTGGCTAAAGTGGAGTCCCTGGGATACCTTCAAGTGTTATGATGATCCATATTATTCCGAGAATTTTAAAGTATAGCTTACATATCACCTGCATAATAATAATATGAGTATTTTCTTATAGCATGCGAAACTGCAACGCTTGATAATTAATAAATGAAATAAATCATTCAAACCATTATATGTATTGGTAACAGTTCCACAGGTTGTCGCTTCGAGTTAATTCACAAGAAGTTTTTTGACTTTTTATTCCTTTCCTTTTTAATATTCTGGGCAATAGCATTAATCATGAGTTTCAGTATGAAGTGTAATTATTGGAAATGTGTAACCATTTCATCAAGAAATAAATGTTTCAACTAAAATTTTCAAGTATAGATGTTTGTTGAAACGTTCACGTTTACCTAAATATACAAATTCCCAATAATTACACTCTTTTTCATAATCAACACCCTGTGGAACTGACACCAATGCATAAAAAAATACCAATATATAGTAACTACAAAGAAATTAACAGTGCATTTCAATATATCCTAGACATCAAATATTCAACCCCGGTGAGTAAGTGGTTAAGTCGAATCCTCTCCAAAATTAATTTCTTGTTCTTTAAGAAGTAGAATCATGTTATTCTCGTAGTGAATAAGTGTTCTAAGCCCAGGTATTGATTTGGGGTTACTTATTGTTGCTAATCCATTGGATGCTATATGATACATTGTTACTTATGCATCCTTCCTCTTAACAATTATTATTTATTACAAGATAATAATATTATCTTTTATTCTTACAGTTACTAGTTTATCTTAATGAGACTACAATAATTTTTAATATTTCAGCATCAGTGAATAAGTGGTTAAGTTGAATTTTGTCTAAAATGGTTTTCTTATACTTTAAAAAGTGGATTGTTCTGGTAGTGCATAAAGTCAGGCATTAGCTTCATATGGAGTTATTACTCATACTATAGCTCCATTCCAATATAAAAACTACCAGAATGACATAATTCCGGTTCCATCAATATTTCCATCAAAATCTCATTGGAAAAAATTGACTTAACCTCATATTCACCGGGGCTGCAGAAATATAAGTTAAGCATAGTGCATATCCATGCTCTTTAAGGTTTTAACACTCCAAAATTCGAACGACAAATGTTTGCCTTCCATTTCAACGAGTTGATAAGCCGGGGATCGAATGCACCGGTTAAATATTAACGTTCGGACGGAACGCGATGCTGTTTTGGCATCCGAGTGAAATTGGATCAGTTCTTGTTGGCTGTCAAATGGAATCTCATTATTGTTGATTTGCTTGTTGTCACTGTATCGTTGCATAGTTCATAGAGTTGTCAAGTATGATTGATTACTGATGCTCTGTAATAAAAATAGAAAAAGTACATTGCTTCAGATATATAATCGGACGGGATTGGGATCAGTTTTAGAAAAGTTAATGGTTAGAAATGTTTTTCTCATTAAATTAAAAAAAGGTGCTAGTGTAAACTACCTAAAATAAAATAAATAAAGAAATAAAAACTAGAAATTATTTCTGTATCCCACAAGTAAATGACGCCATGTCACATTTTTTAAATATTTGTTCAGCAGAGCCAGTTTTCCATAACTTTGAAATATTAATATTTCTCTTTTTGTTGCTTATAACAGCTTTTAGAAAATTGTTTACATCGTTATTGGTATTGATAAGCAATAGGAAATATTGATCATAGTAATTATTTATGATAATTTAGCTGAAATATTATCTATTTTGTGGACATGTCCTTTGTCTTCGGGGTACAGATTTTTTGAATTATAAAAAAAAAAACAATATATTTTTGTTAACTGAATGGATCAATACCGTAACATGAAAGACCTCCTAAAAGTATGCAGTATTACATGTCAAATATTATATAATATTTTTATTTAATTTTATTTATTTGCAACAAACTGTAATTATAAGTATTGCTGTTAACTACAGCAGTTGTTATTATCAATAATAATAAAATAAATTTATAAACACAAGAACTTATATTATTAGTAGCATTTAGATAATCTCAAATCAGACATTGTAATATTGAAGTAATAAATGATGAGGTAAGTTATACGTGATACACAAAATTTGCCTTTTTTCGCAAAATAAGATAATTTAATATTTTTTCATTGTTTTGTTTATGCTTATGACTTAATGCATACTTCGACCTAAACTGCCAACTATATTAGATATTATATTAAATTTTATTACTTTATGAGATATCTTTTAGTAGCCAAATTTTAAAAATTTCTATGTTTATATATAACACTCGATTTCATTCTGAAAATAACTGGTAGATTATTAATAATATATTTATTTCGTTCTAAAGAAACACGTAATATTTTTTTTCGAAAAATATTTTGAAGTCCTTAGGCTATTGTTTAATTATCTTATTAAGAACCAGTTGTTTATCCTTCTGTTTATAATCTTGCCAGGTCGCTCACGCCTGACCTCGTATGATATTTATGAACCCAGTTATTTATTCTCTAATACTTATTTGGGTGGCTCAATTTTTATCTTTCGTTAAAAATAAAATTATTGAAGCAGATTTTATTCCTTTTCTTATCATTATAATTAGTTAATAAATTAGGACAGATAAAGAATATGATGAATGAGGTGGGATCACTAAAATGATTGCATAGCTAAAAATGTTTTACACTAACTTATAAGGATTTAAAGATAGTTAATGAACTTTTTTTTTTGTCACTGCTCAAGAAGTAACACCAGTTAATGATATAAACATTATTTTGATCTTGATTTCAATTACAAACATGTTTATTTAATATAAAAATATTACAATTATGTGGCAGATTGTAAGGGTTTAAGTATTAGGGATCTAGGTTTTCATTCAAACAAGAGATAAGAAAAAGGAATAAATTTTGAAAATAAAGAAGTGAGTAATATATATATATATATATATATATATATATATATATATATATATATATGACAACTTGAACACATTCAAACAAATTTTGTATAAAGTTATTTGTATACGTTTAATCTATTTCGATTTTTTTTTAAATATTGATTAAACACTTCAAAATTGTGATGAAGATAGAAATTGAGTACACGAAAGAATAACTCAAGATGAGTGGTTAATAAAAGGGCTACAAAATTATCGAAAAAAAAAGTATGGGTTGATGAAGACTTGCTTATCTACAATTTTAGAATTCAATTTTCTCTTATATTATTTAACAATTAATAGATCAAGAATTCAAAATTTTCAATTTTTCGAAGCAGTAATTAATGTTTTTTTTTTAATTCTACATAGAAAATATCGATAATGGAAGCATCGTAATGTAATAAATCAAAATAAACGTTTTAAATTATCAACTGAAATTACCAAATGGACTTTTAATAATTCTCAATGACCTTTTATGACTTTTTTATTTTATATGGTTTATATAATTGATTGGATGGATGGGTTTTAATGGATTTTGCAAACAAAGATTACAACTATAATTAACTTAATAATAACGTATCAATAAGATACGCCTATGAGAGGGAATACTCGAGTTTCACTGTAGTAAATTCTTTTTATCATCCAGTTACATGTAGTGGCTTAACCTTAAACGATATTCTTTATTTAGATGCTTATATACTATAGGGTTCTTTACTTCTGTGACTTCTGGTTCACAAAGCTGTCTGTACTTTACTACAGACTTTGGTCTCCTGAGGTTAGTTAAGCATCTTGCTCCGTGCTTCCTTTGCAAGTTGTGAAAAGCCACACTTCCTTAATATAGTCTTAGACTCTGTCTTTCTCTTCAGTAACGTTCAGAGAACTTTTACTTCTGTTAAAGAAGGAAAGTCAAACTTACACCACAGTTAGAGCCTCTTTGTTAGCCTTGTGTTGCATAAAGTAAAGTTAAAAGACCTTAAAACAAGTACATCAAAAGTAAGTTTGTACCTCTGTAATGAGTACAACAATTACAATTAGTGAGTTTTTAGTACATGACTGTACTTTTTCTAAGCCAACGCTTCTGCAGGAAGGTGATTAAGTTGGCATCCCACAGTTATCCCTCCAATTAAGTGTACTCATTTTATGGAATCTGGGAGAATCCCAGGAGGTTCACCATATCCCATAGAATCAATTCTCGTCTCCTAACAGAATAAATAATTTGCAACTGCAACTCTTGGATTCGAGGACTTCACTACTCTTATTCCTGTCTAACTCGCTACCCAACTTACAATCTTTTGTAATTGTAGAATAAAATTATTTTTTCTGTCCCAAATTTATCTGATCTGAGTACTCGAATCGAAATAGTGGAATTTTAAATCTATAGTAATATAAAGTACGTAGATTAAATTATATTATTCGGCATATTATTAGGCACTTCTGTTTTTATTTGGTTTTGTTAATTGAATTAATATATATTGAACTATTGTATACTTTTTTTTAAAAAAAGTTAATATTGCTAATAGGAAAGAAAATGATTTAGTTCTCTCTCGAGGAGACATCTCGCTGCATTTTTAGAGATAATGAGAAGCAGCTGTGCAAGAGGAACTGATGTAACTAAACTGACGAACAAAAACAGAACAATAAATCAGCTAGGGTTTATATACAATGAGAAACAGCTTACGTAGTGTTGTTTGAATAAGAAAATAGTTGGTGTAGCGAAAGTATATATAAAAATAGTGGCCATTATACTGTAAATAAATTACTTTTAATCAAATGTTCGTATTTTGGGAACACAAATCGTATATTTACTGCTACAAAAGTCTTTAATTTATTGGTTTTGTATTAATAATCATCAAAATAGTAATAGTTGTTAACGATATTATCAACTCAAAATTACAAATGTATATACATTGACGCACAATGTTTAAACTTTAAGCATACCCGTTACTACCCATATAGATAAATGCGAAAATGACGATGGTAAAAAAATATTCATAAAATGAATTAAATATACGAGGGTAAGTCAATATTTATCCGCAATTTAGTTATATTTTTGTTTATGTTGGTAGTACTGTCGTTTTGCGTTGATGACGCATGCTTTGTTTATTTGTTGTTATGTCTATGCAAGTTTCAAGCTGCTAGGTCAGTTTCGTTATCGCTGTCGTGATGTTAATCATGGCTCCGCTTTCTATTTGCACCAAAGAAGAGCAACGTTCAGTGATACGTTTTTTGTGGTCGGAAGGGGCCGAAATTTATCAAAGACTTTCGGTACAATACGGGAACATTGTTTTGCCACAACAGAGTGTCTACGAATGGATTGAAAAAATCAAAAATGGTGATATAGTAGTATAATTATGTTTTTCAGTTTCATTATTGTTTTCATAGCAAAAACCCACAAAAAAACCTATGCTTTGGGTTCAGTACATGGTAGAGTGAGTCAGTATAGGGCAACGGTTGCGCAGGGAGGTGATTAGTCCGAAATCACTCTCATTTGCTAGATCTTTTCCCCCAGGAGTGTCTCCAGATCCCAAGGGATCAATCTCTGGCAGTTAGCAAATTAAATACATTACCATACATCTACCACAGCAATTTGAAAAAAGGGCCTTCGGCACAGCAATAATATTTACTCTTTCTAAGGAGTTTTATTATTGAAAATATTTTTTAGCTGTTCTATTTTATCATTTCAGAGTTGAATTTATGACTGGGTTTTTCTCTCTCTCATTTATTCCGAATATTGAGAGAAAAAAAAGTGCCATCTGCTTCAATTGTTTCATTTATTGCTTAACGACCCGTGCTTATGTTAATTTCATGATCTCCTCTTTTCGAACTTGATGATTGAAATTGATGTCTCTGGGTCTTTTAGTTCGTTAAATTTTAAATTACGTTTTCCATCGTATTAACCAGCTTTCAGTTTAGCAATAGACGAATGAAGATAAATAAGTTAATTTGTTTAGACCGTGGAAAATTCATTATTTAAAATAATTATTATCTCAATATAGAACTCACTTCATACTACTGGACTTTTGTTGTTTTGAGAATATTATAAACTTAAAAAGTTTTAAGTAGATTATAAACTACAGAAAAACATGAATGTGCCATTGAATTCAATTGCAATTGCTTGAAATTACTTGAATTCAATGAAATGTGCAATGTTAATATTGAATTGCGGTATTTAATTTTACTTATAAAACAGATACCATCGCTTTCTCCTCAAATGCGATGCAAGTACTATCATGAAATAATTAGTTGATAAATATGTTCAACAATATGAATACAATATAGGTGAAAAACAAATATTCTTAATGTTCTAAAATATAAATACATTGTTTTTACAGTCATAATAATACATATATTACTATAATTTTGTTATAGTAATAATGGACGCCATAATAACATTATTTCAAAATGAAGTATTTCTCTGTATATTGAAATGGTTAAAAATTTATATTTCGTTACCTTTTCTTTCAGTTATATATTTAATTCTTTATACCTCATAAATTCTTTTTTTATATTTTCAGTCGATTGATTTTTATAATTTTATTGCAATTAGACTAATCATTATTTTGGCCAACATTCTTTTTATTCTCAATGAAATAGAGCCAAAAACTCAAAAAGAAACACTATTATTTATTATAATGCAATTGGGAAAAACCACGATGCAAAGCCTTATGTTTCAAATCCAGTAATACACCCACTTACCAGTGGACGTTTCGCCTATTCAGGCATTATCAAGACACAAAAACAAAAAAGGGGTTATGTGAATCACATCTCGAAGAAAAAGGTGCTATACATCCCAACGATCAACAGCCCAAACAGGCTCCCAACATGAGGCAGCACCCCACCACCAAGACGTTCAACATACAACTCTCTTTTCATTCTATTTCTTGATAATCTAGGTTATCATTATTGATATGCTATTCGGTGACAGCTTTCAATTGTGTCTTTTAAATTATATTTTATACTTTATTAGCACTATATTTACAAAATATAAATTAATTATCTGTATGTATAATGTAGAGAGGCCCAGTGAGTAGAGAGCTGAGTTACTGTGCTGAGGGTTTCTGGTTTCAAATCCAGTGCAGCAGATAAATTATCTAATCTGTCAACAACTACAAATGAACCTTACCTGCTTGCCTAGCCTATGCGCGGTCCATCTAAACTGGGGGAAACCTGGCGGTTGAGCCAAACCACCTACCTGCAAAACCGCTGGGTTATAAGCCGTACAGTCAATATCTTGTACTGAACCTAAGACCCTTCCGTTGTAGGGGTACAGAGTTTTATGTAATTGCTGTTTTTTTTTATAATGTTACTCCTCGTAAATGGAGAAGTAGCAACGGTAGATCTTCGAAATGATTATTGTTTTTTTCAAACTCTATATATTCCAATAAGGTATTTAACAACAATTTAAAAATGTATTCCATTTATGTTAGTATTTCTGAATAGCCTGTAATTGAAGAAGTGCCGTTTTTCATTAAAAGATACTTCTTTCTTTGTCATATTTTTAAAATGACCAAATTCTTTATATTCAAATAAGACATTTAATAACAATTTCAAAATCCGTTCGCTTTATTATAGTATTTCTGAAAAGGTAATTGAAAACGTCTCTTAAAATTGATGCTTTTTTAAATTATTTTCATTCGTTTAACTTATATCTCATTATACTATTTTTTGGGGGGGGGTGTTATTAAATTATTTTTTTCCCGATGAATTATAAGGACGTGAGAGAGAGGAGGATCGGCGGAGGAGGTAGCTAGCTGGCTGGGGAACAAATGACAGGGCCGGTCCCTCGAGACTTCTCAGGACGCCTATTTGCTCCGAAATTGTCTGACTGGAAATTGAGGCCATTAGGAGAAAAGGTAAAGGCGGGGGATCCGAATTTTCCTTAAGGCGTTACTTATTGTTACTAGCACGTTGCTTCCATAATATTTTCCTCCTTAACAAATAGCAGTTATTTAATTGAATTTTTTTTCCTTGAATAATATTAGTTGACCTCAAATACGCAATAAGGGTATCTCCTCTCAAGAGAACTAAATCATTTTTTTCTCTGTTCAGCACAATTCACTTTCTTTCAAACCGCGATATCAAAAAGAAACTCTTATTTATTAAATTTATTAGTATTTTAATAATAATTAAATTCATCAAATTAGAAAAAATAAAACAAGAATTCCCATTGATTACATTAATACATTAATTTCATAATATAATTCAATCAATATCCTAATTTATTTTACTTTTGTTTAGATTTTTAGAGATTTAATTTAGTATATATTTAATTCAATAAAAATTATATAATTATTTAATGAACATGCTCATACATAAAAAAATACCTTATTTTAATAATTATTAATTAATATTCAATAAATATTAAGAATGCCGCAAAAATATTCCACATAGATTCGTAATTAATATAGCATAAAACGTTGATTGAGCTTTTATTTATAAATGATTCATTAATTATAAATAATGTAATTTTAATAGTAATAGCGTAGAAATAAATTAACTTATCGTGTTACGGTTCATAATCAATATAAATAATGAAGAAGTTACCGTTAATTATCAATATATATATCTAGATTATTTATTAATTTACCGTAAAAATATGGAGAAAAAATTGTAAAACGGTACGAGTATAAGAAATACATACAAACGTATTTAAAATGAAATAATTGAAATAAAAACAATATAAGCTTCTTCTTAGATAGTTAAAGATACTTAAGCTTTGCAATATATTTATCTTCTGATTGATTATTACCTGTTTTAAATAAGTCAGAAGAAGTCAAGGCTTCACTTTCATTGTAAACATTACAAGATGAGGTAGTGATAAACCCAGTTAACTAAAAAGTAGAAGTGTTAAAACCTTAGTAGCATAAAAAAAGCTCTGTTATAAAGAATAATATTGGCCAAGTTTAAAAGAGTATCCTTAAAACCAGATGGTTGGGTCTAAATAAAGAGTTCTTTGTAGAAGTTAGTTTTTTTTTAATAAGGCGTTTTTACTTTTATTAAAAAACTTACTCGAATGGATCGCTCTTAAACGGACCAGCAGAAACATGAATTGGGCTGGGAATATTTATCTAAGTATACATAACCATTATAATAATTAAATACATAAGAAACCAAGGTATTTTCTGATCATGAAAAATATTTTTTATAATTCTGTCTTTCAATCTACACAGCGTTTTAACCGTACATGTACACTTATGTAGTTCAATTAAATAAATATATGATTAATTATGAAGGATATTGCTTCCAATCAAGAAGAAGAAAAATTAAGAATCAAGAAGAACCTGACCTTTCAATCTAGAATTCGCTTACTAAAACTGTCTGAGTTTATTGCGTTTCAAACTGGTATCATGGTAATAAGTTCAAAATGAATTGCATAGTAATTATTCATCCAATCTTTACTACTATATTCTTTTCACTAGGAAGTAAAAGAAGCGCTAAAACTGGGAACTTGTCCAATTCGAAGAACGTTGAATTCTTTTCGGTTTCTATTCATTACATCTATTTGTACGTTCTAGCATCTTTCGTTTACCTCAAACATTGTAAAAAAGTAAAAATTATGTCTTATGGTGTAACATTTAGTTATGCTCATCTCTTTTTGGTCACCGGTACTTAATATGAAGGACTCAATAGTTATTTATAAAAAGGTATTGGTTCTCAAAACAAAATTAATTCTCTTTAAATTCAAAAATTTAAATATGTAATAGTAGATAGACCGGAAGTGATTCTTCACTTATTCCTTTAATAGTCCGCTTATTTATATGTAAGGCTGTTTAATAATAACGTAACCTCCCTGAATTTTACTGTAATGTGTGGGTTAAGACCTAAGGGCTGTATTCTTTCCTTAAAAACCTTTATATTCCTTTCAGGTACAAATAATCGGAATTAGTTATGATAATTGGAAAGTAATATTCTTTTCAAGCAAATATTGTTTATTAATACTCTCCTTCTTTTTTTTCATACCCTTTAAATACCCTCACATTCTTCGTCTATCCACAAATATTTTTCGGTTGATCAAAGCAGTATGACGCTCTAATAACTTCGTGTACAATCTTTTCAGTTGTTCGCAGTAAAGTTCAGAATTCATAGAGCATCGACAAGGAGCAAATTCTTGTATAGTGATACCTTGAAAATAGTTATATAAAAATAGAACTAACCTATCCACACAGATTCATGATAATTGTCATATGATTTATTCATTTACTCAAAAATTACGTTGTTAAAATATCGTAAGTAGTAAAGATCCAATTGGTGTTTTATTTTATTCTTGCTGCCAGGTTAGAAAGTAGTTCTAGCACATGCTGAGTGATTATGGTTGGTGAATGGTGAACCACGAGGTGCTTAGGTTGCAACCTAGAGGACTTCATGAAGTTCATGAAGCCTCTGATCAACCTGACCCCAAGAGGCCCTTGTAACAGTAGTCGTCTCTCGTCTGTTGTTGCTTGATCCTAAACTTGAAGCCTATCTTGTCTTTTTAGCCTATGCTCCCCTTTGATGTCTTAATTAAGTCGAATTGGGGATCGGCATAGAAAGTTTAAAAATTTCTTTTATTATTACTATTATTTATAAAGGTATATAATAATAATTTCTGTAGTATAAGGAATAAGCTATTCATGCAGTAAAGATGTACATAATACAGATACTATACTCCCTGGTATTTTTTTCTTAACGTTTTGTACTCCGTATCGCGACTATTTTATTTTAAATCCGAGCCGTTTATTTTGAAAATGAGACAAATCCCTTTTATGTTATTACTAGATATTTACTTTCAAAATTAACAAATTTGAATTATTTTTGAACCAATATTGATTGTTGATTGATTAAAAATATAAAATTATGTTAATTTGATTCAGCTTTAATTTTTTTTTTAAGATATAACTTTTTTAGCCACGTTTAGCTACTTTTTGTAGGAGATATAATTGTAGGTTTGCGCAGCAACATGCTCGAGACTGTCGACACCTTGCGGCCAGTACTATTCAGAGTTATTCAATTTCTTGTACTCAACTTTAGTTTTAGCATTAGAATTCCAATTGTATAAGAATAATTATATTTATCTATATAGTAGATTAAAAGTTGTGCAGTTGGCACGAAAAATAACTTGAAACTTCAATAACTGGTTGAAATTTTCGGTCCCTCTAAAAGATTTTATTGGTAATAGTAAAATGTTTTATAAAATTATTGGAAGGACAAATAATGTTTGTATTGTTGAACCTAACAATAATAATAATTGTATAAATGAAAATAAAATCTATGTAAATACAAAATACAAGGTATAGGTAAATAATATAATTTCGTACTCGTTATTATTTCAATTAAACTATTGATATTTTGTATTGAAGTCGTGCAGCCTATCATATGATTTCATTAATCAATAAACTTTTTGAAATTGCCTATAATTATTGCTCGGAGTGCCAATTGATATAAAAGCTAGACTAATGTTAATAATAGCTAATTTAGAAATTATGAAATTTAAATATTTCAGACAATAATTGATTCGGGAATTCAAAAAATAATCAAAGTTTTTAGTGTTCGGCACTCCTTCTCACTCCTCCTCACTTCTATCGGCACTCCTCATTGCAGACTATTTTAATTTTTTATAAAATGGAGTTGTTTTATTTTCAAAATCATCGGCTCATCTAACTGGTTGAAGAGTTCTGAACCGTGTTACTTCCAGAAACTGTCTCAATCCTTCAATACAGTGACGTGTTGGTGCATTTATTCGCCTCAATATTTACTGAAAGCGGGTATATGTTCCACATGTTTGTTTTAAAGTCAAGAAAGACAGCTTGACATGGATAATTGGCAAGGGCATTTTTTTTTTTTTTTAAGAAAGGGAAGGGTTTTTCCTCTTTTAGCTTAACCTTCCGACCTTTAATATAAATATATAAAACTATATATTTATATAAGGAGATAATTAGATTTCTCTATAATTTATTTGAAATACAATCATACAAATTAATGTAATTTTTTTTTTAATATGGAAAAATGAACCCATTAATGTCTAATGTTATTAAATAATAAATGGAAACTTAAAAGAGTTTAATTGCTTTAAAAAAATAAAAATATGAGAAAGACGCCCTAAATGGCCTTTCAGAAAATAATCTCTTTTTTTTTTATCTGTCACTCTTATTCCTTCTCAACGTTGTGATCTTTCTTTTATAAATTATTGTGCGAAATTGTAAAGTTTTAAGCAAAAAAAATCTCTCTCAATCTTCCACTGTTTATTAAATTACATCTTGCACTGTCGGGATCAATTATATCAACTTTCAAAATGTTAAAATTATTACATACTTTATTACATACTGTATTTTATAAATACCTTGGAGATGACAAAAATAAGAATCAGAAAGATATACCATTATTTGCATTATTTCTTATATATGAATCTGTTATATTTGGCATTGGTATAAATCCATTTGGATCTAAACAAATCGTTTATTCTTTTAAACTGTTTTAATTATTATTATTTAATAAATAAAGTTTTAAAGGTGAATACGGTTTAAAAGACCACTCTTTATTAAATGCTAGCAGATAAAAACTTTTGCCCGTTTGCCAAGATTTTTAATGTTTTTAAACAGAAACCTTTAGATATCCTGAATATGTAAAAATGGACTTACACAAATTTAAAAAATAACAGTGCATATATTGAATTGCTTTTCTTACTACGTTATTATTTAAATATATGTAAAATATTTATTATTAATAACAATACATCATTAAAACTACTTAATTTCCTTCAGAAATCTTGTTTGTCATTTAATACCGTCTAAATTTCTTATCTTGAAATTGACGAAAATGGGTTCGAATTTTTTCCTAAGGTAATTTAATAAGAAACAAAGTAAATGAAGAAAGTTTATCACCTGGTAAATATTATAATACAGTTATTTATTTTTTATTAATTCTATAAAGTAGGTATTTATTTTATTTCACTGAACAAGCGACATTTTAACGTTGATGTGAATAATTTGTTATACATCTTCTTGTTCCACGTTGGACTTATTCATATTTCCATAATTATCAAAAGAGCTGTTATTGTATCATTATTCAATTCTGAAAATTCTCTTAAAACTAATATTATTGTAGCAACGACCCCATCAAATGCTAAATCAACTCGATGAACTTCAAATGTAGTGAGTTATCTTTTTCCTTTTTCCCATTAGTCTTCCTAACAGTGGATACTGTTTTATTTACTTGTTTTATTTTTATGGCATTTATAAACCATTAAATTTTAATGACCTTTCCCCTAATTGATTTAATAATTATTAAAATAACGTCCGTGGACCCTTAGGAGGAGAAAATAAAGTCAATTACAAACAAAGTTCACAATGGAAACCCCAAATAAAATTATATTCTCAGTATATATATACACATAAAATAGTATAACATGCAATCACTTCTTATATCTTATAAATTGTTAATTGACCATGGAGTACACTGTAACTCTAATCTTTGTAAGAAAGATTTAAATTATATGACAATCAACCAAAAAGGTATCTATACTTTTTATTCAGTATTTTTGGGACATGTTTGTATGAAAATTATGTATTTATTTGATTTGTCTTTTTATTTTAGGTTGAAAGTGTACAAATTTATAAAAAAATTTAGAGAATATTTTTAAAATTAAATAACGTTAAAGGACTTATAAATAATGTAAATTGAGAATGACATATTATTGTTGAAACGTTTTTAAATAAAGAAAAATAATATATGACTGGAAAAAGGTTTTAATTTACTCACTTGAATGATTGACATCATCAATTATTTGAACAATTCATTGTACATAATCATAATCATCAATTAATTAATTTAATTTTTTTCTATACCAATACATAAACTTAATTCATACAAATGTACTAATAATATCATATATTATATATTCATAAAATACTTAAATATAATATTTCGAAGAAACTTGGCCATTATTATGTTCTCTATACCTAGACGTAGCCCTCAAATTGTGTATCATCGATTGTTCTACCCTATTAATTAATTTATCTAATTCCTTCAAATTCCTCGGTGCCTCACTGAAATTAAAATATCTCCGTATCTGGTCCGATACTCCCTCTAAAATAATATCAATCAATTCATTAGTCTCAGTACCCTTTATTATTTCGCCGAATTTCAAAATTGAATCTGCGAATTCCCTGAAACTTTCTTTTTCATCCTGTGTTCGAAAAATATACTCAATTTTGTATTGTAAACTAGTTTTGGGACTTGTAAATCTTTCAAATAATCGATCCCGTATCGCGTCGTAGTTAATTATCTTATTTCTCAAAAATTCTTTTAACACGGAACTTTTTTGTACATAAGCAATTCTTTCGGAGGCTTTTGAAAAGTGGTTCGGGGCTAATTGATTTAGGTCATAAAGGGCTTCAATAAAATTTAATAAACTCTTTGGATCATGGGTCTTTAAAAGCGGGAAGTCGCGAATCACGTTTTCTAAATGATTCGCGACTTCCCGCATTTCGTGTCCGTTGATCCCACAAAGTTTAATGTAGTATTATTCATACGGCTTGTAATATCTCCTAATTCATTGTTATCCTCCGCTCTCTGTTGGTTATCCCCGTTAATTTCGCCCGAACTACAAGATTGATCACTGACGCCCTGGGGTAAAGCTAAATTATTTAAACGCTCGAACATTTTATTTAAATATAAGGAAGAAATAGTTGGGGGTGCAGTCAATAAAAACACCTAAATAAGTGTAACTTATTTATTGTGTGCCGACGTTTCAGCCTACAATGTAGGCCATCTCGAATAAAACACGCGGCGGCGAGGCGAGCTATCATATGATAGCTATCATATGATAGCTCGCCTACGTCGGCACACAATAAATAAGTTACACTTATTTAGGTGTTTTTATTGACTGCACCCCCAACTATTTCTTCCTTATATTAGAAGATACAGTCGACCAATTCTTCTCTAAAATTTTATTTAAATTTTCGTTTATGAATTCTTTTAATTTATCATTTTGATTTTTTAATTCTTCGTTTTGTTCTCGTAACCCCTGATTATCTAGTCGGATCTCGTCCATTCTATTAGCAAGTTCATCGGCTCTAGTCATCACCATTTTATTAATTTATTTAAAATTTAGCCCACAAAAAAAAATCAATTTCACAATTTTACAAATTTAATAACCACAATTAATTTAATAACCACAAAAATTTTTTTTTTTATAATAACCACGCTCTGCTACCAGTTGTAATGAATGACCTATCCCCTTTAAAATAACGTCCGTGGACCCTTAGGAGGAGAAAATAAAGTCAATTACAAACAAAGTTCACAATGGGAACCCCAAATAAAATTATATTCTCAATATATATATATATATATATATATATATATATATATATATATGTGTATACACATAAAATAGTATAACATGATATAAATCACTTCTTCTATCTAATACAATTATTCAAATATTACTAATACAAGCCTGGTAGGGGATATGAGCAAGGAGGTAAGCGGGCAGCCAGGTCAGTCTAAAAAACTTCTTCTTGAGAGAATGAATTAAATAATGCCGCCTGGAACTGCCTAATCGCTTCCCCACCCTCAACATTTGCATCTCCCACTCTATTTTATTAGACAATAGTAAACATTTTAAGTCGGTCTAGATGAAGACATAACTGACCTATGGCATAATTATTCATACAGTCGAATACAAACTCGTTAATACGTTATTACATTCTTATCTCGCTATGGTACATAGGTGAACGGAACATCCAATACAACTTATATAAACAATATTGAATACGTAATTAAACTCTACACATAAAATAATACATCCTAATCAATTCATATAATTATACTTATCAATACTCATACATCTAATCAATTCATCTTATTAAACTAATCATACATAATTAAATAATTCCTAATCATACATTAAATAAAATCTATATATGTGGATAACTAATCATTTCAATCATATATAATATATGTGGTCACCACAAAATAATTTCAGTATATTAAATAATATTTCATCTTCAAAAGCATTTATGGCTCTTTTTTTAACCTTTAGCTACAACGTTTTTGATTCATTTAGTAGCCATCGAGCACTAGAGGTTTATTGGGTAATTTTATTACACGGATAATTAAGAAGTATATAGAAGAAGTATTATATTCTTAATAGTAAGAACGATTAAGGGGTACTTATTTTTCATCTAATCGTCTTCAAGGTTATTTTTTTACTAGTCGTACATAAGTTTTATTTAAAATAAATAAAATTTAAAATAAATCGTGCATGTTTAAATTAATCGATGTTTAAACTTATAGCTTTTGTAACTACAGCTTGTTATGAAGCTTATTCAAAATGTTTAAAAATATTCAAGGAACCATCGTTGGATAATTTCAAATGGATTAGTCCAGATTTTTAAAATTTTAATTTATACTTATTTTTCAATGCGTGTTAAGAACAAGATTCGTATGAGCAGAAGGTCGTAATGTGGCTCATGATTTAGTGCTGTCTGCCACAGGCTCCGTCATTGTAGCCATCTGGTACCCGTAGCGTTGCAGATGCTGCAATGTCATGACACCATCAATTTTTGTTTTCACACAAGGCATTTATTGTACAGTATTTTTATTTTTATACAATGTGTTGAGGAGCCGTTATATATAAAAGAAAAAATAAGAGCAAAAATTTGAATAAGATTTAATTTGAAAAAAGTGACTGCCGCATGATATACGTCATGCTTCTACCTTAACCCGTTAAACCCGAGCTTTACCTATATCGCCTAAATTCACAGTTCTCTAATCATTATCAGTTAATAGTTCATATCATTCATATAATTGATGAATTATTGCCCATTTTCTTCACTTGTTACAATATTACTTTTTATTAATGTTATGTGCTTTTAATTATATATTTTTTTCTAAGCTTAATTTTTGTTATTTTAGATTTTTTTTGTATTTTTTTCTTTTTCCAGAATATACCATTTAGTTTATATTTATTTTCAAGTGCTTATGTAAATATTCACACCACCACACCATTCTTATAATGTAGCCCCTTGGCCAGATATACATTCAATTATTTTTGTACATATCTGTTATTCTTAACTGACCTGTTCCCAGAATAAAATTATTTTTCTATTCGATTCTAATAAGAGGCTCAATTAATTTCTGATTTTTTATGTTATATACATATTATATATTATATTAGTTATATTTATACTTGCTGTTCTCCAGTAATAATCTTAATAAATTGTTTTATGGCTTCAGTAGCATAGGGGAAGTGGGTTACTTTGGCAAAGTTATATAGTTAAAAATGTGACTTCAAAATATAGTTCATATCGCCAAACTTGTAAAAATTAAAAATCAAAGTTGAGAGGTTTTAATACTAAGTAGACAATTTTTCTTTAAAAGCGTTACCTTTTAAATAGCAAGCTTTAAAATAAATAAATAGAAAAGTTATTATTTTATTTTAACTTCTCTTACGATATGTTTCCAAACTTGTTATTTATCATGATAGGTACTCAGAATTTAAACAGATATTTAAAATCTATTTTATATCCAAAGAAATATATTTTAATAAAATTTAAAACCACTCGATTCATTAAAAAAATTAGAGGAATTTTCTTTTAATAGAGTTAATAGGTTTTCAGATAGAATCCAGATATCTTTCAAATTAATTGTATATTTTTTATTTTTAAATATTTATTAGCATCTGTCTTAAATAACTGATCTTCTACGCTGTTGTTAGTGAAAATAACTTTTTGCGTGTCTAATTATCTTTGATCGAGTCCTTTCCAATTAAAATAAGCATATGAATCTTACTTCTACTTTGGGAAAAGTCAGTCTTTTACAGATAAAAAAAAAACATAATACCGTCGGCAACAAATGTGCAGCCCCAATAATATGTGGTTGAAGTTTAATTTTGTCCAAAATGAGTTAATTGTATTGAGGGAAATGGAATGGGTTCATTATTGGCTTCTTATTACCAATAGATAATCTTGGTGACCAAAGAGGAAAATATTCTCTGGTATAACGCTAATAATTTTTTTTTTTTTTTTAAAGCAAAGTGATTTGTGTAGCGATTCAATATTTAAGGATACAAATGATCTTTTTTCTGAGGATTAAATGTATATTCAAGTCAAATATCCTTACTTGATCTGATTCAAAACCACCTAATCTCAGGCCTATCCATTCTAAATTCTATTACAGAAAAATAAAAGAAGGAAACTGTAGGCATACTTGAAAGTTTATTACAGGATGGCGATTTCGTGAATTATGTAGGAAACGTAATAAGGAGTTATTTCCAGAGAGATAATGTGCATCTTGATTGTTTGAGATCGCCCAAAAGGCTTAAAATCTCGGGTTAAAAACAATATTGTTTAACAAATGGTGAGATTTTTATAAAAAAATACTAATAAAATAATGAGAACTGTTTTTGGTTCAAGTGTATTATTTTGCATGTCTCTGTTTTTAATAAAAACTTTAACCCAATTACTATATAATTTACTATTACAATATAATATATCATGTGGAATAGGGCTTAGTATTCCGGTGATTGTAATTACTTTTTTTAATTTCAGTGCGGTGGCTAAATCAGCAACAAAAAGTGGCAACGTTCCATTTTTAAAATACAATTTTTTTTCGAAATGATTAAAAGATATATCTAATGAAATTAGGAAAAATGGAACGAAGAGTGGGAGAGCCTTCCGCTAAACGACCTTGATCAAATAAATTATTTAAATATTATCGGATCCCTCCAAACGGCCTACCGTCAGAAGAATGCAACATAATTAGAATCGGACATGCAAAGCTGACTCCATACCCATCTACTTTTAGGGCTGTTCCAACCAACCTGCCAAAGTTGTGTTAGACAAAACTTACTATGAAGCATCTAATTGAATGTAAAAAGTATGAAACAGAAAGAATGGATTTTAATATTGAAATATATCTACCGTTCTAAGAAAACGCTTATAAATTTCGAAGTGGCGTTAAACAAAATCAAATAAAGAAAAAGTTTTGGTGATGTAATATTTTAACGGTGTTACCTAGGAAATGGCCGAGGTGGGCACTTCTTGTTTAATCTTTTTCTTTTTTTTGTGCTCGATTAGTTAAATTACAAATATTTTTAAAATTGGCAAACCAGGAAGATTAGTTTCGACTTCTTTAAGCCGTTACACAAAATATAAGCCGTTAAAAAAAACAAAACAAATCACAGCTTATTCCAATATTTCGATTTGAGGACTCTTATTTCAATACTGAGACCGCAGTGAAATAAAATTAAGACCAAAATAAAATAAATATTATTATTTAATTATTTTGTGTAATCCGAAATAACCAATCTCAAAACATTACTAAGTGGGTAATAATATTTTAATGTTCTCAGTAGAGGGGTTCTATACTTAAATCAAATTGCTGGCATAACACCTGCAGTACCTACTGTAAAACAGTTGTATAATTTGAAAATTGGGGATTTGAAAAAGTCCCTGGAAATTTCAGAATTTGATGTTGAAATATGGTTTTATATATGTTTCTAAGCCGATGCTTGAGTGAGAAATGCACAAAAAAAATTCCCTTTTTGGCTCCAAGTAACCCCAATCTAATTATAATAATTGATTTGAAAAAAATATATCGTAGTAGTGCTAAAAAAATTAAATCATGTATTTATTTTTTCCATATTATTTTTCTGAGAACATGGAAACAATTATATGGTTCGTATTTATTTATGGTACTTAAAGGATGTTAAATGTTAAGATAACTACAGAATATAAAAGTTAAACATGTTGTATATAAAAAAAGTTATGAGGTTCATCCCATATTATATAGATATCGCTCCTTCAAAAAAACAACTATATAACACAAAATTTGGCATATTGGAGCTAAGCCTTCAGTAGCAGTTGTACTGGTTGAAGGTTTTTAATTCAGAAGCAAAATATCTCATATTACATTTCCAACATTTTTTTTTTAATAAAGTCATATTTTTATTTTTGTCCTTGAAGTGTAATGGGAATTATGACGTAAGTTAAAATAAAAGTTTCAAGCTCTCTAACATTTTCTAATGTTTAATTAAAGAATTTTAATATTATCATTTCAATAGGAATACTTTGCCTCACCAAATATTTATTTTCTTAACTCATATGGAACTTTAAAATAGCTCTATTAAAAAATAAGGTTGTTCTTTTAATGGATCGATATTTTTGTTTTTAGAATAAAGAAATAAACATATGGTACATGTAGGTTCTTAAATGTTAAGATAACTGAAAACAGTAACCAGGATTTATATAGCTACCGTAGGATGCATAATGGATATGACTGCAAACATTGAACAATTCGCTTATATTTCTTGCTATCCACCAACTGTTTTATTGCGCGCAATGTGCGATCTTCTCAAATCTCATTGACGTCAGAGCACAAACCATTGTATATATAAAAAGATGCCGGTTCTATTCTCCCCCTACATTGATTAATATGATTTTTATTTATAAATATTTATAACTCTGTCACATATTATTCTCGCTAACTTGAGCGTGCGATTTTTCTATTAAATATTTCCTGTACTAACAATAGGGTTATTACTGGATCCCCCACTCCTTCCATTTAATTAATGTTCAGAAAATCCTTCAGACAATCCTCTCTTAAAATGCAGCTGGTGCAGTAGAAGAGATACAATCTATCATTAGAAATTTTTAATATGTTATTTTTTCAAATATTTATAACAACCAAAGGGGTTAAGAAATAAAAAAAAAAAAAAAAAAAAAAAAAAAAAAAAAATAGGGTTATTTATTTTTCTTAATTGTTATTTTCACCAACTCAAAATTTAAAAATGAAAAACTATATTCCTATGATTTTAAATTAAACTGTTTTTCTCCAATGTTCGTCGCAATTTTAACTTCTAAATAAATTTATCATCCCCAGGTAGAGTCCTGGTAAATCCTCTTGTTGGAAGAGAACCCATCCATCAGCTGTTGACATAGCAATAGTGCTCACTCGGAATAGAGATATTGGAGCTGTTCCTCAATCATCAAGGGCATATTGAAGATAATTCCAGAGCAGAAGCAATCTGGCTCCCATATTCCATGTTATTGGAGTTTTCATCCCATCGCTAAATCGTTTTCCGTCCCTCCAATCCGTTGCCACTCCAAGTAATATATGTAGTATTTCTTCATAATACGCCTTATTTAAATCTGAAGTTAGAATAATCTCTCCACGTGCCACCACAAATATTGTTTTCGTTTGGCTTTAATAAATGAGTCTAATCGAACTTTGCTGTCGTTTTCGCAATTTGTATTTTCAAACAAATATGATGCAATTTTCCGAAAATTGAGAGTTTTATAAAACTATGTCTTTGTAATGTTAGTAGTTTATGTGTATAGATTATTGTTAATTCAGTGGAAATAAAATGACTTGCACCCTTACTACGAGAATTTTATGTTTTTAAGCTCACAGTTTTTCAGAGGTTTGAATGAGATCACGCAACCTCATATTTTCTCCTTTTTAAGGTTACCCAATTTATAGAAGTTGGATGAGCCACAGAAGGTTCTGCAGATCCACCAAGGTTCAGATTAAATCAGTATTTAAACATATTAAATATTTTTTTAAGGAATCTTCAGCACAACATTTCTGCGCTCTTCACTACTCACCCTTTTTTAAGGGAGTGACTGTATTAATTTGACTATTCTGTTAAATTACTTCGTATCTTTTAAACTATACTTGAAAAAAAACATGCATAAAATAGCTAAATTATTTGGAGTGACCTACTTTGCCCAAGATCGTTGGTTCGTATCCCGGATGGTGTCCCTAGGATTTTAAAAGGTAGTAAAAAATCAATGGTTGTGCCGTACTTCGTAAGCGACGTAAAATTTCACACACACACACACCCTCCTACCCAATCCCATTAGCCAAATGGAACTCTTATTTAGCGAGTTCTCTTCGCCTTACACTTTCGGGGATTTATCTTCATTTCTGACAACTCGACTAACCACAGGGCGGAGGTAAACTGCATTAGCATCGTACATCAACAGCTGGGTATTAAATTATTTGCTTAGCGCTAGTATGTTTTAGAGGGAAACATTTAGAAATAAACCTCCAACATCATTTGTAGGTATACTTAAAATATATAAGTAAAAGCTACATAATATATATGAATAGACATTCAGAAAAGAGAGCTAAATTGACAACAATATCTATTTAATTTTTTATTGAGAAATAAAGAAAATGTAAAAAAATAACCGTTCCACTATAAAACTATAAATGAAAGTTCAGTACTTGGTTGAGACTGTTCAGTACCAGGTTTTTCTCCCAATTTAGGCCCATTGTTCAAACATTATCCCTCGTTCAAGCTCCAGATAGTTAGGTAATTAATATATAAGCAATATGTTTTTAGGTAGTTAAAAAAAATTGAAATTATTTCGCCAATTGAGGCAAAATTAATTTATAACTAACTAAGAGTAAAGTGACAAAACAAGACATTCGAAATCAACAAACGAAAAAAAATGCTATCCAAAATACGAAGTATAATACTCGTTAAATAATTATTATTTCATTTTATAAATATGAAGAAGGAAATGGCACAGGTGGAAGTCAAAAATATTTCATTAAATAGTGATAAACTTATTTGTGGCCGCCATGCAGACCATTTCCCCTTCATAATAATCTTTTATTGTGGGAAGCCATTCTTGATCTTGAATCTATTTGATTTCTTTCATGTACAATTCACCATACAATTTTCCGCATGTAGTTTTGGTTTGAAATTTTGTGACACATTGTTGACAGGAAAACAAAAATATTTTGAGATATTTTTCCTCAATATTCACTCCTGTTTGAATTTCAGGATATTGAAATAAATACTTTTATACTCCCGCTTAAAATTTAAATTATTAATTATTTTCATTACCTTGATTGTCAGTAATTTGGAATACGTTTTGCACTTATGATATGCTCAAATGCAGTTGGAAATTTATTTGTTTGTTCTATTTTTTTTAAAATATTATTCCTATATTAAATAGTTCACTTAATTTACCAATAATTGAGTAGTTAAAAAAAAAAACACTTTTAAATCCTTTTTTAGCGTTGACATTTGAGTATGATTGTGCCGATCCCCTAAGAAGTAGAAGGCTGGTATCCTAACACGCCTGACTTACTTCTTGGTCCCTTCCTTTGGACATGTTCCAAATGGCTAAAATCTCGGTTCCTCGAAAACCCAAATAATAAGGAAATATACTTTTTGCTTCTATTAGACGTTTTATTTTGGAGCAAATCTTAAGGCTTTTAGCCTGAGGCCGGTTTTTCGAAAGATATTGGCAACTAAGGTGCTTTCATAAAAAAGAAATTCATTGCATATATAAGATTTGAGCTGCTATTTTTGTTTTGATTGTATAAGTGGTGTAAGTCTATTTGGATCTAAAAAAATGATTTATTCTTTTAAATGGCATTAATGATTATTATTTTGTCATAATTAAAAGGTATATAGTGTTAAAAACACCACTTATTGCCAATTAATATCAGGTTAATTCAAAAGGAAACCTTTAATTATTTAGATTTATGAAAAATTGACTTGCACCACTTTTAATAATTACAGCTCAATTATATTTAACTCTAAGTATTACTTACTTCTAATTATTAAGTTATCTAAGTATTACTTGTACAGGATGCTTCGACATTTTATTTTTACATATTAGGATAGGCGAAAACATGTTTGGTTTATTTACTCATTTATTCTATCAGCTAAATTTCGTGAATGAATTTATAAGTGGCATTTCATTTGTATTTGCATAAGTAATATAGTTTATATGCAAGGAATTGCCTGAATTATTATTATAAAATTAGTAAATTGTGTGATAGGTTTATAATATTTATTAAATTAACCCCATACATAAATAAACTAATATTATTCTAAAACAGGTGTTACAATGTACATTCGCGGGATCGCAGCTTGGTATGTGACACTAGGTTTTTTTAAAGTAGATTAAAAAATTCTTGCATATGCCGTCATTGAGAAGGGACGTAAAATAGGGGCTCGAGTTTGAACTGTTTAATGATTCCTGTACCAATTATTCCGGGGTGTGCAAAATTAAGAACTGCCATTTTGGCGTCTTCCAATTAATCATAGTGACATAAAGTAACGGTAAATGAGTTAACAAAAAAAAAGCTTTTGTGGTTCGTAATGCACAATGGTTAGGGGTGGTTGTAATTCCAAATAACGGTGAGGCAATACTAGCTATTTTTTCAATTTTTGACCACTTTAAAAAGAAAAGGAAAGGAGAATTATAACCAATATTGACATTAAATTACTAAAAAAAATCGTGTTGGATAATTGATTTTATTCCTGAGTAGGTTTGTTTTATGAATCACCTCCGCCAATTAACAAAGTGGTTCTCCCACTCCAACTCATTGTTCAAAAAGTGTCCCTTGTTATTAGTTAATTAACGAAGTATTTTTAGAGTTATTTCCCGATATTTTATTTCCTCTGCGCCAATTTAAGTATTAAATTTTTATAAAATTCTTCTTTTTATAAAATATTCCATGTATCCTTATTATGTTATTTTCAAGAAAATAATAAAAGCCAAGGGGCTAGGGAAAAAAAGATGTGTATGATGTGCCAGTGTAACCGTAGGATTTGATGATAAATTATTTTTTTACTATGACCAACCAAACTAATTTTTGTTGAATTTTTAATTTTTTTATATTAGGAGGATTAGACGTTTCTAAAAATGTTAACAAATTATTTTCTGCAATACTTAATGTTGAATTTTCCAAAAGGGTCTGAGATAAAAAATATACAAAAAACAGGCCAAAATGATAGAAAAATACGATCCTTATGTTATTCAAAAAGAAGAATTCAAGAAGATATACACATTTCAAATTTCTTCTGAATCTTTAGCTCAAGGGAAGAAGTTTCGTACTTACTCATGTCTAAAAAACAAACCAGATTAACAAACTGTTGTATTAATAAATAATATTATTTAATTGTTAGCAGTATATTGTCTAGCATTGTTATTGCCTTTTTTGTACGAAACAACTGCCACAAATATTATGTAGATTAATATTCAGTTTAGCTAAAAAATGGAGAAAAAAATTGAAGACATGATTTCAATAGTACAAAAATATTAGTATCGGCATATCACGATTTCAGAAATTCACCGAAAATTGACACTGCTGAGATAAGTTAGTAAAATACAGTTTGATCAGTTGTAATTTTGTTTTTCTTACGGAATAAATATTTTAACTTCATATTCAAAAACAATCAAATCATACTTTAAGATTTCTTAATTATAATAAAAATTATCCAACTGTCATTGATATTTACAATAATTAATAAATAAAATTAGGAGGGAGGTAGCTCAATGGTTGAGCGCTGAAATGCAGTGCCGAAGGCCTCAGGATCAGATCCGTCTGTGACAGAGAATTTATTTAATCTTTAATAGCCGGGGATAGATTCTGTGGGGTCTGGAGACTCTCGTGGAGCTCACCTAGTTCTCAACAAAGTGGGTATCCTTACTAGGGGGAAAACATAGTGTTGTAGCGTAATCTCGGACAAACCGCTCCCCTGCAGAACCGTTGTTATAGAAAGAGTACAGTCTCTTCCACGTTATGAACCCAAGATCCTTCATAGGTAGTAGTGTTTGAAAAAAACACATGAAATTAATGCATAGGTATAGTTCAAAATAAATCCATGGGGGGGAGGGGTAATAAATAAGGCGTCTGATGTTTGTACTAAATGAACATAATATGTATATGAAAAAAGTGTACTCCGTTAAGTATCTAATTCACACTAAAATGAATGAGTTAGTTTAAATACGAAAAGGGGAAAAAGAAAAATTAGAACAGAACAATCTGTACCCTGGAGGTAAAGGACATCTTTTCACTTTTTAGTAATTTTTTAATTTATTCAGGAGGGCCAATTTTCCATAACTGAACAACTAAAATGGTCACATGTTGACGATCGGTTAGCATAATAACCTGCTATGGACAAGATCTCGGGTTCACAGCCTGGCATTTGGCCTTATGATTTTTTCGTAGAAAGTAAAAAAAAAAAAAACCTTAGTTATACCGTCCGGTAGGAAGTAAAATGGTGGTCCCGAGACAGTAAGATGTCAGGTACTCGTTGAAAAACCCTATCCTAATTATACCTGATCAGATAAAATTCAGGACTCCCTCGGTGGCCTGTGACCCGAAATGAACTAACCTAAATTTGTTTCTTTGTTAATCATGTAAACAGCTTAAAGAAAATCGTTCACATTGTTATGGAAATTGACAAGTCATTGCAATTATTCATGGTAGTATTTATTTTTTACGAGTGGCCTAAAGTATTACCTATTTTATTTACATAATGTCTTTTACCTTCGGGGCACCGAAATAGATAAACAAATTAATTTAAAAATAAAATATGCTATGATTTGATTTAATACGCCTAATGCTTATAGTTATTTTCAAGATGTTTATAATAATTGATCGATACCGCTCTTGTTTGGTCGAAATTCAAATATAGTTGGCCATTACGTAGTTGGTTAAAAAAATTGTTAATATCAGACAAACAACTCGTATATAACACCTTTTTTTCTTATTTCTTTGCAATAAATCGTTTTTTTTTTCCAAAATGTAAAGCAGACCCGATATCAATCGTGTAGGGATCTATTCGAAAGGAGCCATTTCTCATTGTCGTCGAGAATAGATGCGAAAGAATCCGCCCCTGGACAGCCTCCTGGAAGTTAATATAGCCTCGACGGTTCTCCAGACCCTCTGGAGGGATATCCTCCTCCTTCTCTTTCGCCATCTGTTACTGGAAATATAATCCCGATCGGACCCCCATCAATCGGGAAGAGACAATATCTCTGAGGGTCGCGAAATTAATTCCGGCTCGGGCAAGCACTGCATAGCAAATAAAAAGAAGAAGTATTACGTTTTCCGTTTAATATTAAATGTTATAACCTCTTTCATTGTTATGAAACGTACCTCTCATTTTAAGATCTGTGAATCAGATAACGATGTGTTAGAAAATATATACAGTGGTTATGTTATCACTGGCGGAATTATCTAATTTACCTGATTTAACTTATAAAAAGTTTAAATTTAACCGTAGGTGATTTGATTGTGTTCGTTTACAGCGTGTTGATGGTACATACAACTTAAATTTGTTGATCTTTTGTAGGATCTAATTTGATGTTTGATATGTACCTCCCTCAATATTTTTTCATACATAGTTCATGTTATCGTTAAACCTACTTTTTTTTTTTGATGTATTTTAAAATAAGTTGTCTTATTCCTGGCAGAGACACTATTTTAATTTTCAATTTATAACTTTTTTTTAATTATATGAATTAAATCAAGAAGACTTTAAAATGTTGTGACAACTTCCACGGATCTTTATCAAAATTTAAAATTGTATATATTCCTTTTCTTTCTTTAATATCCTAACTTTTAAGATTAAATTAATATTACATTATTTTAAACATTATTCGTTATACAATACAAATACCGATAATAAATAAATGTGTATATATATTTATATATATTCGTTAAAATAAATTACTGCAACATTGTTTTAGTATGCGTCTTAATTAAACATTGGATTAGCAACATTACTTTGATTCAGAGTGTTAGCTTGTGTTTATTTGCTATACACTACAATTGACAAAGTTACAGAAGACAAAAGCCCATCTTTACCAATAAAACTTAACTAACTCACCGTAGCTTGGGCCAGGGTGACGCGTCGACAAAGACCTAAGTACCGGTTAAACTTTGTTTTCAACTAACTCTGCGGACAACTTAAAATGAATTGTCTGTCGGGGTTAGAAGATAGGCAGAAAACCCCTGAAGTTTCACTAGAGTAGACATTCTTCTATAGATAGTTTCAAGCTTAGGTACACACGCCCAAATTTATTGTTCAATATAAAACTTTAAATTTATGATGAAGATCCAACATATTTTACGTTAACAAAACCGCTCTCATATCAAGTTGTAAAGAGTTTATACTAATATTTCACTGGTTTAATATAAAAATAGTAGACTATAATGATGCTGGAATGTATAATTTCAAACAAATATAAATTAGTCCGTCAATTCAATTAGTAAATATAAATAATTCTAATTGAAACAATAAAAATTCTAATTTTAGAAAAATCATATCCTCAGATACAGAGATAAACTTATTTCTAGATATTTTTTCTTAGACGATTGGTTTATTTTTGACGTTTTCACCTACTTCAACATTTACTCTTAGCTACCAATTAATTAAAAAAGACACATTTACATGACAGTTATCACACCTCTTTGGACATACGGAGTTGAGCTTTGGGGCTCTACTAAACCATCCAATTCATCTCGTATCCAATCCTTACAATCCAAAATCCTTCGTAAAATCCTCAATGCTCCTTATTATGTCACAAATAAACTTATCCATCATAATCTTAATATCCCATATGATGCTGATTTGGCCCAAACTAGATACCTATCCTTCCATGAAAAGTTCCATGCACACTTGAATCCGCTAGTCTCTCAACTTGCTTCCCGTACTATTCCTGATAACCCTCCGAGGCGTATGAAAAGAAGATGGCCTCGAGACCTTCTACTGTAGAACTTTATTGAAGTGCTATCATTAATGGGTTTAATGCAGTTTATTAATGGATAGTTTCTTCACAAGTGTTTTTTTTTTTAATGGCCTTTGTTCATATAGCAGATTTACTTGTTGTAATATTATTACAGTTGTAAATATCAATAAATTAATCTAAAAAAAAAAAGAGTTTATATGCTCCCTGAGTCCGGCGATACAACCTCGGGTAGTTTGAGTAAAGTAATTATCATTATCTTAGAGTAATGCATAATGTAGTAATGCATTATGTCTTCCTTATACTTATATTTATGTCTAGTAAAATACAGGTGTTTTTATTTTGGCCAAAAAACATATTTATGAGTTTTCCTAGCCTTAATGGTAGGTTTCTCCATCCAAGTTTTGAATTGAAGTGAATCCCTGATGCGAGATTTACCATCCTATCTTCTTTAATATCTTCATTTAAATAAATTTTCCAGCACCTTCTGACTTCCCAAAAAGATGCTCTCTTAGCAGGTTATTCATTGGCTTAAATGTATCAGTATTGAATGATTGTTTCTGTTTTTCTTATGTAAAGAAGATATACGTTATTAAAAGTAATTATTACATCCAACCCCATGTATTTAACCGTTGTTATTAATTTATTTATTATATTTAATTGCTTAATAACTTTCCGTGATTTGTGCTTATTTATTTTTTTGGCATTTTACAAATATTTTATGATTTGTATTATGTTGCCTTATGGCCAGATATAAATTATGTTTCTTTTTCTGTTCATTATTTTGATACAGTTTATTAAAAACAAAAACAATGTTACTTTATAAGATAGAACTATCTTTAAAAGATAGATCGAGATCCAGAAACAGAGTGATGGGGCGCGGAAGAAGACAAATACTTTAGGGTGGGAAAGGTCGGGTTTGTAAGCGGCGATTGGAACGAGTTCTCGCTTCTCAAGGTTTATCATCTCCTTTATTCAATCCTCGTCCAAAAATATTAACTCTTTTGTCTTATTTCATAATTTCTTATCTCAAAATATAAATTTATCTTGTCTCTTCCTCAGGACAATAGTCCCTCCAATCGAATTGCTTTATTGAATATTCTGTCGTACAATTAATTGTCACTGGTTGGAAATAAAAAAGGAAAATGAATGGTTTCAAGTGAATTTCATTCAGATTTAATAAACATTCTAAACAAACTAATCTAGGACATGCTTGTACATTTAAAACAAAGCTGTATGTAAATATAAAATAAAATTGTAATAAATGTTTTGCCTAATAACTCATTTCAGGACAAGTTCATGAAGTAGGTAATATTTTATATACGTTGTCATAAATAAATACTACCATCAATACTTGAAATTACTTATTAATGGCAATACCAATCGTGACGATTTTCTTTAGCGTGTTTCTATAAGTAACGAAGAAACTAATTTTAATATTTCAAAGTTAAAATTGGCTCTCCTGAGATAAATGTTACAAAAAATGTGACATAGTGTCATTTAACTCCAGGGTACGGATATTATAATATTTAAATTCATTATATTTAACAAATTAATATTGCAAATAATAATTTTATAAAAAATAGTAATTCTGTCGCCTTTGTTACATTTATTATTACCACTCTAATACTCTTATTTTTGTTTTAAGTAATAGAATAATAATTTCAAAAATATTTGTTTTTTTATAACGTTCGGTATAATAGTTTTCTTTTTAAAAATATTCCCTTAGCAGAAAATATGAACACACTTTAAAATCCATGTGTTCGTCTTAGCAATGAACACTCTTGGGAGCATCGGATAATGAAGTTCGCTGTGAATTCGTCTTTCCTAAAAGTCGGTAAACATATTACCCCGTCCAATTGGAAATGGTGGAGTCAGAGTAACTGAAAAAAAATCTTGATAAAAAGTTGGCAATATGCCTTCAACAAAATCTATTCTATTTCAAACTTATATACTGGAAAATTTTTTTAGGGTTATCTTAAAAAAATGGGAAATCTTATCTAAAAATTCTTTTCGTGGCATCTTTCAAGTTAATCCTTTGAAAGTTAATTAATCTTCCTCTATTATTTTTTTTTATACTAAACAGATTATTTTTATTTTCAGTCGCAAGCCATGAGGGTGGTAAGGACGGTGGGCCAAGCGTTCGAAGTGTGCCACAAACTCTCCATCAACTCCCCTACCTCCGAAGAAGAGCAGCAAAGTGAACGGGAATCATTGAGTGAAAAGAAAAAGAAAGGTATGTTGTCTTTAGTTTATATATATTTTATTGTATAAATCAAAAATTGAGAGATTTTTAATTTTAATAAAATTAAAACTAACTCGTTTTAAGGAAACGCATACCGCCTAGATTAGATTATAGGTGTATATTTAAATTTAAATGTTAAGGAAAATTGTATGTATTCTTGTGGACCCATGAATTCTGATAAGTATTTATAATCTTATTATCGAAAGCTTCTGATAAAGAATAATTACAATATCGTTGGTTCTATATCTAAAATAAAAAATAATGTTTGGGTCATTTAAAAAAAAAATCGTTTTTTCATTGTTCTTTATCTAATCACATTCATTTCTTAGCTATTAGTGCTTATTCCAATACAACTAAACTTGCTGAATAAACTAAATACCATGTACTCAGATTGCTCTAAGCTGATTGGTGAGAACTGCTGTCATAATGTTGTCCCGTTAGTTTCTGCAGTTGTGGGACAGCACCTAACAGGACAGTTTAGTACTGATTAACTTCACATCCTTTAAATTTTACCGGCCTATTACCCAATAATATTGCTCTATATATCCTCGTTTTGGAACAGATGGATCAATGCAGTATTTGAAAGGGGTAATCATACTTCAAGGTTAAGGATAGATTTTCTATTTCCTAAGAAAAACATTTTTCCACAAGTTTACTTAATTAATTATAATCAAATTAGATGCTTATTCAGTCAAAAGGCAGGAAAATGTCTAGGCCTCATCTTCATTATTACTTTGAAGAATGCGTGCAGTTGAATCCTTGGATTATCCTTTAAAAATGATGTTTTTTGCTATCCCCTACCACAATGTTATCATAAAAATTGTCATTGATCTTAAAGTTAATGAAGTTGTGGCGCACGGCGATTGGCTGTTGTGAGTACTTATCTGGTTTCCTTACTCCCAGCCTTAAAAAAATCGACTGTAGAATGACACATTTTTTATTATTTTTATATAGTAATTTAAAACTGAAAAGACACGTTAGTCACTATACACACGTGGAAAATGTGTGTTTTAATGGCGCATTCACTTTATTAAAGCAAATGGATTGGGAATTCACCCACCAATGAATCACCGTATATTTCCCCTTTCTTTCTCATGTACACACAATGCAACACAATCACGAGATAGTCAATCAATTGACTATGATATTGACCGTTTAATAGAAGAATAGTATTTTTTTTTACATCGTTGCATCATCTGGAAAAGGATATAGCGTTCATCATTCTCTCCTGATGAACATGGACCGTATATTGAAATCCATTTATTTATTTAGTAGCTGTGCCCGCGACTTTGTCCGCGTTGAATAGTGACTTTGGGCAGCCTTATTAATTTTTAGGTTAATTATTTTGAAAATAAAATAAATACATACATTAAAAACAAATTTTTTTGTTATCCCATATTTAGCCAAAACAGAGAGATTTTGGTGATTGATGTGACTTGTTCAGTGTCCATAACATTGTCTACTGAGAGGTATTCGACAACACCCCTTCCAAGTCTGACATCATTTGTTCGTTTATTTTGTTAAATATCTCATTAGTCGACGCCAAAATTGCCCTTTCACGCAGCCATTCTTGATTGCCCATATTTATTTAAATATCAGGATAGACATTATTTTTTAGATCATCTGTGTTACCGACAATTTAGCAGAACTCACGTCTCAGTGCAATCATGTCGTTACTGGCTGTTGGCATACAATCTTCTCCAACTTTTAGAAGAGCAGCTGCATATTTCCCTGCTCCAGAATCACTGTTAAGTTTTACTCGTATATTGTAGTGAGACAAAGCTTTTTTACGTGTACCCATAATACAGATGCTTCCAAACAGGCATTTATTTCATCTGCCGGCGTACCTCTGGTAATAACCGGAAGAGTCTCTCTAAAGTAATTCCAAATCCAACAGCTTACACTGGTGTAATATTCTTCCGTGCTCACTGCTTTTTCTAATGTTGCATACTGGTATTTCCTCATGAGCTAAGTTCAATGGTAGTTTTAGAACTGAGTGCGCTGTTCGTCCCCCACTAAGTAGCGTAGCAGCTATTCCAGAAGAAGCTACTACAAAAGCAACTCCTTTATCTTTCCGGATTTGGGCTAATAGTAAATTTAAAAGATAGGTTTTGCCAGTGCCTACTGGAGCATTCAAAAAGAACAAACCTCCTTCGCCATTGGTAAGTTTTTGAATAACTGTGTCAAAAACTAATCTTTGTTCTCAATTTAAAAGTTCTCAATTTGTTGCATTAAAGAAACAGAATCATAATCTAGTTCTTACATTAAATCACTACTAACTTCTCCAATTCTTTGTGGTCTGCTCACTCCAAAATCGGATATTTTTTTCCAGTAATAGTAATCACTTGGTCTTCAACCTTTGTTAATGCTTCATTGTATGTTAAATCATCGTATGAAGCATTCGAATTATGTTCTTGTAATCTGTGTAAAATATCATCCGCCATGTTATTTTTATACTTTTCCACAATTCTTGAGGGTTTGAAAGTCGTTATTAATATAGCAAACAGCTCTCTCACCTTGGGCGTAGATTTTCATTGTGCAGCCTCTTCCAGAGTTCTCGTATCTCAATGATTATCATTCTCTAATAACCCTGTTGCCTCACATGCCTCTCGAAATGTTGAAAATTCTTGACTATTGAGCTTTTGGAGATCTTTGAAAGAGGTTGGCAAACGCACAGCTTGTAAACGTATTAAAACATATTGTTGAGACAAGCTCGTAAGTTCGGTTTTAAATTTCTTAAAAGTAAGTGCAGGTTTCGTTGAATCAATCTCGCTCTGGGTGTGGACTGTATGTTGTAATTTAAAAAGAGTTCGCAACAATAGAGAAATAATATGAAGAAATCCAAAACATAGAAATAAAAGTTACTTACCCAAGACGCAGGCCGGGCAGCTTCGTTGATAAAACCTTGGCTCCTTGAGCGCGCTCAAAGACCAAAAGAAGCTGGTAACGTCCTTCCAGGTGGATTCCAATGATTTAGAAATCCTCCAGGGGAGTTCACACTTATTTGGAGGTGAAACGGTCATTATTTTATAAAAAACATGAATAGAACGGAATCACAGAACGTAGAGAACTGGTCAAGAACTTGATTCGCTATAATTAAACTGGATTGCTGGGGTAAACAAATGAACATGTGACTGATCTGTGTGACTGCTCGCTCAAGACTCGATTAAAAACGAGGGCCACATGTGAAATAGTGAAACGTTGGTTGCCCCAAACAACCGCTAGATCAGGTGAAATGTGCTATTTTAAGATTTTACCTATTTATCTTGTATGGCATTAATTTATTTACAAAAAGAACGTCAAATGGCTTGAACATACCGCACACCAAAATTGGGATGACAATCCAATTTTAGAACTAAAGAAAAAAATTTTAACAAATGGCGAATGGTGGGTGGTCCAGCAGAAAACTATATACAGGAAATCGAGAAAGGGAAAGGGAAAGAAAATGAAACAAAGTAAAATGTAAGAACCCAACTGGGCGTACAATTATACAATACAGAAAATCATTCCGCAATAGGAATGAGCTTGCTTACTGGCCTTGCTAGAGATGAAAAAACCATAAATGAAAAAAAAAAAAGGAAAAGAACTGTTTGAAACTAGGATAGGAAGAACTTGAACTAGGTTAAAAACTATATAAAATAAAAGGAAGGCATTAGCCTTGAACAAAGAGGAAGGCAACAGCCTTGAACAAATAGGAAAGCAACAGCCTTGAACAATTGGGAAGGCAACAGCCTTGAACAAAGAGGAAGGCAACAGCCTTGAACAATTGGGAAGGCAACAACCTTGAACAAAGAGGAAGGCAACAGCCTTGAACAAATAGGAAGGCAACAGCCTTGAACAATTGGGAAGGCAACAGCCTTGAACAAAGAGGAAGGCAACAGCCTTGAACAAAGAGGAAGCCCACGACTCTACTGGTCGGGGTCTTAAAGCCTGCCGCCCACCCTGAGGACTCCTAGAGTGTCGACGAGGGTTATGAGGGTGCAAAATGGCTTGACCAGTTGATCAGCTCGGATTTTGGGCAGTAGTAGAAAAAAGTGTTCCGCTTGAGTGAGTAAACCAATAGTGAGCAAGGCGTTATGTACTTCTGACATGACTGAAGGGCCTATTGAAAGTGGTTCGGACAGTTTGCGCGCTCGAAACTTCGGTGCGAAGCGGCGCATCCACGCTACCATTCGTTGAATTTATTGATGTATGAAAAAGAAGAAGAATAATGATCAAAGGTTCGATCTGGTTGTGCCTTAAGCTCAGGTAGTGGCTTGAATTTGTCACCTTGTATATGTGGCGGGATAACACTTTTTATTGGTTCTACTTTAGATGTAGGAAAGATATTAGTGGAATTTACATCATCTTTTCGAGGAACAGCTGGTGCTGGTCTAGAAAAAAATGTAGATCTAGGTTTGTTACTTTTTTGTCGAACTGTAAGTTCGCTTTTTGAAGGGAACGGTAGTTCCGGTAATTTTTTGGGTTGAGGTTTTTCAGGATTCGAAATGATTTTCGCAGCACCAATTATTTTATGCTGTAAACTTAGTTCTTGACCTGGATTCATAGGTGGTGTGGTAGCCTTGATAGGCTGTATGCTGAGGCTAGGCGGCTTAAATGCATCTCCAGCAGGGCAAGGTACTGTTGAGCTAGAAGGAGTCGCGTCTGGTTTAAAAGGAAGAACAACAGAGTATCGGCCATCATCATTTCGCTTGTGAGTGGCGGTGAAATGTTGCTCGGTAATAATGTCAAGAGGGTCCTTAAGAAGTGGGAGTAACAATATTTTGAATTTCCTAAAACTTTTGGAGATCCTGGGAAATTTGACAAGAGGAAATTAATGAAGTGGTTGGCTGATTGGAAGACAAGGCCTGGATAGGGCCTACGATTGTCCAACCGAAGATGGTATTAATAGCTATTGGACCTAAAGAACTTGGAATAAAGGGTTGAGGCAATAGTTATTGCGGGTAGATATCGGCACCTAACAGGAGGTCAATTTGGTCCGATCGATGAAAATCAGGATCGGCCAGCGGCAAATGCTCGAAAGCGTGAGCAACATCTGCTGTAAGACTTTGAGGAGGTAAGTGATTTGTTATTTGAGGAACCACGGGTGGGTTGGCGAGAATGTGGCTCTGAGAAAGCCTGGAGAAAATGTCACATAAAACAGTGCCAGGAGAGATCTAAAGACGTCCACCGAAACCTGAAACAGTAATGGGTTGATTGCGCATTTTTTGACTCAACTGGTCAAAAAGACGTTTTGAGATAAACGAAATTTGTGATTCAGGGTCGATTACTCCTCGGACTGGAACGAAACCTAGTTCTGAATCAAAAATACGCGCACGGAAAGTGCCTAAGAGTGAAATTACGGGGTTACCGGAAATAACACAGCTGAAAGAGATGGAGGAATCAACTTGTGATTGATCAGGGGAAGAGGTTGAATTTTGACTGGATGTATAATTGCCATAATCTGACGCGCGATTAGGCGTGGAGTTCAAAGGTGAATTTGAATGTACAACTTCAGAGGGATGTAAAAGCGTGTGGTGATCGCGAGAATTACACTTACGACATGTGAATCTGGAATTACAATTGATTCTCAAGTGAGGGCCTAAACAATTGAAACAACGGTTGTGTTTCTTAAGAAGATTGATTTTTTTATCTCGACTGAGAGGAAAAAACGCAGAACAGGAAGACAGAGAGTGTGTCTTTGCACAAAATATGCATCTGAAATTAGAAGGCTTTGCCTGTACAGCAGGAGTTTTATTTGAATTTTCTAAAGAAACAGGACTACTATTGGCAATGAGAGAATTGTCTTTAAAATTCCCAGTGTCAGTATTAGGAGGAGGTAACGAAAAATTATCATGAGAAGTCTGAGTGGGATTAATAACCGGGGTAGAGGTTGAAAATGTAATTAAAGGCCATTAAAGGGTCCATAGTATTGACGAAATTTTGTTTAGGTAAGAGTGCGTTAAGATCGTCAATTTTGTCATTTGCCGCTTCAAATTCGGCTTGAAGGGGGGTTATGATGGGGAGTTACGTATGATTTATCAATGAAATAGTTAATTTTAAATAAGCAGTGAATAAAGCAGAGATAAGAGTACGAAAGAATTTAGGATTAAGGTTATTAGTAATACTTTGTGCCGTGTGCCTACAAGTGTGCCTAGTAACAAGGGTGCCTAGCAACAACGAATGTATTGAAATATGTAAACAAATGGCTGCCTTTAGCGTGGGTTGTTAATACGTAAATTATTGGGAATGAAAAACTCGACAAAAAGGCTGGAAAACCTTCAAAACTTTTGGAAATTTCAACTTCAAAATTAATAAAAGTTCTGTTAGAAGTTAAATATATGGGTTTCACTTGCAAAAAAGAATGATATTCAATCTCTCTATATTGCGAACACTTTTCAAGGTTAAGAAATCGTAAATTTCGGTTTGTAAGGCCAATAATTTTCGATTACTTAGGAAAAGAAATAAACGCTTGAACAAGTTTTAAGAAATTTATCCGGCACGCTAGGACCAAAATGTTGAGACAAGCTCGTAAGTTCGGTTATAAATTTCTTAAAAGTAAGTGCAGGTTTCGTTGAATCAATCTCGCTCTGGGTGTGGACTGTATGTTGTAATTTAAAATGACTTCGCAACAATAGAGAAATAATATGAAGAAATCCAAAACATAGAAATAAAAGTTACTTACCCAAGAAGCAGGCCGGGCAGCTTCGTTGATAAAACCTTGGCTCCTTGAGCGCGCTCAAAGACCAAAAGAAGCTGGTAACGTCCTTCCAGGTGGATTCCTATGATTAAGAAATTGTCCAGGGGAATTCACACTTATTTGCAGGTAAAACGGCCATTAATTATAAAAAACATGAATAGAACGGAATCACGGAACGTAGAGAACTGGTCAAGAACTTGATTCGCTATAATTAAGCTGGATAGCTGGGGTAAACAAAAGAACATGTGACTGATCTGTGTGACTGCTCGCTCAAGACTCGATTAAAAACAAGTGCCACATGTGAAATAGTGAAACGTTGGTTGCCCCAAACAACCGCTAGATCAGGTGTAATGTGCTATTTTAAGATTTTACCTATTTATCTTGTATGGCATTAATTTATTTACAAAAAGAACGTCAAATGGCTTGAACACATATGTTTATTATTTATTTCAAATTAAATCAATTATCTTAAATTATCCACTTTTTCAACCCTTACAACCCTTCTTTTGCATTAAAAAGTAGCCTATGCCCTTTATCAGGCTCAAGACTATCTCTGTACCAAATTTCATTTAAATCGGTTCTGTCGTTTAGGCATGAAAGCGTAACAGACAGGCAGAGTTACTTTCGCATTTATAATATTAGTATTGATTCAATAATCGAACATTTTAATCACAAATAAAATAATTTAGATTTTTTGTTGTGTTCTCGGATATTTTATTGTTTTCCATACCATACTGGTTGAATAATGACCTTACCGGGACAACTGCTCCGGAGAATTGTTGGAAGTTCCAGAGAGCATTTGCTCCTTGCTCTCAAAGAGGATATGCATAGCTTAGAGGATGCTTCCTAGGTTCTACGGAGCATTCCACAATGTTTGTCCCCCGCCAAGTATTATTTTGTATGTCCATAATATTGAAACCAAGAATGCTGTGGAATTAGTTTACTTTTTCTTGGATCCAAAACGGAAGTTGTCTTCAAGAAAATAATAAAAAAATCAGCTTCCAGTCATAATTCTTTTATTGTTTTATATAAAACGTTTCGACATCATTGTGTCATTTTCAATTATTTGTTCCTATGCATTCTACAATTTTAAAAATAAAATAATAATAATTACAATAATATAAAATTTGTTTACATAAATGTCCAAAATAATTTACTATGAGTACAAATACCTGGAAAGTCAGTCTTTTTATTTTTAAAAATTATTTTTAAGGAGGTCTATTATTCTCCATAGTCAAACTTATACTCCATTACATTAAAAACCAAACTCTGATCCTTGAACCATCTAATCCCTTATTCTTATTTTTATCAGTTATTAGACTATAGTACAATTATAACTAATTATGTTCTAAAAAGTACATTAATAAATAACTTTCATAGACACTCCAGAAAACCATAAAAATGGCTTACGGAATACCATCAGTAAAAACATATTAAATTATTTAAATAAAGAAAAAAATAAACCTAAAAATACACTAAATAGATTCACTCAAATTATAAATAAAGATATCCTAACTACAAAGATTTTCTTTAAAAATAATGAAGATCTATGCATAATTAAAACTGATAAAACTAAAAAATTAGCTATAATAACTAAATCAGACTACAAGAGAAAGATTTTAGACATTTTGAATGATAAAGACACTTACAAAAGTATAAGATACAACCCGATGAATGAACTGAATATTAAAATAAATAAATATTTAGAAAAGTTAGTTAGATACAGATATATCGATAAAAATTTTAAAAATAAACTATCAAATAAATATTATAGTAACCCTAGAATTCACGGTTTAATCAAATTACATAAGGAAGGATATCCTTGTAGACCTATTGTAGATGGAACAAACAATCCAACAGATAACCTTTCAAAATTTTTAAATAAATCCTTAGATTATTTAAATAACAGTAACGAATATGACATTAAAAATGCAATTGAATTAAAAAATAAATTAAACAATATGATATTAGAGCAAGAACAGATAATAAGTAGTTTGGATGTGGTATCTATGTTTCCAAATATACCATTAAAATTAGCTTACAAACTTATAAATGATAATTGGGAAAATATCGAACCATATACCAGTATAAAATGTAAATCCATTTTTTTGGAAGGTATTAAACTATGTACAGAAAATGGATTTTTTACTTTCGAAAACCAATTTTTTAAACAAACAAAAGGATTACCAATGGGAGGCAGATTATCTGTAAATATATCTGGTATAGTACTAAACTACATTATTAAAGATAGCCTACAAAAATTAAACAACCCCCCTATGTTATTGGTAAAGTACATAGATGACATTTTAATTATCACAAATAAAAATAATTTGGAAAATTTTAGTAAAATCCTAAATAAACAAAATAAAAATATAAAATTTACACAAGAATTGGAAAATAATAACTCAATAAATTTTTTAGACCTTACTATCATAAGAAAACAAAATAATAACCTTAAAACAAAATGGTATAAAAAAGATATCACCTCCAATAAATTACTTAATTATTATTCAAATCACCCGAGACATCAAATAAAAAACATAGCATTAAATCTAATAAATAGATCAATAAAATTAACAGATGTAGAATTTTTAAAAGAAACGAAAAACAAAATATTCAAAATCCTTCTTAACAATGGTTTTCCAATCAAACTAATAAAAGATTTATGGCATAAACAAATCAATTTAAATATAAAAGATAATCACTTACCTATAAATATAAAAAATAAATTAAATGCTAAAGAATCTACTAACTTTTCAAAAATACATAGCCAAAATAATACAATAAAAATTAAACCTTCTCAATCCAAAATAACTAATTTTTTTGTAAAAGAAACTAATAACATAGATCCACTTATAGACAATGATAAAATTAATATAGTAACAGAAGCACAAGATATAGAATTAAAACATAATAAAATTAAATATAATAGTATAACCTATATCAGAGGCTTATCAGAAAAAATCGAACCAACTTTTAAAATTTATGACATACCAGAAATGAAGATAGCACACAAAACAAGAAACCCAATCAAAAACATTATAACAAGTCAAAAGGATAAGATACCAATTATGGAAAACAAAAATTTAATATACCAACTTACTTGTAATAATTGTGATGGAATATACATTGGACAAACAAGTACACACTTAAAAAACAGAATATATCACCATCAAAATAACATTAAACCTAAAGCTAAAACAAGTACAGCATTATCAGCACATTGTAAAAAGGAATTGCACACTTTTGACTTCGATAAGCCTAAAATTCTACATAGAGAAGATAATATTATAAAAAGAAAAAATTTAGAGGCTCTATTTATAAATGAAAAATTAGAAAATGCTGTAAACGATAGAAAAGAGGCAGGAGAAATTAGCAAGTTATACTCATCCATAATTTTGAAATTAAAAAAAAAAAAAAAAAAAAAAAAAAAAATAATAGATCATAAGAATACTTAAATTTTTAAGTTTAATTTTACTTTATTAATGTACTTTTTAGAACATAATTAGTTATAATTGTACTATAGTCTAATAACTGATAAAAATAAGAATAAGGGATTAGATGGTTCAAGGATCAGAGTTTGGTTTTTAATGTAATGGAGTATAAGTTTGACTATGGAGAATAATAGACCTCCTTAAAAATAATTTTTAAAAATAAAAAGACTGACTTTCCAGGTATTTGTACTCATAGTAAATTATTTTGGACATTTATGTAAACAAATTTTATATTATTGTAATTATTATTATTTTATTTTTAAAATTGTAGAATGCATAGGAACAAATAATTGAAAATGACACAATGATGTCGAAACGTTTTATATAAAACAATAAAAGAATTATGACTGGAAGCTGATTTTTTTATTATTTTCTTGAAGATAAAATTAAATAAATCCAGTTGAAAAAAGGAAAAAATTATAAAAAAAAAAAAAAAAAACGGAAGTTGTTTAAAAATAAATAAATTAACAGGTTATTAAATAAAATGATATTGTTAAATTGTTTCTCATATTATTATTTTCATGTATACATTTTACATACCAATGACAATAAATAAATATTATGACATGTAATATTTATAAATAGATATAAAAAATGAAAAAATTATCAGTTATGTTATTATAAACAAAATAAAAGAATTTCTGTTTCTCTGTTTCTTTCCCTAGTCCTGACGATGACATGCATATTAGGCCAAAAAGTTGGCACAATTAAAGCTTTGTTTATTTTGTATTATCTTTGACTGCACCCCCTGACCAATTCAATCCAGTATTAAAATTTAATAAAACCTCTATTTATAAGTGCATTATTAAATTGACGTTAGTAACTGGATAATGCTATTTGAAATACTTGCATCAATATTTCACGTAAGGCGAAATAGGTTAATCTGTTTGATAATTAATGTGAAAATAGAAAAAATAAAGGATATAACAAATAAAAATGGCATTCACTAGTTACATTAGTAGTAATAAAATACTAATATTTGTTAAAATATGGCCAGTATTAAAAAATGCAGAAGATTCTAACTATTTGATATATATATATATATATATATATATATATATATATATATATATAAAATAGGATGTATAAAAGAAAATGACCGTCTACTGGCCATTTTCACCTTCCTCATGGAGAGAAGATGGTGGCGAACAATATCGTTCTACACAACACACTCTCTGGAAAGTTCGCGAGTATTTGTGGACGGATTTGACTCAACAGCTTCCTTCAGAACCTCATCAATATCCATTTACAGTTGCCCGGAGCCCTTCTTCCTTTCCAACGTCATATCTCCGCGCAGTGCGCTGGTCAAGGACACCTTCCCCTTCATATTTAATAATTTCACGAGTTGCTTCAGCGGCTGTGAATTTTTTTTTTCCTGTAATGCCATACAATTACGAGAATTTCGTAGGACACTTTCATGTTTCTTCTTTGAAATAAATAACTAAACTGAGGATTTTTTTGAAGAATTAAGTGTTAGTAACCAAGATTAGAGAATGCTCTATAGGGATTATTAAGTGTTGGTAAATATTAAATAGCATTAAAATATTTACAGACTTTTGAACTCAGGAATTTGATAAAACCTATTATATACATATCCTTTACATACCCTATTATATATATATGTGTAATTTAATATTATATTTTAAATTTTTTTATATATTTTTGGTGGGATTTAAAGTAGCATCCTTTTGATTGGTTATTAATTGGCTGATTGGAGCACGTTTATTTATGGTCAATCAATATAAGCCACAATCATGAATTTTAATGAACATTTTTTGTTAAATAATGCATATCAAAAGAGAGAGAATAAAATTTGTGTTTATCCTAAATCGAATTTTTTTGTTCTAAAACATTTATTAGGTGGTAAATATGAACAGTAACTCTATTAACGTTGAAAATTGTAGTAGTTAATTGTGTGTCTTTGTAGTTACCTTAACAACCTTTAAGCGCTAAGCTTATAAGTTTAAAGTGCAACCATGAAGTTAACAAACTTAGGGCGTACTTATTACCTTACATCGGATCTTATCTGTCAAAGTTTGTACTCTTCGAGGTCACCGAACTTATATGGAAATAAAATTAATAGGTACTTTTATGAACTTGTTAATTAATTATAGAACTAGTTACGGATCGACCAATTTTAAAATATTGAGAGGCACCAGCAGGCTCAACAGACCCACACACCCCACGGCATCTATCTATTTTATTATTCTAGCCTAATAGAAGATATGTAAACAAAAGCTATCGTTATAATTTATATAACATTAATATTAATATAACGCTTGTAAATAATTTGTATAACTTGTAAAGTATTGCTACAAATTTGCCTTTGTCAGTCAAAATGGTCCGTGATTTTGCCAAACGCTTAAAGTATTTATAGCAATTCGAGGGACTGAAGGCTGTTGAGATTCTTATAATTATATAAAAATATCATTTAATGTAAAAATCTTTCAATTTATTTTATACGATTAGTTACTAATTAAACAATAAACCGAAATATTCGAAATCTTATTCTGAGGCATATTTCAATTTAAATTAATTGAAAAGTAAAGAAAAGTAGTTTCATAAAAACTTTAGATTCTCTCATACCCAATAATTTCAAACCTAGCTGCCTTTTCAATTGCCTCCCGACCTTTCGAGTTGTTCCGTAACTACAGTGATTAGTTTCTCTACATGCTTTTTTCTCATACCATTACTTATTATTAGTTCTATTTACTTGTTTATAGTATACAGTTGTTAATTTTAAAGAATATATATAAAAATAATATTTTAAATATTTTATTTAAAAAGAAAAGATATGGCCAGGACCGGGACTCGAACCTGGGACCTTCACCTCTCCGTGGTGACGCGTTATCCATCTCGGCTACCCCTGCTTCGCTTCACGACCAGCCATATCACCTCTTTTCAATTGATCCTACATCTCCGTATTCTCGCACTTTGCGATGTATACACGGGGAGAATGTTACTTTAACATTATCTATATATTTTGGATCTAGTTGACTTTAAGTCGTTAATATTATTATAATTTATTTTATCTTTATATTGTATAATTTTTTAAATATTTTATTTGAAAAGAAAAGATATGGCCAGGACCGGAACTCGAACCCGGGACGGATAATTAGCCGAGATGGATAAGTCACCACCACGGAGAGGTGAAGGTCCCGGGTTCGAGTCCCGGTCCTGGCCATATCTTTTCTTTTCAAATAAAATATTTAAAAAATTATATAATATAATGATAAAATAAATTATAATAAAAAATAATAATTTGCACTATGTTGGAAAATCAAAAATTAAAACTTGGTTTTTAGTTATAATTTATTTGTTATGATTTATCAGAATGTAAAGATTATAATGAATAAAAGTGCCTTATTAAAAAGAAAAATGGTTTTAAATTACAGACGTATGTTTTAATGATTATTTTATAACATATCTCTCTAATTTTTTATTGTAACATAACAAACGTTTTTAAATAATTATCAATGCATAAAGCATCGTAATCGGAAACTGGCCTATGTCTGTATTGTTTTAATTCATATGTCTGCTGTTAAACAAATGAATGCTGTTATTCTATGTGAAAATGATTAATTTAAAGTAATGACCCATAAGAATTTATTTATTACTTATTAATTTTCATGTTGAACTAGTCAGGCAGAATGTTAATTTCTCTTTCTTCATCCCAACTCTATCAAGCCCTGTTTACTGAATGAGAGGTTTTGGTGAACCTTTGTAAATAAAGTAGGTCCCTTTTCAGGATTCTTATTTATATTTGTGAGGCAATTTAGAGGCACTCACTGCCAGCCCGACATTTATTACCATCTTTGTGCCTTCTTTCTTCTCCCTTTTCGTGCTCTATAATATACCTGTTTTACAATACCTTACTATCAATTTTACTTTTATCCTGAGGTTGGTGAACTAATGATTGGTGTCCATCTTATTTATTTATTTTTCTTAAATACCGTTTAACTAATTTTGGTGGACCGCATGGTCAATTTTTTTTTTTTAAATCTGTACCACTACAACCCATGAACGGGTGTGGGGTTCACTATATGGTAGAGGCTGGACTGTTTCAAGGACAATGGTTGTGCACGGAGGTGATTTGTCCTAGATAAAGCTAAGCCACCAGATTTTCCTCCTTCTTTGGGTACCCATTTTATACAGTGAGCCCCAGGAGGGTCGTGGTCCTATATGATCCATCTCCGCTAACAGATTAAAATTCCGCTAAAAGATTAATTAAAATTCTTGCCATCTTGCGAGATTTGAACTGTTTTTCGGCATGGCAAATTAGTACTCTACCACTGAGCGACTCCGCTCACCCAGGCAGTTTTTACTTATATATAATTATTTTTTTATATAACATATGTTGAAGATTATTATATCTCTACTCTAGTCCATAATATTTTCTTGTTTAATCGGTTATTTACTAAAATTTCTACTTATGGTTATTTTTTATAAATAAACACATCGTTATAATTATCTTCATGGAGATTAAGAGTTTTTGAATATTTCTAAGACAATGATTATTATTATTAATAAAAAAAAAACCCTGTTTCTCTTATCTGGTAGTATTATGTATTATTACAATAATAATAATTAATATAAAATATTATCCGCGTTATAGGTATATCACTCCTGGCGATTGGACTCCTGGGTATCAAGTATCCAAAGAGGAAGGCCATTACTATTGAAAAGTTTCAGGAAGCTAAGGCATCCGCTTTTAGTTTCTGACGTCACTGGAGTAGTATATACCCGTCAAGGACCTCTCCTGTCCACGTTGTAGCGTGGAAGATATATTTTATTTTCTAATCCGGAACTAACGTATTAACAATATCCCTACAGAAGCACAGTTTCAATAAGTTAGGAATAAAATTAAATAAAAAAACCTTTACCACTACAACGTATGAAATATCTTGGGATCAGTTTCCTCCTATTGAAGACTTTGCAGAGGCTGGTTGATCCTCAGGAGGTTCTTTAGTTCCCACTGCGTCCATCCTTGGCTCTTAACAGATTCGATAATTTATCTACTGGAATCTGGAGCCTTCAGCAATACAACTCCGCACTCTGTACACTGAGCAACTCCTGTTCCCTTTATATGTACCGGGAATATTGATCTGTAAAAAAAAAATATGGAAAATAAAAGATTAATATTGCTAAAAACTTTTTTAAAGTTTAGATTAAAACAGTAAGCGGTTTGGTTTAAATTAACTTAACAGTTTTAATATGAACAACAATGTTCTCTAGGTTTTTGGTTCTTTCTTTTTTTTTTTTTGTTATTTCTTTTTCTTAAGTCATGTTATTTAGCTTAATAACTCGATTACTCTGTATGGCAAGAATATTTTTATTTCTCATGTAAGGAAGAAATAGTTGGGGGTGCAGTCAATAAAAACACCTAAATAAGCGTAACTTATTTATTATGTGCCGACGTTTCGGCATACAATGTAGGCCATCTTCAGGGCGAATAAAACACGAGGCAGCTAGGCGAGCTCTCAGACCCAAGCCTTCTTCTTCTTTAACAATTTTTATTTCTCGTACAAAAATAATGTTTATGTTGTTTAATAACACTTAAACAAAAATACATTTAAAATTTATTTAATTTTAATATTAAAAAATATTCTAAATTTTAATTAACCACCAATCTATACACACACACACACACACACACATTATACATAAAGAGAGAGAGTGAGAGAGAAATCGTTACTAATGGAAATTTTGAATAGACCAGCCTATTCTACAAATTCTCAATCGAGGTGTGAATACAAGCCAATATCTCATGCTTTTATTACCTTTTCTCCATTATATGCTTTTAATTAATATTTATTTTCTATCGGATGAAATCAATTTCGTAACCGTTGAATGGTCCAGTGTTAGAGTCAACAGATGTTTTTTCTAGCGCTTGGCAAATTTTAAGCGATTGGTGAATATTTATAGATTTTTAAACGCTCAGTAAACAAGGCTCGCTAATTTATCGACTTTTTTTTTCTTTCTAGCACTCCCTCCATAAATAAAAGGCTTTATTTTCAGTTTATTTGTTATTTATGTTTTATTACATTCGGCTATAAATATAGAGGTATCATAAAGTATGCTATAAATAAATGTATATATAAATATAAAAAAGTGTAAAGTGTACTATAGCTTTATCAAACGCATTGAATTTATTTAAAAAAAAAAAAGTAAATAATTTGTTTGATATCCGACCATCTTTAAAAATGGCCTACTCATCCTTAAACATATAGCATATGAATAAATAAAATTTTCAAATTTAATATAACTTATATTTGTAAATTTACTTTTGTCTGTTGTAATTGTTTTTACTAAAAAAAAATGTAAATATATTTAAATACTCATCTTGAAAGCATATATTAGTTTTAATAGTGGATTTAAATGGTCAGGGAGTTCAGTCAAAGATCACAATAAATAAGAAAAACTTATTATATTGTGCCAACGTTTCGGCCAAAGATATAGGCCATTTTCAGGGCCGCCGAGCGGGGGGGGGAGGGGGCGATGAGTCTGAACTCGGTCGAATTTCAACTTTATTATTATATATTAGTTTTAGAGTTGAAGACAAACGATTAGTAGGAACTTGAACGTAAAAAATTAAGATTAAAGATGAAATATAGTCTGATTGTTTTTAAACTGAATCTGGTTAAGAATAAGCTTTTCCTTTTCACTAACGAGCACTGAAATAAACAGGAATGGTTTTTTGTCGTCATTTTGTTTCAAACAAAGGGTGTTATTAGAAAAAATATGAAAGATGAAAATAGTATTATAGATACCGTTGGGATGTGGAAGTTGTATTTATGGGTTTATTTTCATGGAATCTCCGGAGGACTTAATCTTGATGGAAACTGGTGAAGGATAACAAACAATAAAGTCTTGTTTACTCCAGATGTTGTTTACTCCTTAAATATTGGAAGACTTCGATGGACTGGTCATGTGTCTAGAATGGATTATGAGGCCATTCCTAAAATTTTGTTGACAGAACCTCTCAACTGCTTGAGATGGTTGGATGGTATGGCCAGAGACACGAGGGATATCCTTGGAGTCAGCAGCTGGATGACGGCTGCACAAAACAGAGAAGACTGGAGGAGGCCAGGGTCCGTCACCGAATTGTAGTACCGTAGAGTAGTAGTATTTTTTTTCGTTCGTTCTTTTAATTGTTTGTAATTTTTTCGGCGTCGAAAACTGAGTAGTTATAGAAACTAGATCATTCCACCACAATTTATATTCTCCAAACCGTTATGTTCACATTCAGTAATATAATCCATTGCTATTAATATGACCTCATAAAATATCTATAAAAGACGAATAATTCATCTATAGAGCAATTTTACTGTTACTCAATATTTACTATAATCAATTGGAGGAATCTTAATAATCTATTGTCAAAAGATTTATCGGTTTTAAAAATACAGAGCTATGAATAATTCTCTCGAGTGAATATTACCTCGTTTATATTACCTTTGAAATGTCGAATCGAAAAAGAATTTCAATTCTATAAAATATGTATGGCGAGTTAGCACAGAAAAATTCATTACCTATGTCCCTAGCGATGCTGTTTTCGAAATGAGCTATAAAAATTCATTGATTGGTGAGGAATATATTTTCCTTTTTGTTTTATTAGAGCCTCTTCTGTTCTTTAAAATCAAGGAAGCAAACACTATAGGTCTTGTCAGGGCTGCCAATCTTAGTATTCCATCTCTTTTTCTCCCTTTCTGAAATATAATTGTTTCTTGTTAACTTATTTAAACTTTACTTTAAATTGATGTTATTGATTATTGAGATTGAGATTGATTATTATAAAAATAAAAAACTGTTCTCTAGTAAAGCCCTTACAATAATTATGAAAGAACATCTAGATTAAAAGACAAATTTGTACCACTATAATATAAGGCAACTGTTCAACCGTTTAAATATAAGAGATCACGCTCAACCGTCAGTTCATTTAAGGGTACCCAAAATTAAGGGTACCCTCTTAAGAGATTAAATAAGACTGTTAACAGACTAAATAAGTAATTTGCCGCAGACGGATTTAAAAAAAAATTAATTCATTGAAATTTACAACTGTATTGTAGCAATATAACATGGATGGCAAATGGTGGCAAACAACATGCCATGAATGGTACATAGTGGCATGAATAAAGACAAGTTGGGAAACTATACATTACTATCTTCTTTTCAGACGCCTCGGAGGATTATCAGGAATTGAAGAGGTTGCTAGGTTTGAAACGAACGGGTTTGAGTGGAAATAAAGTTTGTAATGATAAGATTGATTTCAGATTCGGGCCAAATCAGTAACGGACATTTAGGTCATTATGGATTACTTTGTTCGTAACAAAGTAAGTAGCATTGAGGATTTTACGAAGGATTTTGGATTGTAAAGATTGGATACATGACGAATTCGATTGCTTAGAGGAGACACAAAACTCTACTCTGTCCAAAACTCTACAGCCGGATTTGAATCCAGAACCATACTCGTAGCAACTCAGCATTATTAATAAATTATATAGACTATAATTATTATATATATATGTATATATATATATATATATATATATATATATATATATATATATATATGTGTGTGTGTGTGTGTGTGTGTGTGTGTGTGTTTGTGTATAAATTATATCTTATCAGAGCAGCTTTGAATCAATTTGAAAAATATATATTCTGGGAACGTTCTTTAGTTTCAAATGTTAGTGCGGAAATCTACTGTAGACTATGTAGGTGAAACCAATTTGCTCAATAATCTCTTACTTAAAGGACTTAAAAACCGCTGACTTTCTGTAATTACGTAAAAGCTATTTACTCCCTTCAAGGGCGAATGCTTTACCAAATCTGTGATAATTTTATTTATTACTTAGTTATTAGTTAATATTATATCAACAAATTCATCTCAATATAAATGAGTCTTCATCATTAAGATGGACGACATCACAGAGTAAGAAGTGATTCTTGATGACTTCCCATTCTCCAAGGAAGTCGTGTGTGGTTAGCCGCCAAGCTAGCCCCTATGGGTGATAAATTCACATTTTCTCGGGCACTTACTCTGACCCTATTAAAGCTAACCTAAGAGTAATGGAGTTAGTTCCCGTATTTTACCATCTACTTCTTATCTTCCCCTAAGTTCCAGGCTTTATTTTTTATACAATACAAAATTTAATAGCACATTATACTCCAACAAATAAATATCTGGTGGGTAGAGTAAAAAAAATATATACTATTTGTATTTTTTTTTTATCAAGTTTAGTTTTGTTCCCATGGTCATTTTTGATGGCATACTAAACAATATTCATTCTTTCATTCATGCACTACGTATGTAGTGATAGTAAATATTATGAAAAAAGAGAGGATTGATAACAGATTATAACAATCTTTAAAAAAAAGTAGTAAACAACAGAAGACCACCAATTGCACTCTGAATTTTAGAAATAATAAAAAAGGAACATTTCATATAAAACAACCTAATAAACGTAATATAAACGGATTAATTGCATATATTAAAAATTTAGTGCAACAAAGCAACAGATGCTTTACTTTCAAAAAAAATTTTTTTTTCCTCTTAACCCTTTGGCTTTTATTGATTTTTGAAAATAACATGTTAATAATGATGCATGGTATCTCTTTTACTGCACCAGGTGCATTTTTAGAGAGGATTTTACATTGAATTTTCTTAAGATTAATTAGATGGAAGGAGCGGGGGATCTAGTGATGGGGCTTACGACTTCTTTCTGATTGGAGTTTGTTAGTAGTTTACTCAGTCCATGTTGAGTGTCTGTACATGTGTTTGCCAGCGCTGAGGTCGGCCTGTCGGTGTAAGTGCGTTGAATAGTGGGTTCGTGCAGTGTTGGAGGCTATCAAAGAATTTGATATGCCTCCGTGTGATAAAGTTCAAAATTCATAACTTTGATACAATTTTTTTTTTCACATCCTCCCAACTTTTATTTACAATATAATACAATTTACAATGAATACATGCAAATGCTTATATATAAAAAGCCTTCTGTTACCTTTCGGTATTTTAAGGCGTTACAATGGGAGTCCGCTGAAGGCGGTTTTTACTCGAACCGGCTCAAAGCCGCTGACTTTATACAATGCAAATACAAAACAGGGAGGGGCCGTTTAGCGGGATCAAGAATAATGGTAGAAAGAAGAAAGTGAAGGAAGGAAGAAGGAAAACGAAGGAAGGATAAGGACAAGGGAGTACTTACCCCATCCCTAGATCAAATGTAAGCACATCGACCAAGCGAACACTGTCCTGCCATCTCCCAGGTCTGGGGGGTGGTTTTAAGTCCCTAAATAGGGGGTTCGCACAGGTCTTCAGCCCATCAAAAAATTTTATGTGCCTCCGACCTATGTATTCGGGCACCGAGGGAAGCCGAAGCTCCTCCCGGATGGTGGTGTTAAGTGCTCCCTCGAGCGATGTGCCACTTAGGTTCTTTCTAAGGACAGAGTTCTGATCATGCTGCAGGCACTGCAGCGTTGTTTTGTAGAGGTGTCTCAGTAGTGGTGCACCATAGAGCAACGTAGGTCTTATGATGGACTTGTAGATTTGCAATTTTTAGCTCAGTGAGAGCTGCGTCGACAAGAGCAGATGGTATAGCCTGTGGGATTTCTGTCGAGCCAACTTGCCTGAACAATCTTGCCTGAACGTGCTTTGAGAAGGTGAGATGTCTATCAAAGGTAACGCCAAGGTAGAGGATTGAAGTTGATAATCTTCTATCCTCGCAGTCCACGGTAAACGTCTTCGGTAGAGGTTTCCTACTCACACTCTGAAATGACATTACGATGGCATCCGTCTTAGACGGATTCACCCTAATGCCAATCAGTTTCAGCTCGTTCACTATGGTTTCAGTCGCCATTTGTGCCTTGTTAAGAGCATGTGGGGGCTGATGCTGGTGGCGTAAATCCCAATATCATCCGCATATACTGCTACAATTGTTCCTGGATGCTTCATTGCGACTACGGGTGCTGTGAAAATCACAAACATCAGTTGCCCCAATACAGAGCCTTGAGGTACTCCACAGGTGGTGGTGCTAGAAGTCGAGTAACTGTTACCGACTCGTACGACGAATGATCTTCCGCTGAGATAGCTTTGGATCAGACGAAATACAGTGGCGGGAAAGCTAAACTCTTCTAAGCGTCGGAGTAACAACTCATGAGACACACAGTCAAAGGCCTGGGTGCAGTCCAGTGAAATGAACCCCGTAGCTCTTTTCATCTGCATGTGCTCTATGGTGTGCGCCTGCAGCTTAGCCAGGTGGTGGTCACAGGCAACTCCTGTTAGGAAACCAGTCTGCTCAGGGAGGATGATGTTGTTCTCTCTGCAGTGCTTTGACATGTAATGGTGAACCAGTCTCTCAAAGATTTTGCTCATGTGAGGGAGCAAGCTGATCGGCCTGTAGTGCTCAGGTAGTCCCCCACTCTCCCCAGGCTTGAGTAGTGGCACTACGACGGCTTGTTTCCACACCTCAGGAAAGTACGAGATCCTCAAGCAGATGTTGAATATGTCTGTAGAAAGGCCTTACCCTTCCTAGGATGCATCTTCAACATCACATAGGGGATATCATCCTGTCCTGATGCTCTGTTACCTTTCGTGCGTCGTAGTACTGACTCGAGCTGACCGAAGGTGGAGAATGTGGGCTTCCCGTTGGGGCACGGTGGTGGTCCTTCCGGGATTGGTGGAGCATCCCACAGCCCAGCAGCTTCTCTCTCCTCATAAGCCTTCACCAAAAGTTCAGCCTTTTCCCCAGGCATCAGCAGGTTGCCTCCAGATGAAAGAAACACTCCGCTCCTTTTGGTTACGTTGGTTTTGACGAGCCACCAGAACTGACGGGGGTCATCGTGAGTCCGACGCAACTGCTCATGCCAGAGGGATGTTTTCCAGTCTCCCATGAGGGCGGCTATCTGTCGGGTCATCGCATTGATGGCCGGTTTTAGCCCGTAGTCTCGAGAGCGCTGGAAAATATTCCTCAGGTTATTCCGCTGACTTATGAGAGCTAAGATGTGTTTCGGAGGTTTCCTGATGGCGTTGGGTACTGAACTTTAGGATGTGCTGGTTTGCCGCGGCCTGTATGGTAGTGATGATGACACCCACCGTCCTGTCCACCTCGTCCACTGTACTGATATGGGTGATCGTGGGGAGATCTTCCACAATGCTGGCTCTGTAACTTTTCCAGTCTGCTTTGTGCAAAAGGTACTTACTCGCAGGCGGAGCTGCGGGGCTACCTTCGAAAGTATAGTGCACGGGCTGGTGATCCGATGGTCCGTACGGGAGTGCAGTGCAATCCGTAACGGTATGCGAATCCCTGGTAAGGAGAAGGTCCAGCGTTGAGGCCGATCCATGTCGGGCTGCATGTTGTGCTTCTATATGCCCGGGGTGATAGAAGCACAACCTATTCTTGGTGATGATGGTTCCCAGTGTGTCAATGTTGGAGCATAGCCAGGCGGCGTGCTTAGCATTGAAGTCTCCTAGGACTATGTATCGGCTCACTGGGCGTGCTTCAACAACAACTTCATAGCTGTATGTACAGCTTGTGACCTCCTATAGACACAGCTGAACGTGAAACGAGTCTTGAACTGTACGTCAACTGTGACTATGTGAGTACCATTAGTTGGACACACTGGGTTAGGAATTCTCCTAGAGGGCACATCATTTCGGACTAGTATGGCGACGCTCGCTTAAATCCCCAGTGTCCAGGCCTCCCGGTACACAGTGTACCCCTCAATGTACAGTCGATCCGAGGCGGACAGCATGATGTCTGTCAGCGCCACTACCGATGACCGGTGTTGCTGCAGGAGTATCTCAACCTCAGCCAGCTTGGAGAGCAGACCTCTGATATTTAGTTAATGACATGGTGTTTAGTCATTTCGTCTGTTGGTCTCGAAGGACCTGTCGAACATCTTCAACATCATGTGCATCATCTGGTCCATACGGGCTAAGAGGGTAATCAGTAGGGCTTCAGTTATAGAGGCTGACTGCTGTGGCTGGAAAGCTGGGAGGTCTGTTCCCTGAGATGGCTGAGGCTGGAATGAGCTCTGAGCAGGCTGTGTTCCAGGGGGTATACTACAGCCTGCTCAGAGCTCATTCCAGCCTCAGCCATCTCAGGGAACAGACCTCCCAGCTTTTCAGCCATAGCAGTCAGCCTCTACAACTTGATACAAAATACAACACGGTGTTTATATCATTATTTCAAAATAAAAATATTAAACGGGTATGAATATTTTTTTTAATTAAAAAAAATAATGTTTTCTAACTAATTTGACTGTTAAACTATAATATTGGATTATAGCTAATTTCATAATTCTAAATTTTTAATATATGCGATTCTTCCGTTTATATTTATTGGGTTGTTTCTAAAATTCAAAGTGTAATGGAAAGGTGGTCTTCTGTTGTTTACTATTTTTTTAAAGATAGTAATAATCTGTTATCAATTCCCTCTCTTTTCATAATGTTCATTATCACCACAAAAGAACGAATATTGTTTAGTCTGCCATCAAAAATTACATATGCCATCAAAAAGGGCCTCTGCCATATTTCAATTGAATAATTTTTCAATGTTTCGATTTAATGAAGAACTAACGTGGGTCTGAAAGAAGCAAAGATAATTCTGGAAGCCAAAATTAAATCATGGGAAGATTTTGGCTGGAAGCTCAAGGAAAACACTAATAAAGACCAGAAGGTCTTCTATAAAGTTCTCAAAGGAATGAGAAGGGGACGACCGACTTCTCTGAAGGGAATTAAATATAGAAATAGAGATATTATCTGGCGTATGAACTCATCATGGAAAAGCCCTACTAGAGGGAAGAGATGTAGTGCTCGGTGAGACCCAGACGGATGCAGAGGAGGTTTGGGTCGAAGAAGAACTGCAAGAAACCATCAACAAAGTCAAACTAGGCAAAGCAGTAGGTCTTAAATTATTATTCTCGAAATGATTAAGTAAATGGGTAGTAAAGGCCAAGAGATGTTCCTCCATCTTCTGAATCTCATTTGGAAAGAAAAGAGAATTCCTAAAAACTGGGAAGTTTCAGTGATCGTTCCTATTTTTAAGAAAGGGGACAATCTAGAGTGTGGCAACAACCGTGGACTATCATTTCTCAGTATACCCAGCAAAGTGTACTCTATAATACTGAAGACAAGAATATGAACAGTGGTCGATAGTTAGTCCGGAGAAGAACAATACGGCTTCAGAGCAGAGCGAAGCACGCAAGATCTCATCTTCACAATACGACAATTAGGGGAGAAGACTGTCGAAAAGAACAAAGAACTTTCTGTTTGCTTTGTGGACCTTCAAAAGGCTTTCGACAAAGTGAGAAAGGAAGACACTGTCAGATAGAGGCATCGGTCGAGGGTCGACCTGGACAGTCTTTATAATAAAACCAGAAATTCTGTTAGAACAAGGAAGCACATATCACAGGAATTCGAGACAAAATCAGGTATCCGTCAAGGTTATTGCTTGAGCGCGCTGCTCTTCATAGTAATCCTGGATAAAACGATAAAGAAAGCTAAACTAAGAATGAGACAATTTCAGTTGGGACACAGAAACTTACAACCCAGAAGATGTTGAGCTTTCGCGGATGACTTGGTCTTGCTAGCTTCCAACGACCAAGACCTCCAATGCAACATAAATGTTCTTCAAGAGGAAATGGCCACGATAAACATGAGAATTAACCCGGAAAAAAACAAATGCGTGAGGATAGGGAAGAAATACAGAAGAATAATAAGGGTGATAAGAGCTAGCGGAGAAAGGGTAGAGCAGGTTGATAATTTCAAATATCTAGGTGCTTGTCTCAACGAAAGCGGCTACATTGATGAGGAAGTTTCTCAGAGAATTGGTGAAACTGGCAGAGTATTTAGTTTGCTTCGAAAGGGTTTCCTGGGCAAAAGGGAAGTGACGAGAAATACTAAACTTGATTAAGCACAAAAAGATAAATGTAATTATTTTTTTATTTTTTAACTTCAATTTGTTGGTGACATCTTTGGTAGATTTCAGTTTAGAGGCAGTGGTCACCTATTGTTACGGACCGATTGTTAAATATTATGTTTGTAACCAAATTTTAAATGTTATGTTAATGTCACGGTCCCCATTGCATTTTATACAGAGAGCTCTGTTTACATAACACCATGACGGCAAATTTGACTTTTATCTGCCATTGGGACGACCCATAGGAGATAAAATTCTCGCCCCGCCTTAATGTCGTCAGACAAGGTTTTTATCACCTTGACCATCCTTACTATCCTTTTATGCTTCCTTAAAACAAATCGTATCTAATGGAAAACCGGTGAAATACCCAACTTTTGGTAATATTTGTATATTTCACGGCCAATAAACCATTGCTTATTTTCCAAAATAGAGCATATACATTTTTCGGATATACTTTTTGAAAATTGGATATTTATTATTTATAACAATATACAGATAATTAAACTGTTTAATAGCGAATTTTCAAGATATTCCTTCTATTTATTTTCTCTTAAAGTTATGTTTGCTAAGATGCAGACTGATATCCATTACAATCTCTCTGCTTCAGACAAAACAGTTTTGAACATGGTTTTCGATCATATCTACTAAATATTCTTTTTTTATACCTACAACTTAATGTTAATTAATTCAATAAGCGTTAACCTCTTCCGATATAATGCACGGTTAAGAAATAATAGGTAAAATATCAGGTATAAAAGTATTGGTAAAACTGTTTCGAATTTTCTTATTTTTTTTATACCAAGCTTTTTTAAGTTAATGTTGTTTTGTTTTTTTTGGCGGTCAACATTATGTTAAAATATTTGTTATTTCTTGTGAATTGTTATTACTTTGTGGTCGTAAACAATTAAATTGTTATTTCATTAAAGAAGGGTATTAGTTTTCATATTGAATCGAAGCTGCATTTCTAGTAGGTGGATAGAATAATGTACAGGTTACACATTTTTAATAAGAATGTTCCTTTTGAAATGCAATCTTCATTAATATTGATATGATTAAGATTACTTATTAAAATTTTTAATTTATATTACTATTAAAATTAAAATTCTAGTGAATAATAAATAAATCAATACAGCTTTTGAAAGAAGTTATTTTTTTCATGAAGAATGATGGCATAAATAAAATGTCCCGCATAGGAATTTTTAATTTTGTCAATTTTTTTCACTATAAAAAGTTTTTGGAATTTAGATTCATGAAGAAAATACAGATAGAGACGTTTTGAATATTTTATTATTACTCTATAGACATTTTTAAAATATTAAATTTGTATTTCCTCCGTGCTAATACATTAATCATAGGGTAACAGAGGTTCGGACGAAGAGGGGCTACAATAAAACATAGATAATTCCTCTTGAAATGGTTGCCCAGAGACGAGCGCTAAATCCCCACTGCTTCTGGGGATTATACTCCTATAGGGGGGGGCTGGGATTTCCTATTTCTTTTCTCTTTCTCCCTCTCCCTCACTCTCTCACTCTTCTTATCCTTAAAATTGTTAATCTTATAAATATTATTAGTGGTATATAACTGTGTCTAATATATATTACTAACATATTAATTCCGACGCTTCTAAATTTTTAATATCTAACAATATGATTTTCTCTGAAAAGAAGGTTGAATTGAGATTGGTAGGAATGAGTAGCTGTTATTTTGTTAAATAAATCATTGATAAAATTGATCAAAAACTCAAAAAGAGGCACAAATTATAAATAGGATGCAACGTAAACCAAATCCTTCTCTAAAATACCGGAAACAACAACCAGTCAACGTTTCGCCAACTCAGGCATCACCAAATGTAAGAAAATAAAATATAAGAAATACATTTTTTTTTAGAAATAAAATTATATTAGACAAATATAAGAAAATAAAACTTTATTTTGGAGATTAGGAGCAACCTTGCTGAGCCCCAGGTTACTTTTTAATGAAGCGTCTTGGAGCAAGGTGGCTCGCTCTATCATTATACGATATACTGTAATGCTATTATAATAATATTCCTTTACAGACTATTAGTGTGGGATGTTCTTCACTTTATTTTCTTGTATGTGATTTTCTTTCGTCGTGTCTTAATTTGCGAAACATTAACTGGGTGTTTTTTCTGGCATTTTAGAAACTTAAGGCTTTGTTTTACGGATTTCATAATTCAATTTGAAAGGTGTGTATAGTGTTAAAAACATCACGGTTTGCTAAGCGCTGAGTGTTAAAAACGTAAGATTTTCCCATATTTTAAAATTAGTTGAAATTCTCGCCGTTTCAGACTACTTCAATTTTTAAAAGACAAACCTTCTAAGCTCTCTGTTAAATTTTAAATTCTTATATACATAGCAACCATAAAAGCCATCTGGACTTATGGAGTCGAGCTTTGGGGCCCTGCTAATCTATCGAATTTATCCCGAATCCTTCCTTACTATCCAACATCAGTAATGCTTCTTACTTTGTTACGAATAATGCCATCCATAATGACCTCAATGTCCTATTTGTCGCTGATTTAGCTTGAAACCGATATCAATCCTTTCATGACCCACTCGAATCCACTAGTTTCAAACTTAGCTTCCTCTTCAATTCCCGATAATCCTCCGAGGAGCCAAAACAGTAGATGGGCTTCTAAGTTGAGTTTGTTATTTTAGTTCTACCACTGGGTATTTTTTCTACTCGCCATTATATTCACTTGTTGTACTGAAATAATGCAGTTCTAAATTTCAATAAATAATTTTAAAAAATCCTTTACAGACCCTCGAATAACCCGATGTACGAGAAATTATATTTTCGAAAATAATAGCCCTTATTAAGAAATTATTAATGGCTGGTTCCTTTTTACGCATGACGAAAATGAAATCAATGTCTTATATTGAAAAATTATTTCTTAGGAGCTTCGTGAAAAACTGAGAATCCCTTCCTCCATCTTGTGATATTAATATAGCTGCTTCCTTTCCGGAGTTTTTTGCCCGGCCTGAAAACCCCGAGACAGTGCCAGAATATCTGTTTCTGTCATATTTCATTTTTATATTGGAAGGGACGTGATAGAACCTCATAACACGTTATGGGGGTTTTCACGCTTCGTACAAGAATGTGTTTTCGGATAAATGCATCTCCTGATAATTCAATAAATCTGTTGTTTATTTTAATAATTTTACTTAGTTTAATGTTTATTTATTTTTAATTGAAGAGAAAAGATTTGACTTGGCCGGATTCGAACCCGGGTCGTCCGCATCTCTAGCGCGGTGCTCTAACTAGCTGAGCCAATAATAAATAATCACCATCAAAAGAACAATAAATAAATTATAAAAATATAAAATTGAAGTAAGCCAACGAGATCCTAATTAAATTAATGTTCAATAAACATTTTTCCCCGTGTGTACATCGCAAAAATTGCAAGAGCGCGGGGATAGAGGATCGGTGAAGAGAATGGATTTGTCTGGCTTGTTTACGAGCCACTCGAAATGAGGAACCTCGTGATAATAAATGATGATTTTTTTTGTATTCTTTTTTGAACGATTTATTTTGTCCTCTAACTTGGATCAAATTTACAATAGTCGCTTTTATGCATAAAGAGAAGAGCAAATTCCCAAATTTACTAGAGTCCTAGTCAGCTTTAGTCGAATTTCGCGTGTTTTCCTTGCCAGCAAACTATCTTTTCTTTAAGATCCCTTTTAAATTTATAGGAAAATTTAAAAAAAAATAGGAATAATCCGGGATTATTTTCATATAGGGTGACATCATTAATTGATATAGGGTTATTAAATTTTAACCATATTCCCTGAAAACTTGATTACGAAAGTTGTAAGCTGTAAACATAATAATGTTATGCCGGAAGCAATTTTTAAAAATAATTAATAACGTAATATGAACATGCTTGTACAAACTTAAATTATAAGAAATATCGCTACTGTTTTTTTTTTAATTTCATTTAGCTGTTTAATTTTATAATATTGAACCTTTTTATATTCCCTTTGGTAGATTATTTGATTTTTAACCTTATTTAAACTCTTTACTACTCGTAAAAGTTTTTAATGCCCCCTGGAAAGGAAAAATATATCATTTTAATTACTCTTAGAGGGAAATTCTTTGAAGTACTGAATCAGTTGGAAAGATCTGTAAAGTGCTCCTCATCTATAAAATATTATATTATTATGCAATAATATTAATACTACAACTACTACTTATTACTATAATATATTTAGAAAAAATTGTCTTTGAAAAAATGTATTGGTATGTTTTTCATAATCTACTTTACTGGTAGATGCTGATCTATTTATTTTACAAATTCTTAATATATACAATAATGAGAAAGGATATAAAAATTAATGCAAGTAAAAAATTATATACAAAAGGAATGACAACATAACATTTCATCTTCTCATTAAAATAAAATATCACCTTGAACAATATAATCTAAATTATATATAAACTTTAGATTTAGAATTATAATAGTAAATCAATGATGTGATAAAATCAGGAAAATGAACTCTGAAACTTAACTTCAGTCCTTTACCACTACCCAAACCAAAATCCGCCTGATCACTCTTAACGCAATCCTCCCACCTACGTCTCGTTCTACCTCTCAGCGAATCCATCGAATTTAGCCAGGAGGAACTTCCAGGGTATTTCCACCCACATCCGCCACCCGTGACACTCTCAAATCAGTTATGAAATCCGCCAGAGGAACTATATAATTAGTGTTCTAAAAAAATTCAAATTATAAAAATAAATTTAATTATTATTAAATAATTTAGAAATAGACAATATTTATATGTAAATAATTATAACCAATAATGTAATAAACGAATAAACTAAAACAAGCAAGCACAAGTTAGATTTTATGCCTCTTTTTTTAACTTGGACTGTATGCCCTTTTGCCCTTTAATATTGTAATATAGTCAATAAATGCTTAAGTTTACTAAATGTATTAGTTTTTATTGCGATTTATAATTGTTTTAATTGTTTAGTATTATCAAGGTCGTGTAATAATCAAATTATGGTTTATGTGTATACATATATATATATACCACATGTATCATGTGAGTGTGTAAGATTGTACATATACAAACTGTTACATTCTTAGATTACAGTTGGATCAGCAGATTCCTAACTGTTTAATTAAGATAATCCTTGACATTTCTTCGATTTAATAACACGCTTTTTAATTGGATTATTTGTGAAGTTATTATTATTTTTTTAAATGTTGTTAGCGTTCTTATTGTATGCATAATAAATCCAATCATCTTCCGAACCTTCAGTCCATTGTTGGATGAGACCGTTCAACTTTTGACACTTGAGAAATTGATCACTCAGAGCGGAAGGGTGGCAGAGGAAAAACGAGACTTTCCTTTCAGGCGTCCTCGGGGACTTTAACTGTTTTACTTGTTCGAACATGTTTGGATCATTACTTTAAATTAAAAAAAGATATATAACTATTACTTCTCAGTATCCTATTGTTCTATAAATTTAAAATCGTTTTAGTTAGTAATAACATATTGATGTATTATGCTCGTATTTTTAATTTCTCTATATAATGTATGTATGAAAAAAGTTCCCACGTCTAATAAATTTATAAGACGGCAGTGTTGTGCGAGTAGTGTATTACAAGTAGTGGTTCCCAACCTGGGGGCATGAAGACAAGCCAAGGGGACGGGGATACCATTGAAAAGAAAAATAATCCAAAATAGTGAGATTTTTTTATCAGTATTTTTTTAATTTTAAATTGGAAATTATAAAGTTGTATTTTGTGGCAGTACAACTATTTTTTTTTCAATAATTTTTTTTATGTCCATACAAGTTATTGTGCAAGAGAGGAGTGGACGGAATTCATTTAAACACAGCGGAGTTGGCTCCGGTAGCTCAATTGATAGAGTGCTGAGTGTCACGGAGAGACAGACCGGTTCGATTCGCGGCCGAGGCAAATCTTTTCTCTTCAAAATAAAAATATTTGAAAATTAAAACAATTAACAAAAAATTATTAAAAAAACTTCTATTTTTCTTCTTCATGTATAAATAAGGTGAATTAAATTATTCAAGATATATATTTATGTTTATCGATTAATGCATTCTTTTACCATTAATAAAGCAAGTATTCTTGAGTTAAGAGTGGAATTTTTGCAGTTCTATTCCTCCTACCGTACAGAATCCTATCTCGCATTCAGGTCTGAGATACAGTTGATGTCTCCTCTGAGATGGCTCCATGACGCCTTTGAAGAGATCGCCTGGGGAATGAGTATTGTGTTTGCTTTGTCACCTGCCCTATCTTCATTTATATACCTACTCGTCAAAAGCAACGAATAATTAATATAGCAACATATGATAAAATAGCACTGTCTGGACCTATTCTAAAAAAAAATTAAAGTGTCTTTTATAAATATATTCAGGAAATTGTTAAGATTTTAATTCTGCATAAAAATTGTTTACAGAATTTTAGTTTTAACCCTTAAAGTTCATTTGACATATCCAGTAGGGACTATATTTTCAATTTTTACGATTTTTCGTGAAATAATTACATGAAATTATGATTAAAACATTATACGTGACATTATGCGAGACATATACGTGTAACTTTAGTTCTTCAAGAACAGTCTTAAAGAAAGATAGATAAGGGAACAATCAGATTTATAGAAAAAAAAATTTGTCATAATTTTAAAGAGTTCAAATTAGCGAAAATAACGTGATATTTCAAATAAATTTGATGGTAGATATTATTGATGTATTGTTCGTTATCGCTCGAAGCCCTAAATACCTACAGAATAGATATACTAAAATAAATGGTTGGTCTCTCTTTGAACTTAATCATGCAATAGAGCTGGTACGAATGAAAAATATTTCATTCACCAAAGCACAGCGATGGTAGCGCTTAGCGCTTGCAGTCCAACCACATCACCCAATAGTAGTCGTCCATGCTTTAAGGGTTAATAAATAGTGGCTTAAAATAGTAGCTTAATTTTAAGAATTTATTTATTACTGCCTACCGTATTATTTTCCCCTCAATGATATAATGATATTTATACAATCAACTTATAATTACTGTTAACTTTTCTGCCATATTTCATTGGTTGGTTCATTCATATATGTATATATACTTATATATCCATTGGAGAGAGCACAAGGAATCATGTACACTTCAATGAAAAAAATAATTTATAACTGTAACTCCATTATATAGGGTATATATATTATATATCACGGCTTGTTTGCACGGCTTCTTCTTTTGGCAAACGAAGCAAAAATAATATTTCAAATTTTAATAACGCAAATCCTTAATAAAACACACACACGTGGGCTTAAAATAAAGACAATAGCGTGATCATTGCGTCATAACAGAGCGGCCTTGGAAATGAGTCAAATGACATTATTTCACAATAAGTTTTTTTATTTATAGAGTTTTAGTGTTATATAAAACGGGATAATTGCATATGCCTTAGGATAGTATTCAAAATGAAAACCTGGCTGGCTTGAGAAACCAAGAGTGTCACATACACCCTATCCTTGTTTTAAAATTATATGGTTCCTGCTTGGATATTTGGATTTGCAAATTCAATGAAAAGTAATATAATATAATAATTTGATATTTTCTGACCTTAAATTCAGAAATAATAATTATGTTTTCATTTCTAATAGCATGTGTACCGGTACAGCATATGAAGAGTCTTTGGTTCAGTGCATGGTGGTAAAAACTGTACAGTTTTTTGAACATTGATTGTGCAGGGAAGTGATTTGTCCTACATCACGCATGACCGCCAGGTTTTCCCTCAGGTTAGGATACACCCAATTAGAGGCCGGGTGAACCCCAGATCTCTGTGGGGTGAAGATATGATAAGCTCTTCGCTAACCCCTTCTACTGTTGTTTTAAGCATAAATAGTAGTTAAAATTTCCAAACGGATATTTCGTTATAGTTAAGCTAATTTGTGATTGGAAATTTCCATTTCCCGATAATAACAAAAATACCTGGCTGCCATCTAACGGACGGCCCCCGGCGAAGGGTTATAACTACTGTTGGATTGTTTCAATTTCATCAGGACATCCATAACTATAGCAAGAGGTAATCATTCTGCAGGTTCGAGTTGAGCCACAAGTGTTAACTCTTCATCCGTTCCCCTCTTAATATTTTTCCAAATGGAATGTAATTATGGGAAATGTATATGCGTCGTTAATTATTTTAGAAAGCTTCAACAAACATATATTATCTATATTTAAATGGAAAATAGTCGACTAAATAATTCTAATAATGGATTGAATTGTTCAGGGGGTGCAGTCAAGGATTAAACAAACTTATTTTATTGTGTCAACGTTTCGACTTAAGATGTAGACCATCTTCAGGGTTGCCGGTGAGGGGAGGGGGCATGTGAATCTGAACTCTGTATATTTTCAACTAAAGACTTCAGTTAAGGCCGAAACGTTGAACAATAAAACCAGTTCCTCTTATTTTATGTAATCTTTGATTGAACCCCCGGACCAATACAATCCATTATATCATTACTTCATACTTCGAAATGTAAGTTGAAACTTTTATTTCTTGATGAAATGATTACCGCAATTCATTCATTACCCATAATTACATTCTTTTTTCCATATGAAGGCTCACTATAACTTGTATTTTGTAAGATATTAAAAATGAAACTAATAAACAGTTAAAACGTGTTTTAACTTAACTCTAAGTGACAACCTGCAGAACAGATACCTAGAAATTAATTTATAAAAGGACAAGAAAAATGGGAAAGACATGAAGTAACTTCTCTCAAGACAGATAGGAGAGCCTGAAATTGTGTAATATACCTTAGCAGGTAATTGAAGAGGAAATGAATAGTAGTAATTAAATATAACTTAAAAGGGGGAATTAGACGAGGAGAGGGAATGGTGAATGAAAGGAGTTAAGTAGAGCTGGTTAGGAGGAAAGAGGAAGGTGGGGATAGAAAGGAAAGATTAATCGAAGTCCTTGGCAGGAGACTACTTTGATTCCTTAAGCCCCTTTGGTAATCCAGTTCAACTTCGCCCGCCCTAAGTCATCTTTTATACCCTTCCGAAGATAAGTCCATTTGTAAGCCCCCATCAGCGGTGGCATAAATAGCCTCAGAAGTATATTTTTTAAACGCGGAATTTATCATCTCGAGATTCGGCTATCACTTCACAGCTCTAGCGGATAGAACTGAACCAGACTAGCGAACTATTAAGAATGGCCTATCATTCCCTTTAAAAACTATCTTTCATAAACTACACGTTATTCGGAAAATCAGTGGACAATAATATTAATACTAGATCTATTGTTTTTCTAACGATTCTTGAATTAAGTTTATGAACGTTCGTTTTGTTATGGGTAACTCTGAAAATGATTCGGGATTTTATGTTATCTTTAAAATACATCTACATATGTTTGTTGGTCTTCCGAGGGCACAGGGCACGCCCCCCCCCCTCGACGGTATTTTAGATACTGTTGACGATCCATTATTATCCATTATCCATAATTAAAGGCAAGTCACATGATAATAGTTGTTAAAATAACAGAAAGAACATGAGTGAAACTATTGTTTTGATATCCTACTAATCCTACTAATATTATAAATGCGAAAGTTTGTATGTTTGTCTCAGTTTCACGCAAAATCTACTGAACGGATTTGAATGAAACATTACATTAATATAGGTTATACATCAGAATAACACATAGGCTACAGCAAGTGCGGATTTATGTGGTGGCACGGGGGCATGGTCTCCCCTCCCCCCGTTATAGTACATAATAAAATGAGGAACTTATCATCCTGTAATTTGTAGATAGGTCCTTTATAGCTTAAGAAAGAAATTTGGATAATTCCACCCCAAGGGTTTCCCCTTTAATATAATAGGGGTTCAAAGGTTGTATTGAATCCGTCGTTTTTGAAGTTAGACATCTGAAATTTTGGATATACCAGTAACTTATATTTTTAAAAATAAGTAAATTATTTATTTAAAATGATCTTTCGCGAAACTTTATGTGGCAGACCAAATTCCACCCGAGTGAAGCCGCGGGCATAAACTAGTATGGTTATATTTTTATTTTTTAAAGAGAAAAGATAGGCCCTCGACCGGGATTTGAACCCGGAACCTTTGTCTCACCGTGACATCGCTCTGCCAATTGAGCTATCAAGGCCCCTCCAGGTCGAGGACTAACCTTCTCTCTTTTAGATCCTAAAGCCCCAGTGTACTCCCGCCATTTTTGCGATGAATACACTAGAACGAAGTTCTTTGAACATTAATTTTAATTTAGGATCTTATTGACTTTCGTCATATTATTATTTATAATTTTTTATAATTATTGGTCATTTTTTATGAGTTATAAATATTTTTATTTTTTAAAGAGAAAAGATAGGCCCTCGACCGGGATTTGAACCCGGAACCTTTGTCTCACCGTGACATCGCTCTGCCAATTGAGCTATCAAGGCCCCTCCCGGTCGAGGACTAACCTTCTCTCTTTTAGATCCTAAAGCCCCAGTGTACTCCCGCCATTTTTGCGATGAATACACTAGAACGAAGTTCTTTGAACATTAATTTTAATTTAGGATCTTATTGACTTTCGTCATATTATTATTTATAATTTTTTATAATTATTGGTCATTTTTTATGAGTTATAAATATTTTTATTTTTTAAAGATCCTGGCCTATCTTTTCTCTTTAAAAAATAAAAATATTTTTAACTCATAAAAAATGACCAATAATTATAAAAAAATAGTATGGTTATATTTTGACGTTAAATAACACTCCATACGATGATAACGAACACTTTTTGAGACTTATGTATTGTAATAGTAAATATTTTCAGCAAAAAAAAATTCCTCGACTCCTTTCAACAATAAGTTTCGAAGCTCTTGAGCTGCAGTCAATAAATATAAAACTATATTTTGGCGAAGTTTCGAGAATCGATTGTTATATTTATGCCCTGATAATGAGAAATCAGGCTTTTATTTATCTACTGTAATTAGTTATGGGTAATTCAACCGTATTTGGCTGTTTAATTATTAATATCGTTGAAGACTCAGTTGGCAATTGCGTCTTCTGCGATATTAACAAGAAACATGTTCATAGACTATCGTTATATTTATTAATATATTAGAACATATTTCATCTTTAATTAGGTAGAATTAACGAAGTAGAATATTCATTCATATTATATTTGAATTACCCTTTTCATTTTTGTCTAATTGTAATGTATTAATATTATAATAATATTTAATTATTAATAAGTGTTCATTTTTTGTTCTGACTATTATGTGATATTAATATCCATAGCTTTTACGGTTTATAATTTACTAATGGTCGACTTTTCACTACTAGAACATGAATTAATTCTAGTGATTAATTCTCGTAATGTCCCGAAAATATAGTTTTATATTAATAGATTTTATCTCAGAAGCCTTAAAAACATGTTCACACATTTATTTTATAGATGGTGATTTATTTTTATGATGGTGATAATTTTTAAATATTTTTATTTTGAAGAGAAAAGATTTGTCCAGGCCGGGATTCGAATCCGTGTCTCTCGCGTCACTAGCGCGGTGCTCTAACCAACTGAGTTAACCTAAGCTAACCTGGACAAATCTTTTCTCTCCAAAATAAAATCATGTTTATTCATATTTCAAATTAGACTACCCCCCTTAACTAACTATTGGATACTAAAATGACAACGGATTTAATTCAGAAACGTTTAGAAAATTTATGCAAAACCAGCCAATAGTTCATCAACGGAAAGAGAAACATTTCCTGCTTGTTCAACGGCTCAGCCAAAATTTAACATATAGGTACATAAAATACAAACTGCTCTGTTGATTCGCAATTGTTTCGTGAAATGATAATTTTCCGATAAATTGATAAACTTTACTCGATTAAGTCCAATGTCAACCTGGAATATTTTCCATCGTTGTAATCAGCTGCTTAATATTTATCAAGAAGTTATTTATTAATAGATTGTTTTTATTTAAATGAAGCTATTATCTCCGAAATAGATACAAGAAGCACTAATATGACAAATAATACCAATAGTGCAAATAAATATCATTGTTTATATGTTAAAACTTTATTAGGCACATACAGGTTATTGAATAAACAGAACTTATTAATTTTAATATTAATCATATGATATCCATAAATAATATTTGTACTAATATTCGATACTAATACTTCTCCATTTTTGTTTTCAGGTATGTATTCTACACATTCATTGACGTTAATAATTCGTAACAGGTATGATGTCACTCTTTTAAAACGTAGACGTAAATATTGAACATGCACATTTTTTTCTCGTTATCCAATATTTTAATATTTAGGTTTATTTGGAAATTACTACAAATATATTGGAAGTGAGTTAAATATATCATTGTTAGCTTCTCAATAAGTTGTTTAGATAATATTATTTGACATGTATCTTAATCCTGAAATCTTATAGATAATAATTATATTACACGTTATGTATAGAAAATCTGTGAATGATTATCAAATTTTAAAATATAATGAGTAAAAATGGATCCACTTTAATCGAAATCTCTAAATACATTCATCTGAGGCAAACTAACTAATTCAAAGGGAATAATGGGAAAATAGTAATAATGAAATAAGATCGTAGTGGTGTTGTTTCATTAATAATTAAACTGCAAGGAATGATTTTCTACTCTGAATTTTAATTTTTAAAAAGTTCTTTACGGAATCAAATTCGATAAGAAATGATACAATTAATATAGAAAAAAAAACGACACTAAATTTAAAATACTTATTTAGTATACACAGTTAACATATTACTTAAATAAATACACAGATTGAATAATTATATTATTATTAACTTTACCATGATGGCATAAACATATTTTATTTCCGTCTATTTCCTTATTTCGTCCTTCTTAACGTACCCATATTTATCCTGTGGCATTTAGCAAATCAATTTATTGATTTATCAAAATCTTTAAAACTAAAACAGTTCTACTAACAAATATATTCCTATTTCCTCAGTAAATTTTGCAAATAAAATTACATTCAGCACAGTTGCAGGAACATTCATTTTTATTTGTCTGAGCAAAAGCACCACGCGACCATATGTAATTGCTAAGGCTCTAACAAAATTTGATTATGGAAATTTGCACCTAAGATGCGTTAATTTGAAGCTAATCAACATACAGTGAAGGGTACGTTAACCTGTGATCTAGTGGTTAGCATAACGACTCACTAGGTCGGGGTTCGCAGCCCGACAGGTGGCTATTATTAGGATTTTTTAAGGGAGTCAGAAATCGTTGGTAACCGTCCTTCGGAAGTGACGTAAAATGTGGGTCCCGATTCTTTACAGTGCCAGGTACATATCAAAGCTGCCTATCCTAATTAAGGATAGGAAGAATTTAGGACTCCCAGTTTAGCATCGTCCGATTAGCCGTAGCATCGGAAGAAAATATTTACAAAAAATATTTGTAACTAATAAGTAACGTTGAATTAATAAGCAAGTATATACAGTACGTTAAAATATATTGCTTAACTATATAAACAGGTTGAATTATTATATTAATATAATTTTTATTTTTATTATAATTATATAAACATTTATTTTTTCCGTTTGTATTCTAACATTATTTTCACCTCCTTACTAAATTTCAGTGATATAATTATAATCTGTGGCCTTCAACAAAATTTTTCATTTATCCTGCATGAATAAATAAAACAGCATTTCTAACCGGAAAATATATTTTTCTTCAGTACGTTTTTCAGCTGAGTTATTTTAAGCAGACATCTGTGGTGTAAGAACTAAGAAATGGGAGGTGGCCGTAGGATTTTTTAAAGATAGTAAAAATTCCTTGGTTATGCCGTACTTCGGAAGGGGCGTTATCCTGATCCTGTACGGCGCCAGGTACCCGTTAAAGATCCCTATCCTAACTATACCTGGATAGGAAAAATTTAGGACACCCACAGTAGCATCGTCCGATTGGTCATAGCAGTATAAAGTGACGTTAAATAAATAAGCAACTAAAATACAGTTAATAACTTATGAATAATGATTGTAGATTCATTACTATGTGGTTTCGACGCTACTGATTGCGGCTATGTTCCGCTTCCCGGACTCAAGGTGTCACTGGGATGTGGCTACCCCGGAAGGCAGACCTATTTCTGCGACGGGTGACGTCACCAAGCTGGAGCCCTGCCACCCGCAGTGACGGCTAGGCCCTTGTAGTCTATTTATGACCATTTTATTGTGCCCCACTCCGCTGCTAATTGCCTGCTTAAACCGAAATAGTACCCCCTCCTCTCCCGGTATTAGCTAGTTGTCTCAGTCACCGTCGCTCTTTTATAGCTGCTATAAATAAATAATTATATTTATGTACTTGAGTGTCTCGTCAGTGCTGAAATAGTGAAAAAAAAAATAACACAATAATAATACATTGGCCAACAAGAATTACGCCAGGACTTTCTTGACTATCTTATCAATATTTTTGATCACAAAATATTTTACTGAATGTATTTTGGTTCGTGCTGGAATAACATCAGTCCATGTTTGTAAACTTTTTGAAAACACAACCAAAACATTATGTATGAAAAGTTCAATTTATAACTCATAATATATAGAATTTATCCGAATCCAAAAAGTAGGTTATTTCTAACTCATGTAACTATACTCTTTAACTTCAATAGTATCAACATTTTATAGTGAAGAGACCGAGTTCACACTCAACTGACTTAGCATTACCCCAATTTATTGTTCAGATATTATAGAGACTGACTGAACCAGAGAAGGTTATTTAGTTGAAGGTTGTATCAAGAAACTCCGCTGTTCCACCCGATGAGCAAGGCAAAATTTAGAACCAAATTGATACTTCCCGACAAGTTATTGTGGTTCTTTTCTCTTGGGTAAAACACTCTAAATTAAGCCCATCCCTTTTCTACAGTGTTTACTGTCTACTCGAAAGAACCCACTAAGGAATCGGCATTTGCCCTAGGGTCTACTGTATCCCTATTCTTCTTTTCCCCTTTCCCACCTCGTAATAAAACAATTTTATAGACCGCTAACCTTAATCTTATCGTAAAATAAAGGTAACCAAGTATCTCCCTACCCACAATACAACAAACTGTTAGTTATTTTATAATGAAGAATTTGTTCCAATTCATAGGCTTTGTTATAATATTTTTCAAAACTGTCAAAAAGTTCTAAATAAATAATTTACAAATTCATCCTTTTTCGCCACATTTCACATTTCAAATTAAAATTATAACCTGTACCACCCAACCCCTGAAGGGTCTTGGGTTCAGTGCGTGGTAGAAACTTTACTGTTTCTAGGACAACGGTCGTGCAGGATGGTGATTTGTATGAAGTCACGGTCCAGCTCCAGGTTTTTCTCTTATTCATAACCACTTTGTGGAGGTTCAGTGAACCTCAGAAGCGCATATCCCTATGGTTATTGACAGATTAAATAATTAATCTGCCGAAGTCGATTTTAACCCGGAATCTTCAGGATAGTAACTCAGCCATCTCCAATCTCAGCTACACCGCTTCTTTTCAATTTAATGGCAATACTTATTTTTTATAATATGAATATTATGTAATATTGATAGTAAGGTTCTGCCTTAATGGGTGATCATTAAAACAATCTGAAATTATTGGAGTTTACTCCTCTCTCTTAAATAATATAAAAAATAACTTTTGAAATTTTATAATACATTTTGAAGTGAATTAAAATAATATTATATTATGGTTTTTCTTCAACTTCTATCATTGGTTTTACATTTATGAATAAATTTTGAAGTGTAATCAATAATGCCACTTTATATTTATTTATTTAAATGTAGATTTTCTCAAACTCGTTCTTCGAGATGAATTTACTCAATTGTGGTGCGTGTGGTCAATTTTTTTTTTTAAAGTGAAAAGAATATTTGTTTTATTTTGTAAAATTAGTTAAGTATTATTATTTTATTATGTCTTATCAGGGATTCATTTATTTCGTTTCATTATTATTGTTGTTATTATAATTATACGAGCGTTGAAACTAATTTGACCTAAGGTATTTTCAATTTTATCCATCACTTCGCTCAACGCAAAATCATAATTAGTCAACTTGAGAGCCATTGTTTATGCAACATATTATTTATGATCTAATAAATGTGTTCATCATATACCTTTAAGATAATCCTTTATAATATACAATGAAATGTACGTGAAATACATTTGTCGAAAATGTTATATCTAGGCAATGGTATCGTGAATTTCAACAAGGGTCCAGTATTACGCCGAGTCGATTGTGTAGCTATTGTCATATGTTATTCTATATTATCACCATATTTTATTTTAGGTAAGTCAATATTTGTTAAATAAGAAAAAAACACCAATCCTTTTAATTTATATGCTTTTCTCAGCTTTTGAAACAGGAAAAGAATTGAACTATTTTTGTTATGCTGTTGTTTATCTGTTGTTATGCTTAAGGTGCCTGGTTCAAATCCAGCTTTGACACATGGAGAAAAACCTGGCAGATAAGCTTGATCTACCCTGTACTCAACCCATTACTGTACCCTGTACAAACATTGGTTGTTGGTTGTTGGTTGCGAGCCCAAGAAAAGGAATAATTATAAATGTCTTCTTACTTCTTCGTCCTGTGTTCTTGTTGGCATGGATCTCTGCATCCATAAGTATAGATAACACTCTTTCCATCATTTTTTCGATTTCCAACTACCCAAGTACCCACCTGCAATACCACCACTGTTTTAGAAGAGTATGAATCCCACATTAATACTTAATTGTACTTTCCGCCCGACCCTGTGCGCGTATATAAATACATCATACAGAATTTTAAATATTTATTTATGACTCTTTTAATTTTAATTTCTTAACAAATTTTAGCATTCAAAATTTAATAAATTTTTAGTATTCAAATTTCAACGTAAATAATGTTTCAAAATTCTTATTATATTTCTCCTATTGAGATGATTTTCTTTAATTATCAACTTTTTTTTGTTTAATAAATTTTTCTGTATTCTTTAAGGGAACAATTATTTTAATTTTATATCGAGTTCCAAATATATATTTTTTAGTAGTTATATAATTGAATCGTATTAACTCATCCATCACTTTTATTTCATCTACATTCCTTCCTTGAAATATAATTACAAAAAATTGAATTACAATTAATATGTGTGGTTAAAAGTAAATAAATAAGAGTGTATTGTTATAAATAAATATAGTACCTACCCGTAAATCATTTTTTTTTGTTTTGTTTTTACTTTAACGTCGCTTCGACTGCTGGGGCCATTAGCGACGACTGCTCTTCTTGTATTTCTTGGATCAACTTTGTGAGTTTTAGGTAAATCAGAGTCCTCTGTAGTTCATTATTATTTTTGAAGGGTTGGCACGTTTCAATTTCCAAATTTGTCCTTTCTATTTGATGCTTCTGGCAATCCAATAGATGCTTTACGGTAATTTGTAAATTGTAACAGCTTGGCAGGTTGGTTGGTACTACCCTAAGTGTAGGTTGAGGTGTGTCATCTTAGTATAACCAATTCTTAACCTGCTTATTACACTGCATTCTTTTGGCATTAGTCCGTTTGGAGGGATCTAAGCTCTGTTTTTTCTTTTATCTGACGGAGGTGGTTTTGCCGAAGGCTCTCCCACTCTTCATCCCAATTTTTTAAAATTTTATTTCTTATCACTGCCGGCCATTCGGACAAAAAGGTGGATCCCTAAGAAGGGAACGTCATCACTTTTTGCAGCTACTTTAGCCCCCACATCAGCTGGATCTTTGCCGCTTATGCTAACATGCGAAGGGATCCATAATAGTGAAACTGTTTTATCATTTTCTTTTAAGGCCATATTCATGCTTTGAATTTTCTGTAAAACTGAGTTTCTTGTCCAAAGTTATTCTAATGGATTTACCACTGACAGTGAGTCAGTTATTATGACAGATTTCTCAATGTCATTATCTGTTATCTGTTTGTATGCTTTTAATATTGCCCATGTTTCACACGAAAATATAGAGTTTAGCTCGTTTATTCGCCATTCTTGCTTCCGTCACAATACAACACCCCGCACTGTTCTCATAATTAGATCAGTCTGTGAAAATTAATTCATGATTAGTGAATTGGTTGAATCTGATTTCACCGTACCTATATCTTATCATTTCAGGTGTAGAGTTCTTCGAATTTGGTTGCATTTTTTTGTAATTCCTTGTAACGATAGGTGGAATTGTCCATGGTGGTGAATGCCACATCGTGGGGGGTTCAGTATCTGCTTGTACGGAAATTTTAAAGTGATAGAGATATGCTGCGACTCGGTGTTAAAGTTCTTCTTCTCTATTTGGAATTATATTTCTAATATTTTAGTTTTCACGGTTCGGTGCAACAAAATGATAGATACCCTTACGCAGAGTATCGTTGTAGCTGTGGTCAGGCATTAGTAAAATGTTGGCTGCTTACTGCCAGCAGTTTCCTTCTATGATTTAAGGGCAGTTCTTCAGCTTCACTAAGTAACGAAGGCGCTGGGCTTGTTCTGAATGCTCCCATCGCAATTCTTAAGGCGGTATTCTGTATCGAATCGAGCTTTTTTTACAGACTATTGCAAGATGATGAGTAAACAATGCTACCATAATCAAGCTTAGACCTTATATAGAGTTCTATATACTGTCAACATTATTTTTCTGTCTGCTCCCCAGCTTTTGTGGGAAAGGATTTTCAAGATGGTTTAACCTTTTACTGCAGTCCTGTTTTATTTTTTCAATGTTGTCTTTCCATTTTAATTTCTGATCCAATGAGAGCCTATCAATTTGGATTTCTTTATAAAATCTAATTTCGCTATTGTTTGCCGAAATATTACTTAGATTATCCGATTTATTTTTTAGGGTAAGAGAAATAAAACCGTTTTCCAGTTGTTGTTTATTCATTAATTTTCACTCTTTAGAGACGTTTCGACAATATGGTATCATTCTCAATCTTTTCTTCTCCTGCATCTTTTAACTTTGATAAATAAATTAACAATAATTACAATACTATAAATAATTTAACATAAATGTCCAAAGATAACACACTATAAGTATAAATACCTGGAAAGTAATACTTTTAAAAATTCTTAGGAGATCATTAGTCCTCCATGGTCAATAAATAATATTGCATTACAAAACCAAATTTTGATCTTTGAACCATCAGATCCTTTTTCTCATTTCTATGAATCATTAGACTTTAGTATAAAATAACAAATTATGTTCTAACAGCACACCAACACAAATAATACAAAGTAAAAAATTATTTTTTTTAAAATTAATTTATTTATTTATTTATTTATTTTTTTTATTTTTTTTTAATGCAAAGTTTATTTATTATTATTTTTATTTTTTATATATATAATTTAAAAAAATATTTTATCAAATCAATTAATTAATTATGAAATATATGGAAATTTTTTTATTTTTTAAAGATCTACTAGTAGGTTATATGGTCAGGTTATTATAATTATTATCTGATTTGTTTTCAAAGTATAAGGCATCTTATGATCTATTATTTTTTAATTTCAAAATTATGGATGAATATAATTTACTGATTTCTCCTGCTTCTTTTCTATCATTTACAGCATTTTCCAATTTATCATTTATGAATAAAGCCTCTAAATTTTTTCTTTTAATAGTATTATCCTCTCTATGCAAAACTTTAGGCTTGTCAAAGTCAAAAGTGTGTAATTCTTTTTTACAGTGTGCTGATAATGCGGTACTTGATTTAGCTTTAGGTTTAATGTTATTTTGATGGTGATATATTCTGTTTTTTAAATGTGTACTTGTTTGTCCAATGTATATTCCATCACAATTATTACAAGTAAGTTGGTATATTAAATTTTTGTTTTCCATAATTGGTATCTTTTCCTTTTGACTTGTTAAAATATTTTTTGATTGGGTTTCTTGTTTTGTGTGCTATCCTCATTTCTGGTATGTCATAATTTTTAAAAGTTGGTTCGATTTTTTCTGATAAGCCTCTGATATAGGTTATACTATTATATTTAATTTTATTATGTTTTAATTCTATATCTTGTGCTTCTGTTACTATATTAATTTTATCATTGTCTATAAGTGGATCTATGTTATTGGTTTCTTTTACAAAAAATTAGTTATTTTAGATTGAGAATGTTTAATTTTTATTGCATTATTTTGGCTATGTATTTTTGAAATATTAGTAGATTCTTTTGTATTTAATTTATTTTTTATATTTATAGGTAAGTGATTATCTTTTTTATTATTATTTAAATTGATTTGTTTATGCCATAAATATTTTATTAGTTTGATTTGAAAAGCGTTGTCCAGAAGGATTTTGAAAATTTTGTTTTTAGTTTCTTTCAAAAATTCTAAATCTGTTAATTTTATTGATCTATTAATTAGATTTAATACTGTGTTTTTGATTTGATGCCTCGGGTGATTAGAGTAATAATTAAGTAATTTACTTGAAGTGATATCCTTTTTATACCATTTTGTTTTAAGGTTATTATTTTGGTTTCTTATGATAGTAAGGTCTAAAAAATTTATTGAGTTATTATTTTCCAATTCTTGTATAAATTTTATGTTTTTATTTTGTTCATTTAGGATTTTACTAAAATTTTCTAAATTATTTTTATTTGTGATAATTAAAAGGTCATCTATGTACTTTACTATGAACATAGGGGGGTTGTTTAATTTTTGTAAGCTATCTTTAATAATGTAATTTAGCACTATACCAGATAAATTTACGGATAATCTGCCTCCCATTGGTAATCCTTTTGTTTGTTTAAAAAAATGGTTTTCAAAAGTAAAATATCCATTTTCTGTACATAGTTTTATACCTTCCAAATAAATGGATTTACATTTTATACTGGTATATGGTTCGATGTTTTCCAAATTATTATTTATAAGTTTGTAAGCTAATTTTAATGGTATATTTGGAAACATAGATACCACATCTAAACTACTTATTATCTGTTCTGACTCTAATTTCATATTGTCTAATTTGTTTTTTAATTCTATTGCGTTTTTAATGTCATATTCGTTATTGTTATTTAAATGATCTAAGGATTTATTTAAAAAATTTGAAAGGTTATCTGTTGGATTGTTTGTTCCATCTACAATAGATCTGCAAGGATATCCTTCCTTATGTAATTTGATTAAACCGTGAATTCTAGGGTTACTGTAGTATTTATTTGATAGTCTATTTTTAAAATCATTATCTATATATCTATATCTAATTAACTTTTCCAAATATTTATTTATTTTAATGTTCAGTTCATTCATCGGGTTGTATCTTATGCTTTTGTAAGTGTCTTTATCATTCAAAATTTCTAAAATCTTTCTCTTGTAGTCTAATTTAGTTATTATAGCTAATTTCTTAGTTTTATCACTTTTAATTATGCATAGATCTTCGTTATTTTTAATGAAGATCTTTGTATTATCTTTATATTTATTGGATATCTTTATTTATAACTTAAGTGAATCTATTTAGTGTGTTTTTAGGTCTATTTTTTTCTTTATTTAAATAATTTAATATGTTTTACTGATGGTATTCTGTAGACCATTTTTATGGGTTTCTGGAGTGTCTATAAAAGTTATTATTGCTTCTACATCTGCTATCATTTCATGTATATTTATTTTTTTATTAGTTGGTTCACAATTGAAATTATCGCCTAAACTTAATAAATTTATAATATTAATGGGTATTTCTCTAGAAGTTAGGTTGATTACTCTATTGTCTAAGTATAAGTTATTATAATAATAAAAAATATTAAATTATTTTTTGGTATATTGATTACGTCCTTGGATATTATTAGAGTATATAGTTGTTTTGTGTTTATTTAAGATTTCGCTATTATTATATGGGTTTTTGAATTTCATCCTATTAGGTTTATTAATTTTGATATTAATGTTTTTTAATTTAATTTTTTTGATATTATTATTCCATCTTTTACATATATTTATAATTAAAGCTTGCAAATTTTTATCTGAAATTTTTTCTAAAGTTAGTTTCAATTTTTTTCTTATTGAGTTTATTAACCAGAATGCCTGTTTTTTATATAAATTTACTATTTTATGTCCTATATAATTAAAAAAATTATGATGTTTTGTGTTATTTAGGAAATTTTTATTAAAACAGTTTTCTATATTAATTATATGAGATAACAGATGATTAGGTAAAATTTGGTCATCCATGCATAATTTAAGGTAAGTTAGTTTACATTCAGCATTAATCAATTTTATATTCAAATCAAAAATCATTCTCAGTGTATCTATACTCAATTTAAAGTTATCTGGACTTACATTTTGATGTTTTGTACAATTCAATAGTTCATTCTTAAAATTCTTAGTCAAATCCTCCACTGATTTGTTATTAGATGCAGTTGGTGCTCGGGTTTCACCTTGATTGTTCATTCTTATGATTTTTTTTTTTTTTTTAAACTGGATTTATTCTTCAATTATTTAGGGTAAGAGGAATAAAACCGTTTTCCAGTTGTTGTTTATTCATTAATTTTCACTCTTTAGAGACGTTTCGACACTATGGTGTCATTCTCAATCTTTTCTTCTCCTGCATCTTTTAACTTTGATAAATAAATTAACAATAATTACAATACTATAAATAATTTAACATAAATGTCCAAAGATAACACACTATAAGTATAAATACCTGGAAAGTCATACTTTTAAAAATTCTTAGGAGATCATTAGTCCTCCATGGTCAATAAATAATATTGCATTACAAAACCAAATTTTGATCTTTGAACAATCAGATCCTTTTTCTCATTTCTATGAATCATTAGACTTTAGTATAAAATAACAAATTATGTTCTAACAGCACATCAACACAAATAATACAAAGTAAAAAATTATTTTTTACTTAAATAATTGAAGAATAAATCCAGTTTAAAAAAAGAGAAAAAAATGTAAAAAATAAGAATGAACCGATTTATTTTTTAAATCCGATAAAAAATTATAGCTTGTGATTTTTCAGCAGAGAACCCAAAACCAGTCCCTCTTCCCCATTGTTCTAGTTGGAACATCGTCGATGGCATGATCTTTCGCGGGAGGTTTAGATCCTTTCCTTTGCAGCAGAATAATAAATCATAGGCGTAAAGGAACCCTTTAACGAAGGGAGGGTTATTCGATTTGCGATATCATTTAGAGTGATAAGAAATAAAGATACTCTAAGAACTGAGCCTTGAGGTATACCATTCTCTAGTCCCAATTCGTCGGAGTAAACTTCATTTACTTTCACCTACATTACTATATTGTTGAGAAAATTCTTAATGAAATTGATCACCTTTCCACTGACGCCAATCTGTAAGAGGGCCAATAATTCGTGGTCGGTAGAACATGTCGTAAGCCTTTTTTATATCAATAATGATTGCAATTAAACCCATTTTTTCTGAAAATGCAAATGAATTTTTAAAAAATTTTGAATTAAAAATAAATTAATGTTTTTTAAGATGTATTTCGGTAGTGACATTAACGAGCTGGTCGGTTGTCGAATGGTAACGCCTGAAACCTGCTTGGTATCTATAGAAATATTTTTTATGTTTAAGGTATCTAATAAGTCTTTTATTGATGATCCATTCCATCAGCTTACACATAGTACACGTCAACGATATTGGCCTTTAGCTATAGGATTCTTGTCTATTTTTATTTGGCTTTATTATTGGGATTACAGTAGAATTTTTCCACCGCGTTGGGAAGACATTTTGGGTCCAAATTGTATTATATATTGCTATGTATTGATGCAGGCGGCACCATGAAAGGGATGCTGTACGGGGAAAATGTGTCATGTCGGGACACATGAAAGGGAATATGTTTGGGACAATAAACAGACCCTTGGTCCCCTTATGGTTTTATGGTCCAAGATAGTGGAGAAGGAAGGAGAGGGGGGGAGAAGAAAACACTTGAAAGAGGAGGCTGAAGGGGGGACTCGAGAGAGAGAGGCACAGCAGGAAGGTACTCGAGAGGGAGAGGCACAGCAGGAAGGTACTCGAAGAGAGACGCACGGCAGGAAGGGACTAGGGAGACGAAGATGGAACAGGAAGGAGGTACTCTGGAGATGTACAGCAAGAAGGAGAGATCTGGCAGAAGATAGAGAATCCCAGAGGCAGCACGGCGAAGAGCGACCAGCAACCCAATCTACCCCTATCCACAGATAAGTTTAGTTTATATCCTGTAATACATTTTATGGCAATCCTATATATATATTATTTAAATCTGAATCATTAACCTTGTGGAAATTAAATGAATAAACGATCCCTATTGTAATTCTTTTGATGCTTACACACCAGATACACTATTTAGTTATAAATAATATATTGAAGGTAGAATAGATAAGTAAATTGGTAAACACAAGAATAGACCTTTGGAAAGGAACCCAATTAATATTAAGGAATATAAATAATAATTTGAGTACTCATGATAAATGAGACTCTGGCATCCCAAATATCAATATATATATTCAAGATATATTTAAGAGTAGAAACATAGCAATATACAGAGAAGGTATGTTTTACCCGATGTGGGCAATTTCTTAAAGAATACAGCCATCAGGTCCTGGAGAAAAACCTTTCATATTCTTTAGACATTCTTCTAAATCTCTTTCTTGTAATAGAGTGTTTAAGTAGTGTTCATTGTCTGCTGGGACATTTGGGTGATCAATCATGACTAGTTTTGGAGGAATCGTATAATTAGATGTTGATGATCAGAGAGAGAAATGATTACCCAATATGTTAGTAATACCGTTAAAATCGGTAATAATTTACAAGAATAGATACTTGGCTAGTTTTGAAACTTGAAGCCTGTTATATCATTTACCATATGTTATAACAGGCGTCAAGTTAAAATAATACTACTAATCATTTGTCGCTGTCAAAACAATACCTCCTATGTACTTTGGACGATTTTGCAGGAGAGAAAAAACCCCGCGCCGAATGTAGTCTTGGCAATTTTTTTCAGAACTATTGAAGAGAAGTATCAATAAATCATACTCTGCCATGTTGCTCACTTTAATAGGTGTCTTCCTTAGTGTGTGATTCAACCTGTAGAATGCGTTACCGTTTATTACTCATTCACATAAAAAGTTGTAGATAGGCGGTATTGTTTTGACAGCGACGATTTGTTAATAGCTTTGGCTTATAAATCGTAAAATATTTATTATTGTCAGACCTTCATATTTATTAAAATTGCAATCGATTAATACTGATATCGATCATTATGAGTCATTCATTCTATTTACTTGAGTTATTATTATTAAACAGTTGTAAATAAAATAAAAATATATATATGTATTTTATATATATTATTTATATATATATATATATATATTTGCATACAGGTACTATTTTGTTCTTTTAACATTCAGTTAATACAATTGATTTCCTAGCGCCTTTTAGAATCGTAATACATTATTTGTCTCTAACGATTTATCGCGTTCTTTAGATGGACAAAGCTGTAGTTTGGCGGTTTGAAGTGCCCATTTCCTTTCTCGAGTTCCCTTTAGCGTGTTTATTTTTACTATGAAAGGATCCTACGCTTTCAAGTGTTTACCCATTTATGTGAAGTTACTTCAGGGGCCTACTCATAGCCAAAGCATCCCAGATAGCTCTTGCAGGGTTGTATTATTCACGCTAGTGCACCGGAATAGATTCATTGGATCTGTTCTCAATGAGTAAGTCAACTTATTTCGGTTTCGATTGAAAACTAGACAGTTTCGGTTCTCCAATTAAAGTGCATGACACGCCTTGGAGATCAAGGTTAATGAAAAAACAGAATGTTTTTAATGATATATAAGCATGCATTTTTTCTCTTAAGAAAAAGGATACAATCTAAATCATTACAATCTAAAAAATATATAATAACATTAAGGTTGAAAAGGTGGTTCTATAGGATTATCTTCGGAACGTCCGATGATGGTCTAATAAAAAAAAATATGGAATTTTATAAAACTTAAGTCAAAAAGATTGGAATGGAATGGTTCCAGTAATGTGAAAAGGATCTTAATGAGAGTGGTATCCCTGAGGAAAAAATCATGAGCAGGGATGAATTTCAAAGAATGGTGAAAAAGTGGAAGGGTTTTAAGTGAGGAGTTAAAGAGATACTGGCTGGACATCAAAACTGGCGAGAAACTTGTATTATTATCACGTGTTCACATTAATTCACACAGTACTGTAGGGTCTCCGAACTCCCCAGAGTCGTTCCAGAGCTACTAAAAGAATAAAGATCTCATCTTCTTTAGTCGGTGTCAAACTTGGGATCTTGATATCAGTAAAAAACTTAAAATTAAATATAATGAAAATTTCCGACTCAATTGCAATCATGTAAGCTCAAATTATATTAAATTCATATTAGATAGGGTTCATGTATTAATGAGAGCTTATTTATCATCCAACTCTTGTGTGCCATTAAGCGTGTAGTTGCAGGCTTAGTCCACTCAGCACATCGTTGTCTATCTTGCAAGTCTTCACATCTCCAGGATGGTGCATCCTCTTCCTGCTTTCAGTTATCCAATGTCCGAATGCTCCTGCTGACTCCTGGGTCAGCACGAGGATGTCTGCTCTATGGTCTCGCTTTGAATAACCACCTGGTCATTCAGCTGTAATCCGTACACATAACCCACACTTGCCATTGAATACATGTGCCATAACGAACACGTGATTGAAACTATTTCAATTGCCGCTCTTCCATGATATCATGCACCGGCCGCTCACCTAGATCCTCACAAATCCTGTCGTTTCTGACAAAGCCTCTGTAGGTCATGCCCAAAAGTTTTCAGAGGAATCTCATTTCAGCCACTCAGAGTTGTACTTAAATCCGACTAAAAGCAAAATTATGTAAATTGAAATAGAAGGTCAAAAGCCTAGAATTTTATGTGATGGCGAATCCCTAGAAACAGAAAATGTGTATACTTATTTAAGGACAGTTATAAGCCAAGATAATAAATTAGACCAGGAAGTTTTAAATAGGGTGACGAAGGCCAATCTATTAAACTACTAGATATTAACTACAATAATAGGCATAAACTAAGTAGAGAGGCTCTATAACATTATATAGACCGTTGTTCCTACCAGCGCTGCTAAATGGATCAGAAGGATCTGGACAACCCTAGATAAGCAAGCAAGCAATATTTCAGCGGTTTATAACACACAGTAAAAAAAAAAAAAATCATTTATAGCATTCGAAATCATAACGAATCATTGGTTGTACTGTTTTACTAAAAAAGCTACACTCAATGAGAGTAAAATGTCTGGTTTGTGAACTATCAACATCATATATGGACTTATTAAAAATAATTAAACTAAAAAATTATTAAATATTTAATTTTTCTTTCGGATCTGCTTAGCATTGATGGAATAGTCTGTCTGTTTTTTTCCAGTCTGGTCAGCCAATACTCCCCGACTTAATCTCGATCATATATTCAAATTACATGTATTTATTCTGCCCACTTACAGCGGCATCCATCTCCTGTTTGCTCCACTGTCAAATTTAAATATTATATTGCTTTTTAAGTAACCTTTATAAACGAAGTATTTGTTATTAAAAGTACATTATAGGGGTAGCGGAATTTGCATCTAGCTCCATTAAATTTGACCCTTTGTTTTGAATATCACCTCTTTCGTTCTTAAGCTACATTTACATTAATTGTAATAAAATATAAAGTGATCTAGTAAACTTTGTTTTAAAATCACTATACTTTTTTCTATATTATTGTTATGTCCTTTACTAGTTTAAAACTATAAAATATAAGGAATAGTGATATAAATAGCGTAATTAAACCATTATTTATTAATGCTGTTTTAATTGTTTTTAATGATTGATTTGGTATTAAACTTCTTAAAACATTACAATTTGCGATAACACAAACCATGTATGGCATCTGGTTATGTACAGGGTATATGTGATTTATGTATAAATTTTATTGCAATGTATTATATAGCATTCATAAAATTAGTATGTAACAACAGTGCTCTGTCATACATATTATTTACCATATTTTTCAATGCTTTTCATATCTTAAAGGAATGAACAGCCTCTGAGATTAAATATTTTAAAAAATGCAAAGTGGCCTAGCGTTAGTCGGACCAAAGATGTTCTTGGGCTGGCCAGAAATATCTAACAATAATTAGCACCTCAGCGCCTACGCTTCAACTCAAATTTCAAAACATTGATTTGGTTTTGTTATATTTTTTCCATAACATTTTTAGTAACATATATCTTAATTGGATGTTTGAAAAAAAATGCCGGTCGAATGTATTAGGCCAGAAGTAATTAATTTATAAAAGTGTTAATCGCCCTACAACTAGTAATTTTTTAGTCATTACTTCTGAAAAACAATTAAAACTCGTTATAAAACCATAAGTGATGTAATATACTAATAAAAAAAACAGAAACCTGTACCACTACAACCCATGGAGGGTGTTGGGCTCAGTACAAGGTAGTGACTGTACTATTTCTTGGACAACGGCTCTGGAAGGAGGTTATTTGTCCTACATTAAGCTCAACCGCTAGATTTTCCGTCTAATTTTAGGTGCCCACATTATAGAGGCTGGGTTGGCCAGGGGGTCATAGATCCCATAGGATCCATCTCCGGTCACTAAAAGATTAAATAAAGCACTGTGAGTAAGCGGGATTTGAACCCAGGAACTTTAGCACGGTAATTCTGCGCTCTACAACTCTACAACCACTCAGCTCCCATAATTATACAATAATAATATCATTAGAATTATAATGAAATTGAAAGTAGATTGGCTTTGTGTTGTGTTAAAGTCATTTAAATTATAATTTATCGGAGTTTCGAGTCGGTAACCAGGAGAAAGAGTGTGGATAGATAAAATATTATTTTACAAATTACAAAAAACTGGGTCATCCTAATGATTTAGGTTTATAAATTTCTATTATCAAATAAAGGAAAGATAAAACGGAGGGCAGAATGAGGGAGAGGCTGAAAAGAGGTTTTATATGTCTCGTAAATTTTTGATAATTGCTCCAGAAAAAACAACACTCTTACATCAGAATAATTTTTCCTTAGAAAAAAAATGTAATAAACTAACTTGGATTTACTATTATCATCCTATCTTATTATTATGCCATACTTCAATTAAAAAGAACTTATTAATAAAGTGAGCTAATTAAAAATTTAATTTTAATTTACTGTACTTTTCTCATGATCTAATCTACTGAAGATCACAACACGTCTCGCCGGACGGAGAATACAACGACGGAGTTCCATGCGGTATTTTTTTATAAATAAATATATTTAATTAATTTAGAAGTAATATAATTCTTAGAATTAAAGCAATAATTTTAGGGGAAGTACCCCTTGATGATTTTTGAATTAAAGACGAACAGTTTCCACGAAAATAAATAGTTCACTAAAAACATTTTGCTAATTTTAATTGCTAAATCCCTTTCTATGTATTTATTTTGTATCATATAGAATAAATAAGAGAAAGGAAAACCAATTGAAGGGTCGTTGAAGAGTTATTAACTGTTTATTCATTTAATGAATAAGCAATTAACTGTATGCTGCTGTGGCTAATCGGACGGTGCTACAGTGGGAGCTCTAAATATTGCCTACTTCTTGCTGAGTATAGTAAGAACTAATGCTGATATATTTTCATTGATGTATTTATATTCTGACATGTATGAAGCATTACTATATTTGTTACAATAAACAATATTTGTTAGTCCTTGGAGAGGATGAAGTACCTAATTTATGTTTTTGGGATCTTATAGAGGGCTTGAGGAATACTACAAATAATAAATTAAGACCATCCGATCTAATATTACTGATAAATTAATTAATACCGATTAAATTTATTCTCTGGACTTCCACATGGCCTTCAAGATAGACTTCTGATTATGATTATGATGAAGTGGATTCTAGAGATTATTTTATCTATAAAAACTGTGTTATGTCATACGCAATACTTTTAATAGCAGAGGTTAATAAGAGAGAATTAATTCCTGGCAAGATTACAAAAGTTTTTCATTTATTTTTTATACCTTGTTTTAGAAGTTGGCTCTTCCGTTCAAGGATTGTAGGTATTTCTTGTTTTCTTTTTACCATTTCTTTGCGCCCCTTACTTCTGTTTTCTAATTGGCTTTAAACAATACTTCAAAGGATTTAAGCTTTGTATCTAGTTCAACACCTAATTCATTTGCTTTTTATTTATTAGTTTAACTTGCTCAAGTAGGTATCACCCTCTTATGAGACGATGCTTCTGGCTGCGAAATCTAAAAGAATGTTTCCAGTGCTCAACAGAACAGCTTTTCAGATTTGTTGTACCCAAAATTCAAGTAGCCTTGATGATTATCTTCGGACCTTCAGGATGGCAGAAGTTGTCTTGAAAGAGAAGTTTTCTATAATGACAGGCAGAAGTTCCTAGAATAATTATAAGATTGGAGATGATGTATAAAATAATGTTCATATAAATTTTTAGTCAGTGACCTGGATATTAACATAAGATCTGTATCTATCGAGTTGAAGGAAGATTTTTAATGCCTTTAAAATAGCGGTAAAATGATTTATGATTTCAATAATAATAAATTTAGTATAATAGTATAAATACATGTGGGACTGATACGAAAGATGCAACTTGTAGACCATTCAGATCTCAGAAACAAATTCTACATATAAGTTTCTAAGATTAACATCGTTATCCACTCGTGGTTGGGAATGGGAACACCAATCCTGATTGACGCAATTGACGCCCAAACTTACTAGTAAAAGCATTACTAACGAACAAATGGCAGTATCCGAGTAGGAAATTGAAATTTATCTGGAGAAGGAATCTACTAACATAAAGATTAAGTATGCTAGATGTGCTTTCAATTGTAGGTTTCTCAATCTAAATGTTCACGTTAAGGAGACGTTTATAAAAGAATATCGCATTTACAATATATTCCAAACATCAATGGTTAAATATTTTCAAATAAATATTTTATTAATAAAAGCGAGAAGCCTGAACTATAAATAGAAATCTATAGCAATAATCTCTCCCGAATACCCATAAACACTGGAAAACGCCAAGCAGTCAACGTTTTGCCGATTCCTCAGCATCATCATCAAGACACACACCATTAAACGCCACATCAAAGAAGACACGGTGTAGCTACATCTCACACTGACAGACCAAACAGAATTATCAAACAAATACAACGACCTTACTCCAAGACGCTCCACGAGGCCCATGACTTTTAATGTGAGATGTGCTGCATTTTGTCTTCTTTGACATGCTTTTCTATTAGTGCCTGTATTGATGATGATGCTTGAATTGGCGAAACGTTCACTGGTTGGTTGTTTTTTTTTAGTATTTTAAAGACTAATGGCTTTGTTGGGGGATTTTCCTTTTGCATACACTAAATGTTTTGTTATTAAAAAATATACAACATGTTTATTTAATTAAATTTGGCATGTATTTGTTGTTTCATATTATTGCTGTTAAATATCTAGCATTAATAATGTTCGATAAAATAGATGTTATAAATAGAGATGCTCTTTCTTTTCTCGAACTGATTAGTAGGAACTATAAATTATCTCTATTGTTAGGAGCGACGGAGGCAGTTCACAAAGGCCACCAAGTAGTGAGTGCGGTCTAACTGTCAGAGTTTAGTGATCGTAAACTATCCCCGTCCTCGTTCCCTCCATCCATTTTTTATATACGCTACCACTGAAGTGTTTCGCGGTAATTGGGAGCTTTTATGATGTTCTAAGTAGCCAACTTATTAGTCAGATAAAACGATAATATTTTTTATGTCTGGATCTTTATCTTTGATAGGTAAAAAATATGATTAACATCGTAATGCACAGAGTAACAATTTCGAAGAAAGAAAATACTAAAGCTTAGGTATATAAGTGGTTAAGCCGAATTTCATACAGTGGTAGTTAACTTTATTGAGGGAAGAGGAATTCTCGTAGTTTTTGACTTAATATGGAATTGTAAAATAAGCAATAACTTCTTTTCAAGCCAATTCCTGAATTATCCCTTTATTCACAATGAAAACAATTCCCCTATTAAATACATGAAATCCATTTTAGAAAAAATTCACTTGTTCACTGGGGCTGTAGAAATAGAAATAAAAAATGATGGAATTTATTTTATTTTTTTATTATTTGTTATAATTTTTAAATATTTTTATTTTGAAGAGCGAAGATTTGTCCAGGGCCGGGATACTAACCCCGGTCTCCCACGTATCCGTCGTGGTGCTCTCCCGTGCTGCTGCCATCCAGTTGCAGACTCCCAAGCTTTTTGCATCTGCAGCCACACAGTCGATCCATCTAAGTCGGGAACGACTAATTCTCCTCCGCCCATGGATGATCTCCGTCAGTAGTCTTTTTGAACCTTCCTCTTCGTCCATCGTGGCCATATGGCCAGCCCATCTCAGGCGGTATCGTTTGATTAGATTCACAATGTCAGGCTCCCCATAAAGGACATAAACTTCTTCGTTTGTCCTCCGTTTTCTTTCTCCACCAACTAACACCGGTCCAAAAATCTTTCGTAGGATCCTGCGCTTAAATATGGCTAAATCATTGTAAGCATGTTTGTCTATTGTCCAAGTCTCTGCTCCCTATTTAAGGGCTGGGAGAATCAAGCTTTTATACAAAATGATTTTTGTCTACTATGTAACTACTCTACTTGCTATTTGTTGTCTCAGTCCAAAGTAACATCGGCTTGCGGCCAATACCCTTCTTTTGGTCTCTGCTCCGATTTCATTATCGCATGTCACCTGTGATAGTAACAATGTATTGGAAATCAATGCAGTAAGGACATCCAACTTATATTAATCTGCATAATATTACCACACAAAACACTTCTAACAATAAGTCACGTTCTACCCCGTTGGCGTTTTTCCTTCTATTTCTATCTACGTCTATTTCATGATTTGTTCTCGAAAGTTAATCGTATACAATCAGTTAGCTCCCTATGTTGGATGAATTCCTTCACTACCACTTTGAATAGATGTTCAGTGAAACGCAGTAGTGTCTTTTTATCTTGCATTTAATCGTGCTTTCGACTAAATTATCTGAAAGCCACATATAGCTACAATTACCATTTTAATAAAATTAAATAATTGGCAGTAGAATGTTACTATTAGTACCATACATGTCAGGAAACCAGTTATTAATTTACCACAGGAGTTTCGATCCCAAACAAAAAGCGGGTCTTTTTTAGATTAAGGCTGCCAGTTACTTTTTGTAACCAATTGATTACTTTGAAAGTAAGTCATCTTTTTTTTAAAAAAAAATTAAACCATATGACAACTACAAACTCTATTAAGAAGGTTATTTATGTGTAAAATGGATACAGAGATAAATTTTAGTAATTTTATTTTGTTTTATAATGAAGAAGAAAATGTCTTACATTTTTTTCAAGTTAAAGGTGTCTTACCTAAATTTAAAAATTGCGATAATGGACACTATATGAAATTGAAGTATAAACAAAAAAGTGGGTTTGCTACGTGAGAAATTGCAGAACTTCTAAGAGTTTATTCTCGAATACGTGGTTCGAAGAACCAAGGCTACCTGTAAGTAAAGCTCTTTTATTTACATATTGCTGGACACAGGAATAGCTAACTACGAAACTTTGTACTAAAGAACTTAATATTAGTAATGCAACTATTACGGATTGGAAGAATATGTTGAGAGAAATTTGTTCCTATATTTTAATATATAATCCTATTCAAATAGATGGGGGAAATGACTGTAGAAATTTACGAATATTGTTTTAGTAAAAGAAAAAACAATGTTGGCAGAATGTACCCTGATCAGTGGGTATTTGGGGGTATAGGTATGTAGTGAAACCAAAGAGTGTTTTATGTATGCAGTACCCGTAGGACATAAGAAACTCTTCTAAATTGTATAAAAGCTACAATAAGACCAGGAACACTATATATAGGAACAATAACATACATTTATTTATACAAATAATTGACGATATGGCTGTTTTTTTTTCCTGTTTTAATTCATATTTAATTGTTGTTTTTGTATTAATTTAAAATAAATATTTCATTAACCTATACTCTTGTTTACCTAATCATATGCTAATTAAAGCGATTACTTTTAAAGTAATCATTTGATTACAAAAAGTAACTGGCAGCCTTAATCTAAAAATGACCCCAAAAAGCCTCTTAAGGGCTGAAATAAATCTCGTGCTTTATGTTCGGCTTCAATAAATAAAAATACTAATTCTAGGCTTTTTATTATTATGCTTACAACATACGCCATACAAAATGGCTACATCATTAGAAAAAATTAATGCATAACGAATATTAATTTATCTACAAAATATTGTATTAATTGCTATCATTATTTTCATAAATATAATTTTCAGTAAAAAAACCAATTAATGTAATTCTAAAAAAGTGTTATATTTTATTTTATACTTAATTAAAGATTAAAAACGAAATATTTTCCAAGAAAAAGTTGAAGAATGGCTGTGGTTGATAGATTTCAAGCATGAATCTCGCCCACGATATTTTCGTTAAAACAATCAGCTGCGTACATAGCCGTTGTGCAACAGCTTGTCAAAACCAGGAAAAGGGTGGACAAAAAAAAAGCTTGACGAGAAGAGCTTGCGCAGAAGGTGATGTCACAACGGTGACGACACTTGACGGGCTCGTGGACACTGTCCAAGAGAGGCTCACCTGTTGGGGGCAATGCTATGCCCTCACCTCCCCTTTTAGACTTTGTAGGAATTCGCTGTGGTAGTCTGAAAAACATTGAGCAATGAGCTCACATTTGAAAACATTCCAGAGGCTTTCAATATATTTAAACGGAAACCGTACAATGGCGCTTGAGATGCACCGCACTCCAATGAAAGTCTCCTCTGTCCGATTCACTTAAAAAATATTTTATGAAATCAATTTTGACAAACTTCCTACAAAATTTTAAAATTATTAGTTTTAGTATTGCAACATTTTTTTTTCTCGTTCAGACCATCCGGGTATCAAAACCTGTACCACAACAACTCATAAAGAGTCGTGGTTTCAGTGCGTTTTAGAGACTACTGTTTCTTAGACAACGGTTCAGCAGGGAGGTGATTTGTTCTAGATAACGCACAACAGTCAGGATTTTCCCCTTGTGTTTGGTATCCACTTTTTAGAGGATAGGTGTGCCCCAAGATGGTCTCCAGACGACAAGGGTCTATCACTGGCTGTTGGCTGTCACTGGACCGTCGGCACGACAACTCAGCGCTCTCATCTGAGTTTGCATAATTTGGATTTTTTCTTATTCCAAAATAATTTTATTTTAATAATAATTAGGGCCCGGATTTATATGCAATAAAAATCCTTAAATATGTACATATAATGTGCATTTATTTTGGGGAAATATGCAGGCAAAACCTAATAAAATTGCAAAATAAAAAATGTATTACGTACTTTTTAATTTCTAATATTACACCCATATAGTATAACAAATAGTTACAAAATGCTTATTCCTCTTACAAATTAATATTTGAAATTGTGTACATCCTTAGATTATCGAATGTGAAGCTCTGACGATCAGGTCGCAATGTTTTTTGTACCTACTAAATGATCTTTCCATGTCGACTGATGTAGCGGGAGCTCTTTTAAAACATGATGCTTCACTAGGGCTGAATGGCATATCTTTTTATCCAAAGTTTCCTTCTAGAATATCGCAAATGGATCGTAACTGTTTTAGCCCAGAGCTGTTTTCGAAAACGTGTTGTTTTTTCCATTAATTTCTTTGCTCTTGATATTGCCGACGCTGTATCATCTAATTTGGAAAGAACGTCTATGATCTTATCAAAATGTTGATAGTAGTTGTGGGATACATCTAGCCAGGTTCCCCATCTTGTGATTATTGGTTCCGGTGGTAAATTTCATTATGGGTAATTTTCTTTCAATAATTTCACCCGACTTGGCGCTTTGAGAAAATTTTTTTTGACATTCGAAATCAGCAAGTTTACATCTTCAAATTCATTTCTGACAGTTTCCGCGACCCTATGAAATGCAGGGGCAAGGAAAGTCAAGTGAATCATTTTATGGTAGAATATTTTCAATGACTTTGCAGCCTTAAACATGTACGGAGCAGCCTCAATTGTGAATAAAAAATCTTTTTCGTGTAGAGTTCCATTTGGGTAGAGAAAAGTCATGGAATCATTAAAAAATCTAGCTATGGTTTCGTGGTGACATTTGCCCAAAAACTTCATGTTTAGAAGAAATGGTTTTGATAAGTCTTCTGACAGCTTTGCGACAATAACATTGGCCACGTACCTTCCCAGAGAATCAGTCGTCTCATCTGTGGACACCCAAATTGGTACTTCTTTTATTGGTTGCGTATTTTATTCATGGTCTCCTGGTAAATATCAGGGAGATAATTTTTTCGAATAGTGCTTTTGTCTAGCATTTTGAGTCCCGTATACCTTTCAAAAAACTCTTTTAATTCAGAATTATTGATCTTAAAAATTGGAATATCTGCGCTTATACAAGCACGAGTCAAATCATTGAAAAATTGTGACTTACTGGAAGTCGAATGGAAGTTGATGTAAATGATGTAGAAATAAATGTCTGAATGACTTGTTTTATTCTTTGTAGGTTTTCTTTATGTTTCGTTGTTACAAGTTCATTAGCTTTAACCTCAACTTTCGTGATGTTAACGGTGCGATATTTCGAGTCTAACTAACACAATTTTTAGTTATAGAAGAGCAGCAGAACCAAAAGTGGAAATGGATTCTAAGAATTTTAACATAGAAAGGGAAGGGCCAATCTTCCTAGAAAAAGAAATATTATAATTAATTGTTTCCTGTTATTGAATTAAATGTTTTTATTGATTCATCGTTTTCAAAAATTACCTGAACACTTCTGACAACACATAAAACCTAAAATAAAACAAAATGCATTCAAAATATGCAAAAATGATTAAATATGCAAAAATATGCATTTTCCTTCAAATATGCACAAATATGCAAAATAAAAGTTGTCCTAATCGAATGCTTTTGGCCCATAACACGTTTTAAAAACTTCAAACGTCATGTACAAAGCATAAAAAAAAATATGCAAAAACATAAAAATCCGGGCCTTAATAATAATTGTTTTAAAAATGTAAAAAATAAGTCTTTATAATTCAATCGTATTTTTCCTATAGTTCTGTAATACAGAAATGAAATACATAATTATTAAACAACCATTTGTAGTTTTTGTTATGGACATTCTGTCGTCCTTTATTTTTTTTCTCAAAATGGTGAATCAGGATCTAGATGTACATAGCAAAAGTTCTTAATGCTTTGAGATATTAGCAAAAAATTGGATACTTTTTGAACAATCTTTGCTTTTTCGATTACCATTTCAATCATTTTTTGGATTGAGTACACACTTACCGCCATATTGGTGAATATGATATATATATAAAATAGTCTTTATAAAAAAATTATTTTATAAATTAACATAGCTTATAATTTCAAAAATATATGTGCTCTCAATTTATCGCAACCTCAAATAAACATTTCTGAAAAGGCTATACAAAAATTATTCTTTTTTCCAAAAATTTTAGTTTATTTTTTACCCAGTTTTTATCACAAAGAAAACTGTAGAAAGGAGTAAAATTGTTTTGTTTTTTTACTGTTTTATCTTCATTCCAAATAGAACTTAACTCTAACTAAAAAAAAAGAATAAACAAATAAGAGCGTTATTATTAACCAATTTATTAAATTTCAGTCATAAATGGGATATAGGGTACTGAATTATTTATCTGTATAGTATGAGGCGTTCAGGATTCACTTTTCATATTTTTCGCGACTAAAGTCAAGAATTTTTTCTAATACGACACTTTACCGCCTTATTTTTATTGGTTTTATTCCGATCTTGAACCTGAAGTTTCTGAAGATCTGAAGATGTTAATTCCAGAAAGTTGAAGTTTAAATAGTTGTACTTTTAAAATTCATTGAGCGTTGGTTCGAATTCAAGAAACAATCTTTCACCCAGAAACATTAACTTACCTCAGCATTGGTTTGATTTAATTGGTTCTTTATTTCATTAAAACTTCCTATTTTTCTAAACTTCCGATCATATAAACATTATTCGCATTAAATTTATATTTTTACCTCAATGATCATAAAGCTGATGTTCACAAGGAAGAGCTACATTCCAGACCCTTATTTCGGATGAACATTCCCTTTGCTTTCCGCTCCGTCACAAATGGATTTGATGAAGTTCCATCATGCTAACAAGTTTAACTTCGGGTTAATTGGAAGTAATTGCTAAAACGCAGACCTTCAAATTTCTCAAGTATTCATTAATATCACAGTCTGGGTAAAAGGATATTCCTTCACAGATTTCAATCTTTAATAGATCTTGCTCGTCGAACCCAGTTCTTGTCATTTCCAATATTAATTAGAGATTTCTCAAATTATCGAAAGTTAATTTAATGATAAATTGTTGGCATTTACTATTAGGGCCGATGATGAATGAAATATAATTCCTTGAAAGTTAGTCGCCGTTTTGAGGAACAGGCACGTTTTACAGCTTTTTAAGTTTTTCGTGTAAAAATCGTATATTGGTTGTTGAGCAACTGTTGGAAAAATGGAAACAAGGAATAAATAATGGTGTGTATATTGAACTATGATTACGTGTGTATAATTTGGAATTTTTCTATTCCCAGAATATTTTCATTCTCAATCTTTATTGCGTCTGTCTTTCCTACGTCCATTTTCTATCAGTGTTTTTAAAATTTATTTGGAAAACTTCTACTTTAAATCAACTTTTGAAATTTATCTGTGCCTTTTATTACACCCTATACGATTCCTAAATTTTCAAGATCTTTATAAACGTCTGTGAACATTTTATCAAAATAGATGGATATTTTTTTTGATAAGTCTGTTGCCACCCATTCTATAAATATGGCAGAAAAATGTTTAACAACTCCGTTTTATTGTTTGTTCCATTTTATTTAGATTCTCGTAATCTCGTAAATCTCTTTGGTGTCTGTCTGTTTGGCTGATCATATGTGATTATTGGCTCATACATCTTCCAATGATTTTTCTTTTCTAATCAAACCGACTCTTTAATTGTAAAATATTGCAGAAATTCAAATATTGAAAAATCCTTATGAGCATTTCGGCTGGTTTACTGTGTTACTCTATGTTGGTATTTTTATTAGTTTTTTCTAGTCAAGCTATGTTTCGTGGTCCCGAAACTTCCAGCTCAGAGCCGGACTAAAACCATGAGAAATAAGGCGTCAAAGTGTCCTGTTAGACAGTATTGCTTGACTAAATAATAAATGTTAAAAAGTATATTTTTGAAATTTCGGAGTAATCCACTTTTGATTCTAAACGCCCTATTAAATAATAAAAATACTCTATGCAACCATTTTTTTTTTGCTCCCATAAATACATTTGTATTATGTATTCATGCTACTATGAATATTATATTGTTACATAGAGTAAATTATTAAGCTTTTATGAATTAATTAATGCATTATAGACTGTTCATTGATCCATTCATCACTCCAGCTGAGCTTCGTAAGTCAGCGAGGACGTTAGTTAATTCATGTGCGGTGAAGCGCTCATAGATAGCACACGGAATAACCCTCTAGCATGTATCAACGCTCGCAGAGGTTGTCTCTCCTGTTCGCTTCCACTCGTAACTCAATGAACGAATTTTAACATAACAGTGCTAAATTAGACTAAACTAGCTACCCGCCATCGCTTCGGACAAGTACTAGAGCATACCTACATGTTTTGTCTTTCGTATTTTTTCCCATGTATTTTTTAAATATAATATAATGTCTAGACTACATGAAGTATTTTAATGTATTTTATTATATAGATATTATAAACATAAAAACAAAATAAACTATTTCTTTATATAAGAATTTAAATTCATGTGCGTTAATTTTTTCGATAACTCCTAAGATATTCATTTATATTATATGGTGTAGAATATTAAAATAAAGTCCATAAAATGCTTAAGATAACTAAATTATGTAAGTTGATGAGTATTAATACTGTATCCGTCTAAATAGCTTTCCTATTGTACGTAAACAATTTTTTAGAAGATATATTGGGTATTGTAAGCTATTCTTAAAAGATAAATATCTGCTTTCACGGATTACTTGTAGATCTATAAAAGAGGAATATTCCACCATGAATTGTTTTGTTATATCTCAAAAGATTTTCGTTTTCGACGAAAGCTTCCAGAAGGAATGACTTTTTCCAACATTTCCAACAATTAACGTTATATTCCAACCAATTTACACAATGCTAAATTATATACCTAATCCTTTTTTCATGAATCACTCTATCTATTGGTGAAAACTGTATGAAAATCCATGCAGTAGTTTTTGAGTTTATTGCGAACAGACAGACAAACGCGGCAGAGGACTTTGTTTTAATTATTAAACATTCATAATACATACATTCATAAAACATACATATTAATGTAAACCACGTTTGTTTTTAAATACTGTTAATGTATTTCCATTGTTATGCTAATGTAATGAAGTATTTCATTGTTTGGCTAGATATCCATTCACTTCTAGTGTAAGAAAAACCATCAATATATAAATAAATTCAGAATTTTGTTCACTTAACATAAAATATTCAGATAACTATGTTCTGGGAAAAACTAAATAAATCACAATGTTTTCATTGCTGCTGTTGAGTGGATCTGTTCATATCGGGTCACTTCTTATAAAATGCCCTTTTTCAAAGGAAAGGTCAAGTAGTAAAACCAATGTATGAAAGCAAATAATTTGTATTCAAAATATTTACTCTCATTTTCTATAATTTTTTCCATTTAAAAAATGTTCAAAGTGTTATCAAATTATAAATCGCTGAACTGGTATATTCAGGATTTTGTGATGAAATAAAATCTGAAAATGTGTTTCTGTCTTGAGAATCATTTCCAAAAATTGTACCCTTGAGGAGGGTTTCCGAATTTCTGAAGAGATGGAAATCTGTTGGAGACAATTCTCGCGAATAAGGTAGATGTGGGAAGACTTCGTTACCTAGCTCGTTTAGTTAGTCTCACTGTTGTGAAATATGGGGTCTGGCGTTGTGTAAGAATATAGGTCCCTTCCGATTAACTAATGCAGGTTGCGTTTTATAACTTTTATGTGTCTTCTTCTTCTTCCTCTAACTCCTGTGTGCCGCTAAGCAATGTGGAGTTTCCGTCACGGTCCACCGAGCCCATTGGTCTCGGTCCCTTGCAATTCTTCTCATCTCCGGAGTGGTAAGTCCTCTTGCTGCACCTAGTTTCCCAATATAGTCGCAGTGCACACATCTGGGTCTACCACGAGGGCGTCTCCCTTCTGGTCTAGCTTCAAAGAACCACCTGGCCTTTTGGGTATCACTCATCATGCAGACATGCCCAAACCATTTCAATTCCCGCTATTCCAGGATGCCTCGCACTGATCCTACTCCCAAATCCTCGCGAATCCTGTCATTTCTTATTAAGTCCCTCCTGGTCCTGCCAACTATCCTTCGGAGGAATCTCATTTCAGCCGCTGCAATCCTGCTTGCGTGTTTATTGAGGGTTGTCCAACTTTCAGATCCATACAAAATCACTGGAAGGAAACTGATTTAAATATGCTAATTTTGGCTCAGGTTTTCCCTTCCTACACACATTCTTATTTTGCTATTAACTGGATTTATGTGCAAACCTCTTAGCTGGAGTTCTCCATGCCAGTAATTTAGTGATTTCTGGAGAGCTTCCTGAGAGTCCGTAATCAGTACTATGTCGTCTGCATATACCATAGCCTGGGCAAGCACTGGTGTTAGATTGCACTTTTTTGTGTCACCAGCTAAAAATTTATTAAACCAACAGCGAATGGTTCATTTGTTGGAGTTTAAACTCAGAAAAAACTAACAAGTAAATCGCTTGTTTCCATGGTCCTATTTGATGGAATACTAAGCAATGCTTGTTCAATAGTAGTGATAGTAAATATTATCCAAATTAGAGAGGAATAATAACATCTCATTGCAAACTATAAACACTTTCAAATTTTTACTTATTTTATCATTAATACAACGTTGATGCTATAAAATACCCTTTTTAAATCTTCATTTGCTGATGTAATTTCATGAAGGAGAGAAAGCTTTTGACAAATACAACAGAAGTAAAAGAAGAATAAACTGGCCGGTGAGGAAATATCCTAAGAGAAGAAAAACAATTACATAACTTTATACTGTCACATTCAGAAGTATTAGATTGTAATTAGTTTTCTACAACTTTTCTATTAAATGTTCCCTTCATTTTTTATTAATATTCCGTCTACGAAGCATATGTTATATTATGTAACTGCTTGGGTAAGCGCGGCTTAAGCAGTAAGCTGGAAAATAAAATTCAATTAATAATTGGAACATATCTAAAACTGAAATTTTGTTTAGAATATAAAATGGATGGCATCTATTTTGAAACGTATTTTTTGGATTGACTGGTGGAAACCATCACACTAAAATAAATAAATTATGCTTTTACTCTCTTTAAAGAAAAGAACAATAGCAAAGAACCTATAAATGAAAATGGTCTTTGGCATAGTTTTTGATAAGAATCTAATATTTTAACGCCAGTAATCGTAGTCCAAAGAATCGATTTGGCCAGAAACACGCGCAACGTAACTGGATTTTGTTTCAATAATGGTATCCAAGTTTCACTGTTTTTGTTTCGTTTTGGCGATTACTTCATTGCCAATAGAATAACACCTTAAAGCGTAAAATACTTAAGTATTTAGGTTTACCGATTTGTGGTGATGGGTATCCAATTCCACACCTTGGAGCATAAAAACAAGACGGAAGTAATGGTATTGGTAAAGGTATTATCAGGGATATAGTGGCTGGGTGTGCCCCAAAAGCGTCTTCTGATCGCTGAGGGGATACACGTTTCATGTAACATAAAAAATAATTATCGGTCTCAGTCGGAATCTAACCAAAGAGAAATCGTACTTCCATGAGTTTAATATAATGAAACACAATAAATACATTTAAACCTGACTCTTCCTCTTTCTCTCAAACTCTCTTTTAAAAAAAAAATATGATTCCAAAAATCCTACTTGTAATAATGTGACCTACATCTACCACAACAAACAATAAATGGTCTTGGTTTTTTGTTTTGGTTTTTGTGATAACAGCCCTGGTTATATTTTGTTTTATTAAAAAGAATAAAATATCGCTTAAATCCATTGTTGCAAAAATAAAACAAAATAGATAAGATGGAACAAATGACTTCCAGACCTTGAAGCCTTAAAACGCGACGGAGTTATTAATATTATTAGGGATATAGTGCTCTAGGAAAGTCTTTGACCGCTGAGTGGATACACGACTAATATAGGAATAAATAATTATCTGTCACAGACGAAGTTGAATCATTGAGACTAAAAGGAATATTTTAAGATTGTATATTATGTTTAGATCTGATTTCTACTGCCGCAGGACTATGAGTAAAACTTGCCAAAACGATACTAACTCCGACAGTCTTTGTGATATCCTCAGATTTGTGATCTGATAAATTGTTTCCTCATACTAAATATATCCTTACCAACGTCACTATAGCTAATTCTGTACAATTAATATCGTTTCTAGATCTGGTGACCTTCGTAAGCGAAATAGAATTGAAGAGTTATTTATTGTTGTTTTGCATTCTTTCTGTCATTTTATACCTTATAATTTTACCCGTTATACCTTATAATTTTACCTAGTAACCACAGAATAGCCAGAATTAACTGATGAATCCTAATCTTAATAACAGAACTGAATGTTGATGCTATAAAAAAATAAATCATCCACGGAATAACGAACTTATCACCTATTCTAAAAAAGGAAAAATAATCTGAGTGAGTAAGGTTGGACTAAAACATGGAAGCACCAAATATGGAGGTAGGTCATATGGGATCTTGGAAACTCATGAGGCGCATCCAGCCTCTATATAGTGGGTACCCAAAATAAGGTGGAAAATCTGGCGTTTGAGCGTGTTCTTGGACAAATCACCTCTCTCCATAACCGTTGTCCGACAGTACAGTCTCTACCCTGTACTGAACCCCAGACGCGTTCACGGATTGTATTAGTACAGGTTTTTTCTTTTAAATCCTACGGCCGGGCTACGAACTTGCGATCTTGGCAATAGTAGACTGTTTATGCTTACAACTCGACCACAGGTGACCCCTCCAATTTTTGTTCAATTTTTTTAATTGACCACAATATCAATACTTTCGTTGATATTGATTCATTACTATTATTTTATTTATTTTATGATATGTCTTTAATTATTACATGATTCTTTGTTGTATTGTTTTTTTCTAACCTTGTTGAAACAATTTTTATTGTTATGGTCATATAATTAAGGATGATCATTGCGATTGGTTATACTAATACATTATAAATATATAAGTATATTCAAGAAAAAATGTTGAAAAGAATGCGACTTTTTTAATATAGTTTTGATAATTGAAAAATAATTGGGGATGTACATAAAAGAAGAAATAATAAAAAATATGTTTGTGGATAATATTTAAGTTAAAGAGTTTGCTTGTATATTCACCTCCCTCTGTTATTAATGAGGAACAAGTATGAAGATAAGATGTTAATATCTGGGAGGTTAGGGAGTGTAGCCGGTGTACCGTGTCAGTGAGCTTCGTCTTCAGGCTGGATTGCTTCTTTGTTTTCATCTCTTCCTCGTGTAATGTAATTCACAACCATTTTTTATGTTTTAATTCATCTCTTTTGTAAGTTACCCTTCTCGGAAATAATTTTCTCGAGCGGAAAGCAGAGTGGAATATTTCATTTTGGTTGTTTCTTGTATTCTCGTTTTTATGAAGAAACTTATTAAAGTTTGCAAATAGGAAATGTTTTCCTGAAAAACATCTTTCCTCTTGCACGTGTTTTATTATTCTCTATTCTCAAGACACGAATAGTGTAGGCTTTAATGTAAAAATAATATCTCCACCAGAAATTCGTTCTGTCTAATTTAATTTGTCTATCATCCTCATACAAGACTGTAAAGACAAGAAAATGCTCGTCGTTTTTGCCTACTTCAACACTTACTGGACAAACCCTCTAAGCCCTCAATTAATTACAAAAGACTCATTTACATGATAGTTATCAGACCTATTTGGACATACGGAGTTGAGCTTTGGGGCTGTACTAAACCATCCAATTCATCTCGTATCCAATCCTTACAATCCAAAATACTTCGTAAAATCTTCAATGCTCCTTATTATGTCACAAACAAACTCATTCGTCATGATCTTAATATCCCATACTTGCAGATTTGGCCCAAACTAGATACCTATCCTTCCATGAAAAGCTCCATACACACTTGAATCCGCTAGTCTCTCAACTTGCTTCCCATAATAATCTTGATAACCCTCCGAGGCGTCTGAAAAGAAGATGGCCTCAAGACCTTTTACTATGGAACTTTATTGGAGTGCTATCAATGGATAGTTTCTCCACAAGTGTTTTTTGTTTTGTTTTTTATGTCCTTTGTTCATACAGCAGATTTATTTATTTAGATTAGTTGATGTAATATAATTACAGTTGTAAATATCAATAAATTATTCTATTCTCTAAAAAAAAAATTTGTCTATTCCTCCAGCCTTATGTAAAATATTTTATCAACAATCTAATATGACATTATTGTCAATAGTGAAATTATGTGAAATTAGGCATCTGCAATGTGAAATGAGACCAAAACTTTCTTCATCTCAAAAATGCAATTAATAACTTTTACTTTCAAATTAAAGTTAAATTGCTTTTGTAGATTAATCGTTGAAAATGTATTGTTAATAATGTTTTATTGGACTCGAAATTGCGTCGAATCAGAAACTTCATTTTTTTCACAAACAAACGAAATGGAAAATGTTTTATTGGTTCTCCGAAATTTGGCTTTTATATTTTATTTCTTTTATATTGTTACTTTTGTTCTTTGGAGGATAAAATGGCCCGGGTGGAAGTCAAATAGATAATTCCTCAAATAGTGATACAATTAATTAGAAACCCACGTTTTTATATCTTAATTTCGTTTTGATTTAATTAACTTTTTTCGTTAATGGTATTGATTACATATTAAATTTTCTGATAAGGCAAGTATATTGAAATTGAGCTTTTGGTACAAATTGGTTCGTTTTGAGTGAAACAGGTGAAATATGATGAATAAACACTTGTCGATAGCAGCTTGTCTTTTCGTTGACAGATATCACTCACTCTCGTTGTAGTCATATTTCAACATCAAAGATGATTTAATCATTGTTTTACACAAATAGCATTCGTGCTCTAGTACCTGACATTCAACAAATCAACTGTTTTAGCATTCACAAATATGGTTAAGAAAATAATAACAGTAATTTGTATAAATTTTATTCAAATCTGCATTATTTATTTTTCTTGGAGATTTATAGTTTCATTCATGTTAATATCAGAATGTAACCGGTATAAACAAAAACGTAAACTGTAAATATATTAATCTATTTGGAGCAGAACTTTAGGGTTCAGCAAAAAAAGTTCACATACACAACATACAAACAACACAGTCCAAAATTCTCAGAAAAATTATTAATGCACCATGGTATATTTCGAATCACACTATACACAACGACATGAACATTCCCACTATAAAATCATATATTCATAACAAATACATAACATTCCAATCATCGACACAATATCATCCAAAACCCACTCGTTCTTCCGCTTTGCTACTCCCTGTTACCTGGACTTGATAAAAAAAGGTTAAAAAGACATTGGCCAAGAGACTTGGATTGCTTCTTTGTGTTCTTCTCTTTCCTCGTGTAATGTGATTCACGACCATTTTTTATGTTTTAATTCATCTAACAATTGATATATATATTTTTTCCAATATAACTGGATGATCAGGTAGAAAAGCGAAGAGAAAGACACTTCAATCAAATTTGCTGGATGCTCAATTGCGCAGGTGCAAATGCAAATTAAATAATGATAATAATAATAATACTATTAATCTATTTGCCATAAAACGAATAAATAGTCATAAATCAATGAAGGTGTGTTTGTCTCCGATAAAATTATGAAAACACTCTTTCAGATTATGTATTTTATCATTTTTAGTCATATATTATAGTATTATCTGTTTAAAAAAAATGTACCTCTATAATCCATGAAGGGTCTATGTTAGTACACGGTAGAAACTGTTCTGTTTCTACGACAACATTAGTGGTTTTAGTAATTCGTAATCATGCTCAACCATCAGGTTTTCCACCAATTAAGGGCACCCACTTCATAGAGGCTGGGTGAGCCTCGAGGGGGCTTGTAGACTTCACAGGATTCATCCGATGCTGTTAACAGATTAAATAATTAACATGCAACAACCGGATTTGAATCCGGAATCTTCAGCATAGCAAGTAAATAAATTAATACATTTGCTGTAAAATGATAACGAATAAATATTCCTGTTTATACAAAATTAATGAAGTTATGCTTTTTGTGATTGTATTCTTCATATTAAAATCATTCAAATTATATTTATTAACCTTATTATATTATTATAAATTATAGCTTTATCTGTGATTTACATTTTCTTATTCTCTTCGCTAGTATTTAAGACGTTATAAAAAAACTATGTTTGGTCGATCAAAATTCATTTTTCAGCTTTTCTTATACGAATGATGTGCTTAAGATACAATTTTCTATACTTTTCTCATTACCGATAAGAGTAAAATGATTCAACATTTAATAACTTAAATAAACTGTACAGCATAATTAAATCAGATTATTGATCTTATGATTTGTTAAAAAATGTTTGTTTTTGGTTTTTAAATTTTATACACTCTTTATATCATGAATATTATAATCAGTACAAGTTTTTTTTACTTATTAGATCTAAGCCCTCCAAAACCCTCACATTCGCGTCGAAATATATCTTTGTTGGCCGCAGAGTCCGCTGGGAATTGGATCTCGTTTGTTTAGGCGAAGGCAAACATTCCAAACCTCCTCACCCATTTTTTTATTATGACGTTCATGTTAGAATATTTAGAAGCAGCAAATATTAGATGGCTAATGGATGGGTCTGCAATTTTTTTTTTTTTTAAAGTTAAATTTCAATTTAAAATTCAAATGAACGAGGGGGTACTCCCTGTTCATGTCCAATGCCCATTTTAAAAATTATTTTGTTCATTTAATTGTTCCGCAGTAAGAACTTAACGTGTTAGTGGATGTACCACGGTATTATTGAAGAAATTGAAGTTAAGTTTAACACTTATTTTGTACCCAAGTATTGAGCTTAAACATTATTTAAACCGCTAGCTTGAACCGCTTAGTATTGTTTTAACATATTGAGTATTTTGCATTAACTGAAATAATAATAATAAGGCTTAGTGAACCCGAAGGCTCTATGCCGATACCAACAATCTTTGCATACAAACTTCCGGGCCAATGGTTGGTACTCAAACCCAAATCCGCTAGATCACTCTTAACGCAATCCCACCTGCGCTCAGTCTTAGACCCTTAGACGTTTACTAGTCGGCCCATTGCTTATTAACTTTTTAAGAATTCGTTCGTTACTAAGCCCAGCAATTTTATAGGCCCATCTTAATCTTCGTGACGCTATTATTTAAAAAATAGCCGGGTGCAAGCTCTGCAGATCCGTTTCAACGCAGTAAATTAAGTAATGTATTTTTATTTTTATTTTTTCGTATGTTCTATAGTTGAAAAAATATATTATATTATACTTATTTCACGCCCCTCTCTGCATTATAGTAACATCCTTAAAATCGAAATAGGATATAATTTGTTTTAAAATGTATATTTCATTAAGAGTTTTTCATTGGAGAAACCAGGTGGGTTGTATGTAGGACGGATAACCTCCTTGCATAACCGTTGCAAAGTACAGTTCTGACCATGCGTTGAATCCAAAATCTTTAATGACTTAATGGATTTTTCTTAATTTTCTTTTTTATTTATTTAAAGATTATTTGGTTTCAACGGATTTTATAAAATTGAAGTTACTAGGGATAAAATCAATGAGACCTTAATTATTTACATAAATATTGTAGCTACCTATTTCTCCTCAAATCAACTCAACTGAGAAGTTTTTAACTAATATATTACAATGTAATTAAATATTTATTATCTGTTGTGACTACGAACGCAATCAAGAGAGACAAGTAATAATGGTTTTACCCTTTAAATGAAAGAATATTAAAATAAATTGTTTGGTTAATCTTTCAGTTAGAGCTGTTATAATTAATTAGTCGAAAACTAATTAATGCTTGCCTCCGATGAAGGGCTTGATTAGGTTTGATATAGAGCCGTTACTTCCCGCAATCCTTATCACAGTTTCTTATCTTCTCAATCTTGTAACCCTTTTCCTTTGGGCCTTGAGGGACCAAAATGAAATTGTCTTATTGCCCACCTCCCTTTAACACTCTTCGCCCATGACAAAGCTCAGAATCCTTTCAGAGGCTAGTCCAAGGAGTAAAGGAATGAAGTGAATGAAAGGAAGGCTAGTCTCAAGGGTAGTGGGTGATACTATCACGAAGATATGTATGAGTTTGAAAATGATTTTTTTACTGGAAAAAATCTGAAGATTTTTTTAAATTTTTAGTTATGGCCTCTTCGGAATAATTTGATTTTTTCCACAGGATTTAAATATTCTTTTTTAAATCCCACCATTGTTTATCCTGTCCTTCTTCTTCTATATTCTAATTTTCTATTTAATTTAAAAACAGAAAATTAGTTTATAAATTATGAATAGTCAGCCGTTTGATTATATATTTCAGCTTCATTTAGGAAACTAATTTGTGACAAAACTTAAATGTTGGCTATAGTGCAATATATTTCTATGAAATAATACAACATTAAATATTTTTATTTTTTAAAAAACAAAAAAATTTATCAATAATTATAAAAAATTATAAATAGTAATATTACGTAAGTCAATAAGATCCTAAAATTAAATTAATGTTCAAAGAACATTCGTTCTAGTGTATTCGTCGCAAAAATTGCGAGAACACGAGGACATGGGATCGGATAAGAGAAAAGATTTGTCCTCTGCCGGCAGGCGGCCTTGGTGGCTCAAATGGTAGGGCGCTATCACGGAAAGATAGAGGATCCGGGTTCGAATCCCGGCCGAGGGCCTATCTTTTTCTTTAAAAATAAATATATTTTTAAAAAAATCAAAAACATTGACCAATAATTATTTTAAATAATACAACATTAATTTTGAATAGCAAGACTAGAATAACGGCGAATTCGCACCTAGAATATATCAGCCCCGATGAATAAGGGGTTAAATCGAAACTTTACAAAGTAAGTTTCTTGCACTTAGGGAAGCGGTATCGGGTCATTCTCGTAGTGCACAATTGACTAGCTTTGACCCTTAGCTTGGAGTGGAGTTATACTTATATTATAACTCCATTTCAAGTCAAAACATACACGGAATGACGATTCCGCTTATCCCAACACTATTCTCTCTCTCGTGACAAAATTCGACAGCCACTTATTCATTGGGGCTGCAGATATAAATTAATGAAGAAATAAATTGTTTACCAATGATCATGCTTCCAATATTTTATCTAAACATTTTTAATTAAAATATATATTTTTCACTTTATTTACTCATTTATTACCTTCTATTTACTATCTATCTTACTATTGATGTACATAAATTGTAATATAGATAGTTTTAGACGAGAAACTATTCGTCTTTTGCGGTTCCTATCATTTTTAAATTACAATAAAAGTAAGAAAGAAATGGGAATGATGATGCAGTCGGTTGTGGGAGGTTAAGATGAGATTTTTTCCTTCGTAGCTGTTCCTGTGCAAAATTGTAGTCAAGCAGTGAAGTTGTAGTTGGTTAAACAATAAAAATTAATTATAAATTCTCAAAGCTCCAGAGAGTAGACTTGACTCTTGCACAATATGAGCAACAAAACTCATTTTTCCTACACATTGCAGTTGATCACTTTTAGCTTCCAACAAACGATTTGCAGAATAGTGTGATTATTTATGATTTTTCCTCAGGTTAAAAAAAAAATACTATCCCAACATATTTTAGCACACTTATTAAACTCATTATAAAGATGAAAAAAGTTATTAAATTTGGCAGTTACGACTAATAAATTTAATGACGATTGATTCATTACAAAGTGAACCATGTTCATCCTACCCAGTGAATTACACTTAACATAGTTACTTATGATTATCGGTAGTTAATGATATAATTTAATTTATAAATTAAGACTTCATATATATTTAATATTAGCTGTATATTTTTTCTGTGTTGTTATTTCAGGCGGGTGAACTTCCGCCATTTGTAGCACAACCTGCCATACTTAAATGCAGTAGGCACTAATTACTGTTTCATGTTACCATTCAATTAATTTTAAAATATTTACACTTATTATTGTTCTACATGGATTCGAAAAGAGGCGGTTCGGGTCAGTGACTGCAATTTTTGGTTGGGGTGTCACACTAACGAATGGAAAGAAAACATGTCAAATACACATGGGTACAATTCATCGAACATAAATTGAATGTTTTTGGAAATTGGATGCGAGTTGTACATTTGTTTTATTCTCTCAAAAGACCTATCAACTATTGTTTCTTAAAATACTCTGTTTTCTATAATGATAGGTAAATTCATTATAGAAAAAATCAAATATTTTTCTAATTATTTAGGAATTAGTTTTGTTAAATGTCTGGAAATACGCCGTAACAACAATATTTATTTTCCATTTACTAAGACTTCTATCTAATTCATTAGGTTGGATAAAAAAAACAGGATAGCAGTAAAATTAAAAAATTGGTTAGTGCCTATGCATTATTTTTTTAAACTGGTAACGGAAGAATACAAAAATGCATCGGAGTATCAAGGCGCAACAATACAATCCAGACATGGCAAGAAGTTGCACAGGTTTAGCATAAGGGCTGTTCTGAAGGAGTTATAGTACTGCAGTACTGTAGTATCGTTTTCCAAATCATAAATTATAAAATTCCATTCTTTATAATTGTTGGTTTTTCATTTAATTTAAGTAAATCCTTTGGTTGAATGTGCGGCCTAATCGAGAAAGATTTTCTACAAAATATTCGACACATACAAGGTCATACGAAAATTCAATCGACTTATTCCTTTAAATAGTTCTATCAAGCGTAAGCTACTTTATAACAATTAAGTGGCGATATTTTATTTTACACAGCTAATATTTCTTTTTTTCTTCCAGGTGAGGCAGGTGACCGGTATCAGAATAACGTTTCCCCTTCTAATGGTAAGGTTTTAGAGCATAATGTATTGTAATTATTAGTGCAATAAATGTCTATTTTCGTTCGTCTTGTCTTTATTTAAGTTTATAAAGGTAATTGATTAAAAACAGGAGATCAAGTTCTCATCCAGCCTCTATAAAGAGGTAATCCTTAATTGGGGAAAATTCTGTCGGTTGAGCGTGATCTTTGATAAATCACCTCCTGCGTAACCGTTGCCCATGAAACAGTACAATCTCTTCCATGTACTTAACTCTAGAACCGTCATGAATGGTAGTGGTACATTATTTTTAATTGATTAAAAAAACTTTTGACTTGGGCCCATTTTTTTTTTTAAACGAACTGAATAAATTTACTTGGGCCTATTGAAAGAAATACTTAAATATACATATATATATATATATATATATATATATATATATATATATATATATATATATATATATATATTAAAACCGTTGAAAAATCCCAACGAAAGGCCATTTAGTCTCCAAGCTAAAACAGAAATTGAAATGTTTTTTCTGTTTTAACTTGAAGACTAAATGGCTTTTCGTTGGGATTTTTCCACGGTTTTAACATTTATGTAAGGTCTCTTTTCAATTTTCAATATACACATATATATATATATATATATATATATATATATATATATATATATACATACATATATCTGTGAAATAATTTTATTTGAATTTTTTTTTAAATTAGCTGGATTTTAGATTGAGTTAATTGAATAAATAAAATTTCTAACATTACTTATAGTCAAATATTTAACAAAGTTGTTTGGTCATCAATATTAAGCAGAAATTCCATCTTTGTGTTCATTCGAAATTTCCACTGACAGATTTTTATTTTACGGCACTAAGGATAAACTACTTTTTGCAGTGAGCTCTAGAGTTTCTAATTCAAAACATTAGTAGCTCAAAGTTTCAAATTAAAAAAGTTTCGCCAAAGCTTGTAAATTCCTTTATTAAAAACATAAAATAAAATAAGGACCTTGAATTAAACGCCCGTATCAGCAAATAAAAAGATTATATGCTTCATATACAAATCAACAATAACATACAAATGGTTTATTGGGTTTTTTTTTATTTACTTAGTTTTATGGAAATTAATAATCAGGATATAACGATAATATCCAGAGATGAATAATAAGAAATCTTAACTATGGCATAGAATGAAACAAGTGCTGCTAGAAATGGAGATACGATGTTACTCAGTAACTTTTAACCATACTCAACTTTGCTTATCGCGAACCTTAATCAACTTCCAAGGGCTTGCCTTAGATCCTCTAATTTCCATTATCTTTATGGAAGTTTCATAGCAACGTGCCCCCTACAACGTAAATAATACGTAATATGAAATGTTACAGCTTTATTGACTTGCATATTTTTTCTCAAACGTGAGATTCATTATAAACTAAAACTAATTCTCATAATAAAAAATTCATTATTCCTTAAACCAAATTACAGAAATATTAATAAAGCTTCTTACCCCTCCTCGTCATTTGCAAATCGATGTCCACCCAAAAAACCCTTTAATTTATTGAAAATATGGTTAATCAATAGTGTCCAGTGGTTAGTCTCTAGGTCGGGAGAGTGGGGGGGGGGGCGTAATTCACTATATTCCATCCAGACAAGATCCTGAGTGTGGCGGACGGTGTGGAGTCTGGCATTGTCATGAAGGTGTGACCCACTACTAGTCAGTATTCCCCTACTTATGTCTTTATTTTTTTTATTAACCTTTTCAGTGTTTCTTAGTAAGCTGCTGGATTGATAGTGGTTGCTTGAGGCATAAAATCGACCAACAAGATCCATTCCCGGTCCCAAAAGACCGATATTATGATGTTCCTTTCTGAAAACTGGGCTTTGAACGTCCTACATTGCCTTTATAATGTTACTTTCTGTACGTCCCTCTTAAGTAGTATGATAATATCTATTATGCTCGAATAGAATTTTCACCCTAACCTAAATGACAAGATATATGATAGTTCACGAATGGCTTAAATAGTTTCTTAAAGAATTCAAAACGCCTTAATACAAAGACTTAAAAACCAATAAAAGACTTCAGAAAATGCTCTTTTCCAACTTAAATCCTATTAACAATACCTGCATTCATGAGATGACCATATCAATTATACAACACTGCTTCCTTCATTTCTTTTATCACACTTCAGAATATTACCCCTTTCCCACTTTCATGGGTCTCGATGCGGCCTTTACCGTTACATTCTTCTAGTCACACTATTTTATTCGAATTCGAATTCATTTTTATGTGGCCTTCCTCAAAGGTGTAGTAATGCAATTAGTAAGATTACAATTTGTCAGACTGATATACCAGAAACAATTACATGACCCGAAACAATGATTTCCAACAAATAAAAGTCCATCATGAAATATGTCATCGTGGCTAATTATCGTTTGGAATGATTATAGCAACATTGGCTGTTATATTTTTTTCTATTCAAGTGTATCAGACAAGTAGTATGGAGTTATTAATTTATGGACATTAACGAAACTTTATGACAATTAATTAAGATCTTGTTATGTAAAAAATAAGTAGTTTTAATAAAGCATTTCTGTTAATTTAATACTAGGTTGAATAATATAAATATGTACTAAATGAATATTGCATGCTTGAAGATAAAGGCGACGTGAGCTCAGCACGTTGCCTTATGTAATTTAAAAAATGACATGTTGAGAAAAATTAAAAAAGGGATTTTAGTTACCTGAAAATTTGAAGATCGCAGAAATTCATTTTTTTAGATCATTCCTATGGCGTTATTGTTTCCATCTACTCGGGAGTTTGTTGTCAGTATTCTAGACTTCTCTTGTGCCCTGCTCCGTCCACTTTATATAAATAGATCTTTATATTGAAGCCAACTTTTCGGAGTATTCTCATACTATATCAAGGCTGTCTTTACAAACCTACCGCCGGCATTATTTTGCCGAACACCCTCTACAAGGTCTGTCCCTGTAGTCCCAAAAGAGAACATGCTCGGATTACATGTTATGGTCAGGAACCAGCATTTTCTTCCGTGCTAAATCTATGGAAAATAATTCAGATACGAAAATTCCTTTTTGTTTTAATTGTAATGCTTTAAGGAAGGATGGAAAAATACCAGATAAAAAGCCTTAAGTTTCTAAAATAAAAATTGGAAAAGAAAATACTATATAATTTCGCCTATTCAGGCATGATAAGGACAGAAAGAAAATAGTAGTAGTATGATAATAATAGCAAAAAGGATAATAATAAAAATAAAGCACTCAAAAAGCGCCAAGACATCACCCAGATAAAACATCCCACCACCACATAGATATTTGTAAAGTAACAATATAAGTATAACAAACATTGAGGGTGTTAACAAGGCTTAGTTAATATGCCTTATGCCTTTGGATTGTCTAATTCGAGTTGCAGTAAATTTTCTCATTATTTTTTATTTTATTGGAAATCTGCCATTGATTACAACCATAATTTTGTAAGATCCACCTAATACTCTTATGGACAGTTCATGAGATCTATGGCTTAAAGAAAATTGAACAACTTTACTAACACATAGTGCTTATTAAAAAAAAAAAAAAAATATATATATAAGCTGTGAAAATATTAAAGCGTTTCTAGACACTCGGGCTAATTATGAAGCTCAGGAGGGTCCTGGAGATCTGAAACTTTGTTAATTGCAATTTCTTGCTCGGGCCTACAGATGAGTGAGGAGGCAGTCATTTATCGCTCTGGGCCTTTGCCCGCATTATCTGGAATAAAAAAAAATGTATATATCTCTGTAACACCCATCTCTAATATTATTACTATTTAATTAATTTAATAAGTTGAAAATAAATATATAAATAGCACCTATGTGTAGAATTAAGGGATGGTATTGCTAAAAATATTCATCTGGATTTTTAAACGTATTTGTCAAGAAATAATAGTTCTACCAATGATGAAATAAACTCTTCTTTCAAAAACTAAAATGATGTAGTTCAGTTTCAATAAAATGCCATTCGACCAAGTTATGGAACTAAGAAAAATCAGAAGATACCCTAGCGAGATGAAATAAAAAGAATTGGTTTTACAGAAAAATAATACATTATAGAAATATTCAGAAAATACATTAAGGGCCATGTAGTGAGAGTAGAGAAAAGAGTGAAATAGATGGACCTAAGAAAGAAGGAAAGGAAATTATTCAGGAAATGAAGAGAATATGGGCTGATACGAAAGCTAAGAAATGATGTAAGCACTATCCTTATATGCCCATAGACAAACTCTTCGGTATAAAATATAAAATTTTAATTCATAAGGGAACAGATTATTTAGTTCATAGTATAAAGTGTTGAGTTGCTAAATTATTAAATCTGTTAACAACCCAGGACGAACCCTGTGGGATCTACAGAGGGTCGCGGGGCTCACGCAGCTTCTATTAAGTGGGTGTCCTTAATTGTTCGAAAACCTAGCGGTTATCTGCGATTTCGGCCGAATTATCTCCTTGTTTATAAAAAGTAGCCATCTCTAGATCTACTGAACCTAAGGCCCTTCGTTGGTTTGTTCTGGTGCAGTTTTTTTTTTTTTAATTAATAAAAATAAGAAATTGTATGTAATTTCTCATAGCAGTTGGTTTTTAACATTAAAATCGACAAAACTTACTTGGAGCATACATACAAAATTGACTGGATGCTACAAATAACGATCACATTTTCTGAACTACACACATACCTTCGCTTAATTTACAAAACAAGCGACTCATCTATTCACATAGGCAGAACTTTTTCCTTAGAAAAAAATCCCTTCGCACTTGGAATATAAATTTTTCTCTCACTCCTCTCGAAGTAGGTATTCCAAGTATATTACGTACAACGCAGCGGTTTGCGTCATTTAAACAAATATAACGGAACTTGAATACTAAGATAACAATAGAAACGGATCTCCATGTTGTGAAGCCTTGAAATATAAAATAGAAAAATAACAAGGCAGCCACCTTTTTACAATTCCAGAAATATCCTCAAACCTGGCAAATGATTCCTGCCATATGAAAAATTCTTGGCAATTGTTTTTCCATTTTAACGTAAATAGTTATTTTACAGAGAAAATAAAAACCTCTTTTCAGTAGAGGATCCAATTATGTTATGTTCGGGAGTGTATCTCGACTTTTATTTTTGTCTTAAATTCCATTTCTCCCATCCTAATGTAGTTCGTTATTAACTATCTTACAGGTCCGTGACGAACCCTTAATTTATTAAAATATCGGTACATTTCACTTATTTTGGCATTAAAAAAATTATATCTGTCAAAACAATACCGCCTAAGTATACTTTAGGCGGTTTTTGGTACTGTACACTGTAGTTTTTAGTAGGTACACTGTAGAGTTGGCTATTTACAATATATTTTTTATCTATACTATTTCGGAGCTATTACTAAAAAGATTGAAGAGAAGTATCAAAAATTCATACTCTGCCATGTTGCTGACCTTAATACGTCCGTTACCGTTACTAACTCATTTTCACCAAAAGTTGTAGATAGGCGGTATTGTTTTGACAGCGACAATATAATACATCCTAAGAAATCGGATGATATATTTTAAAACCGACTTATAAGATTTATTTTCAATAGGGTTTTGAATAAACATTGTTCAGTAGTTTTGATTTAGCGGAATATATCGGTGCATATTGATTTAAGTTCAAATCTCTCTCTCTTTTATATAATATAAATAAATCCAACGTGTGATAAATTTAGAAATATAATATACAATACAAATTGGTTATAAAAAGTAGAATTTGCCTCAAGAAGAACACCAAGAACGTGTTTTAAGAAAGAAAAGTAGATGATTAAAGTATGCAATGGTACAATGGCAGTTCGAGTGATTAGAATAATTATACAATTGTAACAATGGTGGCAGTTCCGTCTCGGACAGGATGTAACCCATCCCTAGTTGATGCAAAAAAAAAAATGTTTTTAACGAAAAACTAATAATGGAGACTATCATTTATGCCATAATGAAGCGAAGTGATTTTAGAATGAGATTAGAATTAATGTTATCATTATTCGTAATAATGATGCCTAAAACAATATTACAAAATTTAATCTCTGTTAAGCAATTTAAAATTAATGAAGAATGATCGAGGTGAATATACACAAAATTAGCGCAATAGGCCTTCTTAGCGGTTTATACGTAAATATACATATTTGAAAGATATTAAAAATAATGTCGCAAATAACGAAGAAAAAATTGTAAAAGATTAATTCATTTTTTCTGATACGACTTGTTTTACTTATGTTTTGAACAGTTTTATACACTTTTAAGTCCTATCACATACATGAAAAAATGTATGTAAATATTATGACTTGTTAATTTTTACATTATAGCATGCATAAACATATATGCTTCTTAGCTAACTCAACTTATCATTCTTATCATTTTGTTTGTATGATGAACTCTATTTTTTCCTTTATTTTACAATAACATATATAAGAGAGATTAAATTCGACATTAATAAGTGTGTTCTGCGGATCACTCTTCAAGTTTTTTATCACTAATAGCTTTTATCGAATATCAAGTGACAAAAATGACGTGAAGACTCATCTTTTATGTACCTCTAGAAGACTTCATTCTCCATATCGCTACAAATGTTACTCCATTTCTTCACCGTGGTTGCTGAAGAGAGAAAAGTGGGTCGCTCCTAAATTTAGTGGAATCCTGACTGGCCCGCCAGCTAATTAGGAAGCATTCCTATTGTGAGCTCTATCGCTTTGGCTCCTCTCTCACTTCCCCTCTTATCTTTCTGCCTCATTTAATCCATTCACCGTTTCCATTATTAATAGGATATTTATTTTATCTTCTATTTTCGATATTACATTGTACAAGTATTCCAATGAATATTGCCAAGGGGCTCGTGACCTATGTAAAACATGAAGTGATTAATACGAACCAACTTTTTAAATATTAAATTAAATTAAAAAACAGCACCATCCCATAGAGGTATATAGGTAGAGACTATATTTTTCTTAGACAACAGTTGTGTTTTGTCCTAGACTTCCCCCGATTGAGGTTACCCACTTTATAGAGGTTGGGGGAGCCCTAGGAGGGTATCAAGATCCCCGAATAATACCCAGGCAGTTAACTTAAAAATAAATTATCTGCCGTAGCCGGCTTTGAACCATGAACTTTTGGCATGGCAACTCTTTGAGCTATCCCTCTCCCATCAATATAGCTCATTATAATTATATAACAATTTCTAGTATCTAAAACTAAACTCCTTCCATCTAATTAATGTTCAGAAAATACAATGTACAATCCTCTCTTAAAATGCACCTGGTGCAGTAAAAGAGAAACCCTGTATCATTATTAATATTAATATGTTATTTTTCAAATATTAATAAAAGCCAAAGGGGTTAAGAAAGAAAAAAAAACTAAACTTGTTGAAAGTGTAAGTCATTTCAATCAGTAAAAAGGATTAAACAAAGTTATTTCATGCATTTTCATCGGGACTTTGATTCTATCATATTTTCCGTTAGTTATGATTTTTAGCAGAACTAATCAACGCATATTTATTTCAGTTTGAATATATCTTTGTTATACTATAAACAGATTCCAACATGTCTCTGTAGATATAAAAATATTAAATATTGGTGTTTTTATAACAATCTGAATAGGAAATACCCTTGTTGAGTTAGGTTTACCTTCGGTTTTGTCCGGGAATGCATGTAAATTAATGTGAATTATTTTATAAATATTTTATCATACTCGGAACAACCTACCGAAGGGCCTAAAAATGTATGTCTCCAACCAATCATTAATGATATTTGCGATATTTTATACCTAAGAATATCATTAAATATGGTATTATTTCATGTATATCAATATCACTGGCCCAATAAAAATTTAACTTTTTTATATTCATCACTAAAATTACTTTTTTTTAAATGCATTTACTGAAATTCATAACTGTATTAAATAATACAGCGATATTAAGAATAATTAATAATGACAAGTTAGTAAAGGCAAGTAGAGAAAATACCCACTGGAAGTGCTCAAATAACAGATTTAAGTTAGGAGGTCACTTTTCAGACGCCCTCTTCAATCTTCATTCAGACGCCTCGGAGGATTATCGGGAATTGAAAAGGTAACAAACTAGGGGGTTTGAGTGGGAATAAAGTTTGTAATGAAAGGATGGATGGCGAGAAATATAAAATTAATTTGTACGAATTTATATCTACAGCCCCTGTGAATAAGTGGCTAAGTCGGATTTTGTCCAGAGAGAGTTAACAGCTTTCAGATAACCGGAATCGTATCATTCTCGTAGTTCTTGGCTTTAAATAGAGTTGTAATATAAACAATAACTCCTTTTCAAGGCAATACCTTACTTAGCCTCTTATTCAATAAGAAAATAACTCGATTCCGCTTACTTAAGTACAAGAAACTCATTTTGAAGAAAATTAGGCTTAACCACTATTTCACCGGGGCTGTAGATATGTATATATATATGTATATATCTCAATAAAGAACATAATAAAACGAGGATTAAAATTTTTTGGACAAATCAACAGATTCTTCCAAACAAGACTTACCAATATAATGGTTAGTTATAAAAAGTCAAGCCAAGCTAACAAAGTAATACTAAATTTAGAAAAAGGGAAAACAAAGTTAAGTTACTAACAAAAAATGGTTGGAAAAGTGAATAGTGGAAAAGGTAGAAAAGTAGATAGTCATGTCAATCCTAAGAAGGGTGCATTGAAAAGACCAGGAACAAAATGGATTGAAGAGAGAAAAATAAAGAATGGATTAAAGATGAAGGAAGTTTGGAAAAAAATATACATTCCAATTATCTTTTTAATTATTTTTTTAAAATAAGTGTAAATTTTACCTAGATAGTTAGAAAAAAATCTCCGGGGGCTCCGAGACTATAAGGTTTGACTCGTAAAACTCTCTGTTATACCGCACATAAATTTTAGCTAGCTGGCTCAATATGGACCAAGTTTTATGTAGAGTCTTCCTCCTTTGTTCGCTAACTTCATTAATACACCCCTCCAGTCTCAACTTAGTCAGTTGATCGCAAGTTTTCCAATCTGTTCAATAAATTAGCTTTGAACAGTGGCTAACGCTTAATATGTTGCTAAATTGTTTACTTATTATTACTTTGAAGAAGATCTATTAAAATTTAATTAACGGGAGGTTTTTTCAGGCTGCTTGTAATGCTATGCTTACCAAGAGTCTATTTTTGCTACTGAATTTTAAACCAACATAAATTTGTATTTAAAATATTCTAAATTACAGTCCTTTCAAATCATCGCAATAGAAAAAGGGGCACGTGCAATAATCCGCTAACCTTCTATCCCGAGTAAATTTGCCGGCTGTGAATTCAATTTAAGCATTTCACAAAATACTATTAATTAAAGCTAGGAACGAAAAGAAAAAAATTCCACAAATAGTAAAATACGAAGGGAATAGGAAATGATAAATTTATAATGTAAAATTAAAAAAAAAAAACAATTACAAAAAAATCATATATGAAATTAACCTAATGTTAGTAACTAAACCTAGTATGATATAATAAATACTTTTTAAAATTTATAGAAAAAGAAAAATGCATTAAACTCCAATATAAAATTATGTATTTACAAAAGAAATTAAATTAAATTTATTTCTAAGGATAAGTCTTCAAAAAAATATCATTGGTCTTTGATTGACTGTTGTTGCTTGTTCGTTAAACGTCACTTTATGCTGCTATGGCTAATCGGACAACGCTACATTGGGAACTCTAAATTTTGCCTATCCAGTTTTAATTGGGATAGTGATTTTTAACGAGTACTTACCATCGCACAGGCTCGGGACCCCCATTTAATATCCCATCCGAAGGACTGTTTGATTGACTGGGTTTTTGTAGTAGAGAAGTGTTGAGTCGATGCGTCAATAATATGATGATTGTGAGATACATCTAAATACAGTGTCTCTTACCGGTAAGTCCAAGTGATGTAAAAACTAGCAGTTTTCTATAGTGATATGCAACTGCGTCGAAGTTGGTGAGAGTAGCGACAAAAATCACATGTTAAGCAACGAACTTCTTGTGAGACAACTGACTTGAGGCCCACTTGTTTTGGTTTTTACTAGTATCACTCAATAGTCATCATTCAATAGTCATATTATAACACATTGTTTGGATACAAGCTGAATATTATTGTAAATTACTGCCTGAATTCTTTTTCTCCGTTCAATCCACTGTATATGTGTGAGAAATATAAAAAAAATATCTGGCTTTTAATTAATAACCTAAAAAACATTGGAATTAAAAAAAAAATATTGATACCATACAATCGTAATTTTGATAAATTTCCCAATCATAAACTGTTATCTATATAACGGGAGTAAAATAGCATAGTGAATGTTATAAACAGCCGGGTGACCAATGAGGTTTTTGTGTGAAATGGATTTGCCACTGCCTCAACCATTTAATTTATTTTATTGTATTCAATAGTTATTACTGGACCAACATTAATTAATATTCATTTGTTAGTTTATTATTGCATAGTTTTTAGTTTTTATTTATTTGTATTACAGTGGCAAATCCATGCGTAACCTGCCCCCAGCCGTTGATAACCAAAAATGTACGATTCTAAAAAATTGTAAAATTCACACTGTTCATCACACAAAAATTGAGAATTGTTAATAATACAAAAATAAAGAGTTTTATTTGAAGCATAGCTCTTTAAATCTATTCCATCTCAACCTCAAGATAAGAGATTCAAATTCATAAAACATGACCTTGCACATCAGACAAGCAAATTACTTCAAGCAAACCACTGCTCGCCACATGCTAATTCCAGACCTCACTGTTGACTTAGCCTCCTTATTATTCAATGAGAGCAGCAAACTAACACAGTTCAGAACAAACTAAGATATATTTTTATTAGAAATGATTAAATTAAAAGGTATATTACTAAAAATATTTTAATATTAATGGTTTACGGTACTGGACTTGAATTTTATTTTATTTTGTTTTATAGATATAAAAAACCCTTTTTTTGTCCAAGTTATCTTTTATTTATAATTTCTTTAACATGTAGACGTTTCGACCCATGTGGTCATTCTCAATACATGTTTTTATCATCATTCAGTTAGCTGAATTCAATCCGCAAAAAAACATCTATAGAACATTATTCAACTGGTCCCTGTTGCAGATCAATTCCTTCCTGAACTGTTTGATATGATCTTCTACTTTATTCTGTGTCATTTTCATAAGGTGCTTAGGGTTTCACCTGTAGTTCATTTAATATTAATGGTTTACGGTACTGGACTTGAATTTTATTTTATTTTGTTTTATAGATATAAAAACCCTTTTTTTGTCCAAGTTATCTTTTATTTATAATTTCTTTAACATGTAGACGTTTCGACCCATGTGGTCATTCTCAATACATGTTTTTATCATCATTCAGTTAGCTGAATTCAATCCGCAAAAAAATATATCTATAAAACAAAATAAAATAAAAATATTTTCTAAAACGGGATTATTTAATACTATTATAACTTTATTTAGTAAATGTTATCGTTTCTATTGGTCTTGAAAAAATATGATCAAAGCAAAAATATTTTGGTTAATTATTAATTATTATTTAATTAATTAATAAATAGTTATTATATAAATGGAGAAGACAATATCTAGGGTGAACGTCAATGAAATAATTCTTTAACCCATTAGAGACCAATTGCACACTGTGTGCAATTATCAGTAATTCTGAGTAAACTAGCCGTCGAAAAAAGATTTTTCTTAAACTAATGAAATCTGTAAAGTACAGGAAAACAAAAAAAAAAAATTTTTGGCATTGCTTTTACTATGTCCCAAGAAATCTAAATCTTTTACTAAAGTTTTCTTAGTAAAAAATCTTTACTACTTTTAAAAAATTGTCTTTGTATTATATTCTGTTCTTTATTATTGAAAGCAAAATAAAGATTTTATATGATTAAACTATTTTTGAAATAAATTTATATACATTTTTAATGATATATTTTCATTTTACCTTACATTGCACACACAATGTTCAATCCGCTCCTCGCAATGAAAGTTTTCCGAGGAGCGAGTTGTACCCTCGGTGTGCAATAATCTTATTTATGTGAATTCACTTATGGATGATTTCCATAGTAAACATTTTTTTAAATTAAAAATGAACAACATAAAGTACAAAAATTGGCTCCTCAAACATAAACAATTGGAATAAAATCAAAATAATCTATAAAAATGAAACTGCTGGAATAAGCATTATTTATAAATAATTATTTCTACTTATGAATCTTGTTTTTTCTATTAGTATAATTTGTATACTTATAGGATTTGTAAGGTTTTTTTTTTTAATTTCTTAAGTTATCGTTGATTGCAATAATAATTTTAAACAATATTAAATCAGAAAAGTATTAATTTATTAATTCAATTATTACCAAATTTACAGTAGAATGCAAAACTGTAGGTTAAAGATTTTTATTACTAACATATTCCTATTGTTATATGTTATATCAACTACTTCCTTAAAACTATTCCCCATAATCCAATCCTCTTTCTGAACAATAATCCCATCAAATTCTACCCAACTGTCAAAAACCTTGGAATTACTTTTGACCAAACCCTTTCCTGGAAAAACCATATCTCTGAAATTTCTCGTCGTACCTTCTCCACGTTAAAGCGTCTCAATTACCTTCGTCACCTGTTCCCTTTTGAAATCCGTAAACTCCTAGTTTCTTCCTTAATTTTCCCCCATTTTGACTATTGTTGTACAGTGTATGGGGGTATCTCTGGAGATCTCGAAGCGAAATTAAAACGGTTGCTTAATTGCCTCGTTCGATTCATCTTTGGGATCCCGAGAGATGCTCCGGTGACCCGATATTACGAAGAATTGAAATGGCTCTACCCTTCCTACCGCCGTTAGTACGTCCAAGAATCTTTCCTTTACCAAGTTATCCAATCCCGCCGACCATCTTACATTTTCGATCTCCTTCAATTCAAAACCACAGTCCTCTCCCGCAACACCCGTTCTCGGCTCTCTGATCTATATACATCATCCCACCGAACTGCAGCTTTTGACAGAGCTTTCCTTATCCGATACTCCTCCCTTTGGAACTCTATAACTTCTTCCATTCGTCGTTCCAATAACCTTCCAACCTTCAAATCCCGTATATTCCAGCTCCTATTATCCCTACGATTCTCAAAAAAATCGAAAATAGTAGGGGATCAGTTTTGACTTAATGTTCTCTTTATTCGATGAATGAATGATGTTTTTTGATGTACATTTGTGTGTGTTTTTTTTTTGTATTCATATATATGAGTGCGTGGAATTTAAACCACGTACATATGTATTTTTATTGTCATATAGATAGATATAAAAAAAGACAAAAAGGGATTAAATGTAAATCTCGGATAATATTGTTTAATTTTTCTTCACTTTTTTCTTTTTTGTTTTTTCCTTGGCATAAATTTGATATATATGTGACCATAAATTTGTTTCTCTTATATAATTATTGTAAACTTATTTTAATTTTTTCTCTTTCTTTTCTTCTAATATGATTTTAAAATACTATTATTGTAGGTAATTCACATTTTTTATTTGTTCATTTTTTTATTCGTTCTCACTTATTAAATTAATTGTAATAATTAATTAAGTGTAATTATTTTACACTCTAAGACATAATAGCTTACAATGCCTGTATTGTTATTCTAGAGGGACTCGTCCCAGAATAAATAAAGACATTATTATTTTTATTATTATTATATTGGTCTGACATATCTGCGATGTATATAACGATTGTTGACAGGCTTTTATTGTGTTGTGTGATTTCATTTAATTTTACAATTGCAAGAAATCCACTTATCTGTTTAATTATTTAAAAAACGTTTAACAAGTGGAATGAATGGAATGTATTTACTTTTAGGAATGTTTTCAAACTTTAAAAAATAATAAATTTTGCTGTGTATGTATTTTACTTTATGTTTCACTTTTCTTTCTTTGTATTATAATGTAAAATATAATATTGAGTTTGGTTCGGATAATCAATATTCACTTTAAAAAAAAGGAAAATGCTAAAGAATTACCCTGGTTGAATAAAAATAAGTCTTTAGTTTATTCTGTAGCAATAAGAGCAATTTACCCAAAAAATACCATCAATGAAAATATGTACGCACATAGCAAGACTTCAATGTTGTGAAACAAAGAAAGTTGTAATGTATATATTGAGACATGTTTGAAAAATTCTTAATAAAAAACCTTAAGACAAATCAACATAAAAAATGTCGGTATTGAGCTAATTCATCATCATTTGAATAGGATGAAAATTATAAAAATATTATGAGAACTATTATGAGGACTTTTTTAAAATGATTTTACATTGCGATTTATTTCGCTGATGTCGACATACTTTCTTACAATCCAGTTAACAATTTCCTCGCCGAATCATGAACACTAATGACATTTCCTCCCAGGCGAGGGAGGCTTATGAACCGTTAATTAGCACTCAGGGATCTTCCTTTTCCTTTGCTATTTTAAAAAGCGCTTGTATTTTTTATGTGAATACTTTGCACAAAAGAACTTGAAATGTTTATTAACTTCTGTATATTATTGAAAACAATCGTGAATGATGATTTTTATTTGTTTATTGTATTTTTTTCTAGTATACATGATGAAATTTCTAATGTTATTGCGAGTGTTAGACGTAAAAAACATAGTATATGTAAACTTGTTTGATAGACGTAAAAAATTGAAGCTTCCGATCTTTCGCTCAGCAAAATAGTTCATGTATTGATTCTGAAATGACTCTAGGAAGAACCTTTATTCAAGTTTAATTAAAATTTTCTTACCAGTCAACCCTAATTTAAAGAAGTTGTTTTTCGACTATGTCGCAACCTATATCGGTAGATTTCACTATCCTAAACGATCAGCGTACAATGTAGAAGACTAATAAATTCTTATCGAATATCATGCTATATAATATACAATAATATTGAAATATTAGTGCCGACAGATAATATTTTACACATGGTTGCCATAAAAAGAAACTTGCAGAGTAAGTGAAGCAACTTTATAAACTTAAAAAGCCAAGGTTTGCCGTTAGTCATCTCGACATATGTCTCCATTCCGGAGACATATAATAAAAAATACTTGGACCTAACTTTAAATAGCTTACATTTTAGTACAAATACTAAAAGTCACATGAAAATGCGAGTATTATTGCAGGATTTATGAATATTAAAAATTAATTTTTCTAGCCTCGTCCTTATCTTATGTCCGGGTAGGTGCATTATCCAGTAGGCGAAAAAAAGATAAATAAATACTTTAATCAGAAACAAGTTTCTTTAGAATAAAACTGGTCCATGGTCGACAGACAAATTATCCATTGTCCAGTGTTTTTATGAAATTTTAATAAATTTTAACATATGTATATATATATATTTATATATATATATATATATATATATATATATATATATATATATATATATATATATATATTGTTTAATAAGCACGTTCATTCATACTAGTCTATGGACAATAGTTTCTTAGAATAAAAAACAGAAGCCAGTTAATTAATTAAATTAAAATAAATTATGAATTGACTCCTAATAAAAATTGAAATAATAAGAAGGGCTGAAAAGAATAGTCTAGTTAAAATTGTATAAACATTAGTTCAGTAGTTTTCTTCGTTAATGATTACTAATGAAAAAAATGGCTCTTTTTTTATTTTAATATTATGATCAAAATATAGTATTAATTATTTATATATTTTTAATTATCGATCGCATAAGGTTAGGTTGTTATATTACAATAATTATCAAGTTCATATTACGCTATAAGATGAGAAGATTTACTAAGTTGATTTTTTTTAATTCCTATAATGCTTTATTTTCTGAGAATACAGCCAAAACATTTTACTATAAATAGCTAACAATCAGATAAAATAATTAATACGATGTGACGTATTATGTTCTGAATCTTTTGGCAAGTGTATAGGAGTCGTTGAGACCTTCTAATAATAGTATTTAATCTTCAAAACAATGCTCAAAAACCATCATTTATACTTCATATCATCCTTATTATTGTTACGGGCTACTGGGTACTAAAAATGAATTAAACAATTTCTTAATTAAAGATACTAATATTTATTAACAAAATGATAAAAAGGATACAATTAAACTATTAACAATTAAATTATTAAACTAAGATTAATTTATAATAACAATATTCTAAATATTTATTATAACCTAGGCCTATTTAATTATTACAACAATATAAGATATTACTAATTCTAGATAATTTAACTAGTTACAATAGTTTGTATGAATATTATAAAATTACGCTACCAATTATTAACTACTATTTAACACTTACAGTTCACTAGTCCACGGACCGTAATATTCCCCAAGTATGACAAACTGACACACAGTAACAAACAGAAACAGTTTATTACACTCGCGAGACTATCACAGTTCACTGATACACTTATTACACTGGCCGGTTCAACAATGACTAGTTTATCACACTGACACTCACTTATTACACTGACACGCACTTATTACGAGATCATCACAGTGCCGCCTGGTCTACTCTCAGACTAAGACTGACTGGCTCGAGGTGAGGAAAGTATTTAAATAGGCAAGGCCGAACATTCTAGAGCACGGAGGGGCCAGACAATTCTGGACTCTTCTTAATCCTTTTCCGACAAAAGGAGACGATCTAGAACGGTGCTAATCCTATTTTAACTTCTCCCGCCGACGGATTTAAGCCGCTAATCCCCTTGCTTCCGTCCTCCTGCCGGCGACCGTAACATTATTAATTTTAAATATATGAGTACACACTTATTGTATTTTTCCATATTTTATAATGAGATATAAGTTTTTTTATACAAGTATCTAGACAAATATAAAAGGATGCGTATGGATTAGGAATGATACCTCGGTATGAATGCAATGTTGGAATGAAGAATGTTTCCGCTACATTGATGTTAGATTGGAATGTGAAGAGTATGCATGAGGAATCTACATTTGTTTCAGAAAATTTTACTTTTTCTGATTTTGTTTATTCCTTCGGGATATTATCTGAAATTCCCGGTATAGAACGGAACATTTTTTTTTAACTCATCTATTATCGATACGAAAAACATAATTAAGTTCTATGTTATTGTTCAATATGTAATAATGTTTTATTTAGTTTAAATGGTAAGTTTTAGGGATTTTTTTCTAACGTTACAAATAAATTAACTAGTGAAATTGTTATCCCTGTTTTGTTATACCATGATCAAGAAAAAATAGTTAATTGAATAGATGAAACTATGTTGAAGTTTATAAACAGACTTCTTAAGACACCTTGATCCATAAGGTTTTTTTTTTTTCTATATACGTAGAAAAACGAACAATTAATTCAAGTCAAATCTCAAATTATTTTTATTTAGTGTCGCAGTTAGATTTTAAACAATCTTGAGTTCAGCAATCTTGAGACAAAAAAGTTTAATTACTAAAACTTAATTTTAAACATTTCATTTTATTTTTTTTATTAATTGTTATAATTTTAAATATTTTTATTTTGAAGAGAAAAGACATTTCCAGAAGAAAAGATATGTTCGAATCCCGGCCCTGGACATGGCTTTTCTCTTCAAAACAGAAATATTTAATTTGAAACAAATCAATACACTCGTAATATTTTATTTGTATAAAGCTGCTAAATATTTATGTTCTTGAAAAATGCATAATGATCAGCAATAACGGTACTATTAGAAAAGAGTACTCCGATGGCATCTTTTAAAAAACTTAAAAACTTAGTGAATCACATATACAATAATACTCGTGGTTTTCGAGTTTCAGTCTGTTCTTTAAACTTATTAAACAACGAATCGTAAGTATATCTTATGTATTTACATCTTATACGTGTCAACCTATATTTATATTACTGTATTTATTTAATGTATTCACTAAAAGTTAATTTTTTTCATTGTTAGGACATGAGTATGAGACCAACATAGTCTCGAAACATCGCCAAGAGAAGTTTAAAGAACTGACTGAAACAGGAGAACCAGCAATTTATTGTCTATAACAGTCAAGAAAAGTAGAAACCGATGTTTGTGTGTGTATGTATATATATATATATATATATATATATATATATATATATATATATATATATATATATATATATATATATATATATATACCAATTTTCTTAACTGTTATTCTATTGTCTATATAATAAAAATGAATCGCCAAATGTCTTACTAACCGCAAAACTCGAGAACGGCTCGACCAATTCGGCTAATTTTTGTTATCATATTTTTGATAAGGCGTAAAGAAGGTTCTTATGGAGAGAAAACCCGTAAAAATGACGAGGGAAACCTTCGGTGGTCGAAAAACCTCGAAATTTTTGGAGTTATTACAGTGTTTAGCCTGTTTCTCCTAATCTAGGCCTTTTTGAAAAAAAACAACAACATAGCTAACCATTTTTAAAGTAGATTAAATTTTCTACAATTTGAGCCCAACCGCAGCTCTGTAGGTCTAGCAAAGAAGGTTCTTATGGAGAGAAAAAACGTAAAAATTACGAGTTAAATAAATAAAAACAACACTTTTCTTGATCCCATAAAAAAAATAATAGTTCATGATGCAATAACAAATTATTGAGTATTGGTTTAAATTTTATTTACTTTACCACCCGACAATTTTCATCATTGCTCAACCATGTCCTCATCAATCGAGTACAGTATGATAAAGTTATAGCATTTCCTTCAATAGTACCACCATTTCCTCATCAAATTCATAAAGTTTATGTTTATAAGTTAACATAAAAAGATTACATTAGAATAAATGATCTTTTTATGCGTTGAAATTCTATTGAAATTCTATAGAAATCATTATTCATAAAAAAAAAAAAATCACCTTAAAATTAATTAAATTAAAAGAATTACCTGAACATATGGTATTTCCGCCAGATCTCGAAATTCTTCTTTGTTATCTTGAAAAATTACTTCTTATACTATAGAGGTTTTGGACATTTACTGAGTTAACTCTATTTTTTTTTCTTATTTCGTGCGATTTCCTAGCAACTGTTTGAATTGTTTTAGTATTATGTGATTAAATTTTATCATGAAATATAAATTAGGCATATTAAAAGCAATTAGCTTTTCGTGATTTCCTAGCAACTCTTTGATTTTTTTAATTTTTTGTGATTGTGTTTTATCTCGAATTATAAAATAGGTATATTAAAAGCAATAAGCTTTTTGTCGTTGTGATTGAGCTTTCATATAAATATACTTAAACATAAGGCCAAATATATCATAAAGCAGATTCGCTGTTGCCGATGACAGATCATTAATCAGAGCTTACAAAACTCCTGTAGGAAAACATGCGAGATGTTTCAATGCACCAACAAACGATGAAGTTGCCATTGTAATGGTTGGACAAAATTTGGAAGCCCTTTGTTTTAGGGTAATAGGGCAGAAAAACGTCTGCCGAGACAGCTAGTAGATAATAAATACTTGTCTCGCATCTCTCTTACCTACAAGTAACTTAATTTCTTTTATCATGTATTAAATTTAAATTTTAAGCAATCAAATTGATTTCTCCATTTTATAGTTTTTAATAAATATACCTACTTACTTTCGTTCAACATTAATAATAAAATATTCAGATCATATTTTTACTGAATAACTTCAAACGAGCTGCTACATGCCTTCACAATTGATGTTTATTTCCGACCTTCAGTCCCCGAATGGTTCTATTTCCCTAAGAGTTTCTTTTGACGATACTTCCACGATCCACCCAGTAGGTTTTTTACTTTACGGACGGATGCCCTATATATTCACTCGTGCTCAGACATCGAAGAACAAGAACTAACTCGGAAAGTTACTCTGGAAAGGAAACTCAATAAGGAGTTTGTGCAGGTGGAATTTGAAAGGAGAGCATCTTGGCGAATAACTTAGCTCTTCTAACAATCCAGGTAGGTTGTTGGTTAAGGCCGGAGCAGATATTGGTTAAATAACCGATAACCAAATCAGCTTTCCATCCTGTAATTTATACTGCTATGTCAATACCATCCCATGATTATCAGGCGTCTTCAAATTCAGGAAATTTATTCACTAATATCAATATACTGCATTATTAATTCAGAAGATTCATTAAACTAGAATATAAGAGATACCATTAAATGTGTTTATTTCTTGTTGAGTTTCAAGTGGAAGCAACAAATTTTTTATTAATTTGTATCTCAATTCCTGTTTATTACTTGTTATATCAATATCAAATTAAAAATACTATTATTATTTAACTAATATTAGTTTGCCAATTACAATGTAAATTTTAAAACTTAAATTAAATGGATGGAGTTCAAGAAATTATTCCACTGGGTAGACCATTTACTAGACAAACGCTCTAAGCTCTCAATTAATTACAAAAGACTCATATAGTTGACAATCATTAGATCCATCTGGACTTATGGAATAGAGCTTTGGGGCTCCACTAAACTATCGAATTCCTCTCGTATCCTTCGTAAAATCCTCAATGCTTTTTACTTGTTACTAACAAAGTAATCCATATTGGTCTTAATGTCCCATTTGTTGCTGATCTGGTCCGAATCCGATATCAATCTTTTCATGACAAACTTCATTCCCACTCAAACCCACTTGTTTCAAACCTAGCAACCTCTTCAATTCCTGATAATCCTCAGAGGCGTCTGAAAAGACGAAGGCCTCGTGATCTACTAAGTTGTACTTGCTGGGTAGTTTCTCTACTTGTCATTTCATGTCAATGGATACATTAATTTTATTTACTTAGTTGTAGGGAAGGTTGCCATAGGGTGTGTGTTGTAAGTGTCCTTATCTTAAGAGTATGTGTTTAGTTTAATTTTATGGTGTGTATGCAAAGTGCACTGTGCAAGCTGTGTAACCCGTGGGGTCGTTATTCCCCAAGTAACTGCATGCAACAGTTACCCCTTGCAGTTATATTCTAAATAATTAAAAAATTAATTTTTATTGGTTACAAAAACTTAATAATCCTGCTACGCATTATTACATATTTATCGAATTTCCGATGCTATCGTATAAAAATATTAAATCCTATCTTAGCAACTTCTTAACTGCAGTGGCACCGGTTTGAACCCGGAGGGTCAGGAATTTATTTCTCAAGAAATATATACCAGGAATTTAAGGAATAAATAAATATTTTTGGACTCCAAATATGAATCTCTATATTCCTATTTTCTTTAAAAATGTTTATAAACCGTATTCCGTTCGCTTTAATCAGAGTATACCAAAATAAAAAGTGAAAATTATTTATTTTAATTTACCTGTTTTAAAGCAATTAAAGTAAAACTAATATTTGAGATGAAAATAGTTGACTGGATGATCTAATGTAAAGTTGGTAGTTGGGGGGTGCAGTCAGAAAGAACACTGAATAAGTAATAAACTTATAATTATGTGCCGACACATAATTATAACGTCGGCACATAATTATAAGTTTATTACTTATTCAGTGTTCTTTCTGACTGCACCCCCCAACTATCACCTTTACATTAAAACTAATATTATTTCTCGGGAGATGGAAATAGAGTGAGAGATGCATTATTTACAAGCAGTGCGGCCCAAATACAAAACTTTGCTACATACACAGCTTACTAAACAATCTGTAATTAGACAAAATATAAATTTGTTTCAATTATTTACGTTTTACACGTGCTTCTTCCCATTTTGTTCTCTATAAAGCTTACCATCATCCCGATTCATTCCATTTTTCTTTTTTTCTGTCATCCTCGATCACATCATGATTCAAAACTTTTTTTTTTTTTGTTTAAACACTTTATTCAGACATTACAATCTACCACATGTGGGCAATAAGTAATGGTGCTATGAAGCTATTCCATAACAAAACAAAAAAAGTGGTATAAACAAAATAAAATAAGTCTAGATAAAAATAATAAAAATAAAAATAAATAAAATAATGTACACATTCAAACCCTATTTACAATTTGCCTGGGTCCCCGAACTAAGCTTCTTCCTCAGGAACGAGGGCAAAGCAGGAGTTCAGAAGGCCCTTGCCCCCTTTTTCCAGCCGCGTCACTGGAATAAACTCCAATGGAAGCTGGTATGATTCCAAACTATGATTTAAAAGCGAATAAAAAAAAGGGGGGTTAAAATATATCAGGTTTGAGGTAAGCGCATCTCAACACAGAAACAGAGTTCAGAAACAATATGAAATAAATGTAAAAATGGCAATAAGTAATAACAATAAGAAAAAAACGAGCATATATAAAACAGTAATAGTCGTTAAAGTATTTTTGATGATATAAAACTGTTCTCAGTAATCAATCAACAAAAAGAGGCAAAAGTATTCGTTCACAAAATTACTTTATATTAAATTTAAATGTATATTAAAACATCTATTATTTTTTTTAAAGAAAGCACATTTTCATTAAATAATTTATCATTAATTCATCATAAATCTCCATCAACAAGGCTAGGCAATTTATTTGATCATAGTCAACGTCCTACTGAATTCTTGACATATCTTATACATGATTTACTTTCAACTATTCGTATCCAACACCTTTTTTTTTCCTAAGTAAAATTAGAAATCCTAAGAACTTGTTAATATTCAAAAGTGGCAAAGATATTCTCTTTAAGAAAAAAGTCTTACCACCAACATATTTACGTTAACAGCGATCCATAAAATTGCCATTTCTCCCTTTATTTTATTCCTTTACACCTGCTATCATATTACTATTCTTATTCATTTTATACACCTTATGTTGATTTAATCGTGCACTTTTTGTTCATTATGCTTTTTGATCAATTGAAATGTTCACGGTAAGATTTGTACAAACCATTTAATGGCATATTATTTGTTCGATTCCTTAAATAACATTTTGTTTGATTATTAGAATCGACATTAGGTCCGTTAATAAAATTATATACACCTAGACAATATCCTGTTTTGTGTGTGCCATTCTCGGAATGGAGTGGACCAGTTCTGTTATTTCATTTTCCAAAGTGTTTTCCCTCCCTCCTTTCCTTCCAATTTTTTAAGTACCCTCCTGGCATAAAATCCTTTGGGCCTTCAATTGTTTTCTAGACGGCGTCTCTTACTCCCACATCCATTACTTACTACCTCCATTTGCTTTTTGTTCTTTTCATTAATTTTCCTGCAATATATATTTTTAAAATATTATAGATTTTTACTTTTTTTTTTATTTATTAATTTATTTATATAATACCTCTCTTCTCTAGATTGCTTTTTACTGATATTAGTCCAGGATCCCTGGTACATTTTTTCACTTGATTACTATCAAGCTGAATCTTCCTGAATAGCTTCGGTTTGATGAGACGCCCAACAATTTCCTTTGCAAAAATTCTCGATTGTGGTAGCTAACTGAGGTAGCAAGGATAAAATATGTCGATTTGATAACGTACCACTCAATTTGTAGGACAATATGACTGTTAAATTATATAAACATTAACTAAGTAAAAAAAAAGTCAGCTGGTTAGTAATCATTTTTGATGACTTCGCTATCGTTTTGATGACATGTTGATCGATATAATTTAATTTATATCGATTATATTATATTATATTTTATATAATTTAACAGTCATATTGTCCTACAAATTGCGTGGTACGTTATCCTTAAATCGACATATTGTATCCTTGCTACCTCTGTTAGCTACCACAATCAAGAATTTTCGCAAAGGAAATTGTTGGGCGTCTCATCAAAACGAAGCTATTCACGAAGATTCAGCTTGATGGTAATCAAGTACAAAAATGTACCAGGGATCCTGGACTAATAGTTTACTTTGTTGCTGTTTTTTGTAAATATATCTGTACACGACATGAATGAAATCCATTATCCGTACAACAATCCGTAGAGGATCTTCGGTTCATTTCGTGGTAGGGACTTTATTATTTCTAGGACAGCCAATTTTATCAAACAATCTAGAGTACGCTATTTATTGAGGCTGGTTGAGCCCCACGATGGTATCCAGATCCCACAGGGTCCATCCTCTACTGTTAATAGATTATGATTAATTAAAATGGTGATTAATTAAAGATAGTCTAATTCTTTTAGAATTATTATAACAAGTTCCAGTAGAATTTAAGGACCCTTTATTTTTTTCTTAATCGTGTTTCTTTTTATCATGGCAAGGAAGTATATGTTTTTATATGAATTTTACTAGATAATTTTATCAAGGGAGCAGGGTAGATCAGTGCCAAGTGTGCTGAGTTGCTATGCTGAAGATTCTGGGTTCAAATCCGGCTGTGGCAGATAAATTATTTGATTTGTTAACAACTACAGACAGGCACTGTAGTATCTGCAGGCCGTTTTGGGGCAGGCACCGCCTCTATTAAGTATGTACCCTTAATTAGGGACTGGTGGTTGATCTCGGACAAATCACCTCCTTTCACAGCCAATGTCTTCGAATCGCTACAGGCTCTATATCATGTACTGCTAAATATAAGACCCCTTTTTACTGTGGAGCCTAAGGATGTGAAATCATATGTTTTTATTTGAATTTTACTAGATTATTTTCACTCATTGTTATATCTTTCTCTGTTCGCAAGTATTTTGTCTGGTTTGTGTAATCCCTTTGTTTCGGTCATTCTCTTCCTACAAAAGTTGTTATTTCGTTTGTTAGTCTGATATTGGAAAAAGTTTATGGAAAAAGACTATATGCACGATCTGTGGTAAATAACACTGTCCAACAAAAAAATATTTTTGTAATGTTTCTTTCACTTCATGAGTCAAATCTTACTAATTTTGGGTTGAAAAAAACGAAAATGACAATGAAAAAATTTTATTAGCTCTAGTTTCTGTGATACACCATGGGTCAAAATATATAACGTTAACAAATTGAGGCAAATCAGTAAATTTTAAACCATAAGTTTATCAACATTATAAATTAATTTGGAGTTGAAAATTAATGGCAGAATACTTGGCAGGTTGGATATTATTACCATCATGTGGATTTCATTTTTCTTTTGGCCTGTCTTTTGTAGGTGAGTTCTGGAGCATCCCTACACACGCACCAACAGTAATCTGCAAGCATTGATTCATTTCAACGGCCCTTATATCTTTGTTCCATTAAAGAAATATCCTGATGGAATCTCTCACCGTGTTCATCACTGACCGCACCACAGCTAGGAGGGAAAAAGTCTAGATGAGAGTGGAGGAAATGAATTTTGAGAGACATGTTGCATCCAAGTTTATGATATTTTTGTAGAAGTATCCTCACCAACTGAACATAGTCATCTTCTCTTTTGTTCCCCAAAAAACCTTTAACAACTCCCTTGAACGCATTCCAAGCTTCCTTTTCTTTCCCCTCCAAAACTCTGTCAACGCAGGATCCTTCAGAAGCTCCCGAATTTGTGGCCCAAAAAAACACCTTCCTTAACTTTTGCATCACTTAGGAAAGCAAATTTTTCCCTCAAATATCTAAAGGCCTCTCCTTCTTTATTCATGCCTTTGATAAAGTTTTTCATCAAACCGAGTTTTATATGTAGTGGTGGAAGAAATATATCTTTCGGGTCGACGAGAGGCAGGGCAACAACATTTTTTTCACTAGGGCCAAGATTTCTTGCAGGCCAGTCTGTTTGAATGTAATGTGATTTCCAAAAAGGAAGGAGATCCTTCGAACGCTGTCTATACTGTGATACCCTGACATCATGCTGGAGAAGATTCCACTGCTGTAGTCTTGAGCCTAGAAGTTCTGCCTTATCCTTTGACAAATCAAGGTCCCGAATGAGATCACTCAATTCCGCTTGACTCAGTCTGTGCGGTTTATCATTTGTTTTCTTAAAATCAGGGTCGTGAGATGTGCTAGGCTGGCTGAGTTCTTCTGCACTATCTTCATTTTCCACTTCAAGTTCATTACTGTGGGGTGGGGTAGGTATTGGTAAACCATCTGAATGTAGAATTGGTCGAGTAGCCGAAGGAATATTTGGGTATTGAACTGTTATTTTTTTCTTTGTTGACAATCCCGACTTTATTGGTTGAGTCAAGCAGAAATAGCAGTCATTTATATGGTTTGTAGGCTCCCGCCAAACTATGGGCACAGCAAAAGGCATAGATCGTTTTTTATTTTTCAGCCATTCTCTTAAAGTACCTGAACAAGAGTTACAACATATATGTGGAGCCCACGACTTATCTTGGTCACCTACCGTAACTCCAAAATAATGCTTATAAGCAGTCTTAACAGCAAGAGTAAGATTGCGTTTCTGTGACGAAAATGTTACTTCACCACAAATGTAACAGAAGTTATTCACTGAATTCACACAACTTCGTGGCATTTTGGTTGAGTACACTTAAATATCACTCCAAAACATTAAATTCGAATAAGAAAGCAACAGAAACCACATCAAGCACTATCTGAAGAACTGAAATCACGTATATAACCTCAAAGTAGCTGTACAACTGTTGGTTTTGTCAGTTAACAGGCGTACCAACATCCAAAAACTAAATTTCTCGACAAAGTGAAAGCTGAGCATTAAAAAATGACATGTTACTGTATCTTGAAAACAAGAGCTAATTGGTCATTTTCGAGGTGATTTTTGAACTCAGGGGGTGAAAATACATAATAACTGGGTATTTTTAAGCCCGAAACAAATTCATTGTTGTTCAGTGTAATTAGTTAGGTACACTTTTGGTAGAAGAAAATAATTACAGACGTGTACGAACATACGTTCCTTTCACGAGGTTATTGTTTAATAACTCAGGCAAGAAAAGATCATATGAGCTGGTATATATTAAATGATGAAACAAGTAACATACCGAAAAAGTTACCAACCCATTACAGAAAAATATAATAATAAAAATAAATCTCTTGGGTCGACTAAAACCTTAAATTTTTCTAAAATGTCCCACTTTCGGAAAATTCCGGTGCCTCACATTTTTTGATAATTCTTAAACTTATTTATTAAGTATATTTTTCATTATTTTTTTATAAGTAAAAAATTAGATTACTGTATTTTGAAAAAAAAGAAGAAAATTTGAAATGTTTCAATAAGCTTAGAAGAGAAATATGAGGATGTTGGATCTGACACCTGCCAACATCTTACTTCACCCTAAGAACTAACAGATTTCAAAAAGATCTTATTACTTTAATCTCGTTAGTTTTGTTAGAATACATAAATGTATTTCCGTTGAACTGATACATAGGGATATCTTTAGAGTGCACACAAATACACACAGATATGAAACAAATTTTATAAGAAATTTTAAATAATCAAGCTTTAATTGCTTTTGTCTTAATTAATTTTTCTGAGATCTCTCCCTGTTTAGAAATTAACATTTATTCTTAATTCAACATTACCTCTGAAATCTGGTTACAGATGCGATCAATACAGAAACACGCTTAAGTAAAACTTGGTTAACTGTGTGCCGATATTTTGACCGATGTTCTAAACGTAATTATTGAGTATATATATTTTTTAAACAAGGTATTCCAAACCCATTGAAATTATGGAGTCGGAATATAATTTTTCTGTGAAGTCATATGATTTGACATCCAATATGTTCAGTCCCCTTCATCTTCTTTTTTTTTATGCATTTGAAGAACAAAGGAGAAATAACTAAATTTAGTCACGAAATAATTGAATCAGACTTCAATACATCTACACTATATTCACTCACGTGCTTAATAGCGGGGAGTTGAAGAGTGGTGACAAATGCACCGATCTCCGCTTATTTTTTCAAAAGCAACTTCCTTCTTCTTTCCTACTTTCCATAGAAAATATTTAAAATTTATTGAGGAGACAGAAGCTCACAACTCGCAAACGGAATAAGAAATCATAAGACCCATTAACTTAAGTTCCTTGTTAGCATTGAACCCATTTAAAAATGTATCGAGCCTGACATATTAAACGACTGGAGGATGCCGGGTATAAACAATTAAAAAAGCAAAACTTATTTAACAGAAACATCCATATTAAAGGAGTTATAAATGATATTTCACTATATCATTTGATATAGTTTATCTTTCTCTGCCGTTTTTCTTCATTCTTTCGCTATATGGGTAGTTGTTATTTAATTATATTCTAAAATTTTTCTGGATTTTAGTACTTTCTTTTTTCTATTAGGCGGGAAAAGTAACGAACAGCACGAAAGTACACCTACTTCATAATCGATATATTGTTTGATCATCAAAAAAACTAAACATCCATTTTTAAATCTAAGAAAATTTATCGAACATACAATTTTTTGAAAATACATTGTAAGAATATAAATATAAGAAATTTTTTCTTATATTTAACTTTCCGTCTATGATTTGATATCTCGGTTAGCAAGATATTAAATCATAATCATTCGTACTTTCAAATTATAATAAATTATGGAAACTGACAATCATTAAAAAATACTAACAGGCTCAGATCTAACACTTGGCCATTTAATAACATCAGCTCGGTTATTAAAAATGACTGGTTATATAGTTGTTCTAATATTCCCCTTAAAATAAAATAGTTTTATAAAATAAAATTAATTTAATTTATCCTTTAGAATAGGAGGGATCAATTATGAACATCTAAAAAAAATGAGCAGCAGAGCCCAATAGTTAACTATAAGCCTAAAACTTCCCACTGCAATCTACTGATTAACCTGTACCACTACAGCCCGTGAAGGGTCTTGGGTTCAGTACTTAGTAGACTTCTTGTAGAACGGTTGTTTAGGAAGGTGATTTGTCCACGATCACGTTCAACTGCCAGTTTTCTCCCATTGGTATTGGTAGTACCTCCAGAGGGTCCTCAGATCCTACAGGTTTCAACCACGACAGATAAGGGATTGGATAATTGCAACTCGCAACCAAATTTAAATCCGGAACCTTCGTCTTAAAACTCACTGTTTTACTCACTGAGCTTCCCCGCTCTCTTACTCTAAATTATTATGTGTTTTTATTAACACCAATAGTGTCGAAACAAAGGGTATCATATAAAGAGAGAAATGCACAAATGCGGGGAAGGTAAGACAAATTAACAAATGGAATCGCTCAAAAAAACATCAGCCCACAAGAGATTTGAAAAAAGGAAATTTGGGATGCTAAAATATCTAAATTCGGAATGCCTCCGAGTTCATAGACCCTCTAAGAACCAAGATTTAGGTCCAATCCCCAAAAGAGGAAAGGACACCGGAAATGTGTCTGAAGCCTGTGAAGTGAAAAGATGGACTTTCACCGATGCTGCTCAACAAAGTCCTCGAAAAAATGATGAGAACGGCATCAAAAGAAAATAGAAAATAGTAATTTAATAACTCGTATGTTAGAATGAGAAATATTACCTTACCATATGCCGATGATATAGTAATCTTTGAATATACTATAAACTTATGAAAAAATATATATGATAGCCGAAAAATACGTCTCAACAAAACTATTTCTAAGGACTTTAATTCGTTCCCGAAAGCACAGAGCTTTAAATGCCTCATCGCTATAATATCCGTAAATATAAACTACTAACATAAATAGTAGCCTTCTTCTCTCTAGCATGAGTAGGGGTAGACTGGGTACGGTTGAAACATTTTAGCATTTATCATGCATAGCATCGGGATTTGTTAAGCGAGCGATATCGGAAACATACTAAATAAAAGACCTTATAATTGTCTACTATAGGGCAATGTTATTTAAGATCACTGAATAGTAATTTCTGAGCAAAATCAAATTAAAAAAAAACAGTAATTTGTTTTAACCGTCCCCATGCCAGGGTCGGTTGAAACAGTGTCTGGGGTCAATTGAAACATATGCAAATAATACAAAATATAATCAATTATCATCTTTTATTAATCTTCTAATAACATGTTTCGAATGGTAATGGCACAGTTGACTATCACAAATATTTTTATTAGGTAATATTCTAGTCTTTGACTATATTTATAATCTAACATTATTTTTAATTAGCCCTCAGTTTTATATTAAGTACCTATAACTTGAACTAAATAATAATTCGATGTTGGTAGCGATAATATTTTTTAAATAAAGTTACTAAGCAATCATGCTTTTATATCTCTCAACTATCAACACTTTTAATTATAAACTATGCAAACAAAAGACATCAATGAAATAAAAATGAAAAATAAAAATAGTAAAATTTTAAACAAAAATACTTTAACGGTTAAGAGATCATTCGGAGTCACAATTATGGCAAACATAACTAAGGCTACCTTTTGTGCACTGTTCATGCGCCCACATTTTACATACTGTGCATTGTATCCATTTTTCCTTCGGTCTGCTTTCTGAATATGCTGACATACATACAACACAGTAGCACTCTTCTTCTTCTGATGATGATTCTTGTCGCGTGTTAGTTTTTTTCTTGTTTGTAGTATTTCGTTTATTCTTTTCTCCTTCTAATCTTTTCTTAACTTGCTTAGCTTTGGTTCGTTCCATTCTGATTTCATATTCTCTTCTTATCTCTTCTTTTTCAGGTGTGTCTGTGTATATTGTAGATTTCCTTGTTTTTCGGCCCCTATTTGTTGATTTTCTTGGAGGTGCTTTTGGTAGTGGTCGTATTGCTTCCGGAGAAAATAAAGGTGGTATAGTCGAAGTCGTGACATTTTCCGTTTGATTTGTTAACACAGGAATGGATTGAGAACTTGTAGAAGGTGTTGGTGCAAGCCAAACATTACTACTGCCACTTTGATATTCGGGTAGTGTAATCAAAGGTGCTGGATTCGCAATAATGTTTCCTTGTTCTTTGTCTAGTGCTTGTGAACATTGTGGCATATTTTCCGTCGGTTGTTGTACAGGAAGAGCTGCGTTAGTAGGCTCCTCCAACTCTTCGGGTGGTTCGAGGGTTACAATGGAAGGTGACGGTGGTGGCGTTTTATTCCCAGATATACTTGTATTCGGAATAAAACCATCAGCTGTCTCGATTGGATTTGGCCTATCTGTCACAAATGCAGGTGCAAAATCGAGTTCAGTAAACAAATGCCGATTAAAAGGAACAATCCCAGTAGTGCGAAAGCCAGCTTGAATATTGAATTGTGTAAGAGCAAGCGGTATAGCAGTAGTTAAAATCCCTGGGATGTCGTATATTGTCATTGTTTTGCCGGGGTGGCTTCGCATCCATCCATCGCAGGTCGAATTTACAGCTTTCTTCAGTGGACCGAATACAGATCGATCAAGTGGTTGGAGTTTGTGTGAGCAGTGGGGAGGGAACGACAGCATTACAATACCATTCGTCTTGCAAAAGTCTAGTGCGTTAATGTGTATATGTGACGCGTGGTTTTCAAGGACAAGTAAAATTTTATGCGAAGGAGAAGCATTTGTATGTTTTTTGAAATGATCTAAGAAAAGCATAAATGATTCGTCCTGCATCCAGCCTGAAGGATTTGCACTTCCAGAAGATCCTATTGGCCCATCCCTGATAAAGTGATCTTGGTATCGCACACGCGGAAAGACAAAGAACGGAGGAATAGCATTTCCAATGGCATTGACTGCAATAGCTACTGTAACTAAAGTACACCTCTCCGCCGAAGTCACTGAACCCACTTGACGAGCACCACGTCTAGCTATTACTCTGTCGGGTTTTTGCACAGTAGTTATGCCGGTCTCATCAACATTATATATATGTTGTGGTTCAAATTTATAGCGGTCCATAACATTAGCCAAATTGTCGTAGAAAGCATCTACGTTGTTCCTATTAAAACTAGTTGCCCTAGAAAGACTTGTAGCCTGTGCTGCACGCACCGACAGTTCAGGATTTCTTTTCATAAACATGCGAAACCATTCTTCGCCAGCCATTTCGTTGTCATCCCAAGTCCGAGGTCGTGATAAGTTATACTTGATGGTTAATTCGTATGCCAATTTCATGACATCCTTTTTAGTTAGGCCAAAATATATATCAGCACATCTAATTAAATATTTAGATAACTCACGCTCTTGTTGCTGGGTAAATACACGATTATGGGCCTTATATCCCATTTCTTGATTGTCACCGTTACCAGTCGAATCTCGTTTACGTATATATCTGAACAGGGAACAGTGGTTCAGTCCATTTTTTTCTGCCGCTGTTCTCAACGACGATTCCCGCTTTCACATCTTCATAGGCTCGTTGGTATGTTGATAAGTCGGCTTGACCTTTTGTAGTCTTTCTTTGGCGTATTCTCGGCATCTAAAAAACAAGAAAGTTCAATAAATAAACTGTTTCAACCGTACCCACAAATAATGTTTCAACTGTCCCCACCCCCCATCTTGGTATAAAACGGTTCACAGTAAGAATGACAGTAAATTTAAATAAAAACTAATCATACTACGATATTGTACAACCTTCAATTTAACTGTAACAAAACTCTCAATACTCTAACTATAAATGAAATCTTAATAATTGCAAAAATGTAGATATCGAAATACTTACTTTTCCGTTAAAAAACACAATGGGGCCTCCTACTGACAAGCACAGCGCCCGAAGAGCGACGCAATACTAAAATTCATGTTTCGACCTGTCGCCCGCTTCGTACTCCCCTTGTACCCCTCACCTCATCGCGCACTATTCACAAGATATTCACTTTGTTTCAACCGTCCACCGTTTCAACCGTACCCAGTCTACTCTACTACTCCCGGCTATGATGGACTCCCTGCGGAACTGTTGAAATACGGAGATGGTGAAGCAGTGAAGGTACTTCAGGATCTTCTTGCATCAGTGTGGACGGATGAAGTGATGCTCTCTGAGTGGAAGAGGTCGATTATCTGCCCTATCACAAGAAGGGTACCCTCGGATGGTAGTTACCATCCGACCGTGGTAACTACAGAGGCATATCCTTGTTGACTTCCGAATACCAAGTCTTCTCGAACTTCCTGTTTGCTCGCCTGCTTCCCTATGCGGAGAGGGCCATTGACCCCTACCATTGTGGATTTCGACACGGAAAATCAACGACCAATCAGATCTTCAGCTTGAAAACCATACTGGAGAGAGGACATGAATATAAGCTGAAGACGCACCATCTCTTCGTCGATTTCAAGGCAGCATATGACAGCATCGACCGCGAAGAGCTTTACCGAGCAATGGAGGAACTCCGAATCCCACGGAAGCTCATACGCCTGGTTAGGCTGACGATGAATGGGGTGATGTGCTCGGTGTGCGTCGGTGGAAGTCTGTCTTAAGAATTCCTTGCGACTAAGGAGCTACGGCAGGGAGATGCGCTCGCTTGCGTTCTTTTCAATATTGCCTTGGAGAAGGGTGTAAGGGATTCTGGTGTGCAGGTTGGATGTTTAACAGCAATGTACAAATTTTAGCCTACGCGGGTGATATAGATATCATTGGTCTCTATCTCTACAGGCTGTCAGGGAGGCAATCTTGGCGCTGATGGGTCCTGCGAGGAGACTTGGGCTCGACTTGGACACCAAGCAAAGACTAAGTACTTGGTGACAGAAGAGACACCCAGGCGGGGTGAAATGGTGGCCTTTGGCGAAAACATGATTGAACAGGTCTCCGATTTTGTATATTTAGGCTCAACGATGACCCAGAGTAACCAAGTATATATTGAATCAAGATCAAGAATTGTCTCTGCCAACCGGTGCTACTTTGGTCTGAGGAAATAGTTTAGTGGCCGCATATTCTCTCGGCAAACAAAGTTGCATCTATACAAGACCATCATTCGTATGTATGGCTCGGAAACATGGACAACAACTAAGGCCTGCGAACAAGACCTCCTCCTGTTTAAGCGGAAAATCCTTCGCAAGATATTTGGAGGAGTACTGGTGGAAACTGGAGGAGACACAAGAACCAGGAGCTATATGAAGTATTCAAAGAACTTAATACTGTCCAGGTCATAAAAGTGGGCCGATTGCGGTGGGCAGGGCATATGGCTCGCATGAGTGAGGAAGATTTTCCCAGGAAGCTGCTGACAGAGCCTCTATACAGGATAAGATGAAGAGGGAGACCAAGGCTAAGGTGGAGTGACGGAGTAGCGGCTGATGCAGGGAACATCATTAGTGTACGCAATTGAATGACAGCTGCTCAGAACCGCGACGATTGGCGGAAGCTGCTGGTGGAGGCCAGGACTCATCACTGGGTTGTTGGGCCGAATTAGTTAGTTAGTTATCATGAGTACTGCATTCTGGAAGAGAATCTCTCGAATTTTAGAATTAACCGTATACAATGCCGAGACAAAGCCAGATTACAAGGACGCGAGTTCTGGGCCCTAAATGACACTCCGAATGAAGAGATTAGAAGGGAAAGAACGAACGATTACCCAAGCAATGGTGAAACTTTTATTCCAAAATATTATTGGAGTTGTCTCAAAACAGTTAAACCTGGCTATTACGATAAAGTATAGTGAACAAGAGTGGGGAGGCGCAGTCTAGGCCTGAAGTTATTTTTAGGATTCCCTAGCATCTGTTGAGGTCTATTGTATACACACCGCTATATATAACAGGCACTGTAATATATAACGGTTTAAATGATTATTTATGTACAACGCTGCGGGCAATCAAGTCAGTGGTAGGAGAAAAAAAATAAATCTGATACAGTTATTCTCTTTCATGCTGAAAATTGTTTTTCTTGTGAATTTGTTTACTACTGCGTAGTTGTTTATTAAAATTGTATATCCTTGGGAAAGTGTATTTGTTTACTATATAAACTAGCACAACATGATTGTTTTTAATTAGCGTTATTCTCTTAATTATATTATAAACTGAAATCTTCTTACAGATCATTTAGAAATGTAATAAAATGAAGTGCAGTACAAACACTTCCAACGTTAATTGCAGGGAAAATTCCAAAACAATATCACAAACATTAGAACGTTCTTATGAACAAGTTATAAAAAAAAAACAATCTTATAATAATAAGAGATAAACATAATAAGCGAACAATTGTAGACAGCAGTCCATGTTAAAACATTTAAACATTTGCCTTCCTTAGATTTCATCGGGTTGTTTACTACATTATACCTTTCCCTTTTTAAATAAAAGCTACAGAAGAGTTGTCTTAATCAAATCAAGTTGATAGACACTTGTTTCCGATTTAGATCCAGGTTGAAGGGACGCCTGGAAACTTTAAAGGATTGACAGACAGATTCAATTGCTTTTTTTCCAACTGAATATCGATAGCGATCTCTTTCTGGTCTACAATTTCCAGCTGAAGGATTTGATTACTTTTAATGCACATTAAAAGTCTTGACACTGTTCTGATTATAAATAAGAAACACTTAGGGGCACAGTTAATGAAAACAAGTCACCGAATCTTTTCCACACGAAATAATTATTGGAATATAAAATACACACCATCTTATTAGACTGTGATTTGACTTGTAACGCACGTTAAGTTGTCTCTTTTTTTAAAACTAAACTATAGGATTTAAAAAATAACCCTGATAGCTAGACCAATCATTTGGAGAATGCTACTTCAAGCAGTGAAATCCTCAAACCTTTTTAGTTGACGTTATCTGATTGAAGCCTAGGCTTTCTTATTTTACAGACATATATATATGTTTGATAAATCGTGACGAATAAATGACTGTTCCAAACATTAATCTGCACTTGTTCGCCAACAGAACAAGTTGGAGGACAATTTCAATTACATATAGTTTACAAAGGGAATGATGTCCTTTTGCCAGCTTCAAAATCTCGACGGCAATTATACCATTCTCTGGTCTTGGTAGTTATATCTTATCAAAATCAATTCTACAGCTTTGTATTTCTTGGTATATTTTTAAAAGTTTTTTCAATAATTTCATTTTTTATGTTTCAACAGGGCGATTATTAAATTATTTCCAAATTTCATTAATAAATTTTTACAGCTTTAGCTTCCGACATCCCATTGAACATGTTTCACCACCTGGCATGTTAAATCTTAATTCTTAACAACTGATTTTTACGAATTTCTGCAGTTTTTTCTTCTCAGCTTCCATCATGCTATTGCACTTTCTAATTACATGGATAAAGGCCTGAAACCTCCTTCTTTTGTCTTCTTATCTTATTAATCACATACTCATTATGACTGGACTGACTGGACTAAAGAAGGTAAAACAGAAAAATATAACAAAAAAAACTTTATTATCCAATGAAGTCCCTTAAGAATAAAAATATTGTATGAACAAAATGAACCATTATGGCTTACATATGGATATAATAAATATTCATATCATCATGTATGTTTGGAGTTGTCTCAAGTCTCAGTTTTTACTTATCTCACCCCGTTTATCTATCCACACGTTGAATTTCTTTTTGTTGGAGTTTCCTACATCAAGGAATGTATATCATTTCACATTTATTTTGTGTACCACTCTCCTTGAATTCCTTCTTACTCAACCTTTGATATAATCCTCTACAGCTTTCTTTCTTTCTATAGTCATTACCTAAAACCTATACATCAATCTCCTTTTATGCTCCTCTTTATTATTAATTTTCTCTCCCAGCATACTTGCTGGATGATCAAAAACATTGCTGGGCCTGCAGGTGGTTCATTTAGCATAGAATCTCCTATTCCTGCTCTATCCCCTCTCACCTAATCCAAAATGTATAGAATATTTAAACTCCAGCAATTCTTCATTCTCCAGCCATAACTTTCTGCAACCTTGAAATCATATTTGAATTTTAAATCCTGCATTGTACTGGAATTCATTCTTGCTCTTTTACTGATTTCGTGGTAGATATCATCACTTCTAACTCTACTGCAAATTTTGATACTTATGCCTCTTTAGAATTTTTCCCTTACTTCAAGTTCATGCTTCTTTGATTTATCCAAAAATAAGAATACTACAAAACCTGGCAGATGGCAGTCCAAAAGTACTTTAGACTTAAAAGAATAGTAGATTATTGTGAATATGTTTTAATATTTTAAAATGGCACTACACAATTAATCCAACAACTTTCATATTGTTCTTTCCTTTACTTACTTTCATTTACATAAAAATAGTAGCTCATTTACAAAATCTCTTTCTTATTTGTCCTCGCATTGTCACCTGTTGAATGACGGTCATATTTTTTAGTACATTAGTTTTTATTTTACCCCATTTTTTCGAGTGTTCTCATTTTCTCCATAATGCAGTAATAAATAGTCTCCACTGGGTTTGATGGAATAGTCGTTAAATTATTAAAATTGTGCTACTTAAATTCCTTTCTGTAGGAGATAAGATTTTTGAATCAAAAAGTTAAAAATAACTAAGGAAAAAATACTATTTGATTAATCATAACAAAAAAAAAATTAAGATAGTCAAAAATTACTTTCTTTTAAAAATAAAATGTTATTTAGTGTCTTTTTTTTAAACTATTATGTTTGGATAAGTTAAAGAACAAATTTTAATAATGGGGGAGTGTCTAATATGTATATTATGTGTCTAATGAGGCTGATTAAACTTTGAATTGGTCATACAGAAATAAGTGAAATCATTAAAGAATTGAAAAGTATTTGAAATATAGTTTTTTGCAAACTTAAGGTTTTTTATAGGCATTTGATTATTTTTTAAATTTATAATATTAGAAGTAATATTGTAAAAGTACAATGATGTTTTTATTACCATTATATTTTGAAATAGCTCTCTAGGTATTAACTACTTAATTTTCATATGTGATTTGTATCATTGCAGCGAATGCTCCATACATATTCAGTTTTGGAGCGTATTATTTACAGCTTATTACTAAAGAATTATATAATTTTCATGTTTCAGATGTATTTAGTGACTCTCTAAGCTATGATGCTGGTGGTGGTGACAATGATTCCAGTTCGACACTGGAAGCTGCCAGTGATGTTACTGTGCCATCAAGACCTCAACTAAGGCTAGACCTGATTGGTCCTCCAAATAATCACCAAACACGGAAATCACCATTGGTATATCACTAGATTATATTTTATTATACATATATATATATATAGATTATATACATTATATACATATATATATATATATATATATAGATTATATACATATATATATATATATATATATATATATATATATATATATATAATTACTCATCAAATATGGCAATAGAAAAACTTATGGTACTTGTGTATTAGCCGGTCTGCATGAAACCTACTTCCTTATCTCTTGTCTCATTTGAGTTATTTGTCTATGCAATATTAAATTGTTTTCTGTATTGTCTCTTAGTGTTTTGTCTTGTTAGTGTATTTTATTGTCTATATAATTTTCTGTATTTTTACTAAATTTAATTTTGTGTTTTTGTCTTTTCTTTTGTAATTACCTGGTTAAAATAAATAGAAGTCCTAATAATACCTTAGGAATAAATAGTCAAGAATAATACGAATAACTTTTCTTTAAAGGAAGAAGCTGTGCAATACTTCCTGAAGTTACGAAATTAAGTGAAAAAGGTCGTCACATGGATTTTGACAAGGATAGAAATGGAGATGTTTTTGTCTAAAGTTTAAGGTCAATATTTATATAAAAAGATGAATTTGACTAGAGCGGTCTAGAATTAGCATTTTATTACTCTACTTTGTATATTTCAATTTTCATTAATATGAATAAGAAGGTAGGTGTTATCAGTATCAGAATTATCAGTGCTCGGGTTATAATTAATGGCGTGTAACAGTCCCTGCAGACTGGCTGATACACAAGTACCAAAATAATTTATTTTGTCTTTTGTAATCTGCTCCGATTCCACTACTTTTAGTCCAATATAAGATCATTTATTAAGTCCTTTCCGACATTCCATCACTATTAAAGAATGAGTTTTATGAAATAGAAATGGTTCAATGTGATAGAAATCACAAATACTACATCTATGATTATAAATCATTATTATTATATAAAAAAACTTGAATTTTCAAAATTTCAATAAAATTATTGTTTTTAAGTAGACTTTAGAACATTTCAAACTACAACAGCATTTCTTGTATATGTATTTAAGAACATAGATATCCATTCATTTCAAAAGTTAAGTTTAAAAAAGTTTTGATTTTATGATCTATTTAAATTTGAAGAAAGAAAGAAAAATAAAATATAAGAGGTCATCAAAGAACTGATTTTCAAATTTTCATGAAGGTTATCCATCCAATTTGACTACTTTATCTATTGTATATTTGTTTTGTTTATTCTTAAAATCTTTTTGTATTCTACTGTAGCATAATGGGTGGGCAATTTTAAAGGTATAGGTTGTTATTGGTTACCTAAGCCAGAGTAAACTGTCAAAATTTATTATGTGTGTCCAATAAACAAAGATCCTCCAGCCTGAACTAGAAGCAATGCTACTTCAAACATTAATATGATCAGCTTTCTCAGCCAATTAATTTAATTTAATGCCCCTTAGGCTTCATTATTATGATTAACTGACAACTATGTATGGAAATGTAAATTATTTACTGACTACTAACTGCTTCTAAACAGCATAGAGAAGTTCATTCTTCCAGATTCATCTTCTGAATAAACTTCAATATTGGTTGGGTATATTCATTCAAGTCGGCACTGCATCTAGCTCAAGCTCGTGAAGGAGCTCCATTAATATTTCTAAATATAATTAACTGAAGTTATTAATGACCTTTTATAATTTGTATTTTATTTTATAATAATTGTGTACTATAATTTATAATTTTGTTTTCACAAAACTGTTTAATTAGCCTGAATATAAAAATTGAGTATTACATATCTATTGAACATAGAGCAATACTGTGAACTACCGATCAGAAAAATCTAGGTTTCTTATAATTATTCAAATACTGGAGTTCAATAAATTTTCAGTTCATAAGTTCATAAATAAATTATCTCTTTTCCTAAGTGATCATTTTTTAACAAATCTTTCTTTGGCATATCATGCTTGCCTATTCCATCCTTTTGGTTCCTTATATGATTCAAATATAGCTAAAATCAGAAAACCTGAGGTATTATTTGGATGAATTACACTTTGCTTTTATTTGGATTTCAATTTTTTTTTGGTTTGATCTTGAAAAAAAAATCTGTATAATTTAGGATTTCTAGCTATCAAATCACCTATATTAGAACTCTCACATTATTTTTCCTAGTCATTCTCTCTACTGTTATATGATCTAAAAAGTATTTGTATTAAGTGAGTGGTAATCAAGAAAGGTTATGGGGCATTGATGCTCCCATAGTGTCAAAAGTTCTCTCAAAACGTAAAAATATGGAAAATTTGTTTGTTATAATGATTTTTTGTTAATTAGGATTACTCTATATTGTTTGTTATATTTTTAGCCAAAAATGCACCATTTAGGCTGTTATTTGTTAATGTTAATAAGAATATTGAATTTCCTCAGACATAGATTTAGAAAATTATTAAGATATAAAGTTTGGCATAGTCATGGCAGTGCAAATATTAAAAACTGTTATAATACTTGTCATTTGATTGAATTTTCAACAAATGTAATTTTAGCAGTACAATCAAACTTAGTTTGTGTTTATAATAAATTTTCTTATCATTCAGAGTGGAGGTGAGACTTACAGTTCTCCATTGAGTGGTGAGCCGCTAAAAAGTGGTGGAGAAAGTAGCCTCCCTTCGGCTGGAACACCACTCGGGGCCCACCATGAGCTGCAGCTTCTTAGGGAGCAGTTAGAGCAACAAACCCAGCAAACCCAAGCTGCGGTTGCACAAGTTCACCTTCTCAGGGACCAGCTTGCTGCTGAAAATGCTGCTCGGCTTGAAGCCCAGGTCAGTTAAATTTTATAAAACCCATTATAATTATTAGATTTTATTTTATTTTTTTTATTTTATTGTATTTTTTTTAATCAATAACTACAAGAAATTCTCTAAATCAATGATATGAGCTACCTAATTTTGCTGTAATATTGGTTAAAACATTGAAAGTAGCATATATTTTTGTACATTTCATTTGTATATTTCTCTTAGGTTTTTTAAATCACTACTAATTGCTATTCTCTATTCTTGTACATATGAATTTTTAAAAAACTGGAAATAATTTGAAAAATCATTTTAAAAAATGCATTATTAACTTAATTTTCCAAGCATTATACCTTCAGAATTCAACTTTTTCATCCTTTGTTCCTTTTTTTTCAGTGTTGAATATTTGGGTTTATTATTTAGTAAAACATTTATATTCAGTAAATTAGTTAATCTTGTTTGTTTGTTTTCTTGGGTTTAGGGAGCGTAAAACATCTAGGTCATCAACGCCCGTTGGTTATTATATTTCACATCAAATGGTGGTCATCAGTTTACACTTGGTAATGAATTTCTCAGAGCCATTGAGATATTAAAAGATAACCCGAGTTGGTGTAGCACAGATCGATAGGAATGGCATTCTTCGAATATGTGTCTGATGGTCAAGAGGCCATTGCATTTTGGACATTTCGGAGGTGCTTCTCTTGTCATTAGGTAAACATGGGTTAGTCGACTATGGCCTATTCTGAGGCGGGTGATTACCACTTCTTCACGGCGTTTGCTACGGTTGGAGGTAGTCCATGGATTTACGCATTTCTTAATACGTTTTAATTTATTGGATGGACTTTCGTCCCACATTGATTGCCATCTATTTTTTACACACTCCTTTAGAGGGAGTGCAAGCTCTGGACCAGTTAAGGTAGCTGTGCCTCTACCCGGGAGGGATAGTGCTTCTCTTGCAGCTTTGTCGGCCACCTCATTCCCTATGATGCCTGCATGGCCTGGAGTCCAGACGAAGTGGGCTGACTTGCCTATACCTTCTAGCATTATTAAGTATTCGTGAATGCCGTAAATGATCGTCTGAGTACAGATCATTCAATCCTTGGAGAGCGCTAATTGAGTCGGATACTATAGTTATATTATCTATTGGTATTTCTGTCATGAAAAAGTAGAGATCGGATGCGATGGCATTTAATTTGGCTGAATAGACATTACAAAGATGGTGTAGTTTACGCTTGTGTGTTGAGTTTGGTGTAACAAAAGCAGATCCTGTTGAGCTATCTGACTTTGATCCATCAGTATATATAGTTATATGTTTTGGTAGGGTATGGATGAGCTGCTGGTATCTTTCCTGATATTGTAAAGGTGTTATATTTTGTTAGCGGAATTTGGAGAGCTGGAGGTATATTTTTGGAGGTTGGTAAGTCCTTGGAGGTGTGTTCATATCTAGAATTGTAACGTTTATTGCTTTTAATTCATTGATAGCGAAAGAAAATCTTTCTGCGATTGGCAACATTGCATTTATTGTCTGTAGGAACTGCTGGAGAATTTAGGTTGAAATATATACTTATAGGCTGGATGTGAGGTTTGCAAGTGTAATTGTAAGTTGCAAGTAGTTAATCTTGACTGTAACAGTTTAGTTATATTATAAATATTTCTGATTAAACACTTTGAGGAGAGTATATAATAATAGTCAAAAAGGGGAATGTTTCTACTATTTATATATATATATATTTATTTATTTATTTATTAGCAACCATCATTTTAATTTACTTCCTAGGCAAGGATACATCAGCTGTTGGTCCATAACAAAGAGCTCCTCGATCACATATCTTCTTTGGTACAGCATCTTCAGGAACAAGAGAGACTTCAGGGAAATGCTCCTGTGACACCATTGCCCCAGGTATGAGTTAAATATTTTAGACAGTATACAATATTTGTATATATTATGCATGTAGCATGCTGCTTTATAACTAATTAGCTCAGAAAAATATGCTTTCATTCAATAACTCTAAATGCTGCTTATATTATTATATACTTTAATGGTTTCCCATTCAATCTCAATTAAAATATTTTATCTTATTATTGTATATTAAGTTATGTTCCATAAACTAAGTTATATTCCCTTTCCAACTATTATTAATATAATTTTTTATTTTCTTACATTTTATTGTATTTTCATATGTTTAATGATTTCCATTTTTGTTTGTTGCTATATATTTATTTTTATTTTTATAACAATGGATGTTCTATTGTTTTGTATTTTAATTATTAAAATCTATTTGCTGAATTTACAGGCTTTTGCTGTTTCACAGGTCTTAACTGAGGATAAAAAGAATAATGCTAATAATAATTATAATGCCAATGAGGCATTAATAGATTTATTTGGAAATGGATAATCTGCTTCTTGCCATTTGTTAAAATGGTAATTATTACTACTAATATGAATGAGTTTTCTGTTTGTTTTGTTTTTTATTAATTCATTTAACTCCATAATATTGTTTTATTTGTTTATTCATAGATTATTATATCATAATTTGGCTATTTATGAGACTTTATTTTATATAATGCAACTAATTTCAAAATTATTAAAGAAAAAATATTTTACGTTAAAAAAATCTGGAACCAGTAAAATTATAAATTATTTGTGTTGGTCTATCAAATATTAGCTAGTTATTCAGTTTATATTTTTATCAAAAATATTTTTATTTATTTTTTGGCTGATTGATTGGTAACGATTAAATTTGTTTCATACTATTAATAACCATCAACTAGTTTTTTCATGCTCATATCTCACGTAGTACAAATAGAAATTGTGAATATTAATTGTAATATTAAAAAGAAATCTGGATGTTAAAACACAAAAGTTTTATTCTACATTGCTTAATATTTTTTCTACAATTTTTTTTTTCTGTGAAAAACAAATATGTGCAAGTAAAATTGTAAATCTATAAGAGAAACAAAATTAATCGAGGTATGATTTTGGATTATTAACCTAAAATTTGTTACTTTGACTCTAAATGTTTATTATTTTACAAAAAAAAGTAAAAGTAAAAAAGTATTTCCAAAAATACTATTTTATCAGTTGAGTGAGAAAGTGTGTGTCTATATAATATTAGTATTACCTACTTATTCCAGTTTATTTTCAGGATATTTTTCACTCGATCACTGGAATGTGAATATATTAGTAAATATTAGTAATAATAGTAAATATTATTAAAAATTATTCTCAAAACTCAGAATTCCTCAATTTTCTTTTTTAACATTTGTCAATTTTTTATTTGTGTAAAGAAGATTTAGATTTTTTCTATTTACACAAACCTACACCAATATAAAATTTTACTCCTTTGTGACAAGATGGTTTCTGGAGTTAAAAATAACTAAATCTGAGTTGTCTTGCCAATAATAACATTACGGATACAGATATTTCTTATCTCTATCAATAATAATCAGCATAGAAAATAATTCATTGTCATGAATCAATATTGTCACTTTAAAGTTAAAAAACAACTATGTTAAAGAATAATCTTGTTGTTATAATGTAGTTAATAATTAGGGCCCTAAAACTAAATAAAAATGCAAAATAAAAAATCTATTTCATACTTTTTAATTTCTAATATTACATCTTTATAATATTAAAAATTAGTTACAAAACGCTTAATCGTCTTTCAAATTAATATTTGAAATTGTGTACATCCTTAGATTATCGAATGTGAAGCTCTGACGATCAGGTCACAATATTTTTAACATTTGTACCTACTAAATGATCTTTCCACGTCGACTGATGTAACGGGAACTCTTTTAAAACATGATGCTTCACTAGGGCTGAATGACATATCTTTTTCTCCAAAGTTTCCTTCTAGAATGTTGCCAATGGATCATAACTGTTTTAGCCCAGGGTTGTTTTCAAAACCGTGTTGGACTTTTTGTGTGATTTTTGGTGCAAATGTTCCATGGACGCTTTTTATTTTTTGTATGGAATCATCTACTATTTTCAGGCTTTCTGATAAAAGCAAATTTAAATTTTCAAGTCTTTTTGTTGTTTCAACTAAAAAAACAAAATTTGTCGAAATATAGCATAAATTTTGTTTTAAAGTTGTTTTTTCCTTTAATTTCTTTGCTCTTGATATTGCCGACGCTGTATCATCAAATTTGGAAAGAACGTCTTTGATCTTATCAAAATGTTGATAGTAGTAGTGGGATGCATCTAGCCAGGTTCCCCATCTTGTGATTATTCTGTTCCGGTGGTAAATTTAACTCTGGGTAATTTTCTTTCAATACTTTTACCCGACTTGGCGCTTTCAGAAATTTTTTTTGACATTCGAAATCAGCAAGTCTACATCTTAAAATTCATTTCTGACAGTTTTGTTTAGAAGAAATAGTTTTGATAAGTCTTCTGACAGCTTTCTGACAATAATATTGGCCACTTGTCTTCCTAGAGAATCAGTCATATCATCTATGGACACCCAAATTGATACGTCTTTTATGTGGTTGCATATTTTATTCATAGTCTCCTGGTAAATATCAGGGAGATAATTTTTTCGAATAGTGCTTTCGTCTGGCATTTTGAGTCCGGTATACTTTTCAAAAAAATCTTTTAATTCAGAATTATTGATCTTATAATTGGAATATCTGCGCTTATAAAAACACAAGTTAAATCAGTGAAAAATTGTTACTTACTGGAAGTCAAAGTTGATGTAAATAATGTAGAAATAAATGTCTGTATGAATTGTTTTTTTCTTTGTAGGTTTTCTTTATGTTTTGTTGTTTCGATATGCTGCATTACTAACAATCTTCGGGATGTTGAAACCACTCTATCACAACTGTTACAAAATAAAACGCCTGAATCACTGCGAAAAGTTTCATCAGAGAATTTGCATAAATATTTGGTTACAAGTTCACTAGCTTTAGCCTTAACTTTCGGCATGTTTTCTGCTGTATATAAGCACAATGTGCAATATTTCGAACCTAACTAAAACAATTTTTAGTTATAAGGGAGCAGCAGAACCAAAACTGGAAATGGATTCTAAGAATTTTAACATAAGGGGAACATAAGACAAACATATAAACTTTCACATTTATAATATTAGTAAGATATAGAAAAAAAAATACTGAGTTAGAGAAGACACCCTGTAATAATGTTGCTCGAATGAAAATGTGTCTGGTTTCGAGATTCGTGCCTCTGATACTATTAGATTTTTTTATATTTTTTAAAATATTTTTATATTATATTTTACATTTATTTTTTATATATATTTTATATTTTTTTATATCTTTATATTTTTTTTTTTTTAAACAAACAAGTATTGTAGCTCTAAAAAAGTAGATGTGCAGAAACCTTTCAAAGTTTTCAAGCAAAAAATTGAATGAATATACAGACATCACTTTAAATATCATGTGTATTATTAAATAAATTCAAGTTGATTTGGTATATTTTCAACTTCTATCACAAACTTTGTTTCGAATGTGTATCCATTCACAAATTCATACATCTGAAGTTACTAAAAAAAATAGATTGACAAACGATTTTCCTGTCTACTTGCATGAGACTGGTAGAACACATTTAAGGTACATATTTCCTGAAAGTAGCGTAGATTGTACACTAGCTATGCTTCGTTAGGCATGATTTCCAAGGTATTCCTACAATGCTTTGAAATCTGTCATGTCTCTGGATCAAAATTCCCCAGTGCAATGGGGTATTAATGTATTGGATACAACCATTTAGTATTTGGATAATGAAATCATTTACTTTTTTAATTGATATATTTTATGTGGACTACATTTCAAATTATTTCTTTACACGAAATTGTAGTAATTTCATCATTAAAAAATTATCACTTCACTACAGTAACTGAGAATGTATTGATACATCCGAAAGATATTTTTGGCTTGGAGATAACATTCTTGAAATTACCTCAGTTTAGTTCCAAACAAACAATTTGTGGTATTAGATGCAAATAGATAAGAATTCTTTGTATTAATTCTATATTTTCTTTATTTGTTGTGGATATATGTATTCGAATCAGAAAAAATATCCTGGAAATAATATTGGCTATATTATTAATTTATTATTTCTAATATATAATATTTATGTAAAGTTTATGCTTCAGCACCTTGGCTGCGAGACACCGGGTGTAAATCCTATGTTCCTGCCGGATCTTGGTGGTTCTGGATACCTGCATCCTGCATTGAGCGGTTCTTATTACAATCTCGGAGGAGGTTACGATTATATTCAACGCCTCCGTTCATTCTACAGCCCTCCTCCAGTCTATCAGCAAAGGTCTGGTGCTTCTTCTTTCCCAACAACTCCAGTCCTTAGTCACCGCTCTTCACAAGCTGAAATCCCAGAAGACCAATTCATTCTTCCCTTATTACCAGAAGGAAAGAAAGACATGGGTCTTGGAGCTCTCCATATTTCTCCTCAGCAAGAAAAGAGATTGCCGTCCAATGGGCCTTTCATTCAGAGATCTACGAGTGAAAAAGTGCCAAATAGAAGTGAACTTATGTCTCAAGTTCAAAGGACGGCTTGGGCAAGGCATACAACAAAATGATGCCTTACTTTAGTTGATGGCTACTCTTGTTTAAACCACTTGTTTTACCTTCTGATGTTATTGCTTTATTTATTTTTTAAGTAAATAGTATATAACAGGGTAAGTTGGAATGTGAATCACAGTGGGGTAATATACTGAAAACTCCTAGTAGCTAAAATATGTTTAAATAAAATAATAATATATTTGAAGTTGGCTGTTACTACTAAAAAAACAGTATTAAAGAAAAGCTTAAATACTTGAAAATTAAGTTCAGGAGATTCATGACGGTATTTTTTATTTCTTTTGTTAACCAATTTTATAGGGATTAGATTTGTTATTGTGGATCTCCCAAAAATAGTTTATATAACAATATAAACTTTTAAATAAAACTATTTCTACACAATTAAAAATATCACTATTGAAGATACCGTTCAAATATTCTTTACCATTAGATTTCTTAAAATATAATTGACTGTATTTTAATTATATTTCCATTTCTCTAATTATGATTTCTCATAAATATTGGTTTAAAAAAGTTTAGTCATCAGTTAGTACCGCCTTACTTAAAGTATTCCTAGTATTGTTTTATTGATGTAAATATAATTATAGTTATTAGTTGATTTTCATTTGTATATGAAAAAATATGTATATTGAGAATATAATTATTAAGTGAGACTTACCTAATGATTATTTAACTATTTTAGTTAAGATCAGTAGATAGTTTTTGTATTATGTGTTTATGTGACTGAAACAACTGACTTTGTATAGTTTTCTTTTTTTAATTGTAATGTTTTTACAAGTATTGCATTTGTTGTGTACCCCTGATACACAAATATTTTTATTATTGTGTCATTATTTGTATAGATAATATATTGTAGATACAAAGTTCCTAAATTTGTATTATATTTTTCTTTTATGATTTAATGTAACAAATTGGTACTACATTTTATCCTACAAGACACAAATGCACTCATTACAATATTTCTAGAGCAGAATAAAAGACACTACAGTAATTGTAATTTATTGCAATTTTACCTAGTTAAAAATACAGACTGCAACGGCATCGTTTATCTCTTATAGGTATCATTCAAAATAAAAGATCATTGTGGTACTTAGGCTCATGTTTAGAAAATATATCCATTTTAATCGTTTAGCAAGATTAACATATCTATTGTTCAAACTTTGTTTAGCTCTACTATCAAGTATAATTTATAAATGTACTTTAATCATATGTGGAAGTAAACATAGCAAGTCCATAGCATGATAATCAAAATATTCTATATTGCACTTTTAAGCAATATATGTAGTAATACATATCACAACTATACAATTATAATAGCTAATTCTGTTATGTGTTATTAATTGATGATTCAAGAAAATGGGTTTGGATTGTGCATTTGTCGATGGAGTCTTTAATTATAGTTTGATACAAACATAAGTTGAAGTGAGCAATGTCAGGGTTGCTATGGCAGCAATAAATGTATTTTTGTATAGGATGTTTACTTTGTTTTCCTAACCAATAACGTGTGCTATCCATTACAGTTCTATTTTAGTTGATCCATTTATTTATCTATAGTAAAATCTTTTCTCTGCCCCTTTTATTTGGATAAAAACATACTTACCTTCACATAACCTTTTTTTGTTTGGCAATACAACCAAATCGTAGTAATTTGTATCCCAATACTTATGTAATTTGACCATCTTTCAATACTCAATGTGCTGTTTCTATCGATATTCTTTAGAGGCACAAGACTTTCTGTAACCTAGCCCGAGTACTGTTGTGAACTATGTGGTATCCATGAGACAGCTCTTTTGGCAATCTTAGCTCAATGATTAGTTCCTTTAAGGTAAATTTAGCGGTCTTCTGCCATCTCAGGTACCTTGAAATTCTCAGGTTTCGAGAGTGAAATTAATAGGTCAGTATTTCAGAAATAAGGTTTCAGATCAGGATAAGATGGATTGTTTGAAAAATTTACATCCTCCAAGTCCTGAAACCTTGAACAAACAAAACTTGAAATTTCCAATTGAGATTTATAGTTTATGGCAGTATGCTTAGTACAGTTGGTGAAGATTTATTTACCACCTGGAAAGGTAGATAAAAACCTTCTGATAATCATTACTGAAATAATTTAGAACTTCATGAAGTGCTACCATGTGCTTTACTTCACATTCACTTAAAAAAATGCTTGTCCCTTCTGCCACCTAAGTGTTACTAAGAAATTGTATTAAAAAAAGTTTATAATGTTTTCATTTAAGAATTTTAACATTAATATTTACGATTTTTATTAATTGCCACAAATTTATAAATTGAGGCAAATTTTCATGATAAATTAATTTTTTCAAATAATCAACACATAACTACTATTAAAACGCATAACTACAATTAAAATTTGGTTTAGAATATTATTAAAATTAATTTAATACAAATAAGGTATTTTTGATTATTTTCAATTTTCTAGTTCCCAATTTTACTTGTTTGATATCTTTATTCATATTTTATTCATATGTTCATAAATAAAATTGTTGCCTCTATTGTACGTTTTAGAATAATGTATATAATTTTTATTTGTGATTATATCGGTTTTGCAATAGATAGTTGCAGCATACAATGTTTATTATTACTATAGGTAATATTTAATGTTTTAAAAGGAGCTTGTGTAGACTATTAAAAGCAGAATTAAGGGAAAACAAAGCTACTAACCATCAATAAAAGATACAAATTGACATAACTTTGTAAAAACAAAAATAAATATACATAATTAGCACTAAAATTAACTTAAGCACTGCCACAATATTAAAAACACTGCTTTTACTTATTGCTTTATTACTAACTTATAGCAAAAGCTTAATATGTATTTTTATAAAGAAAAAACCTGGGGTGGAAGGTTATCATTTGCTTATATTAGGTAAGTTATGCATGAAATACAGTTGCATGACTACATGTTAATATTGGGATCTACATTATTTCATTAATTAATATTTTATTTAATTTTAGATGAGTCCTACAAGCAAGGTTACAAGATGGTTCGAAATGCTGCAACCGTTGTCCAGACCTGAGAGTGGCTTTGTCGACTCGCCAGATGGTGATGACACTGATAACCTTTTCTTAATAAATAGACTACCCAGCAGAAAACGGAGAAAGCTACTTGGGCTGAAATTTGGGAAAGTTACAACATTCTAATCAAACAGAAAAAATCCAGAGATTACTAAGCATTATTTTTTTTAGACATTCCAGGCAAAGCAACTGAAGCCTTTGTTGGCAAATTATATTTATACAATGAGACATATTTTGCCAGAAATTTATTCTAAAAGTATATTTATATACTTTTATACTATAAAGTATAGGAAAATTATTTAGTCAAGTGTAGCTTTTGGTTTAAGACATTTGTAAGATAAATATTCTAGTATTAAGATTATCTAGAAGCTAACTTGAAATATGATTATTTGATCTATTAATTACAAAAGTCCAATCTGTTAAAACTCCTAGGGTGCTAAATATAAGAATGAAAAACATCTTTTCTATATTTTCTCTAAGATTAATGATAATAATTTTAGTGAAGCTCTTTCCCAGCTCTCTACTTTATTTAATATTTCTTTAAATCAATTACAGTGTATCTTGTTAGTAAAATGATAATTAAAAAAAAATAGTTCAAAAGATTTTATAATCTCAAATACCTATTGCAATTATGCAGTCAATCGATTCTTACTTAATATTATTTCTATAGTTTAGTACTGAAATAATTAAGGAATACTATTTATAAATTATCATGCTACAATTATTATATACAAATCTTTATAAAGATAAAAAGTATTGTAAATATTTTGTAGACTAGCCTAATGATTTAGTACTTCATAAATTCACTTTGTAATATTATTATTGTCTCTTTCATTATTATTTTATTTAGTTATATATTATTTAATTTAAAATTATGATCTTATCATTGTCAATAAAGATTGTTTTAACTCAATTTCTGATGCCATAAACATTTAATTTGTTTATATTGTAATATTGACTATTTATTTATTACATTTTGCATTGAACTTTTCTTATTTAGTTTTACTTTTTTTATGTGTTTTTTTTATATATAAATAAACTAAGTTAACTAAGTATTGTATTAATTTATTCAAGCACAGACTGTTGTTTAAATAGAAATATTCTGTTACCAAACAGATGAATTCCTAATTTGCTCAAGCAATCCCTCTCACTTTTGAAAAATGTTTTAATGTTGAAAAACAATGATGGTTTTACATTAAAACACGGTGAAGTGAAAATGAGGGAGATTTCATATTTAGACTAGATCACGATATATTTTCCATTGGAAAGTGTAACTTCGTAGATATAGTATCTTACAGTGCAATGTGAATAGAAAGTGCTCACAAAAGTTTTGAACATTGTAAATAATAATAAGTTTTTATATTGTTAAGTAAATATGCAAATATTTAATATTTAAAAAGACTTTTTTCCTATTTCTAGGTTATTTTGTATTTAAATAAATTAATTTTTTCATATGAATTATATTTATTATTGCTCTTCCAACTTTTCTTCCATGAATTTTCTGTAGAAATTATTTTAAGCTAAAAAAGGTTTAATGTTCCTGAGGGAATTCTGTTAATGGTTTTCTTTATCAATAAAATATTAATCTTGTTTTTTATTAATAATTTCAGTCTTCATGAATATTTTACAACTCTTCTAGAAATTGTCTAGGGCTTTTAGAGAAATTTTGGGCCTCTAATTATGGACAATAGATCTTTTGAATTTCATTAAGTATTAATTCAGGTTTTTCTCTTCATAAAAAAAAAAAAAAGTTCAGTCTTTTTTGACTTAAATGAGTCTCCCCTGTGAATTCCATTTAATCTTAAGACTTGGAACAACAAGGTGAGTGACCAGTTTTCAACTCATTATTGCAGAATTTAGGTAATTTTTTTACTTTCGTTATATATCCTATTGCTTCCGAATATCTCTGAATGACTGGGATATTTGACAGCTATAGGCAGTAGAACATATTATAGGGCCTTAGTGCTTATAGAGATAGATTCCTGACTATCAGATATAATTTTTTTCTGGTAAAATATTTTTCCTATTAAGACATTTTTTATATTTTTCACAGAACATTGGTTTTGGTTAGGAAGAATCTTTAATGTAACCTCATTGCAAGGGTGTTATGGAAAAATCCAAGCTGCTATATTTTTTTTTAGTTTACTATTCAACATACAACATTTCTTTTTCCGACTTTGATATTCCAGTATAATCCTTTAGCAGATTTTTTACAGGAAATGATTTTCTAACATAATGTTTTGCTGTAAGTAATAGGGCAGGTTAGTTAACTTAAAATAGGTTATTCTACAGATTACTAAACTGATCTAGGTAGAGGGATAAGTTCGGTATTTATTATTCAGTGAAAAAGTATGTATTTCCTTGAGAAAGTGTTTCACCTCTATCACATCAAAATTAGATACAGAATCCTGCACATTTTAACTTCTCACTGAAAAAGTGGAATACTGAGCAAATTTCAATGATTTGGAACTTAATTTAGGCCTCATTAGTGTGAAGACTTCAACAGATTACTACAACTGACAAACTACAGTTTAACAACCAGTGCCCTCTCTTTTATTTATCTATTTTTTAAAAATGATTTATTGGGATTCTATTTTTGCATTATTGAATATTACAGGGTATGTTGCCTTCCTACCAACATACACATGTTTTCCAAATTAAAAAAAATAAAATCAAAAAGTTATATATGTAAGAAATGAAAACTTCATGTAGTAATGTAATGAAAATTGATCGAAATCTCACAATGTGTTTTATATTAAAATTGATGAAATTATATTTATAATTGTGTGATGAAAAAGTAAGTAATTACATAAAAATAGTTATTAAAAAATGAAAAAACACATCCTAAGTGAATAAAGATTATTACAAATAAAATACTTTACAAAAATTCAATAATGAAGTTGAACATTTTTTTTTTAAATTATTATGTTTTCAAACAATAAATTATATAATATTCTTTATCATTATTCCATCTATCATATTACAATAATGAATTGTTTTAACCCAGCTCTAACAGTAAAGCATGCTGGGAATTATGAAGGTGAATATAAAGTATGAACATCATGTGTAATCCTTGGGTCAGTGTTGTAAGCCCTTTAATAAGGAAGCTTAGACAAGATAAGGTGTTGTTAATAAATAATAAGTTAATTCAGTAAAAGGTTGTAGATAGACTGCCCCTCAACTAGCCCATTACTTGATGAGGTCATAAGGACCTTAACAAAGAGTTTCATATTTGCTAGTTTCATATTCTAACAAAGAACTAATGGTACGGGCATGCATTAATTAATATTTTCTTCTCTTTCCCAATTAAGATTAGGTGAGTGGATGCACATTATATGAAAACTACAGTAAAAATGAAACTTCTGTAAACTTTAAAGTTTTGCAATTTGTTTACTTTTCATGAGGAAATCAATTTGATAAAATTATAAATAAGAGACGCCTTTTGAGTTGATGACATATATATTTTATTCTTTAAATGCATTCAATTATAATCGAGCATTTTAACATTTCAATCCTCTTGAGATAGTCATGCGGTATTGTTTACCTTTGATGTGCGGTTTGGTATATCAAGAGCACCTCAACAAGATTTTTTTTAAAACTGTGCAAATCCTACAAATCCATATAATATTTATAAATTTGAGAAATTGAAAAAATATTAGGTAATTTTAATTATGCTGAAGAGGTTCGTTGGAATTGTCATAATCCTTTAGCATATTGATACTTTTACATTACATACATTTTTAAGAGTTGTAGGGTAGGTCGGGGAAGAGTGTGCACCGGGTAAGAGCACGCAGAGCGGGAATTTTCAGTTTGAACTTGGGCTAGTAGGTACTACTGGTCATCAGGTGATTTAAAACAATATCCACGCTATTGTCATGAAATTTGATGCTTTTCTGTGATTAGTTAATTCACAATGAGGTAAGCTCTTATTACAACTAGTTTGATGTGATATTTAAGCATAAAGGAATTAGTATAAGCTATACCAAATATTAATTCAACATTTTCAATCCTATATTGATTCAAAGGTCATTCAATGCCTAGCTTAAAATCGGGATCGTCTACTTCCATTGATCTTCACTGGGAGCAACAAATAAAATTATCGTCTTCGGAGCGAGTTCGTATGCGCACTCTCGCTCCAAACATTTGTTTTAGTTCTACACTCTTATTTAATATTTATAATTCAATTCGGAACACAGGTGCTTAAGTTGTAGTCCTTACACCTGGATAAGAGTAAAAGTCGTGATACCTGCTTTAAATGATACCATGATATTCGTACCCATTTTCTTACTGCTTTTTGATTGGTTTAACACTATTTTTTAAGAACTTATAAAAGGAAGACTGATCGAAAGATATGTAAGGAGCGGATGCTCAAATCAGCTCAATAATTATTGGACAACGGGATGTCGAAGAGAAAAGCATCCAAGCATTTAGGAATCTCAGAAGCAAGGAGAAAAAGGCTGTTAAAGGTAAATACCCTTGCTTGTGGTATTTTCCCCCATCATACAAATGGTGCTTACAACTATAGGTATGTTGTGCTTTTTCGCAGGGTGTTGGCGCAAAGAGCCTTGGCCGTTTCAACTCTGTGTTCAATATTGAATTAGAAGCCGAACTTGTTGAACATAATAAGAAGCTGGGTGAATATTTTTGTGGTTTAATTATGGAAAATCTCCGGCGATTGGCCTTCTAATTCGCAGAAGCAAATCAGATTCCACATCCATAAAATGCTGATCTTAAACTTACTGGGTTGGATTGGACTGTTGGTTTTTTAAAGCAAAACAGATTATTATTAAAAACTCCTTCTAAAACAAGTCTTGCCAGGATATCTGAATTGAATAAGTCACAAGCTAATGTATTTTTCAACAACTTCGAGGACCTTATGAAAAAATAAATTTCCTGCTTCAATAATTTACAGTATGAATGACTAGTACCAGCACTGCACCTAATAAAACTTCTAAAGTTGTGTCGGTTCAAGGAAAAAAAGGAGTTTGAAATGTTTCATCAGCTTAAAGAGGAACAACTACTATTACGTGCACTAAGTATGCTTGTGGAAACTACCTCCCCCAGTGTTGTTAATTTTTAAAGGAAACGAATGAAACCACACAGTGGATACAATACGGATTTGTTTCTGGTTTGACTTAAACACTTTCAAAAGCACATTGTATCTTCTGAATCAAACCCCGTTCTACTAGTCTTGGATAATCACGCTTTCCATATTAGTATCGATTCTGTGTAATTCTGCAGACAACCCAGTTGCTCTGTCACTTACTTTCAGTACCTACAAACTGCTGCCCTTAGACAAGGTTTTCTCTATTAATCGAAATGACAACTCAGACGATGATTTCCTTCCAGGTTCAGTTCAGATCCAACCAATGCCTGTGGATAATACCTCACAGAGCACATCGCAGAGTGACATACCTCAGCTGTTGCCGATATCGCTTCAACTTCCGATATCATTGTAATTCTAACTGAATAGTTGTAAACAGAACAGGATGTAGTAGATGTCACCGATCAAGTAGAACATAGCTTTAGTAGACCCAATGGAGGAGATCTCATTGAAGCAGTGATAACTCCGGTTTCAAAAACGCACAGTTGATAAGAAGTCAACAATGTAACGTACAACAAGGTATCGCCCCTGATGTGATACCTATTCCAAAACAGCAAGAAGAAAAGTCGGAAAATTTGACCAGCTCTCCATTTAAGAATCAGCTAATTGCTACCGAGAAGAAAAAGAGGAAATCAGAAGAGGAAAAATTGAAAAATCTGAAGGCGAAAAAAAAAAAGTTGCACTTTAAATCTTGAAAAGCCCAAGGCAAGCGAACAAGAAAACAACCGAGTATCATGAATGATAGAATTATCTGTCCAACCTGTGAAGAGAACTTCATTGAACCACCTGAAGTGAACTGGATTCAATGCAGTAATTGCCAAGTATGGTGGTATGAAGCTTGTTCCAATTATGAGGGTGGGGTTTATTTGCGTTTATTGCTGAAAACAACTAATGTTAGCCTTGATAATACCAAATTCAAGTTTTTTTTTTGTAACTTTTGCTTTATAATATAATCATATTAATAAAATCTTGTTTAGTACATATTGCTTACCTTTTCCCCATAAATGCATTCCCTAAAAATTTATTATGCATTGTGAATTATTATATATGTTATGAATTAATTCCAAAACAATCTATGATGTACAAAACACGTTCTCCATGGTAACAAAAACGTCTTGGTTATAAGCATAACCATATTTTTTCAAGGGGGAGTATTTGCTTGAGATACATGCGATTATACGATACTTCAGAATTGGAGCTATCGGAATTTTACTCTATATATTTTAAGATAAATGTTGTCGTTCGTAGAATCAAAGTAGACTCTGGATTTTATCGGAGAACGTTATGTCACTTCAGAAATCTATATTCTCTTCTTTAAACATATTAACGAATTGGGATTTTAAAAATGTAACATTCATGTGAATAAGTTGTTTGTGTAGAAGAAATGGTTTAGTTTTTTATGGTTATTGCACTGTCATAATAACATAAAAACAGTAGACAATGTAAAATCCATTTAGTTATTACTTGGTGAGAAGGTTGCGCACGGCATAGGAGGCGAACACGCTTTCCTACCTATCAGTTCAAATCGATTTTTCTCTATGTATAGACATTAAACGGTGTAGTGCATTGTTGTTACGGAAGTAGGGTGTTCATTACCTGGGATAGTTTTAATAACTGGCAAAAATACAAAGCACGATATTTATTTCCAAAAGCTTTTCATTTTCAAGAAATAAGGTTAAAAAAAGTTGTAAATACGAGAGAGTAACCTTTTAGACACACGGTGCTGTTGTGCATGAGTAGAGTTTAATTGGACATTTAGAAAAAAACAAGAGTAAAACATTAGGAAATCTTATTGCAACATTGAGAAACTGATATCATTTTCCCGTCATGCCCAAACATATTTATTTGTTACAGATTTTATGAGATTATTGCTAAAAAACGTAAAGTCCTATGCCAAAATTTTAATTCAATTAGAATTACAATTTTAATCAATTATGTTTTATTTTACTTTAAACTTTGACTTAAAGTTAAAGTTTGACTTTTTTAACTGGGGAAAAATCAGGCATCTGTCTGTGAATCTTGAGATGGCACAAACATCGGTTTTTAAACATGTCTAGAATTATTCGCACATATTAAACAGTTCTAAACATATTTATTCCGTTAGATAAATGATTTGACAACGTTCACAAAATTGTTCATTCCTTTTTTGTCAACAACGGTTCGAACATGCAAAAAGAAGTTAATTACATTTCTCAGAAGATTAATTACGGTTATCTGATGATGCCTTAATCTTCCACCTCACTTATAAATGAAGCTTTAAGACATACAAATAAGGCGTTGACATGGAAAAGATATTGAGCAAAAAAAACAATTTTTTCTTAGAAAAAATAGTAATTAATCATACCAATATCATGGAATTTGAAGGAAGTCAAAACTGGGAGTGGTTCGGTTTATATGAACGGTGTTAGTTACTATTTTCGATTCAAACTCATTTTTAGTTGTCAAAATAGTTTTCGTTTTTTTAATAATTTATTCAATGAAATTTACAACTTGGCAGATTTTATTCTATATTTAACAAATTCCAAACTTATCATTAGTATATTAAGAGCTGCAAGTGTATCGTTTTAAGCAAAACTATAAAACAATTATTGTTTTATAATTGTTATAACAATTACAACAATTGTTGTATTAATACAACAAATAAATAGAATGAATGGTAGTTATTGGCATAAATATAGATAAGTAGAGAAACTACCCAATGGTAGTACTCAAATAACAAGTTCAATTAGAAGGTCACAAGGGATTCTTCTTTTCAGACGCCTCGGAGGATTATCAGGAATTGAAGAAGTAGCGAGGTTTGAAACTAGTGGGTTGGAGTGGGATTAGAGGCTTTAATGAAAATAGTGGTATCGGGTTCGGATCAAATCAGCAAGAATAGAACAATGCGTTCATTCTGGATGACATTATTCGAAACAAAATAAAGAGCACTAAGGATTTTACGAAGGATTGGATACGAGAGGAATTCGATGGCTTAGTAAAAGTCCAAAAGCTATACTCCGTAAGTTCAAATAGATCTTATAATAGTCATGTATATGAGTCTTTTGTAATTAATTAGGTGGTTACAGAAGCCTGAAACGGTGACTTAAAAAAATTAAAATTGTTAACAAAAGTAATAAATCTTTTTTATTTCATCAAACTCTTTAGACATGTGCTGGGGAAAAAATAGGCATCTACTTTTTGATCCTGAGATAGCAAAGCATCGGTTTTTAACAAGTTGCCGCAAATGACGGCTATACCCGTCCGATCTTTGGCGATATGTAGGATATAGCCGTCGTGCACATTTTAATCAATAAAAAAAAGAACAGTGCTAGTACGAAGTGTACTGACGCATAAACTTGTTAATTATTGAGTAATACATCAAAAAAAGGTGTAGCATGCCAGATAGCATATTTATTGCCCTTTTATGTGTTTTCTCATGCTTAACCGCTTCGAAACATTTGGGCATCTAGAGACAAATGACGCCTATAACAGTCTACAGATTTTTTGGAAAAACTGTGGCCAAATGTGATAATTTTCACTTCCAAACATACAACTTACACTCGATTTCATCTGGCAGTCATAAACAATTGAAAAAAAAGTGTGTTTCTGAGGATGATCGTCAAATTAAAAGTGCGCGGCAACGTGTTAAACATGTCTAGAATTATTTCAATATTTAACAAAATTCTAAACTTACTGTTTTCATTGGGTAAGTCATTTGACAACGTTCAAAACATTGCTGATACCGTTATTTAAATAACGCTTCGAACCGTTAATCCCAGATGATGCCTTAATTTGCCACCTAATATAAAATTGGAGATTTAAGACATACAAATGAGGCGTCGACAATCAACAAGGCGTCGAAAAAGTCAATGCGTAAAAAAAAAATTTTCTTTTATTCTTTGAAAAGGTAGTAATTAATGATACCAATTGCATAGGATGAGAAGTCAAATCTGAGAGCGGTTTAATTTCTGCTAACGGCGGTAATTATTATTTTCATTTTTAATTATCTAAACAGTTTTTTCTTCTCCCGGAAAATTATCTTTTCATGAATTATTACTTTTCCATAACAACGCCTTAAATGGTGAACCTGATTTTTTAATGTGATTATTTGTAATTTATTCAATTTTTTCCAAGAGTTTTTAAATTATTATTAACCAATATTTTTACAACTTGGCAGATTTTATTCTATATTTAACAAATTCCAAACTTATCATTAGTATATTAAGAGCTGCAAGTGTATCGTTTTAAGCAAAACTATAAAACAATTTAAAAAAAATTTATTATTAAAAAGTTATTTAATCAAATCATAAAATAATTCTATCCTTCATTAGGATCATCCAGTCAACTATTTTCCTCTCTAACAAAAAATAATTTATTATAATTTATTTAATTGTTGTATGATATAATTTTTTAAAATATTTTATTTGAAAAGAAAAGATATGGCCAGGACCGGGACTCGAACCCGGGTTTTTCACCTCTCAGTGTGACTCCGAGATGGTTGAGGCGTCACCACGGAGAGGTGAAAAACCCGGGTTCGAGTCCCGGTCCTGGCCAAATCAATTCTTTTCAAATAAAATATTTAAAAAAATAATTCACTTTGTTGACGATGCAATTTTTTTGATGCAAGATGTTTTCATTCACTAAACCGCAAAGTTTTCGAGATATTAGTGAAATAACAAAAAAATAGACTTTTTTGCTTGTTTTTGCCTGTACCATTACACCCCGTGAAGGTTCTGGGGTTCGGTACATGTTAGAAACTGTACTGTTTCTTGGACAACGGTTGTGGAGGGAAGTGATTTGTCCTAAATAACGCTCACTTTATAGAGGGTGGGTGAGCCCCAAGAGGGTCCTAGATCCCACCGGACCCATCTCTGGCAGCTATCAGATTCAATAAAAGCATTCTCAGCAGCGGGATTTGAAATAGAGTTTTCGGCACGGCAACTCAGTGCTCAACCACTGAGCTAACGCACGTCTTATATACCAATAGATTTGTTTGTAATATGGCTTTTTAACCGACGAAGTTAGGTCATTTCTTTATTATTTTTAAAATGGACTTTAAATAATATAAATATATAAGTGAGATATATGCGAAAAAACTGCACATCCAATCCTATCTTCTAACTCTCTCCCCATCAACGGTGGTTACTCCAGTAAAAAGCATTAACATATTTCGGTAACATTTTCCCCTTCTTTCTGGATTAAATTGCTCTGGATTAAACATCCATGTTCGAGATTAGGCATCAGAATTTGTGAGCGTTGGCTATGACCAACTTGGAAAAATTTATGTTTTTGTAATACTTTATTGATCCAAATATTTAGGACTCTTAAAAATGTGTTTAGTTTTCAAATTATTCAACAATAATTTCTTCGATTCCATAGTTTGCGAAATTAATTCAATCCATAATTAATATCACGATTTGAAAAAAAAAACTCATTCACACACTGCTGTGCGGCTCAGGATATACAGTACCGGCAACACTGAACGGTATTGTGGGTCCGTAACGGGCACTAACGTTAAAAGAAATGATTCTTCCAAATCAAAAGGTAGTCAATCGTACAAAAAAGGACTTTGTTGTTAGTAAAATAAAAAATAAAATATTACATAATCATCTCAATATCCGTCAACATATTTAATCTATTGAACAAAAGAACATCACTATATTTCAATCATAATTACAACACATTTTTATCATATATGACAAAATATATCTAAAGAACTTTTTTCAATAAATTTATTCACATTATTAACATAAATTACTATTTTTCGTTGATTTGTAAAAGTTAATGAATGAATGAATATTCAATAAGTTCAAGATTCATATTCATTTAATTCTAGGCATTGAAAATCCGTTCCATCCTTTTCGGCTGAAGCTTATACCTTAACTTTCGATAAACATTATGGTTAAAACTCTTGTGCTCTTCATTAATATGATAAATACATTTTCCTAGCACTTTATAATATTTAGAATCATCTTAAGTACAAGCAGTAATTAAAAAAAAATAATGGAAGAATCCACATCGATAAAATTATTTGTAAGGTGAACAAATAATGCAGGAAATTACAGTGATTAATGATAATTAAGGACGCCACCAAGAAAATTAAAGTCAAAGGTTTGATGACAAAGGAAGGAAGATCTTTTAAGAACTCCGTTTCTGACTCTTACACATAAAATCGGTTTTAAGAACTCCATAGAAGTAAGCAAGGAAATTGGATTATAAGAACGGTGTTCACTAGTTGTAATGCTGAAATTAAAACAAATATACTAATGGACGTACTTCAATACCTCGGTTAAATATATTGAATATCTCCATATCATTACCGCTATATAATCCAAAAGAGAATTATCTGATTACTTTTAATCATCTTTATCGTAGTCCACTCTCTGTATCACTGTATGCGGTGTGAGGTTTCCTTCTGTACAGCTGGGACCACACCACACGATCCTCCACCAATTCCCTTCTTCCGTTCCATTCCAGATTTCTCATCGCTAAGTATTATTTAGCTTCTTCTTCCCAGGTATATCGGGCCTTACTCTGGACTTTCTTCAATCAACCTTAGCCTCATATTTTATCTTAGCCAGCTTGTTGTTTTCCATTCTTAGCAAATGTCCAAACCACCCTAAAATGTTTTCCTCAATAACATGTTCTGCTGGTTTCATTCCGAGGTTTGATCTAATGGTTGAGAAACGAATACGGTCTCGTTTGGTTTTTCCAATCTATCTTTCTAAGAAATCTGAACTCTGGAGCTTGGATATTAATTATGTGTCTGCAGGTTAGTGACCAAGATTCCGAAGAGTACGTCAATAGGGGGAGAAATGTAGATTTATGCACCCTCAACTTTGTGTTTTTGGATTCTTCTCTTTTATTCAGGAAGTTTCTATTAACAGGAGTTTCGGAACTAGTCCCAAGATAAATTAAAATTTACTCTTGGGTTTAGTACATTTTAGAGACTGTACTGTTTCCGAGCCAACGGTTGTTCAGAGAGGTGATTTGGAAGAGACTACAACCGTCAGCTTATTTCCCCATATAGGGCTGGTAAAGCCCCAGGAGGGTAAGAATGTTAACAGGTTCAGCATTTTATCCCCCACAACCGGATTTGAAACCAGACCTTCAGCACAGAAACTCATGGCTTTAAACACTTTGCTATCCGCTCCTTATTTTCAAATAAACAACATTTTATAAGGAGGATACCATAATGATTTGTAAACAAAAATCCTGTACCACTACAACCCATGAAGTGTCTTGGGTTCGGTACGTGGTATTATCTGTACTGTTTCTTGACCAACGATTGTGCAGAGAGGGGATATGTATACAGAAGATATAAGAGCCATAATTTGCCGTTAACGGGTTAGACAAAGGAACGAAAACAGGCGATGGAAGAGGCCCGGCGCAGAAAGAGGGGGCGTACCCTGGGCTAATTAGCGAGCAAGCTAGGACTATATTAATGAGAGCTCCGGTGACCAGTTCAACAGGTAACTGCTTCATTCAATGTCCTACACCACTTCACCAGCTTCACGATCAGTTTACTGCATTTAATACGAATTAATTCATTTCATTCAATATATAATTTATGTATTGTTATTTTAATAATTTCTAAATGGAAGTTTAAGAATAAAATATAGAAAATATCTGATCCCAGGTGATATTAAATTGATTATTATTATTTAATTTTATGTACGCATATATACATTATGGTCGGATGTTTGTGCCTTATTGCTGGATTGCACTCATTTATTCAATTTATGGAATCCTTATTTTAAAATGAGCGTGAATTTAATTGTTAAAAAACTTTAAAAATTTAAAAAGGCTTTATTAAAGTTTCATGGAAAAAAAATCCAAGCCTTTTTCAACGTAGAATATTTTCTTAATCGTGATTATAAAAAAAGGCACTTTGATCTTACTCAAAACCTATTGTTTTGAATGTATTCGCAATATTATGTATGAGACAGTACAACAAAAATCATTAGTTGTCCTTATATCTATATTTCGCTCATTCTATCATTCATATATTTAAAAAACGCACTATATTACGTCTATCCATATTAAGTGATCCGAGCTCTATTCACAGTTTTCGAAAGAAGTATATTTACATGTCCTGACCATAATGTGTTAATTAATAATAGCTTACTAATATTAAACTTCATGTTAATATCTTGAAAATTCTTGATCACAGGTGAAAGGATATTTTGGTGTCCTTATTTTCTCTATTTTATATTCATTGACTGTGATGTTACTGAAGATAATTTGCCAATTTATCCAGCTATTGTACAACTGATTATATATTTTAAACTTTGAGTATTTATTTCTCACGCTATTTACTCAAAATTTTTATTATAAACTAAAAGTTCAGTTTTACGTTCAGCTGAATCTAAATAAATAATCTTATAATTATATAGTGACAATTATTCCTTAGGTATATATTTTCTTATTAATTGGATCACTTTAAGCTCTTATTTATAAAGGCTAAAGATTACTATTTATCCTTAATTGCGAGGGCATAAGTTATTTCCTTTCTTACTTGGGTAAATAAACTACAGTTATTGTAAAATACAATTCATAATATTATGTATCTTTTTCTTGTTTTTATTTTATTTCTATTATAGATATTATTAAATATATATTTTATTTTTAATTCTTATTAAGTCGGAGCCGTCCGTGTCTTTAAATAGAACAGGCGCTAGTGACTTACTTATTTTTCGCCTTAAAACATTTTATTACCAATCAAATACTTTAAGACCAACACTTCGGGGCCATGCACTTCATCCTCAGCAACAAAACCTTGTATTCATCTTACACTACTTATTATTATATCAATTATTATAATTATTACTTACTTTTCCTTTATTATAAAAAATAGTTATTATATTTTTTTAAATCTTACATTACGTTCTTAATTCTATTATCACACTAATAGACTTAAAGGAGCCAAATCGTAGATCCTCAAGTTGTTAAGCAAAAAAAGTCATTTTTTACTTTTGAGGTCGTAAAAAAAAATAAAAAAACATCCTTTATAACAAAACTTGTGATATAAAAGTTCTTCGTAAATGTTAGAACTTTAGTGAATTTACTAAGATTTTTGTTTATAGCTTTAACGCAACTCAAGTAAACAGTTTTGTTAGTTCAAAATACATTCTAAATCCTTTTATTAAAACTCCTTGCACAGACGAATTTCCCTTACATTTTATACCTAGTGATTTGAGGAGTCTTAAAAGGTGTTCACGGGATAGCCAAACATAAAATGTTCATTAAAATTATTAAATTATAGATATTTCCTGCATAAACTATTGTCATGGTTTATTTTCTCATATCAAATTTATTAATAATACTTTTTAAGTAATTTTATTTCAATAAATGGGAAACAATTATTTTATTACACAATCGATCAGTGAGTTATACCACTTGTTTTAATCAATGACGAATGAATGGAAAGAAATCTTTTCGTTATCTACGTAATTATTATTTCCCAATATCAGTATAGTTATTTGAATTCAAATTACGTTGATTATGACTTAACCTCCTCAATTTAACATTTACTTTATTTTACGAGTTCAAAACTATTTTATAGTATCTGCAGCGTGTAATAGCGTAATAATTTTCATTTGTTTGAAGTACGAGGGCAAAATGACAGATGAAGCAGGAACATCGAAAAAACCTGGAATATTGAGGGTTGAAGTTGGAAAAAGGACTTCGTCTGCATCAGTAGAGTTTAAGGAAGACGTAAGTTTTAAATTTTTAAAATAGTACTTTATAAACAATTGTTCGTTTTTATTTAAAATATCATTTAATAAAACTAAATAATATTTTTTGTATTTGTGTAATTTATAATTTTGAATGAATTGTATCTATAAATAAAATGGATAATTTTTCTATATCATAATGTTTCTGTTAAAAGAAAAAATAGGTAGTTTTTCATTCGAGAATGGCAGAGGGAGGAAGAACAGGATTCATGTTTTTGCGATATAACGCTAATTGAATATGTCACGCGATTTGAATGGTCATGTTAATTGTGTATTTAAAACTTTTAATTTACGGAATAAGATTCAAGAATTAAAAAGATTCGAATCAGATAGATTAGAACTAGTTGAGAAAGAACAGTACAACAAAAGGAGAATATGAAATATCTTGCATTCTCCTCTTGGTATGAATGGGCATTTCAGTCCTTGTCATATCGTCAAGTAACCTGATCTTATGTTCTTGGAGCTCAGTGTTAAAGATGAGTGCGTATTTTTCCATGGATGTTTGCTTCGAGTAAGTAGGGATGTGTAGTTTACGCTCAAAGACATTTCTAACATTCTTCTTCTTCACACGGTGCTATGATCAATGGAGGGCCTTGGCCTCCACTACAATTTTCTTCCACTCTGACGGATCTTCCGCGGCTCTTATCCATGCTCTTACACCTAGTAGCCTAAGGTCTGCTTCCACGTCGTCAAGTCATCGCAGTCTAGGCCTGTCTAATCCCCTTTCTCCATTTGAACGTCCCTCCATGATCAGCCTGTTTTTATCCAGTGGCCCAACCATCTCGATCTTGCTTTTTTGCTGAAAGAGAACTATATCAGCTTCTCCATATAGTTCCTTAATTTCTTAATTAATTTTGGGAATTAAACGGAAACGGTTTCCTTCTTTGGATGGGCCGTGTACTCTTTTAAGGATTTTTTCTTTAAACTATTCAATAATTTCTCGTGCTGCTTTCGTAGACCCCACGCTTCCCGCTATACATGGCGACTGGAGCAAGTACCGTTTCATTTGCCCTTATTTTTAGGCTTCAGGCTACAGCTCTATTTTAGAATACGTTTCTGAGGGACTAATTACTGGGAATAAATATATAAATAATTGGAGGAATCGAAGTCCTCCCACATCCACCTCTGCCACATTTATCACCAACTGATATCCATCGGACTTCGTCCTTGAAATGAAAGTTTCAGCAAATATATGTAAAGAAAACTGCCTCGTTAATATACGGATGTTTTCTTAATTCTCTTCACAACCTTCTGGACCCAACAGCTGTTATAAATAAAAGATTCGAGAGGGAATAGTGTTGTTACCGTTTAGTGTAATTAATTGTAATTAATTAAAACCATTTAACATCATAAGAAAATACAAACTCACTAGTTTTACGGTAAATTTTATAGACGACATATTAATTTTTTCAAAAACTTTTGAAGAACATATATTCCATCTATCAAGACTAATGGGGGCTAATCTAACTGAAGTTTTCAGATTAAAATTTTTGAAATGTACTTTTGCACACAATTATGCCAAATATTTAGGTCATATAATAGAAAACAATTCAATCAGACCTTTGAAAGATTATTTAACCGCTGTAAAACACTTTCCAGTTCCAGAAACAAAAAAGAATATACGTCAATTTTTAGGAAAAATAAATTTTCATCATAAATTTTTACCGCACAGTGCAATTATTCTGGATCCATTACACAATTTATTAAGGAAAGATGTGAAGTTCATTTGGTCCACAGAATGTCAGGAATCATTTAATAAAATAAAGGCGTTGCTATGTTCAGAACCACATCTAAATATTTTTGACCCCGAACTACCAATAGCCATTTACACTGACGCTAGTGTCAAAGGAGTGGGAGCGGTGTTGAAACAAGAAGATAAAAACGGAGACTGTAAGCCGGTTGCTTATTTTTCAAAAAAATTAACAGAAGCTCAAAAAAAGAAGGCAATATACCTAGAATGTCTAGCTATAAAAGAAGCTGTGAAATATTGGCAGCACTGGATTATGGGAAAAGAATTTATAGTCTACTCAGATCATAAACCATTAGAAAATATGAACATCAAGGCTAGAACTGATGAGGAATTAGGTGATTTGACTTATTATTTATCCCAATATAACTTCAAAATTAAATATAACCCTGGGAAATAAAACCAAGAAGAAGACTGTTTAAGTCGAAATCCAGTTTTAGAACCTTATGAGAAAGCTGACGACTTTCTAAAAGTAGTAAATTTAATTAACCTAGAGGATATAATAAATGACCAACATAAAAATCCAGACTTACAAAATGGAAAACTTATTTTGGAGAATAAAATTTACTATAAAAAGAGTAGAAGAAGAAACAAAATCGTACTATCAGAGCAACTTAGCAAAACTTTAATAAAAGATGTTCATTACGCTTACTGCCACATCGGAAGAACACAGCTAATAAATAAAATAGCGAAATTCTACTCTGTAAACAATATCATCAAAAACATTAAAAAAAATTGATGAATGTGAAATTTGTATAAAAAATTAATCAAGCAAGAAACCAAAATATGGTCTAATGTCGCATTTAGGTCCAGCAACACGCCCATTTGAAATTATATCCATTGATACTATTGGTGGATTTGGAGGATCTCGGTCGACTAAAAAGTTTCTACATCTTCTAGTTGACCATTTCACAAGATATGCCTATATTTCCACATCAAGAAATCAAAACGCCAATGATTTCATAAAGCTAATAAAAAATGTGACGAAAGACAAAGTCATATTGATATGATATTAACGGACCAATACCCTGGTATAAATTCCAAAGAATTTAAAAAATTTCTGATGAAGGAGAATATAAGAATGATTTTTACTGCTGTGGATGCACCATTTTCAAACGGACTTAATGAAAGGCTAAACCAAACTTTAGTCAATAAGATTAAATGTAAAATAAATGAAAGTGATAAAAAGACAGTATGGACTACTATAGCACAGGAATGTGTAGAAAAATATTACGAAACAGAACACACGGTTACGAAGTTTGCTCCGAAATACCTTTTGGAAGGCGAAAATGTGAATATTCTGCCACTTGAATTGAAATCAAGATGTACAACGGAAGACCTAAAAAGAGATAGGAAACTTGCTCTTGAAAACACTATAAAATCGCATAACTATAATAAAAAAATTTTCGACCTGCATAGGGAAGAACATAAACTGGAAGTGGGAGACAGAGTCTACGTGGAAAACGGAAATAGATTAAATAGGAAGAAATTAGAGGAATTGAGGATTGGTCAATACGAGATTCTAAAGAAGATCTCAAATTCAATCTATGAAGTTGATACGGGCCACAGGAAAGCAGAATCGAACCTCTATCACATTACAAAGCTGTGTCCAGTGTTTGTTAATAAATGAACAATTACGTACATTCTCACTCATAATTGTTCCTCTCTGAGGGGGGAGATGTAAAGAAAACTGCCTCGTTAATATACGGATGTTTTCTTAATTCTCTTTACAACCTTCTTGACCCAACAGCTGTTATAAATAAAAGATTCGAGAGGGAATAGTGTTGTTACCGTTTAGTGTATTGAGTTAATTAAAACCATTTAATTTCATAAGAAATACGAAGTAAAGGCATTGAATGCTGTTTCTTTGTTTTTTCAGGTGAGGAAATGTTTAGTTAAAAATGATTGTAATTAGAATGTATTGTAAATAAAACTTTGTTTTTTTCAGAGAAACAATTCCGTCTTTATTTCTAATCCGAATAATCCGAAGGCATACAACCATTATAAATTTATAAACTATCATTATATATATATATATATATATATTATCTATACTTTGAAATGTTGAAACTTTTATTTCTTGATACAACGGTTTCCCACAATTACATTCCATTTTCCATACTTAAGCTCACGGAGAGTTTATTTTTGGATTATTTTAAAAAGGAAACGAATAAACAGTTAAAACTTGTAACTCAACTCAAAGCGACAACCTGCGGAACTTATTTTAGATATTTCATATGAAATGAACCAATAAAATCGAACATGGTTAAGTGTAAAGAGTTTTAAAATAATCATGAAATCACGGATGAGTACTTTTTTAAATAGTGTATGACCTCTATATACAAAGTAATAAAGAAAATAGGGTTGCCGTTTAATTATCATTGAGGACCCACCTCAGTCCTTGGGAGGGAGTCAATGTGTTGACGAGTTCTGTAGAAAACGACCGGGACCTTTCTAAGAAATAAGCTAATTCAATTACCTTTACACGAAAATGTCTGCTTAATGTTCTTTATGTAGCCTCGCACGCATGCGCCATTAGCGATTTATCTCTCCTCTCACGTAGTCACTTAGTTAGTACTCTTATTAAAAGCATTTGGTTGTCCGGAGCTGTTTCTCTTTCTTATCTTTTATGGCTTTACTTACAAAGTAATTAATGAAGAATGGGGGTATTAAATAACGAAGAACACAATAAAGCTGTTCATTGTGTGCCAACGTTGCGGGTTATGTTTTAAGGCAGTGGTGGCCATACCAAATGATCTTGCCATCTTGCCAACCCAAATGATGGATCACTATGGAAATAAATCATAACTTCGTGCCGTAGGTGAAATTATACATCCCCAATTTTTATTACATACAGACATTTTTATTATTGAAAAATGGAAAAATAATGAGATATTATTATTGTATTTAGAGTTGTTCTTACATCCAAACACAGATGATATAAAAATAATTATGCTAAACGCACATTCCAATAATAATGACGACTTTATCACATTTTATCTCATAATTTCGAAAGTAATTTAGAATAAATGGGAGAACAAATAATTTATTTTTTTTATAAAATGGTTTCACAACTTTTAAATAATGGTTATCAAAAGAAACAAGTTATCAGCCATAGTTGAATTTGAGCCTTCATGGCCTTCAGCACTGCTACTCAGGGATCTAGGAACAGAGCTTTTTCGACTTTTAAAAAATATTTATTAATTTGTTATGACATGCCTGTAATTTCAAACTACAAATTTATAATGTTTTAATTAATTAATTGTTGTATCACATATAAATTGTGAGGTGTATCATTTGAAGATTGAAAGATTGATACCGAAACATAAATTGTAATTTATAATTTAAGAAAAAATAATAATGTATTTTATTCCTCATGAGATGAAATTATTAACGAACTTATATATTCAATTAAATTAAATCTCCTATCAACATTAAGTTAGGCGCTTGGGATCAAAAGCGGATAACTCCGACATTTAAAAAATTGACTTTTCACTTTTATCGCTAATTTAGTTGAGTAATTATACGCTCCTTTAAGAACCGGACTTAAACCATGAGAAATATGGCGGAGAAGTGTCATGTTAGAAGAAAAATGTCTCGACTAAACTTGCTTTTGAGGCGCATAAACGCCTCAAGTGTTCATATCACTGTCAAAGAAATTTTTAAGTTGTTCTTTCAATAGGTATTTCTTCCTATTGAAGTTCAAAATAGATTCAATTGGTAGTATACATTTATAGAAGTTATTGTCCCAGCTTTTCTACTTACAGTAATGTATATACACAAAATATAACATGCATAGGATCCGTTACGTGGGCGTGAATTGCAAGGTTGAACGGGCGCTGTGTGTCACGCAAATAACAGATTCGCTTAACAGTTCGTAATTAATCATGTTTAAAACATTTTTCTTTGCTACTATATCTCTGTTATTTAATTAGATTTCCTTTTATATTCAAGCGCTTTTGGTGTTGTAAAAATGAGCACAAACCAACAAAATCGACAAACATTTTACAAATATGTACATTAAACATGCATACATTTTATCATGACCAATTTATGGAAACTAAATGTTCCAAAGGTTGGATAAAAATAGTAGCGGGATATAACAATTATTTTCTAAATATAAGTCGAGTAATGTTTTATAATTCTCTCAATTATGTTGTAAACTTTTTTAAACATATTCCTCCCGTACAATTTTCTAACAGTAGAAGTTGATTATTCACTATAAAATTATTCCTATATTATATCAAAAAATATGAATGTATCAATGACACAGTTAAAGATAAATTTTAAAATATTAAAGTAAATCGAAAAGCCCGCGCGTGATCGAAGTCCAAATAGTAAGCTTCTAAACCGTATGCAAAACAATACCGACGAATTTTGCAAAGTATTAACTATTTAAAGTAGTATTAGAAGAAAACTTCAATAAAATCAGACATAATACACGAGACTCTCGGACTCCCGACGGTAACGGACTTCATAAGGAGGCAAAACGAATTCTTTGATAGCCTCCAACACTGCACGAACCCACTATGGTCTATGCTCTATTCGCTGATGTCGATGTGGTTAGAGCCATTAAGCTCGGAAGAATGAACTGGGCGGTCCATGTCTCAAGGATGTGCGAAACAGAGATCTCGAGGAAATTCTTCAGTGAAGTTCTGCATCGCATCAGGAGAACCGAATCCCGAAGCTACGTTGGTTGGATGGGGTGGCAACTGATACAAGAACCCTCCTTGGAACCAGACTTGCCTGGAGAACGGCTGCACAAGATAGAGACCAATGGCGGAGAATTATTATAGATGCCAAGACCTCTCGCGGGTTTTAATTCTACGGAATAATAGTAATAATACATCGAAAGCTGGTCCCTGCGAAGAAAAATTCCGTTTTTACCCTTTCAATCCGACATATCTCCGTGTTAAAGAATTTCGGTCCACGTTTGTCATTTGTCCTAAAATTAGTCTTCAACTGAAATTTATCTAAAAGACATTATAAGAACTTTTTTTATTTTAGATGTAAATAATATTATATGTATAACTAACCTGCCAAAGTTGTGATAATACAAAATCTACTGTGAATCATCTATTTGAATGTAAAAAATATCAAATAAAAGGAATGAATTTGAATATCGAAGCATGTCAACAGTTTAAAAAAAAATTAATCTGTACCACTAAAACCCATGGGGGTTTTGGTTTCAGTATATGTACTGAACGGTTGTGCAGGGAGATGATTTGTACTAGATCACGCTGAACCACCATATGTTTCCTATTTATTTTGGGTATATAGAGGTTGGGTGAGCTCCAGAAGGGTTCTAGCTCCCATATGATCCGGAGACGGACCATTAACAGATTAAAGTCTGCTATCGAGTGGGATTTGAACTCGGAACCAACTCAGCCCTCTACAACCAAGCCACTCCTCCAACACACTCTATCTTAATCATTAATCAAAATAAAATAAAAAATGTATAATGTATAAAAAGATGTAATAATATAATTTATAATTTATGAATGAAAATGAAAGATGAATACTTATTTGACCTAGGATCAAAATTGAATTATTTCTGTTATCAAGATCAAATGTAATATTAAACAGTTTCAAATAATAATCAAGAACTACCCCTTTGAGATCGTGAGGTGAAACAGATGACATGGAAGAAGGATGGGATGATGAAATCACAGAATTGGGGAAGGGGGTGTGGTTCCCTAGCTCGCTCGCCAATAGTCCAAGCCATGGGCGCGCTAGGGCAAGAACTACAAGCGGTAACTATCTAGCAACTTCTTTTGAGCTAATAAGTCATTAATTAATTCGTTATTTAAAGCTATCTTTGATCGTTAATAATATATTAGAAATCAATCGACAAATTTAAGTTATTTAGGGTTTGCAGAGTTTGCATAGGTTGAAGTTGACAATGACATCACGTGTTTATGCCTGAGCCAAATAAGCGAAGGTGTTGATGTAGAGGTGATTATAAGTTATTACATTTCTGAGATTGGAGAGTTACGGTATTTAAGAATAATATTGGATGTGATATGAATCCAACGATTATACAGAGTCCGAATGTTGAGAAAACAGAGATAATAGCATGAGTTTGTAATATTATGGAAGTCTATGTATAATTTTGGTAAAAGCTGAAGATTATAAATTAATTAACATAAGAGAGGTTTGATTTCATTAATCAAAATTAAATAATAGAACTTTAAATATTACTTTTTCTTCTTGGGAGCGGAGTGATTCAGTGGTACAGCGCTAAGTTGTCGTGCCAAAGAAAGCGGGTGCAACTCAAACTTATTAAATCTGTTAACAGCCAGGAATTTATCCTCATGGATCTGCAGGCCCTCCTGGGGCTGACCCAGCATTAATAAAATGGTTACACTTAATTAATGAACAAGCCTAGCGGTTGAGCGTGATTTCGGAAACAAATCAGCTTCCTCCACAACCTTTGTTGTAGAAACAGCAACATAGGTTGTAGTGGTAAAGTTTGTTTTTTTGTATAACTTAAATTTTTATTAATATAATGTCTTTTTTCTCATTTGGTATTTATCACGAACTTAACATCCCTCAATTACAACGATTCCCCTTCATATTGAACCAATTGGTCCAGAAGAACGCAACAGTAGGCTCTTTTTTTTTTTTTTTTTTTATTATTTTATTGAGTTGTACAACTGTAATACATACATCTAGTACAATTGCTATGAGAGAAAATAATACATGATAGGACATGTAGAGATACTACCCGCTGGCAGCACTCTAATAAAGTTCTATAATAGAAGGTCCCGAGGCCATCTTCTCTTCAGACGCTCATTGTCCGGGATGGAATTGGATGCAAGGATGGAAACTAGTGGGTTTGGATGGGTTCGAAGTTTATTGTGGAATGATAGGATCTGGAATGGGCTAAATCGGTAACATATGGAACGTTAAGGTCATTATGGATGGTTTTATTTGTGACAAAATAAGGAGCGTTTAGGATTTAGGCTCTTTTAATATTACGATTTTGATATTGGAAACAACTTGGTGAGCCAAATCTCCATTAGTATACTTCCTCCTGGTTGGAAAATGATAAATTCAGGTTAGGTTAATTTTACACCTAAAATTGAAAGGATTCTAAAATAAAAATAACTTTATAAATATTTGTGTCGGAAAGGTAGATTACCGACTTACTGGTTGACAATAAAGAGATTGTAAATTATGAAAAATAAAATAAAATAACAACCATTGTATTGGAATACTTGAGTTTATTTTGTTAGTTTAATTAGTGATTCTCATCATGGCACTGGTTCATTTTAATATAAGTCTTAGAAATACTTTAAACGGGATTTAATTGAACTATAAAAGTTAGTTTTTATCTTGTTTATTCTGTAATTGAATACGATTATCAATTACATCAAAAAGTATCCTTATCTTATCAATAGTAATTGATATATAAGTACATTATAACATACATAGTATAAATATACATAATAAACAAAACAACCGCCGGAAAAAAATAAAAATGCATAAGCTAGTAATAAGTTCCATAAATTTTATAATCCCCTTTTTTTTTATCTTTTTCAGATCGAGCCAACATCACCACAACCATCTCTAGATAAGCTGTCAGTCAGCTTCGCTAACGAAAATAAAAAAGGAGACGAGCTCAAGGCGATCAAGGATACAGTTCCAGGTAAATACATTAGTGGCACTAGGTATTAAAATAATCTAGTTAATATCAAGCCTAATATAATATGTTTGAAAAATAAATAGCTTAATCAATTTAGGTGCATTTTCTTTGAACGCCGATTCGACTATAAAATAGGTAAAATAAACACCTCATTAATTTTATTTCACAGCACAAGTTTTCAAATCTTTTGTAAAATCATGAAAGTACTTCTTCTAAACATAGGAATTATTGAAACTACATTACATCCCAAGTACTCATCTTGATCGTATTTACACGCTCCTTACATTGCCCAAGAGAATGCAACAATATAATCCTGTAAGCATTGTCAAAAACATTGAAGAAACGATTGAAAATTCGTTATTTATTGATATGAAGGAATCGCGATGTGCAGTTTTATACCTTTTCGCGAGAAGAACTAATTCCACTCATGAAATACTAAAGTTAATTGTCTCAATGAAGACACTGGTGAGTATCACTAATGCCCTGGTGAAGAAGAACATTGTGATTGTGCACATTATTTCTAATCAACCAACAGTTGTTTATTCTCACTCGAACATATCGTATTGTTTTATGTGGATTGCGTTCATATACCTTTTTTAAATATAAATTTGCGAGTGTAGTAGCTATGTTCAAAAGCGTCTGTGACAGGTGAGCCATTTGTACTGCTTGAACCTTGGATCGACCCTATGGGATCTGCGAAACATCCTGCGGCTCACCCAGGTTTTTTGAATTGGGGAAAACGTGTTGCATTACTCTATCAAATAACTTTTTTTAGAAGAAAAACATTCCCAAACATGTACTGGACCCAACCTTCATGGGCTAATGAGAAATAGACATTTATATAAATTTAGCTTATCAGTATATTTGTTGGGCTGGTAAGTTAGCTTATAGTATTTAGACGGTCTTTAGGTACAATTTTATAAAACACTAGATGCATATTAATGATAATATGTTTGCATAACACCTCTCATAAAAATTGACTAGTTTCGTCTCTGGAATGTTAAGGAAAATATTTATAAACTAAATTACAATCTTTCATAATGAAAACTAGATTTATAATCTTGCATAATATTAGTTCACCTTATATATATGAGGAAGAAAATAATTCGGGTTGAGGTCCAAAAAAAAATTCTTTTAAGTAGGGAGAACTGATTATTGAAAAACAACGTTTCGACCCACATTGTAGGTCTTATTCAGGACTTGTGATGGGGTCAAGTTTCTGAACATTGTCAGAACAGAAAGTATCAGACACTTGACTCTATCACAAGCCCTGAAGAAAAATTGCAATGTGGCTGGTAGATTTTTTTTTACCTCCAACCGGACGATTTTCTTCCTCTTAAATTTATAATCATTCAAAAAAGTTTGTTCAGTTACTCAACCTTCAGAAAGCATTTACATTTACATTATTAAACAGTAAGCATTTCCAGAAGGTTGAATGTCTGAAAAATATTGTAGGATTTGTTTGATATTTAAATACTCTTCTATCTTACTTTAAACAATGATGTGAGTATTTAATTTCGTTTGACATAAAATTTTATTTCCAGAAGAGGCAGGAGATGACGGCGATGACGAATACTCAGCCAGCGCCAGCGCCATCTTGGAGAAAGGCCGCGGCGACAGCTGGAGGAGGCGCAGCAGCAAACGGAGGAGGAGCTCCTCCCCGCTGTCCATCTCCTTCAGGAGGAGGTCCTCCGTCTTCACCACTGGCTCCGGGGAGTTAGTATCTTTACCTTCGACTAGCTTGATGGATTCAAAAAGTCTACCCAAGTACAGCATTCCAATGTGAAAACTATTACAAATTCAGTTCCAGGATATCGATCGAGGATGACGAACAGGAACAGATTTTCCAAAACATGCGGATCCACAAGGAAGTTGTCGCTCACATTAAGTACCAACCCTGGCCGATACAAAAAAAACTGCGGTTGGTCCAGGCTGCGAAGTCGTACATCAAACAGCACGAAGGACAGATCCAGGAACGCCTGGCTCAGAGGAGGAGTGCAAGGGATATTCTAGCCCGCATCAATATTCTCCTGTTACACGTAAATTGTTCTCTAAAATGTTTTATCGAATTAAACAGAAGATTAAAATCAACACTGCAGGTCTTAAAGGCATTGTTAATATACATTGTACATTATCAACACTAAGACTGCTTGCCAAATGGTATTTAAACAATTATTAGATGGAGTATGTATTTTACGCAGCCTATAGGAAGTTTAAACTTTTTTAAGATTAGTTATTGCATAATATCTTTAAAATAATTATTAAGATAAGATGACAGATATGTCCAACTTTTTACGTTTTTAAAACATTTTTCCATATATTGACACTCTCTTTTTCAGTTGCTATTCCATATTTTCCATTAAATAGCATAAAATCTTTCCAGAAATTGAATATTCTTTAAAATTAGATAAAAAATGCTTTTTTTAATTGTTTGTTTCATAATTTAAAGCACAAGAGGAAGTCGAAAACCTGGATTTTTCAAAAGATCAACAATGCTATAGGTCTGGAAAAGAAAACAAATATAGCTTTTACGATATATAATAGCAGTTCTCCTGGCAACTGTCATTTTTGTTGTTATTGAAGTTTCAATACTATTCTTTTCGACCTTACTTTTAAACAAATATATCTCTTTACATAATTGAATTTAAATATTCGCCAGGTAGCTCAGTGGGTAGAGAAAGCTGCTGTGCTGAAGGTCCCGGTTTCAAATCCAACTATGGCAGATAAATTATTTAATCATTTAATAGCCTTGGATGAATCCTATGAGGTCTGTAGACCTTGTGACATTAAGTGCGCTTAAATGTTGCCAAACCTGATCGTTGACTGTGAACTCGGAAAAAACTCCTCCTTGCACAACCGTTGGCTTAGAATCAGTATTGTTTTTACCTTTTATTGACCCCGAGGCTCTTTAATGGTTATCGTGGTACTGTTTTTTTAATGAATATTTTTTTATTTATCCATCTAAATATGTTTTTCTTTCAGAATTGGAACTTTATCAAAAGAGAATTTATCAACTTAGCGAACAACATGATACCCTGGGAACCGAGAATCAAGCGGATAGAGTCCCACTTCGGGACTGTAGTTGCATCTTACTTCACCTTCTTGAGGTGGTTGTTTTCCGTGAATGTTATTATAGCAGTAGTCTTGGTAGTTTTTTTAGCAGGTCCAGAGGTGAGGTCTTATATGTTACTTATTCTATATTTTTGATATGATGCCAACTCATTACATGTTGTATTTTTATTCTAGATATTCTTCGGTCACAAAGAATCTAGCGGAGAAAGGAAAATAATACCTAAAGCAGAGCGACCGAAAGCGATGAATTTTTTGACACTTTGGAACTTCGAAGGATTTTTAAAATATTCGCCATTGTTTTACGGTTATTACAACAATGAAAATGAAAATAATGGCTTTTATGGGAAAAAACTACCTTTGATATACTTCATGGTGTCCCTCGGCGTTTATGGTTACAGTTTTGTAGCCATACTGCGCAAGTATAATGCCACATCTTAATTATTTCTTCAGTAAATAAATAAAGAAAATAATTTTCTATTGACTCTTAGGATGGCAGTGAATTCCAAGCAGAGCAAACTATCAGAAAAAGATGATGATTGCATATTCACATGGAAAATGTTTACCAGCTGGGATTTTATGATTGGAAATCCAGAAACGGCACATAACAGGACTTCTTCCATAATTTTAGGTTTCAAGGAAGCCCTTTTAGAAGAAGCTGAGAAGACACGTGAAGAAGGAAGAAAGTTTGTAATTTCGTGAATACTTTATTGTTAATCATAATTTAGGGCAAAGTGGTATGTTGTGAGATATTTATCTGATAAGAAATACCTCTGAATCTCCTCTACGTTAATGAATAACTTACCAATTGCGTGATGAACTACTTCATAGCATTCATTATTTAGTCACTTCGGAATGTTTATTTCCAATAGTTTTCCCTATTGGAGTTTTTCCGAACTCCAACACCATTCCAATAATTTAACAAGTATTACGAGAATAGTTGTATTATTTATATAATACATATAGTAGTTATATGAGGCATTCTGTATATAAGCAAATTGATAGAGGGTAAGTATTTACATTAAAGGTCGAGAATCAACAGTAATATATTGACGTTCTGGGATTAGTTAGTTCCTATAGAGAGAGTCTCATCTATCTTCATATAATTACTCTTGTAGACATAGTATTGCTTAGCTGTTAGTTACTGTTACGTTTATACATATAACAAAAAAATATTGCTTGTAAAAGATAAGAGAGAAAAGAGTAGCTCAGTGGTAGAGCACTGAGTTGCCATGCCGATGGTCTCGGGTTGAAATCCCGCTCGCTGGCAGAATTTAAGAATTTAAGCCGCAGGATCTAGAACCTACTGGGGCTCACCCAGCTATTAGAAAGTGAGTACCCAAAATAAGGGGGGGGGTGAAATCTGGTTGTTGAGCGTGATCTAGGACAAATAATCTATACAACTGTTTCCCAAGAAACAGTACAGACTATACCATGTATTGAACCGCAGACCTTCATGGGTTGTAGTGGTACAGGTTTTTTTTTATAAGATAAGATTCAGCAACTAGTGGAAAAATCATAAACTCCTAGATCTTGCTCACCATAGGGAGAAAGCATATAGGTTTAAAATTAATATAGGTTCTTAATATTACGGTACCATCCCGTTAAAATTTATCGAAACATTTCAAGTTACAGTTTCCTATCCATAAAAACACCAAAATATAATCAAATGATTATTCCCGTCTCAAATGTGGTAAGTTTCAATTGTGGGTAAGCTTCAAGAGTCTACATGCATGAAAAATCTCACTTGCATAGTTTTAAACTTATCTTAATTGTAATATTTTAACTGGCAATTTTCAGTTGGAAATTACTTTCTATAAGGATATTTACACATTTCAACGTAATATGGCTCCTAGCATCTTCCGTGTACGCAGTGATTAAAGTTGTTGGACGGTATGATGAAAGCAGTCAAAAAGAGGCAAAGAACTGGTGGCAACAAAACGAAGTGACTGTTGTGATAACACTCATTGGAACTGTTTATCCAATCATTTTCGATGGAATTAGTTATCTTGAAAAGTACCATCCCAGAAAAGCACTCAGACTCCAGCTTGCGAGGTAGGTAAAGTAAGGCTCAAGGGTTCAAAATACCAAGAGTAAACATGTAATGTAATCACAACTGCTTGAATTTGGAATATGTTTATAACTTTTCCACATAAGTTTGTTGGCATACTAAAATTTTGAATCATAATGTTTTATCAATTTTTTAATTTGTTACAGAATTATGGTATTAAACTTGCTAAATCTATATTCATTCATTTTCGCTACTTTTTCAGTGATTCACGGAAAAGTAAGTACCTGTTTACCTCTCGTGTATAATGCACCATAATTTATTGTGACTCAGATAGATTGAAATGTATTTGTTTTAGTCAACGAAACTTAGCGAGCTCAGAAAGAATTTGGCTAAAATAATTACCAACATTACGGAAACAAAATCTAAAGCTAGTACCATATCAGCCAAGTCCAGTTCAACTACGGAGTCATTAGTTGTTGCTGCATTGATTTTAGCAAATGCAACTACACCTTCTAGTTTTATCGGGACCTCAACAGATCTCAATGCTGGCGATTTGAATAATAATTATACGACGTTTTCAGAAGACGTTCTTACATCAACAACCGTTGGAAAATTATTATCTACCGATTATTCTTTAAATAAAACAAGTTCGAATTATTTACAGTTAAATGCAACTAGTTCCACGACATATAATTTAGATTTCAAAACAGACTACGAAGAGGCATTGTTTACAGAAATGTACGAACAAATACTGTATGAAGATGCTACGACATCGTCTGACACGTTAAAACCTAACGAATATTCATCTTCGCCAAAAGTTGATGTAGCTCAAGAAAAAAGTTCTACACCAACCACCATATCTACACTTGCTCCGATAACGTTAACTAAAATAAATGTATCTCGCAGAACAACAAAATCGATCCCCTGGAAGGACAACATTAAAAGTTCTACAAGGCAAGAAGGGATGCATACCTTTACGCAAAAAACAACTTCCAGTAAGTACATAATGTTTACCCACAATCTTTTTGAAATTTGGAAACATCTCTGTACACATAGGATATAAAATAGTAACTCAAAAAAACACTGGTCTTTATTTTCTTCATCTCTGTCTGAGAATTATCACAACTAGTATTTAAGACGTTCAGGATCAAAAGCGGATAACTCCAAATTTCAAAAATTGACTTTTTCACAAATCTTTACCTCGTGTGCTTAACATCATTGTGCTCCCGAAACTTCAGGTTCAGAACCGGACTAAAACCATGAGAGATAAGATGGCAAAGTGTCATGTTAGAATAAATTTCTTGAATAAACTAGTGATCCTTCTGATCCTGACCACCTCGCATGGATTAAGTTCTGAGTGACCAACTTATCTTCCGTGATCACAGAATTATTCCTGTTACGAAACATGTTGTTTTAATTATACTTTTATTTTATTTCAGTTTCCATAAATGGGACAACGCAAATAGATTCACCCAAAAAAGATTTATCGTTTTATATAAAATATTTAGACAAAAAAAGTAAAAAAGAACTCCACAATCTTTGTTGGGAAACGATGTTTGGGCAAGAATTAGTGAAGCTAACAGTCATGGATTTGGTATTACTTTCAGATAGTGCTAAAATTTATTTATTAATATAATTAAATATTAGAAATATGGCTGAATTAATTTAAACCTCTTTTTAGCTTATGACAGTCATCGGTATACTAATGGGAGACTTCTTTAGAGCACTATTCGTGCGTTACATGAACAACTGTTGGTGTTGGGATTTAGAAAAGAATGTTCCACAATATGCAGATTTCAAGATGGCGGAAAACATCCTCCACTTAGTGAACAACCAAGGCATGGTCTGGATGGGTATGTTTTTCTCTCCAGGGTTGCCACTTATAAATCTCCTAAAGCTAATAATTATGATGTACATGAGATCGTGGGCTGTGCTAACCTGCAACATACCACATGAAGTTGTGTTTAGGTATGAAATTAGACTTGTGTTATTCTTAATTGTATCTAAACAAACATAATGTATCACTATCATCTAGTTGTATGGTATTTAGTCTAATATCTTGCACCAGTTTGACAAAGGACTACTGTAATGATAAGCAAATTTTCTAAGGCGCTCCTTGCAGGACCTAGAACTCCCTGACGACCCTCCTCCACACCTCTCGGTATGTCACCTTCTCCCTCCACCTTCGTAATCCCAAGTTTTTCAGATCTTGCTTCACATCATCCATCCACCGTAGACTGGTCTTCATCGTTTCCTCTACCCTCGAGGTCTTCCATACACCATTTTCTTGGTCTCCTCTCTCCACATACCCTAGCCATCTCAGCCTTCTCTGTTTTATTTTCCTGACAATGTCGAGTTCCTGATAGATGTTCTTGAGTTCCATAATCTTCTTTATCCGCCACTGTCCATTCTCCTTAATAGGTCAAAACATCTTTCTTAGTACCTTTCTTTCCCATCTGCTATCACTCTTTGCTTACTGTATGAGTGCCTCTACACTCCCGTACCGTTGGTATGATCACTTTCTTGTATAAAGTAATTTTTGCTTTCTTGGATATGCACTTCGATCCAGGGCTCTATGCTGGGACAATTATATCCATATTCCATGTAACATCTATCTTGTATGCAAATCTACCCTGATTTTCTTATCATTTATGATAATACCTTCTATTTTTTTTGTTTTAATTCTATGCTATTGGGGAATGTATCATTCCCGATGATTTTCACTACCTCTGCCTGTACCCTTTTCTTTATTGATGTCCTTGATGGCATAAAAGCTAAGTTAAATAGTATTTTTCAATAATTTTCATATTATATGCGCAGTTAATAAAGTAAACTTACATAAACAATTTTCAGAGCATCTAGATCCAACAATTTCTACTTCGCCCTCCTCCTCATCATGCTCTTCCTCTGTGTCCTCCCCGTCGGCTACGCCTTAGTGTGGATAGAACCATCCTGGCATTGCGGACCTTTCTCCAACTACAACAAGATCTACCACCTCTTCACTTCAAGCCTGAAGAAGCTTATACCGGGAGTTACCTTCCACCGTGTCCTGGACTACATCGCGTCCCCTGCCATTGTCATCCCTTTGCTGATGCTTCTCGTCTTGATTATATATTACCTACTGTCTTTGACAAATGCTTTACGTGAAGCCAATGATGACCTTAAGGTAAGTGGTAGGTCTTTTACTCTTTCCTCATACAATTTATATTATGAAACATTAGCCAAACTAAATAGAAAGATATTGATGACAGAAAACGTATTAGTAACTAACACTGGTGTTAACTTTATTCGTAGCGACACTGAAAAATGAACTTTCTATTTGTGTTGGAACCATCATAACTACAGCATTAGCAATGCAACTTAAAAAACAAGAGATTCTCTTTGAACATCCCGATTCTCTTCACGAATGATACTCTAAAGATTCCAAGAGGTTATTTTTGGAATTATATGTGGATATAATATTCTGTCACCAATAGTCTTCTTTTAATTTATATTTAATAGTTTACTATTATATTTATATTTATAACATTTTATTGCTTCGTTAAGTTACGTTTCAGAATAGCAAAATTCCTACTTAAAATAAATTTACTTAGTTCACATTTCCAGGTATGCATTGGCTATCCGCCATGTAAAAATTATCCCTATTTTTTATCCTATAATATAAAAGGTAACTATAATAAAGACAATAGTCATTTGGATTATATAATCATAGTTTGATAATTGACTATAGTTAAAATAATTTTAACTGTTTTTAATGGCACCATACTCATCATAAGTTATTATTTCTATGGAAGATATACCTAAACATATAATATATTGGTACTTATTTTCTTTTAGATCCAATTACGAAGAGAGAGGACAGAAGAGAGGAGAAAAATGTTTCAAATAGCGAACAAGAAAAGAAGAGGCACTGAAGTTGATTCGCCTTTTAATAAGTGGTGCAAAATGATCAATACTGATTCCTTGAGAAAAATTTCTCTTGATAATTCTGCAAATGGTGTTAGAGACGAAAAAATTCATCCCAATAATGTTGTGAATCATGTTCATGAAAAGCAACCTGGTGAGTTATAGTCAGATTTTATTTTTCATTTCCAGTAATTAATACCGCATAATTGATAAAAGAAATATTAAAATATAACAAATATAAAAGGCTTGAACAATTTTTTTTTTTAGCTCAAAATAACAAAGGTGGTATTAATTCTCATTCTGATTATATCGCTCTTTCAAAAGAACAATGCCATAACTCAAAAAATTTGAATCTCATATCATTATTCCCATAAAACTTCATGTTCAAACATGATGCAACTCAAAATATGACTTTATAAAAAAACAAAAAAAAAATGATGCAAATGTAATATCAGATAAGTCGTTCTGGAATAAAAAAGCAATTATAATTGCGACTGAAGGCTTAACTCAAAAATTCCAATTTTTTAGTAATGTCGTTGAGCGATACGTGTTGCATCAAATAAGGTCATTTCTGATTGATTTTTTTTTTCAGGAACCATATTAAAGAAGAACAATAAGCAAGAACATATTTATGACGAAACATTGAAGAATAAGGACAATGTAAATGAAAGAAAGAGGGATACAGGGACGAATTTAAACAGAGAGGATTCTGTGACATCACAGAAATCATTTGAAAATGTTCCAGCAATCAAGATTATTAAAACTGATACAATGGAAGACAATGTTGAATATACAGCAAAAAATCGAGGAAATTAATAGCAAAAAAATATCCAACTATAAATGTTTACGAAACAAGTGGATAAAAAAACATGTGTAAATAATTTAAGAAACTACGATAAAAATAAATAAAAATGTTGTCTCAAAAAAGCTCAAAAACTAATAAACAACCATCAATATTGGCGAAACAAATTAAGAAAAAACATTATATGTAAATAATAAAAAAAAAATATTGCAAGAAATAAATGAAAATGTATAAAAATCAAATAAACAAATTTCTGAATATTTATTTACTTAAAAATCCTGAATTTTCCCTACTTAAATGTCCCGTTCAGTCTACAGGAGGGAATGGAGTAGCTCAGGTGGTAGAGCACTGAGTTTCAATGCCGAAGGTTACGGTTCTGTTATCAGCCGGGATGGACCCTGTGGGATCTTTAAGCCCTCCTAAGGGCTCATTCAACCTCTATAAATTGGGTGCCTTTATTTGGGGGGATAACTTGGCGATTTAGCGTGATCTCGGAAAAAAGATTCCCTGCTCAACCGTTGTCCTAGAAACCGTAGTCTTCTTTACCAGGTAGTTAACCTGGGCCTTTCATGGGTTGTAGTGGTTCATTTATTTATTAATTTTACTTTATTTTTCTTATGACTATAGGAGGCCACAGACAGTCAAGAATGCTACGTTGGACCAAGTTGAACTTGGACAATGATTTACTTTCTTTCGCTGAATTTTCCGTAGTTATATAAGGTATAAGCGCTTTGCCGACTGGAAAGCGTCTGTGGGTAGTCCGAGGCGTAGGTAGGAGGTTTGCGTTTAGAGTGATCTGGCGGATTTGGGTTGGATAGTGGTCCATGGACAGAAGATTGTAGCAGATATTGGTGGTATCGGCATCGAGCCTTCGGGTTCACTAAGCCTTATTATTATTATTACTATTACATAAGGTATAAAAACTGATCGATAAAAAGGGAAAAAATATGCACATATCAATTTGTATTAATTTAAAATTGCATGATTGCAATAATTTATAACTATTCAATAAAAAGTTTATACATGCAGTTTTTACATTAATTTGGATTTGATGATGTGAAATTCTTTGTAAAAACTCGCTACTCATTTTTTTACCGATAACTAATTTAACGTGTCAAATGGGAGTTCGTCCTTTTCAATCAAAAACTGAAAATTTTCACATACACATCAGAGATAAAAATTCCACCATCGTGGAACATGATGTAAAGTGGCAAACACGTGTTGACCTAATGATCTGCAATCAAGAAAGCCGAAATAAAAGGAACTTAAATTCAACATTGTAATATTATTAAAAAATGGTGAGGAATAAAATAATAAATTGGCGTACTGTCCTTGCTGAAAAATTGGGTACAGTTTTACCTTCGACCAGTACCAGCTTACCACAGATGGACATGGTTATTAAACCAATGAAATGCATTACCATTAATGAATTCTGTAGTTAAAGAAAGTTCATTTCATAAAAGAAGTTAGGAAGCGGCATTGATATTTTTAGAAATTTTTAAATAAATCTGTATATTTTTCTATTCAAATTAATGAATGTTTTTATGTATAAATAGAGTCAAAACATCTAGGTCATTGGCAACCGTTTCATTCAACACCACAGCTACTTTTCCATTTAATAACATGGCTATGCTTTAAAAGAATTAAATAACAGATAAAAAGACAAATATTGATAAAATAAAAGACACCAGGAGCAGGCCATGCTAAAGATAAAAGAAGTTCTGCTCTGCTCGAAGAGCGACAATGGTAGCTTTATCTAAGATTCTTGCAATCGGTCAGTAGATATTTAAAGTTAGTGTTTTTAAACAAAGTTAAGTTAAAAAGCTTTCGTAATACCGTATCCATCAATACCTCCGCCTATTGTTTCTTGTACATACAGTTAATTTGCAAGAAAATTAAATTGTCTTAACGAATTTTTAACTCTTAACTAGAAACATCAATATTGAAAAAGATATTTCATTTTATACTAAAAAGTGAAATTTCTTATTTTTGAAAACATATAATAAAATAAGTTAATTATAAAACAGAATAAGTAATATAAGCGCTAACCAGGACACTTTACAGGAAACTATATATATCACGAGATGATATATAACGAACAAAAAGGATATATTAATAAAAATTTACAAAAATAATTAGAATACAATTGTAATACTAAAGAACAGAGACTGGAGTCTCTAAAATATTGGAAAATAACTGACGGGGCCGGCTTTACCTTATGTGCAGTGTGTGGAGGGTGCACCTCCAGAGAGGCGAAACCTACTAGAGGGCGCCTAGGCTAGAGCCGGCACTGATAACTGACTATTTGACAATTCACGAATCCCATCAAAAGACTCACATCAATGAATATCAAATGAAGCACATCTCACATCAAAAGTCAAATAGACTCGGTTGTCAACTTCTTCCCAAAACGTTGTAATAAAAAAGAAATATGTATATATTTCTACAAGAGGGGTACCCTCTGTTCGCTAAACGGCGGACCAGCCCCATATTTTACAGATTACATACCTTCTTCGTCAGTTTTTATATAATACAGGTATATATTCTTTTATTAATATAAATCCCTTATTAGAACTTTTATAGTTTAAGGCTGCTGAATCTGGTTAAGATTGGAATTTTAAAAGCGGCCACTGAGAGTTGACATATTTATATCGTTATATGATTTTTAGATCATTTCCATTTTTGTTGATATGTCGTGGACATTATGGAGATGGTATTTAGTTATCTGGTCCGCATGCTGTCGCTTCGAGTTGAGTTACTGCATAAATGGGTAATGATTAGGTTTCAGTAATCATTTCATAAAGAAATAAAAGTTTAAACTAACTTTTCGAAGTATATCTAGATAAACTATGTTTGTTGAAACGTTCTGTTCTTGTAGAAACGATAACTGAAGAATACACATTAATACATTCTCTTTTCCATACTAAAGCTCATGATAACTTTTATTTTTGGAAATATTAAAAGGAAAAAGAATGAAAAGCTAAAACTTGTTTGGACTCAGCTCGAAGCGACAACCTGCGGAATATTTACCGGTATTAAAGTTCAAGAAGAAATTCAAAAACAACTTTAGAATTTCAAGCGTATAAAATCTTTTCAAAAACCAATGTCAATATGAAAGGGGGCTCAGAAACTAAGGTGTCCAGTTACGAAGAGTACAAATTAATTATTTCCATTCTAAGGATTTTTACAACAAAAATCAATTAATGTAAAACTTTTATTTTTTATTATCTGAGAATAATAAACAATCACAAATTAAAAAGTTAGTATTTTATAGTTCTAGAAATATTCGTTAAATTCCAACTATGAAGAATGAGTCATTGTTGATAGTAGCGCTGCTAACGGAGTTTATTGCGGCTAGAGGTTGTAATATTGTTATCTTTCAGAAGGCGATTTATTTAAAAATGTTGAATCAGATATAAACGATTACTTCCAATCAGAAGTAACAAATTCAAAATGTTTCCCGAACCTGACGACTTTGGATTAAACTTTTACGAGTTATTCAGAGTAATTCCTGAATTAAAGTAAGTATGATGATCTCATCCACCCAAAAAATCAATATTCTATTTTCTATACTAACAGGTTGTTAAATTTTAAATAAATAAAGTATCCATATTTATTACCTGATAATATATAATGTAACTAGCATGTACCTATTTTGTTTTTCACATTTTTACCTTCATGCATAATGGTTTACCAACAAACTAATACACAAACTTATCCCTAGGAAAAAAATAGAATGGAAGAAATACAAGAACAACAAATCTTTTCAAGGAAAAGAAAATCGAAAACCTAAGGTAAAGTGCAGTTAATGTTTCGCTTTGATTATCACAGTGATTTTGGATATTTTGTGATTGTCAATTTTTTTTCTTAGCTTGAAATTGTGGGAGATGTTCCTCCAGAGATTGAGATTGCTGGGAATGCGTCTAATTTTGCAGTTTTCTCCACAGTAAGACTGGCAGTACTCGAAAGATGGATGAAAGAAGCTAATGATTTATACCTCACATCATCTAGCAGTGCTCCACCACAATCATCTTCGAATTACGATAGTGAAGATGAAACTTCCCCCCCTGCACCACAACCACCGAGGATTCCCAAGGTATTCATAATAATTCTGCTTAATAACCTCTATTTCTCATTCGATACTATATTTAAGAGTCCAATGATCATAATCTATATTATCAATGTAAGGGGGCATGGTAGCTTAAATATTGGATTCTTGGGCTAAAGGGATCTTATTATTTCTGTTCCTGACTGATAGAATGTGGTTTGTACGAATTTATCCCTAGGTTCGACCTGATCATTGTATTGTAGATTCTGTCCCTGCAGAGGATCACTCTGAGTAGAGGAGAATTTTTGAGGAGACCAGGGTTCTTCATGGGCCATAGTGATAGCCGTCTGAAAGAGTGAGTACCGTCTCTCGTGGTTTTCCCCTCAATCTTTCTAATAAATCTCATCTCCCTTATCTGTACCTTATGTTTTGAAGAGAAAGTTCATGACTCTGAAGAGTAGTAAAACATAGGCAGGAGGTTGGCTGCATGCTATCTCCCTCATTTCAAATAAGTATCTTGTGAGTATAGTGGTGACATTGAAAGTATTTATAGTGAGCAATAAAAGTATCAAATTTTGTATCTAAGTATCAAATGTGATTTCAGTAAGTCTGATCAATTTCAAAATTAATAATCATTAAACAAGGCATTTTTTGTCTTAGAATATGGCATTCAATGTTACAATTATTGAAAAAAAAAAGGTCCCATGTCTCATAAATATCTATTATTGAAGTGAGGCAATTATTATCTGTTTATCTCCAAAACAATATCTTCCATAAAGTCTGGCTCTCTAGTACTTTGGCATGGTCCTTGCGGTCTTATGGTGGATATTTACTGAAATTTCATTATCGATCATGGGAAATCCCCTTATGACTCAGTAGCCTCCTATCTTGTCAGCACCTTATTGAATGTGAAAGTGGAAGGCTGGTTATAAAGTTTGTAAACAAAATATAAACCACGACTAGTCCCTCGGACCAAACCTCAGTACTCGTGAGATTTGGATTTTTTCAAGGTAAGTTTTTATTTAATGTTTTATATTTATTAGTTAATATCAACCATTCAACTATTTTTAAATTTATAAATATTATTAAAATATAAACTATTTTTCTTATTCTTTTCGAATTTATACATTATTTTTAATTGTGTTACAAAAATGAAACTCCAGCCTACTACATCAATAGTTGTTTGTAATGATGATCCGATGTTTTATGATAAAATTCGCTTCTTGTTAGATGACTTGCAGAAAGAAGAATCTGATATTGTTTAATCAGATCGTGATGACAGAGCCTACTTAAAAAAGTGATCACAATACACATCAGAGCTGTAAAACACTGGTGAGGAATTGGAAATGATTTGAACTGAGAGTAGCTATTTTTATGGGAAGATTAGATTCAAATGGTCTAAGACAGAACCTAGTAAGCGAGTTCGACTTTCATCACACAATACTCTGAAATAACCAGAATGACAAAATCGCATTATAGAAACCAACTTATCAAATGAATTGAAGATTTATTAGGCACAATGGAAATCATTCCTTTTGTTGAGCACGTGGGAAAACTTCCAAGAATCAAGCAAAAGCTTTGTTACATATACTCAACAAAAAAGAATGAAGGAAACATCTTTCCTTTGTGACAAATACAATAAACCCATATGCTTGAAGTGCTATAGAAACAGAGTGTTTATTGCTTGAGAGAGTGACAATTTTAATTTTCAAAAGTATTTTTAGTTTAATTAATAGTTTTTTAATTGTTTGAAATGAAAATTAAATATATTGTACTTAATATGTTATAAATACACAAGTTTTATTTATATTATTATCTGATTTTGATTTCTGTTTTGATCTTATTTGTTTTTTGTTTACTGGAATTAGATAAAATATCATATATTTATTGATTTTGGGCAATGCAATAAGGTTCATGGAAGTAATAACAAAAAATAAAATGATTATATATATTATTTTGTTTATATTAATACGTTTTTAATAAGGTGGTCAGTGGGACCAGGTGTCAATACTAGCGTAAGTATAAAATACGTCAGTTCTTGAAGGTTAAATTGGTAATAGGTCATCTTTTTTTCAGCTTTATCAATTAGCTGATGCTGGTATTGATGGATGAACTGATCTTTTTTAGCTAATCCTAGTTTCTGGCAGAAGATTCCTGCCGTCTTAACCAGCATAGAATTGTCAAAATTAATTGGTATCCATTTTGCAGGCTGTCACTTAGAGTTGAGTTACAATAAGTTTTAACTGTTTATTCGTGTCATTTTTAATATTTTCCAAAAATACAAGTCATCGTGAGCTTTAGCATGGAAAAGATAATGTAATTATGGGTAATAAGTAGATTTTGGTAATAATTTCATCAAGAAATAGAAGTTTCAACTGGCATTTTTAAGTATAGATGATATATGTTTGTTGAAACGTTCATTTCTAGATGAAATGATTACCTAAGTATACACACATTTCCCATATTTTTTTCTTTTTAATTTTAAGGCTCATGATAACTTGTACTTTTGGAAAATATTTAAAGAGAAACGAATGAAAATTCCAAACTTGTTGTGACTCAACTCAAAGCAACAACCTGCAGAATAATTACCAATTAATTTCTTAGAATAGTTTCAAAATAAATACTTATTGCTCCCGCCATGCCCCAAATTAAAGAGAGATATTCCCCCCACTTTGCTTTCCTATTAATACATTAGAATTTTTGTATTATTTTGTTTTGTTTTGTTGTTACCCTTCATTGCTATTTTTATTAAATCCTACTATTCAGTCTTATTCATTTCTTTGATTTGTTTTAGATCGTTGGCGTTGGACTAAGAAGTGTTTTTGAATTAATTCGAGAAAGTAGAACTAGTTATCCGTCTTTGTGTACCAAAGCACTAGGTGCACTTTTAGATGTTGTGCAGGGGCATCAACCAGAAGCTTTAAAACTCGAACCGCCAGAAGTTGTTGGTAAGTTTATGATACTGTTGTTTTATGATAGCTTCATGGATATCTTCTTTTTTTTTTAATATTTTTTATATATTTTTTAGAGCCACTCATGGAATTACTTCTTGAGCTGGCAACAATGTCTCATGAAGCTACTAATGATGCATCACATCTCACATCAATTGCTTGTTCCTGCCTTATTGCCCTTGTAGTAGCAAGAGGAGATACCGGAAAACTTCTTAGTGCTCTTGCGGCATTGCTTATGTGCCCTCAGTTTCTTGCTGTTCAACCAATTCATGTAAAATTTAAAAACATTTTTGGAGTAGTTTTTGAATTAAATGAATATGTGTGTTGTATAAACCTTTTTTTTTTCTTTTTTTTCACCATCCTCTCTTTGTTTTTTGTTTTTTTGTAGAAGAGAACTCTATTAAACGTTTTACAATTTACTAGTGACCCAAATGGTACATATTTTTTTCTGAGTTATGATTTTATAAGTTATATTATTGTACCTTAGGAAAATCCACATCTTTCTATTCATTGAAAATGCTTTATTTTTGTGAATTTCAATCAAGAATTAATTGTCTTTATACAATCACATGTAAGGTATTGGAAAAATTATGTGCTGATTGTCAGTAATTTAGTTCTGCATATTCAGCAAAAGTAATAATCCAGGGTACTGTTCTCTTATGTGGGTGACACTGATTAGATTTCTTAACCTTAGATTCTGACACTAGCTCCTTTGTTGTGGAGCTTTGACATAAGAAAATGTATCCCCAACATATGCCAATATAACGGATGTACATTGAAATAAAATTTCAATTTAAATAATAATAACATCATTTATATATTTATTTATGAATTAAGGACTATTTATGGTTTCAATATTTAATATTTCCGTAAATAGTCTGTTTTCTTTATTCTTTTCTCGACATGAAAATTCGATTAAGTAAATAATGAAAGATACAGTTTGTCTGGGGGTGCAGTCAAAATAACACTACATAAGGTTAACTTATAAATTATAAGTGTACGTTATGAAACATAATTCTTTCTTTACAACACTTCTTCCGAGGCAATATCTCTTTTTCTTGGAAGAAAGATACTGCTTCGATCTCAGTTTTGGGAAGAATCCACATTGGTATCATGTTTTATAAAAACAAAAAAGTGGCAAACAGAAAATATATAAAAACACTAACAGATGTCAAAGATTATAAGATTGCTATATCCCCTTGCTATATCAGATGGCACCCATATAAGAGGAAAGTGACAATCCTGGAATTTTAACCGTCAAGGTAGTTTACTTAATAGCTTCAGGATCACTGGAAGGATCATAATGAAGTATTTATGTGATATATAAGTCTAGTCAAAAGAGTTGTATTTCTGCTGAAATACAGTTCATTCCTTACCGCTTAAGTTCAAAGTAAATTGATTTAGATATTGAAAACAATTTCTTTTTTGGTCATTAGTATTACTTTTATTGTTAATTAAATTAAATTATTTTCACACATTTCATTCTTTAAGTGAAAATTAAATCCAAATTTAAACTATTTTGGTAAAATATTAAAAACAAATTTATAACATGGAGTGGCCTATCTCCATAAAATGATAGATCCTTATAATGATTACAACATACCCAAAAATTTCAATTTCAAATTTCTGGTATGAACAACCATATAGGTAGAGTTGGACTCGTAATCTCTATTCTCATACACCACACCTATTCCTCACATATCTGATGGATCAAATAAACTTATTTATTTTAAATTTTTCATCTTATATCCTAAAACCATGCAGCTGATGCAGAGTTGTCTATCATTTAATCCGCTTTTAAAATTTACGGACATCCTTATTAGTAGTAGTGATTGTTTTATTATTATTTTAATTGCTACTTATTTGTTTTGAATTAACTGTTGTTATCGCAAACCTCAATTATATGTATTTTGTTATATGTACAATTTTAGTAACATCAAATTCAGGTTGTTCTACTCCTAATTGATTTTTTATTTGTCAAATTTTTCAAAATGCTGTTAGTTTTCTGATTTAATTGTTGCTGGTAGTCAACTTATCATATATGACAGAGCATCATAATAAAAAACTTCATAAGTCAAAAGTAAATATAGCAAAGTAGTAACAATTATTGATAATATTGTCAATTGTGTCCAGTAATAAAGTTCAAAATAATGGCTCGATTTAGCCATTTTTTTTTGTAATCTGAAGTATCTTATATTTTCTATTTCTTACTGCTATCATCACTTCCATAGACAGCATTTAACCAATGTTTACTAATCATAAGCAAGATTCATTTTCAACTCAAACTGTTTGAAATTTTGTTTGCCTATTTGATACACAATTATTAAATGGTAAAATTCCTTAATTTATTTTGTAAAAGCTGTTACAAAAAGCTTATCACAGATATCTTTGTGAGGTCTACAATTCAAAGAACTACAAAGTAAAATAAAATTAACAGAAAAAAAACCAATTTCATGGAAAAGGAAGAAACAAGACAATCACAACTATGACAGAGTTGTCGGTAGGTTATGGAGCTAGATTTAGTGAACACTTATATGTTCACTTTATGACCTCTCTATCCTGTCTCTAGTATATAGGGACAGCTGTTGTTGTTACTAATAAACCTCGTAATTATTTATGTGATCAATAAAAATCCAAAGTACAAACGGAAAAAACAATTTGATTGACAATTTTTTATCTTTCTGTATACTACCGTCTCCAACTTAGTAAATATTGTACAGAATACTGTATGATCCTGGTCAATCAGCTCATACTAGGACATATAGCAATTTTGTATTCATGAATTCTGACATTCAATCGTCAGCCAACTATTCAAATATCAGTTTCAAAATAATACAGACCAATATCAAGACTAAGCTCAGGGTCTTTTTCTTGTCTCACATCTGACAACGATAAGCCCATATATCCATTCAAGAGTAAACCCTCAAAACTATCACTAGTTATTTTCTAACCTTCATCACTGATCATATAAGTTATACCTCTTTGAAAGAGAAGCCAGTTCCTTCAGTACTTTATGCACCATTTTCATATGTATTGAATTTGTTAGATCAAGGCTACTGCTTGGTCTCAAGGTCTTTATTATTTTGTTTTTCTACTTTTATAGTTTGAAAGATAAAGTATTGTGGTCAGTTCTGTATTTGGCAGTGTGAAAGTGATTTTATTATTTTACAATTATAGATTATGCAAAATAGAACTATTGTACTGAAATGAGAATCCATAGCACCCTATTATCCATACTACCTATTTTCCTACCTATCGTCCTGTCTCCCTCTTACTCAATGGGCAAGATCCTCAAAAAACCTCATTCTAAAACGTATGTATCCCATCCTAGATAGTAACCACATAATTCCAGACCATCAGTTTGGTTTCCAATCATCCCACTCAACTACACAGCAATGTCATCGTGTGGTGGATGTTGTCTCCTCTGCATTGCATAGATTGTACTGCACAGGAGCCTTTCTCGATGTAGAACAGGCTTTTGATCGAGTCTGGCACCCAGATCTCCTTTACAAAATCTGACAATTCCTTCCTCCTACATACTTTTTAATCATCCGTTCCTTTCTAACTGGCAGAACATTTAAAGTAAGTCATAAATGTTCCTACTCGTCCCTCTATTCCCAGTCTGCTGGTGTTCCTCAAGGTAGCATCCTCGGTCCTATCCTCTACACAGTATATTTAGCTGACATTCCAACCCATCCTAACACCTTCATCTCCACGTATGCTGATGACACATGTGTGATAACAGTTATTAACGACCCATATATTGCATCCCAATCCCTTCAATCACATTTATCAAGCCTCAAAGAATGGTGTCAGAATTGGTCAGAAGTTTTTTCCATAAGAAAACCATGAGTAAGTCGCATTAATTAATTAATGGACTTACATGACTTAAGGCCAATTGATAGATGGCCTCAGGACCTTCTAATATAGAAATGTTATTATATAAATATTAGAGTGCTGCCAGTGGGTAGTGTCTCTACATGTCCTGTCATGTATTATTTATTCTCATAGCCATTGTACTTGAAGTATATATTACAGTTGTACAATTCAATAAAATAATTTTTAAAAAAAAATCCTCTTAGATACTTGATATTTACAGGGTGATTCATTTAAAGATATTTTATTGCAATTAACTAATTGTTTTTAAAATGGTGGTGAGGAATGATTAATATTTATACGCAACTGCCCCTTCCATATAGCTTAATTTTTTTTTTTAGTTTCTTCATCTTGTCACTTTTAAAATAATTTATCAAATTCACTGAAGAAACAAAAATATTTTGATTGATGATTTCTCTATAATAGAGCAATTACATAACAAATAACTTAAATATTTTTAGTTGGGGGAAAACCTAGTGGTTGAGTATTATCTCGGCCAAATCACCTCCCTTCATAACCGTTGGCTAAGAAACAGTACAGTCTCTACAATCTACTAAACCCAAGACCATTCATGGGCTGTTGCGGTTTAGGTATTTATTTTTGCTTGCAAAAGGATAAATCTGAATATTTTGGAACATTTAATTTAATTATTGAAAATGACTGCTTCCAATTCCATCTCTAGAAAATAACTGATTATCTATGTGAATAATAAATTTATAGTCTAGTTATCCGCTAATTATCTATCCAATACCATCCTCCATCTTTCCTTGGCACTACAGACCAATGTGGTCCTTGGCCTCCTCAACAAGTCTCATCAGGTGGCTCGATCCTGTGTGGCTGTTCTCCAGTTGCGGGTGTTCAGTAGTTGGCAGGCATCCCTGGCAGCAGTGTAATCCTATCTAAGACGAGGTCTTCCTCTTCCTCTGGTTCGGTGGAGCCTTCAATTCTTGGTTACTTCCTCCTTTGGCAGGCGTGCTATGTGGCCAGCCCAGTGCAGTTTTCCCAGGTTGATATAGCTCATCACATCAGCCTAACCATAAAGTTGGTAAAGTTCGCTATTTGTCGTACGCCTCCAGATTTCTTCGACTTTAACTGGTCCAAATATTTGTTGAAGGATCTTCCTTTCAAATATACAAATTTCAATTTCAATATAAATTGAGTTGTAGTGTGCTGTATAAAGTGTAATGGGTGAGTGAGTGCTCTGATGAGTGTTCCCCCAACCTGGAGGGCCGGTGGCTGGTTGCAGTACAAAGGAAATCCATTTTCACTTGTTTTATTTATTATTTGAAAAAAAATAGTATATAAAACTGTGTTTAATGACCTTTTTAATATTTAAAATCTACTATTATATCAATTAATTTATTACTTATTTTCTAGAATAGGTTAAACAATTTACCATCTATTATTTTTTATTATTTTATTAAGTTATTAGTTTATAATTTATTTTTGTGTTTTTTCCAGATGCCTCATATCCTTGGTTCACTACAAAAAAGTGTCTTAGGAGTTATACTTGGAAAAACAGTTGCTCCTGATTGGATAACACATGGAGTACCACACTCATCCTTACTATCGACATACCAGATACTTCATCCAGGTATTAAAATTATTAAGATACATGCTAACCAGCTCTACACCTATTTATATCTGTGTATTTATGCTTGTTTATATTTTCAGAGTTTGCATATGTTTCTTATATATCTTTTGCATATGTGAGTTTAAAAAATAAAAATTTAGGTATTGTTGAAGCAAAGCATTCCTATTGTAATGGTGGAATTGAAATTATTTTATTAACTAATAGACATTTTTTAAAAGCTTGAAACTTTTTTTATTTTTACTCAAGTCATTACTCTCATAAAACTTTAAGTTCAAACATGATACAATTCAAAATATGACTTAATTTAAAAAAAAACATGTTTGGAATTGAATATCAGGTATGTCATTCCTGAAATAAAAAGATTCTAATTCTTATACAAATAATTGCTACTGAAGGCTTAACTCTAAAATGCCAATTGTTTAATTATGTTGTTGTTCTTTTGAAGAAACGATTTGTGGTCTCCGAACTAACTCTGAAACTGGAAACAGCGACATTTTTATTACTACACACGTTATTTTTTCAAGCTGTTAAATGAACATTTCTGTTACTATATTTGAATTTATAATGTATATTTGTTTCAAGAACTGAGAACATCAGAACCCTGCGAAAATGAGAAAGCAATGTCAAGTGATGGAAAATATTTGTATATACATACTAGCAGCGGATTGTTCAAGATTGGATCTGGCTATGGTGGTACTCTTAGAGGTCATGTTTATGCACAGAATATGGACTACTTTCAAGAAAAGACTGGTTGGCTTGGCTATGCAAATGTTCGTATTTTATTTAATTAAATTTAATTTTATTTAATTTAAATTAAATTTTATTTAATTAATTAAATTAATCTTCATTAAGTTCAATATAAATATAATTATTAATATTTTAAATATTTTACTATGTTTCTACCGAAGTGGTGTTATTGTTTGTAACAAAATGTTTTTCCCTCGAATACATTATAATTGCTTTTTATTAAATGTATAACTATTTTTCTACAAAAAAAATATAAATAGAATATTTTTATTTTTATTTATCAAAAATACATAAGCTATTTGATATTCTTAGACTATAACATTACATTATATTTCAAATTTTCATACAATATATATTTTGTTACTCTGCTGTTGTGAATTTGATGAATTAAAGCAACCATTTGAGAAATCAGAATAAATTTTATTTTTTTAATTGTAAAAAATTCTTTTAATTTCAAATTTCACTAATTTCCAAAAATAAAATAAATAATAATAAATGATTTTTATTTAATAGGGGAAACTCTACTTCCGCGTTATCAGATCTGGAGAAAGAGGTGAGCTACTTGAAATCAATCGAGATTCTCTTTCTGTCAAAGAAGTTGGACGAGTTGACTGCCCAGGCGTCATGTTTTCTGATGGCGATAATTTAGGAATTGTGACACCAAGTAAAGAGGTAATAAAAGTACTGATTCAATATTATTTTTAAATAATTGTTATTTGGAAAATGCAGCTTAATTTTTCTTTATCGAATGATGGTCCATCATTCATGAGAGATGCTTTATGAATTAATTAAATGGTAATTAAAAGGTTTAAAATAATAATAAAGGTAATAAAATAATAATTAAAAAGAGTAGTACAAATAGGCGGGTTGAGCCGGAGCCGTGACCTTGAGGTCATTGTCTGCTGTAGCAGGGTCGTGGTCGTGACCTTGAGATGACCTTGAGGGTGGGAGGGGTGTAAGGCAGGGCGAGGGGGTGTTGACCTTGAGGTAGGTCCAGGTGTGCAAATTAAGATTTGGCAACGTCGCAGATGAGATGTGGCAACAGCGCAGTAGAAACTAGGTCATGGTTTGTTCTGAATGGATGACGCATGTGACGTCATTTTTTATGAATGGAAGTGTGACGTCATCTTATGAATGGAAGAGAAACTAGGTCACGGTTTGTTCTGAATGGATGTTGGTCATGTGACGTCATTTTATGAATGGAATAGTTGAATGGGCGTGTGACGTCATCTTATGAATGAGAGCGTGATGTAATTTGTCTTTGTGAATGGGATAAGAGTTATGAATGAACCACAGTAGTACAAATAGGCGGGTTGAGCCGGAGCCGTGACCTTGAGGTCATTGTCTGCTGTAGCAGGGTCGTGGTCGTGACCTTGAGATGACCTTGAGGGTGGGAGGGGTGTAAGGCAGGGCGAGGGGGTGTTGACCTTGAGGTAGGTCCAGGTGTGCAAATTAAGATTTGGCAACGTCGCAGATGAGATGTGGCAACAGCGCAGTAGAAACTAGGTCATGGTTTGTTCTGAATGGATGTTGATCATTTTATGAATGGAATAGTTGAATGGGCGTGTGACGTCATCTTATGAATGGATGAATTGAATGGGAGCGTGACGTAATTTGTCTTTATGAATGAGTTATGAATGGGATGCTTTTGAGATTATGACTGAGACGGAAGTTGCTTTTATGAATGGGATTAGGCTTGCTTTTGAGATAGGCTATTGGATGACGTTTCATTGATTTAGATTATTTAGCTTTTTATGAGCTTGGATGACGTATGTGTTCCTCCTGAACTTTAGTAATATATAGGAAATTTTTTTGAAGGAGCTGGAAAAGGATATGTGAAAGAAAAAAAAATACAGTTGTACAAAACATTTATTTTATACATCATATTCTTAAACATATTTTTTGTTACTTTTCTTGTACTCTAATTTTCTCATTTAAGTAAACAATAATAATACTACAAGTAGACATTCTTGAAATAAATCTAGTACTCTAATTACAGGTCTTTACTAACTAAATATAAATTTAAGTAAACAATAATAATACTAGTATACAATCATTAATTGGTTCTTATACATTTACAATGTTAGATTCGTTGTTTCATTGAGGCTATAGTGGCCATAAGGGAGAGTGGTTTCATCGTGTAATGTATATCTTTTATTATCAAATGAGCATAATGACTTTTTATTTATCAGTGTGGTTTGAACGTTATGCTTTTTAGATTGAATTGTATAAAATGAAGAATATAGACTTTTGCTGTCTTTAAATGTGTTTAGGTAATCGCTAAAAGTAAAATCGTTAACTGCCGATTTTTTTATTCCCTTTGACTTTTTAACCGTTATATCATTCTTTGTTATGTACGAATACATTTTGGGCCTCAATCCGACAAACTCTACTATAGGATCTCCAAAAGTTTCATCTTTCAACAAACCTACGACTTTTTTATTTTTTTCAGAATAACAGAAATGAGAAGTGGGAAAATTGCTTGTATCAAAATATTTATTTAACTCTCCAGAAATATCGGAATAAATATCTTCAGTCCTAATATTGTATACAAATGAATCGGTGTCGGTATAACATAAAGTAACATTTTCTACACCATATTTTTTCAAAAACACATTGTAGTGGTAATGATACATCAAAACTTTGCTCAAGTCCAACACTGCAAATCCCACGTACAAGGGTTTATCAAAAATAATGCTTTCTTTTTCCAGCTGAACCGCTGTAACATTATCTGCAAATATAATCCTGCCTTTAAAATTTGGTTTATTGACTTGACGAAATAATGATTTTTCATTTGTTACTATTTTTAAATCGATTCTGTTGCGCACGTTTTCCATAAATTTGCCGAAGCAGCTGTTATTCATCAATTTGTAAAAATCTGACTCGAATGTATTTTTTGCTGATGCTCTCATCATTGAATTAATTTCTATGTATGGAGCCAACCATTTTTTTTGTTTAAACTTCAACACTCTATGAATTTTTGAAATCTTTACCCCGAGTTGTAGGGCTTGTTTTAAATTCACATAATGTACTATGTAACGTGTTTTGGGCATCAAAGTCGTCAATAGTTTAACTGTTTTAGTATTAGGTGGATTATTTTTTTCGGGTAAAAAAGGTAATTGAGAAAGATTATCATGAATTTCTTTGGGGTATTCAACATCAACGTCTAGCACATAACCGGTTTCTGATTCATTTTCAACATCTAATACATTTAATTTTTCATCAACCCACTCAAAATCTGTATACGGCAAGGGAAGGTTCATGGCATAACCGTAAAGATTGTTGACATCTACGTAAAGTAAATAATTACTGGGTTTAGTCGAGTCATATCCATTTAGATATTTATTGTTAGCTTTCGCATACCGAGAAACAACTTGGCAAATGCCTCCCCTTATTCCCTTTTCAAAAAACTGAACCATATCAATATCTTTTATTACATCTAATTTTATTTTCGTGTATTTCAACATTGCATTCCAAGATAACTGTGGCAAAGTAAAAAACCATGCAGGATCTAGTCGATAAATTTGTTGACAGAGAAGTCGAAAGGCTTCAAAAACTTCGCACAACAAAATTACATCTGTTTGTATATACAATTCCGCATAATCTTTTAGTGTTTGGATGTTGAAGACTTTCCAGACACTTTTCGCGTGCTCATAGTCCACGTCGCTAATTGATGTTTTTGTTAAATCATTAAAAAATGAATTTTTGGAAGGTAGTCGAGTTTCGTTTAGACGATCAAAAGAATTAAAATAATTGTACGGAAATATGCCTTTCCTTGTCAATAATTTAATTTTGTTTTCATCATTAATAATATTTGCCATATGTGGAAATATATCAGTAATTGATTTAGATTTATTTTGCAAATTGTTCACTAATGTTTCCAAACTTGATGATAGAAATTTAAACGAGTCAACAAATCGTATTTTTGTACTACATCCTTTAAATTTTATGCTGAAACTTATATATTTTTCAGAATTACTAGGAATTACGCTGATATTTTCACAACGGCCCAAGAAAGGGATTATAAAATGAGAATCGTAACCCTGTAAGTTGTGCATAAAAACAGGTATAAAATCGGGCTTTTTTGCTCTTAAATTACAAGCATTATGTGCTGGTCCAACAAATTTTCCTGATAAGTGACAGTGATGTCGTACTCGATCGTGTTCGTCTAAAGGGTATTGACATAAGATGCAATCTTTAGCAGAATAAAATATTTTACTTTCCCCTTTGCTCATTTCTTCCATTCGCATAGTATTACCGTATATTTTATCCGCTTCAACAACTATAGATTCGAGTTTTTCTAAAAACGCTAGCATACAGTTTTCTCCCGTATAAACAAACGGTTTACATTCAAACATTTTTGACTTGACCAGAAGTGAAACTGAAAAAGCACGATGCTCATGAACAGCTTTGTTCCAAGATGTTGACGGATTAGGAATAGGCCCCGAAATTGGTATCAAAAGAGATTCAATATCTGCATAAACTACGATTGGAATGGATTGTGTATATTCCACATGTTTAAATTCAATTTTTTCTTCTTTCGGAAAGTCAGATCGAATTGGTTTGTGATCACGGCAAAATAATTCGTGTTCGTCTTTTCGCTCATCGCCTTTTTTCCCATACTTGTTTACGTACGTCCTTGGAAATACGGTCAGACATCTACGACAGATTGAATAAGCGCGTTTTGACAAAGATATTTGAGAACTTACTAATCGTGAAAGATTTGTGATCAAACAGTAGTGAAAATTTTCTCCATTTTGTAAATACAACAGATCAAACGTTTTATCATAATTATCCTTTTTACTGATTCTAATTGGATAAACATTATTTTTATCATCTAAGCCATAAACATTAATAGACAGGTTATTTAAATTTTCGAATCGATTGATATCGCTAATTGGAGTCGGGAACGATATAGAATCAAAAGAATATGGAGTATGAATATTTTTGTACGCGTTAAAGTCATTTGATCTAATATTATCACTAAGTAAAGCTAAACGAAAGCAATCGTTAGTATTATTTTTTACATTTATAACACAACGTTTGTCTCGTATTTTTTTAGGTAATTCAATATATTGAGACCCTCCGAAAGGCTTAAATTTAGTTAAATGTAGGCAGATATAGTTTGCAGAGGTATACATCCAACCGGAACCTTTTTTTTCAAACTCATCCTGTTCCTCTAAAATTTTATCAAAAATTGTTTCAATGTAATTTTCGAGGTTTATAGAAACATCTATCGTACTAACTTTCGATTTAAAATTAAAATCTGTTCTTTCACTAATAGTATTTTCGTTTTTCTTAATATATGTACATTCTAACATTATGTTTAATTTTAGATTTTTCCATTCATCTACATAACTATTTAGTAACTTTACTAAAACCTCTTTTTTCTTATTAAAAAATTCTGAAGCTAATAATTTTTTATTATCGTTAGGAATGTAAACATCTTCAACCGCATTTCCTAAGGAAGCTTTAATAATCCCATTTTCTTGAGCTACCGTATTCCCTCGCATCTGTCTACTAAAAACGCTATATTTTCTTTTTTTCATTGGTATCTCCATTGTGTTCACGTCGGGTGTATTATTACTACTAACCCCAAATTGACAAGTTAATTTATGCCGTTCAAAGTTAAACTTTTTGCTAAATTCTTTCCTACAGCCTCGACAATAGTAAAACAACGATTGACATCTATGTCGCCAGTTTGTAAGCAATAATCCACAATGAGCACATAAATAATTATTTCCGTTACTTTTATTATTCATTTTTAATCTAAAAACATACTTGGTCAAACAAATACTAAAATATATATACACTACCCCCTAAAAGTAATATTAAAAAAACAAAAACAATTGTAGCCTAACCTGATTCAACCTTTTTTTTTTTTTTGTTTACATAAACTTTATGTCATAAGCATTTTTCTTCTTTCCCATATATTGAATTTTTAGCTGTCCTAAAACAGAAAATAATCACTTGGCTAAGTAAAAAAAAAAAAAATATATAACTTTTTTTCTTTATATGTTTAAAATGTAAGAATGTACCTTCATAGTTGAATATTTCTTCTTCTGTAAATGCGTAGACATATCTTTTAGGTAGAAAGATTCTTATTTTTTCTTTTTCTCCTTCATCTAATAATATTGCTTCAATTGATGGGCCATACTCCGTCTCCTTCTTCGAAAGTTGTAGAATTTGATACGTCCGTCCTATAATTAATTCTCCAATATTTTTATATGCGGGTTTAATTTCATTTAATTTTTTCAGGAGTGACATCTAAAAAAAAAAAAAATTAAAATCATATACTTAGTTAGTAAACAGATATTCGAGTAAAATTAAAAAAAAAAAAAAACTTACTTTACTGCAGTTGTAATGAAAACTGAAGACGTTGAGACTATGAACTTATACTAGCATAGTGGCTGACTGATCAGGAGATAGAAAAGGCGAGGGCTTATAAGTACGCTAAGGTGCTGCGTCAGATGCTGATCAGGTCAGTCGGTATTTGGGCCCGCTTTCAGTAGAGTTATTCCAGACATGTCGTCAGCAGTTCTTGATTTACAGGCTTATCGTTTGGAAACGAACAAGCTGATAGTGAAAGAACTGTCAGTAGTTAGCTTAAATTACGAGCACTCTAGTCATTGGATTTTTAAACCGCCTCAAGGAGCCGAAAATGCTGATCGGCTAAAGACAAATCTCTGGGTAAAAAAACATCTTCATGGTCTGGAATGGGACTATGGTGATGTAAATTATGAATCTTTGAAAAATGTTTTACTATCCGTTGCAGAAAACTATGACGTATTATGGGGAAAAGGAATAGAAAAGTGTAAGTTTATAGAAGACCTTATTGATAAACCTGTTTATGATTTGCACGACTTTGGATGCCCCAATCTGAAACAGTTGGAATATGATAAGATAGCATGTCATTATCATTTAGACACTTCATTCGTTTGCTCTTTAAATCAAGCTCATCGTCTGGCTGCATGGGTAAATAAAAATAGCGAGGCTGTAGATTTCACTAAAAGAGACGTTCGTAAACGAACGTATAGAGACAATTCTTCTTCTCCTCATCATATGCTGTCATTTGCTGGATTTATACGTGGAGTCGAAAATAGTGTTAAATGTGTATACTGTGGACTGTTGTATGACACCGATTCGTTAATAAACCCTCTCAATTACCATAGGGCGTGTAGCCCGCATTGTTTATGGTTTGAGGAGGAGTCTTTTTAATTAAAATATGTTAAATATTGTATTTACTAAATCAGTATTTCATTTAGATTTATTTTGTAATATGTTTTTCTTATAATTGCTACATATTGATGTAGATGATTTTTAATTAAATTTTTCATTCATAAAGAAAAATAAATGTTTTCAGTTAATTTGTTTTTTTCTTATTCCTCTTTTTTTTCAAGGACAAATAAAATACGTCGCACTTACTTAAATTAATAAATAGGTTAGAAAATTAGACCAGTGAACAGATTATTAGATTTTTATTTTTTCAAGAAAAGTAACAATAATTAACAAAAAATTTTAATGACATATGATATATGTATAAAAATAAATGTCTAGTGCAAGAGCATATGTTTTTTTTTTTTTCTTCTTCTTCAACATTATACGATATCCTTTTTATTAACCCAGCTGCGTTCATTAACACCGAACCACTTGACATATAATTGATTGCCTTTCCTTTTTAAAACCTTTTCTACCAGGTATATATTTGGATATTTAGCCTGTTGTAGCTCTTCTTCATAAAATGCACCACTGATCGGTTGCCCTTTTAGATCTTCTAGCAAATATGTGTACGGATATGTCTCCTGAATCTTGACTACCTTAAAAATTTCACTTGACCAATTAGGCTTATAGCCTTTTGAAAAACTTGTTTTTTGTTTAGATATTCTTACAAAATCGTCTTCTATAAATTTCTGCTTTCGTACTTTCGATTTAGTCACTGTAGAATACACATTTTTTAGCAAGTATCTCTCCATCTTTTTATGCCGAGCATCGATTGGTTTCATACCTATAGTCCTATGAAATGATGAATTATACTCTTGTAGAATTTGGGGTAATATATCTAAAAATTTATAATTTCCTCGCAGGCTGAATGCTCTCCAAATTTTTTCTTTTAATGTTCTATTGAACCTCTCTACAATGGAAGCTTTTATATTAGAAAAAGTTGAATAATGATTAACATTGTATTGTTTCATTAGAGAATTAAACTTTGAATTGTAAAATTCTTTTCCTTGATCACTTTGAATATGTTTTGGAGTTGATTTACTCGATAAAAACACACTCTCCATTGCTTTGCTCACGTTGTCCGCTGTTTTCTGTTTTAATGGCACAGCCCAAGCAAATTTCGAAAAGCAGTCTATGACCGTTAACAAATATTTATTTCCTTTATTTTCTCCAGAATAAGGTATCATTTCCACAAGGTCTATTTGCCATAAATCGTTAATTCCTTTCAAAACAGTTTTCCGACGTGGATATTTTCTTCGAGCTGGTTTGTGCAATTCATTTACGACAGCACTTTTTAACAACGATGCATTCATCTTTTAAGATAACCGAGCGTTATTAGCATCACCGAGATACACACACACAGTGAAAAGATATTCACTTAATATAATATATTTATTTCTCGTAGCTCTTCAATTATCGATTCTATTTCGTTTTCATGTCCTTCGTGACCTGCATTCGCCGAAGATATTAGCAACCTCAGCCGATCAACTAGCTCATTAGGATCATCCCAATACTCATAAATGGGTTTATCGGCTCTCATGAGACCAGTGCCTTTGTGCGAACGAAGTGTGGCTATTTTACTAGGAGGGGGTGTGGTATGACGAGGTGTGAAAAGCATCGCTATTACTTTTCTATATTTTTCTGATCTGATTCCTTGTCTCCCTCGTTCTTCACTATAGCCTTTTTTGTGAGCATTGGTCGAGATTAAAATGTTTTTATACATTTCCAAGTCTTTTTTTTCATACTTTTCGGGATTTTTCAAGTAAAGTAACTGCAACAATCCCTCTGTGCCTTCATAAGTTACCCCGTTAATTGTTATGTCATCGCTGTTTGTATGTAGTTGAATATCAGTAGAGTCACCTATTGCGAATCCTCCATCGGGCATGACTCTAATGCCATAACGTGAATCGAAGGTTTTATTATCGCCTCTCAACAATTTCTCCAAATATTTTCTTTGTTGGTTTCCAAACTGTTTAATTGTTTCTACTAGTGAATCTTCAGTTTCATGATGTTCATTTTCTACTTTAATTTCAGGAAACGCCAATCTAGATGATGAAATTATTGGAGTTGTCGGATGAGTCGAATGAGCTAACTCTGGTGTCAATGTTGCTCTTTTGTAAATATCTTTTGTAAACTCAATCTCATCATTTTTGTTTCTAATCTTTTTACTTGACGGCTCCGATTTGGTTTCTTTTTGCAACTTTAACGACTCTTTAATATCTTCTAAAGGTTGTGATACAGGTGTAAAGAATGCTTGACGAACCTCATCTACATCCTGAAGACCGCGTTTCAATGTCCGAAATTTATTTTTTAAAATTTCGCTAGTTTTTATAATCTCACGGGTGACTTTAGGGTCCATGACTGAGCTCCGTCAACGACTGGAAACCCTTTATATATCTACAATAAATGTATCGATTCCTTTTCTAAAACGACCATTGTTTAAATCCCTACTTTTGTCAATAACCAGATAACCGAAAGGCTCTTTCCAACATAATGAACACATGTCTTTAAAAAGTTGGAAACCGATAGCAGGAGTGCTCACATGTTCATCGTAAATATGTTTTAAACTCAATTCGTCCTGAGGAAATATTATTAAAAAGTTAAAATTACACCTGATCAGATGTCTAGGAATGCAAACATAACTTTGTGTTAAGTAAAAACAATCTAGATTCATATGTCTTCCATAACTGAAATATCGTTTAATTATATCTTGATCCTCCATCGTAACATCATCGAATATACAGACTGAATTAGATTCAACTTGGTGAGGCATATCTTTTGCATCTTCAAAATCGTAAAATCCTATTTCAGGAACCATATTTAAAACATTTTTTAAATACTGGTATTTGAGCTGGTGTAAAGTTTTTCCGAATAGATATACATTTTTAAATTTTAAACCATTTGGATTTAATAAAAGTCCAATCATAATATTCGTCTTTCCACATCCGCTTGATCCGCATATCGACGCTCGTATGGTGTTTGGTAATAATGTGCTATGTTTCACCTCAGTAGATTCGTCAGGCAAACACTTCAAAGTAGAAAAACGTTGTTCTTGTTGGACTAATTTCATTTTGAATGCAGACAAAATCATTCATTTCCTGTATATATATATATATCGCCGATTGTCATTTTTCACTACAGTATGATTCGTAAGACTCGCAAAGGAAGAGGCTTGATAAACAGTCTCATAAATAAGTTACCGTTTGAATTACACCTGCCAGGATACCAGTATTGTGGCCCCGGTACAAACCTTGAAAAACGACTAAATAGAGGAGATAGTGGAATAAACCAGCTTGATAAAGCTTGTAAAGAACACGATATTGCTTATAGCAAAGATAAGGATATGCAAAGTCGTAGAAAAGCGGACAAGATTTTGGTTGAAAACGCTTGGAAACGAGTTAAAGCTTCGGATTCATCATTGGGAGAAAAAGCTGCGGCTTGGTTAGTTACAAATACTATGAAAGCGAAAGGTAAAATTGGTGCCGGTATTAAGAAGAAGAAGAAAAATAAAAAGATTAGTTTCAAAAAATTAGTTAAATCGCTAAAGGTTGCTAACGTATCATCGATCCTCGAAGCGTCAAAAATGGCATACAAAAAGGCTAAAATGCATTTACGTGGTAAGACAAAACCTTTGCCTCCCAGAGTTCTTCCTTTGCCAAAAGAGGGAGGATTTCTTCCATTTCTTGTGCCGTTAATGGCGGGGCTTTCTGCAGTGGGATCTTTAGCGGGAGGAGCGTCGAGTGTGGCTAAAGCTATCTACGAGGCGAAAGAAGCTAAACATAAATTAGATGAGCAAAAGAGGCATAATTTAGCGATGGAAAGTCAGAAAATCGGAAATGGACTTTATTTGAAACCATATCGGAAAGGCTACGGCCTGTTTATAACTCGACAAAAAAACAAATCTGGAAAGATCTGACTACCGAATAAGCCATTGACGGATTTAGAATTAAATTATTTGGCCAAAGTTTTAAATATCCAACATTTTCGAGGAGTGTTTATGATTGATAAACTTCCTAGATATCCAAACAAACACGAGTCTGCTATTGTAAATTTAGAGCCGAGCTCAGAACTTGGTTCACATTGGGTCTGTTATGTAAAACAAAATAATTTTGTGAAATACTTTGATTCCTTTGGAAACTTAAAACCACCACCACAGTTGCTCGAATACTTTAAGGGGCTAAAAATAACTTATAATAGAGAGCGTTATCAGGAGTGGAATACGTCGGTTTGTGGACATCTCTGCTTACAGTATTTAGTCGATGCTTCTCAAAGCGTTTGATCATTGTTAATCATGAGCTATACAGTAACGCTTACGGGCAACTCTAGCGTACTTTCCGCAAACTTTTTACCACCGTTAGAATTGGGGTCAATATATACTGTTGGGTTGTTATCATTTGAGACATATAATACTATTCCGAATATAAAAAAGGGCGCTAATGATATGTTTTATTTTGGTGATTTTTCGATCCAAATACCTGAAGGATCGTACGATATCGATGCTATAGCCTCCTTTTTACGTGAAAAAATTTCTCATCTTGACCCTACCGCTGTAGTGATAATAAGAGGAAATTCCAACACGCTAAAAACGGAAATTAAAACAACTCATGCAGTATACTTTAACTATTCCGAGAAGCCTCACTCTATTGGTCCTCTTTTGGGTTTTACACGATCCGATCATGTCATTCCTCCGAATCGCTCCTATACTGAATCAAATGACATTGTTAAAATTCTCAGCGTAAACATTATTTCAATTCAATGTAACATCGCATCGGGGTCTTATGTGAACGGAGAACCGGATCATAATATTCATCAATTCTTTCCGCGTGTAGACCCAGGATATAAAATAATAGAAATCACGAATCCGGTCATTTACTTTCCAACCAACGTGAGGACTGTAGACAATATCATCGTTCGATTAGTAGATCAGAACGGAGAGCTTATCGACTTTAGAGGAGAAACGGTTACATTGAGATTACATTTAAAAAAGAATGGGGATTGATTTTTCTTCTAGAGATAGTTGTTGCATCGATTATTATAAAAGGAGATGTCAAACAACGGTTAAAACCAGTAAACCTAAATCAACAAGAGCGCTAACAACTGCGAACGCTATATTTTTAAAACAGTGTGGTTTTCGGTTAAACAAACATTATGAATGACATACTAGACGTTACGACGGATATAAAATTCGTCGATTCTCTTACACAATTTGAATATCACTCGCACCAGCCTTATACGGGAAATACCTTTAACAAATCCGACGAGATTAGAATTCCTATTCATCAACAAGATATTTATACCTTTCCTTCTCAAAGTTTTATTTATCTCGAAGGGAGGATCTTAAAAAGTGATGGCACTATCGGTGCCACTCCAAAGTTGACTAATAACGCATTCGCGTTTTTGTTTGACGAAATTAGATATGAACTAAACGGTATAGAAGTCGATCGAGTACGAAATCCGGGGATAACTACTACTCTTAAAGGGCATGCATCATTTTCGCCTAATCGAGTAATGGGATTAGAAAATGCGGGGTGGACAATGCCCGGTAAAACTCTTTCTTTGGATAAAAACGGCGTTTTTAGCGTATGCCTACCACTTGATATTCTTTTTGGGATTTGCGAGGACTATCGTAAAATTTTAATCAATCTGAAGCAAGAGCTCGTTTTGATCAGATCAAGTACTGACCTAAACTGCGTGCTAGGTGACGATGATGTACAAATAAAACTTGACAAATTGGTGTGGAGAATGCCTCATGTTCGTGTTTCAGATTATGAACGTCTGAGGTTATTAAAACTAGTAGACAAGAACAAGGTCGTTTCTATTCCATTCAGATCATGGGATCTTTACGAATATCCCAATGTACCTGCGACGCAGCAGGAAAATTGGTCGGTCAAAACTTCAACAAATTTAGAAAAACCGCGCTATCTCATTTTTGCATTTCAAAGTGATCGAAATAGAACCTCTAACAAAGATAGCAGTCTGTTCGATAGTTGCAAATTAAAAAATTTGAAACTTTATTTGAATAGTGAACAATATCCGTACGATGACTTAAATTTAGATTTTGAGCAAGGAAAAGTAGCATTGTTGTATGAAATGTATAACGAATTTCAAACGAGTTATTATGGCGTTAGACATTCTCAGCCCCTGCTTTCAAGATCCGATTTCGAGAAACTAGCGCCTCTAGTGATTATAGATTGTTCTAAGCAATCTGAAGCAATCAAAAGTGCGACTATCGATATCAGAGTACTATTAGAGGCGAAAGAAAACTTTCCAGCCAATACTAAAGCTTACTGTCTCATTTTACATGATAAAATAATAGAATATGAAATGGGAACGGGTTTGGTCCGTAAATTGTACTGACTCTCTGTTTGTTTTTTTTGTGGTTGTTAGAAGAGGAGTATACTAATTTTTTTTTATTTTAAAAGTAGATGTAAAATGAACGTACAACCAAAAAATATAAACGAATTAGAACTCGATTCGGAAAATACAAAATATCGAGTAATAATATCTTTTATTTAGGTATCTTTCAAGCCTGATGAGGACCTTGTTGAAACTCGTACTCTTGTAACATGGAATTATGCTCATCGTGCAGCACGTATCAGTCCATGGGAAACATATGCGAGGGACAGAGTAAGATTCGAAAACAGGATTCAACATATTTCCAAGATACTGAGTCCTATCCTGGAATCAACCCACAGATCAGCTGTTTATCAGAAACATTACAAGATTGTTAATTGTTAAAAATTTTATATTTACCTTATCAGTATTTGATTCAGATTTATTAATTTTTTTTTTTAATTAAATTTTATATTTACATAAAATAAAAATATTTGATTTCAGTAAATTTGTATTTGTTTTTTTTTTTTTTTTCCTTCTTCCTATTTTATTTTTCAAGGGACAAATAAAAAATACAACATATTAAAGGAAACTTATTTTATTGATTATCATCACAATTCAATTCATTTAAGTTGTAAAACAGTGTATTTGTATTTATGCTAAAATCAATTGGTTCGCTAACTACACTTGCTTCATTCTTATTATAAAGTTCAACCATCTTTGTTATCAATGCTAGTGAATCGTTGATTTTTTCTATATTTGCGCAAAGTTTGACCGTCTCGTTCCTGTTGAAACATGCAGATGCAGACGATGGTGGAAGGGTCTCATGATTAAACATTGCAAACCATTGCGTTACCTGCTCTATCCGCATCACCCTAGTGCGTCCTCTTGTAGTAAGTTCACAAATCACGTTTTGACATCTTGATCGGTCTTTTTCATAGGATTTTTTTCGTTTCTGCAGCAATAACAAAATTTTCGGAGCTCGGGTGGTAATATATGTCCATTCCTCAACATTCATGTAAACGACAGTTTTCTTCTTTTCGCTAATGGCGATAGTCGGCACAAAGTTACACAAACCGATTCGAAAACATTTACTGTTGGTGAGTGGGTACTCGGTCACAAGGTCCATTCGACGATCCATCTCGCGTATCATCAACGACAAGACTGTGTGGTATAACGGAGTGGAGGGGAGAAAGCTGCAGCTGTTCTAGTTTTTTTATCACATCATTTATTTCCCTTCTTTTTAGTTCATACAAGGAAATGCATAATTGCAAATCTTTGAGTCGATGTAGAAAATTGTGAAGCCTTTTAACAACATATCGTCTCTTCGCTATCATTCTCGTCAGACACTATGATTTGCAGCTCATTCAATTGTTCACAATAATCTATAAACGAACAGTTTTTAGACCATTTTTTATGGTCGGCAAAAGGGTCGTCATACTCCTTCCATTCATGCAAGATTACTCCGCAAAATGGACATCTTGTCCTATCAGACACTTTCAAGTAATACAACCCAGCAGCCGCTAGTTTCAATGGACTCACCGGTGACGACCAGCCGACGAATGTCGACAACCTTCCTTCTTCGTACCTCAGGTTCTTGCTCCTTAGCCGACCCATACTAAACTAACTGATAAAGAAAGCAACAACGTGCTTCATTCATAAGAAAAAATGATGACACTCTCCCATTCGGAAAACAATATACTCTCTTTCATTATGCTGTGACCTAGTTTCGGTGTTGCCACATCTCATCTGCAACGTTGCCAAATCTTAATTTGCACACCTGGACCTACCTCAAGGTCAACACCCCCTCGTCCTGCCTTACACCCCTCCCACCCTCAAGGTCATCTCAAGGTCACGACCACGACCCTGCTACAGCAGACAATGACCTCAAGGTCACGGCTCCGGCTCAACCCGCCTATTTGTACTACTGTGGTTCATTCATAACTCTTATCCCATTCACAAAGACAAATTACATCACGCTCTCATTCATAAGATGACGTCACACGCCCATTCAACTATTCCATTCATAAAATGACGTCACATGACCAACATCCATTCAGAACAAACCGTGACCTAGTTTCTCTTCCATTCATAAGATGACGTCACACTTCCATTCATAAAAAATGACGTCACATGCGTCATCCATTCAGAACAAACCATGACCTAGTTTCTACTGCGCTGTTGCCACATCTCATCTGCGACGTTGCCAAATCTTAATTTGCACACCTGGACCTACCTCAAGGTCAACACCCCCTCGCCCTGCCTTACACCCCTCCCACCCTCAAGGTCATCTCAAGGTCACGACCACGACCCTGCTACAGCAGACAATGACCTCAAGGTCACGGCTCCGGCTCAACCCGCCTATTTGTACTACTAAAAAGGTTTAACAAGGACTGGAAAAAAAATGAAAAATATCAATTTGAATTTTTTTATTATGAAATTCTTTTTCCAAACTATAAAAAATATTGACTATTGACTAACACTATTATCGTGTAAAATAAGTGTTCTTTAAAAGTGAATACAAATTTACGTATTTATAACAAAAAAAAAAATTAAACTGATTTTTCTATGACAAACTTAAAAACAAGTAATGCTACAGAGTTCTTTCATGACCCCTTTTAGTCTTATTAGGTTAATTTTAAAATAATTAAAATAGACTTAGAATTTATCTTTTATTTAAGATACCCCCTACCCGCTTATATTGCTTCAATTGTTTAATTTTTCAAATCACTCGAACTCCCATTGGACCCTTTGTTGTATAATTGTTAGATCATATTTTATCATTTGATTTGATTTGATCATATTAGATAATTGTTAGATCATATCTATATTTTTATTTTTTTGGCTTTCTTCTTCATTCAAATTCAATTTTACTAAAGTTTTTACTAAAAAGTTTTATAATTTTTTTAATTTTAAATATGTATTATTGTATTTATTTACTAAACTGAATAATTTTTTTATTTAATTTTTATTCTGAATATTTCAGTTTTTTATGATATGTTTATTGGTTGTATCTAGCCTAATAATTATATAGCCCCAAAATTTGATCTATACTTTTAACTTTATCTCCGTACAATATTCCTCTTGGAATCTCTCTACAATCTTCCTCAATATGTGCTTTGGTAATACATTACCTGCACAACATTACAATCTAACAAACTAATTGCGTGTCAGAAACTTTTTTTTATACAATAGAGAGATAATACATTTATTGATCTATTACTTCATGTATTAATTTTGGGTGTGTTTTTCTTTTCGATGTTTCTCTTTTCGAAACTTAAGTACCTTTTTTCCCACAGAGGCTATAAATTTCAAAAATAATTTAGTTAAAACAATTACAAGTTTATTTTATATTACTTTTAAAATTATTTAAAAGTTAAAGATTATTTCCTATTATTTCAGGATGGGTTTGTTGTCCGCAGTATTAATCCTTCTACTTCACCATTTACTTATGTAAATGAGCTTCCCTTAAAACTAGCTCGTAAATGCGTTGTTGCATTTGGATATGCTATTTTTGATGAAGAAACTTCGCTGCATGATCTGAATACTGGCATTGAAGATGAAATAGCTAGTGTTGTCGCTGGAAAAGAATTTTCTTTACTTAGAACCATAACAGGAAAAGTTAGTCTCAATGAACTACCAATAAAACATTTAATTTTTATATCAAATTCATTAAATATTAATATTCTTGCATTTTGTTGAAGGTCTTGTTTAGTGGCAAAGCATGTAGTCTCGGCTTTAAACAGGGAGGCAAAGGAATTGGAAAATGGGCCGAACTCGTTATTCCAAAAGGCCCAAAAATTTGTCAAGTTGTTGCTGGCCATGATGGTCTTCATGCTGTATTAGTTGCAGAAGATGGTAGTGTATACTTTGTTGGAACAGCAAGAAGAGGAGAGGATGGTGACCACAGTAATAAAATGATTAATTCATTATCTCTTATTTGTTAAACTTGAATATCAATATTAATAAATAAATTCAATTTTAGGTAAAGTCCGCCGTCAGCCTAAGGCAGTGAAACCTAAGAAATTCATGAAAGTAGAAGGCTACATAATTATTAACGCTGCCTGCAATAATGGTACAACTGCACTCGTTACAAAAGACGGGGAACTGCTCATGTTTGGAAAGGACACCTCTCACAGTGATCCTAGCACTGGTACATGAAATCAGTTCTATATTTAATGTTGGTCAAAAATAGAGTATTTAATCAAACTATTTTTATAATCTAGTATAAGATCCTAACAATGCTACATTCAACTTTGAATTAATTATACTTCCGACTTAAAATTAATAAATAATGCTTTACAGGAAATATTTTTGATTCATGCATTATGACAATAATTATACAGCTATAGACAATAATTACATTATATAATTATATACCTAAAAGCAAGCATTATGACATCACTTTGAACAACATAGTAATCAATAAATAATTATTATTACTATACCAATTTTATTTTATTCTTATTTGTTGTTTTGTTTTTTACTTGAGAGTTATCAAAGATTAACACCCTTCAATTCATTTCCGTGCCCAAAATATCTTGCTAAAGTTCCTGAGGTGTATTTTTCAGTAATTAATAATATTTTTTGTTTTAGGACTTGTCACAGACTTAAAGAATTTACATATAACTCAGGTCGCCTTAGGCAAGGCTCATGCAGTAGCTGTGACTAACAAAGGTCACCTGTATACATTTGGTATTAACAATAAAGGGCAATGTGGAAGAGAATTCATGCCCCAAGTAAAGGAAGGTACACCCTTATTTTATTTTTATTTTTTACTTTTTGAAATCTAAGATATTTTTTTAGATGAAAATTTCTTCAAAACAAGTTTTTATCAATTTACCAAAATATATTTTTTTAAAAAGAATTATTTCACTTTTTGATGTTACAAGTGTAATATGTGGATGAGTTTTGCTCCTAATATGAATTTTAGAAAAGATTTTTGTTTTTAATTAAAAAATGTTTAAAGAATTAAGATATATCAATACTTCATCTTCTCTGCTTTTATTAATAAGTATTTACAATCTCTTATCATGTGAATAATGCCATTTAGAATACTCACTTATTTTTTTTTTTTTATAAGTTTATTTTTCCAAGTTTTTTACATTAACAAAAATAAAAAAGTTGAAATGTAACCATATGATGCAATGACACTTTTTTCTTTGCAATGTTTTCTTTCTTTTCTTGTTTAAAATTCTGATTTATTTATATACCAGCTATCATTGCCATGGAAACGGCTGTTGAAGAAGAAGGAATCGAAGATGAAGAGGCAGAATGGGGCGATGAAACAGGTGTTTGCCCTCCTGGCCAACACAAATGGAAGCATGACTTATGTATGGTGTGTACTGTATGCAGGGAATGCACCGGTTATGGAATAAGTTGTCTCAGTAGTATGCGTCCTGACAGAATACCTGGACAGTAAGTCATTATTTATTATTTTATTATAACAAATTTTAAAAGTAAATAAATTAATTTGCTACTTTTAACCATGTTAGTTCCCGAGTTCTGTATCCTAATTTTTTTATCCTTTATTACATAGGTTTTTTTTTAAATGTTTATTTGTGTGATAACATACTTGACGGAGAGTAGAATTCACTTCATAGAAAAACATTACAAGACCATAATAATTGAACTGTTATTCTTAAAAGTTTTTATTATTATAGATTATAAATTTTTCATTTACAAAGATATTTAAGGGTCATATGATTATGGAAGGGTTCACATTTGAATTAATATAAAAATATGGGCAAACGTCAATTAGAGTGATACTATTAATACTATAAACCTTTTAATTTTTTTTATGAGACATAATCATTAAAATTATTTGAATAATTTTTTTTAGTTCCTAATGGACTTTTACCATTTCCTAAAATAACAACTCACTTATAAAGTGTGATTCAAATGTTATGAAAGTTAATGAAAAGAAAAACCAATTCTTCAAAATACATTTTTTTTTTTTTAGGGAATGTGGATGTGGAGAGGGAGATTCCGGTTGCTCTCAATGCGGTGCCTGCAAATTATGTGCAAACGGTGAAAGTGTTGATAATTCAGAGATGGCAATATTAGGTCCTAGCGGAGCAAGTGACATTGCCGATATGATGAGATTGGATCTTATTTTCGGAGGTACATTCTGGTTTTGTACACATCTTAATACATATCTAAAAATTTAAACTTGTAATTATCATTAATCATTAAGAACATATATTTATGTATTACATGGCTAAAGATTGTTGTAGTATTGTGAGCATTTTTTGGTTACTCGGAGTATTTATTATGTTCTTCGGTAATTTTAATGATTCTAGAGGTGTGTAAATTTTTAATAACACCAAAAAACTGTGAGGAAAGGGAGAGCACAATTGAGAGCTCTTAAAAAATCTAACTGCAATCTAATTTATTTACAAATTGTCACTCCTGTAATTTAATTTGTTAGGGTTTAGAGATACGCAAAATATTAAAAACTTGAAAATTTGAGTTAAAAATACCAAAATTTCTATTTATAAAAAAAAGAAACTTTTATAATATTAATCTGCCTATAAAACCACCCAACATTCTAAATGTCAGCTAATTTGATCGAAGGAGGATCTAGAAGTGCCCAAATGTGTTGGACAGAGAGATATCAGATAAGAAAATCTCCAATATATCAGACTTTCATAACCGTATTCTGTTATAATGTATTCACATTTATCTCCTTTATTTATGACCTCAGATTATGTTGCAATAAGTCTATAATTTCTGATAAAAATCCAACTTAAAATATCTTTTTTAGATCAGCAACATTTTATGTGTCATTAAAATGAAAAATCAAATGAGCCCTGTCTTAATCTAGAGTAAAAATTGTTATTGCGAAAGCAAACATCTTTGACACAATCAAAAATTTTATTACAATAGTAATGTTTTAATAAAAAAAATTATTTGGTTGTTTCTTTTGTTTTATGAACACCTAATAAAATAGTATTTGCAATAAAATAATATAACATTTATTTATGTCTGCTGAAGATATAAAAGATTAAAGTTATCAGTGTAATGGAGGAATAGTTTACACTTACTATTACTGTTTGGGAATAGTTTATAATTAAAAGTTTGTGGATATGTTATGCAGTGATGGAGTATTTTTATTTTTCCAAAATAATCCCTCATTTGATAATTTTAAATCAGGGGTTGCCCCCAGACGATCTTGTGGGCTACTTAGGAAATTCATCATAGCTCTGCTGGGGGTGTATAAAATTAAATATATTTTATAATTTATATCAGATTTAGACCCTCTGTAGTTATTTTTTTAGAATAAATAATTGAAATGTAATGGGGTTTATTATTGTGTTTACAGTTTTCCTTACTTGCAATCATAGTTTCTATTAAAATAATGATACTAAGCGCACATTCCAATCATAATAATGACTTCATCATAATTTCGACAGTTAATTATGAATATATTGATATACAAATATATTTCTACATATATATTTATTTTTACAATATATTTCTTTCATACATTTATTTTCAAAATGTTGGCCAGTTATAAAATAAATTTATTTTGTAAAAGTATGATTAATCTTGTTGTCTGCGTGTTGGCCCTCAAATTTATGTATTTATAATAATATGAAATATATATTTGTATGTGTTGTAAAACATTACTGAATGATAGCATCAATCGTAGGAAGACCAGGAGGTAGATTTCAAGACCATCTTCAATACAGACTAGAAGAAAGAAAACAGCGCCAAAGAGCGAAACTGGCTGCAAAGCATTCTGCTTTAAAGATGAAAGGTTCTAATAATCGGGTCACTTGTCTTCCCCCACAAGCTAAAGTTCTGTTTTCTTGCAAAACCTCAATAGCAACAGCATCAACAAGCCATATTAGTAAGTTTAAAATTATTTCTTTTAACTTTACATTTTGAACTTATTAGTAACATTTTAAGTATTATTTTCTGTGTTTATATTGAACCTTGAAGTTAACTGTGATTGTTTTTTTCCCTAAAATTTCTCCACTTATTCAATATAGAAGCTTTCTGTAATTATTTACTTGGATCAATCCATATGAAGTGATCCAATAAGGGTTGCTTTTGGTTGCATGTGATTATTGTATTATTGAAAGTTCAAAACCGCTTTTTAAAAAAATTCACCTTGTACGGTTATGAATTGTGGCCATTTTTATTTGTTAGTGCATGACGTTTTTCAACTTGGAGACATTAGCGTTAATTTGAATATCTGCACTAGGTTAAGTTACAATATTATATGAGGAAGAAAACGGTTCATTATAAGCACTGCAGAAGTGAAGAATGTGGGTCGAAACATTGGCTCTAAAATAAACAGTTTTCCTTACTAAAGAGAATTTTTTCTGAACTCCACCGGTACAATTTTCTTCCTCTTACAATACTTAAATTGACATAATTTTTTTTTATAAAAGTTTCCTCTACAACTTTGTTTACTACCCTTAAAATAACCAGTCAAAATGACCTCCAAAGTTTGGTATTGAAAACTTATAAAATCCACTTTTTAGATCCAAAAATAATAACAAAGGAGTTATTTATCTGACCCAAAAATAACTACAAAGGAGTGATTTGTTGGGATGTTTTTTTTTTCTAGCTAGATATCATAAACTACTAGCCTTGTACTGAGCAAGAACACTGACAAATGTTTCCTTAATTTTTTTAGTTTAAAATCTCTATTTTATTATTATTTTTTAATTTAGGACTAGTTATCTCTGATGGGACTGAATATAAAAATTTTTATATTTCATATTTTGTACACCTTTATGATAGCAAAATACTGTAAAAATTTCAACACCGATATTTTACTGGGAACAAAGATATGAATGGGTAATCACATTAAAAAAAAAAAAAAAATTAAAAATGATCAAGGAACCAATTTAATTTTTATGGGATCATTTGACCTTGGATTGACACTCCTTCTTTTTTATGGAGAAAAACGAAAATGGAATTTTTCTTGTTAATGTTATTAGGAACAACAAGCTATTTGATTTATGTTATATTTACATCTTTCGTTATTTTGTTGAATGAAACTTTAATTGTTAGATATTGAAGGAGTACAGCCTGCTAACAAAGAGGGTGTTGGCAGCGATGTTGAACGGGATGCAAGTAGGGTTACGTCTTTACCTCCTGCTAGGGTGCATTTACCAACTGAAAGTCCAGTTGTGCAGGTGGCTTGTGGACTCCACCATACAGGTAATCTATCTATATATATATTATTTAATATAAATGTTGTTTCATTTATAGCTTACAGAATTGTTGATGGATATTGAATTAAAAAGTTTGAAGGTTAATAAAAAAAGATTCAAGGGTAAGCAAAATAACAGAGAAATTAACATTTTATCTGCTGTCTAAGGTATTCGTATAACTTTATCCATTTAAATCTTACATAATTAAAAAAAAAAGTTATTTGGAGCGTTTAAAGTTGTGTACAATACTATTTTTTCAGTTGTGCTTGTTCAAAGTGGAGATGTTTATACATTTGGAAGCAATAGTTGTGGTCAGCTTGGTGTTGGTGACATGATGGTGCGTGGTGGTCCAATTCTTGTCCAAGTTCCCATGGCTGTTTCTCTTATAGCAGCTGGCAGTAACCATACTGTTATCATGACTGTGAAAGGGCAAGTCTACACTTTTGGAGCTCATCAGGTATTATATTACCTTCTTATCTGAAATTTTTACCTAAAATCGTGTTAATTTTGTTCACTAAGAAATTGTTAAGAATTTCAATCACCAGTCACACAGTCATGCTGAAAACTTCTAATTCAGTCTTTCAGTTCACCTTTCATTTGAGTCTTTATGTAGGAAAGAATTGAGGCTGAATGGGTAGTACATTAAATAGTTTAACATAATTAGGGGAGCTAAACAAGGTAGAAGTTCAAGTCTCTTATTATTAAAATTATACGTAAATGAAATAGAAGTAACTTGGAGAATGTGAACTGACCAGCATTAATCAGCATACTTGCCTGTATTAAATGGTGCAGAAAGCTGGACATTAACCAACAAAGGCAAGCAAAGTACAAAGGAAGTGATAGTTGTTGAAATTATGTTACTTCAAAGGAACATAAATTCAACAACAGGTGGAGGAACTCCAAGGTACATGAAGATGATTGAATATTTCTTTTCTGGTAGAAGAACCTGGTGTAACTGAGGCTGTCTTACTGGAATAGGTTGGCCATTTGTTGTAGGATGAGTAAAAATTTTTACAAATACAGAAACCTGCTTAAAATCTACGAGCAGAGGCAATCCTTGATGAAGGCACTACGAGATGATGCAAAAGAAGAGATTATAACCTAAGCTAAGAGAGGTTCAAAGTTTGAGGCCTGTCAACATATTACGATTTTTATATGAATTTTTTAAATTGCTCAAAAAATTTTAAGATTTAGTTGATGTATGTTGATTAATTCTTTACATGGCCCAATATTCAAGCTTCTCTTCCATTTCTATGCAGGTTATCAGTTGTGGCACAAGCTTTTAGATGCCCTCAAAAATTCTTCTGTCACCTCTTTCTTTCAACTTGGAATCGTTTTTCATGTCTTTTATTTTCTCCTTTCATGTGAGTCTTTAGTGAAGTGAAAAGATGGAAGTCTGAAGGCACCGATTAGGGGAAGTATAGAGCAGGTTGTGAAGTACTACAAGCACGCTACCTTTTTTGTCATCTGCCTCGGATTGTTTAGCTCTTTTAGGATTTTTTAGCATTTCACTGAATCAGGATGCATTAAGTTTCTTCCCCTGAAGCATAAACCATTGGTCAAAATGGTGAATCAACTAAACATATCTTCATTCAGTTCATAATACTTTAACCATTTACAGCTTAGATCCTTAAAAAAATTTCAGTTGGTGTATTTCCTGTCATGAGATTTAATCTACTAGCAAATATACTTAATGAAATTGCTTCTCAACATACTCCACAACAAACACAACTAGCTAATTTTTGTACTAACTAGGTCCGCCTGGGTTTGTTAGCTGCCATTTTTGCCTACCTGGGGAGGAGGAGATTTTCGTAGCATAAGAAGGTAAAAGTGCTCTTATCTGCTCTTCTGAATGTGCCTCGTTTGACGCTGTAATAGGCATGAATGGTGAAATTATCACTGATATAAACATTCATTTTATTTTAGAAATACTTAAGCAATAATTACAGACTTTGGTTATCATAAATATTTGTTGCCATTTTAATCTAAAATACAGGAAATTTTTACCTGATTTTTTTGTCCTTAATAGCATCACAACCTGAGAATGCATCTTGGTTCAATTTTTCAGAATATTCAATATTTTCTGAGCGAGTCGGTACTCAATGTTTTTTACATAATTACTCAGATGTTATCATTCTGTAATATTAAAATATGTTTTAGTAATATATAAATTCATACTTTTTAAATATATTTTTATATAAACTGCTTTTAAATTTTTTTCTTTTGAAAAATATAGTTTATGAGCTTTAACTAAAAACTATTGTATCTAATTAGAAAGGACAACTGGGTAGAGGTAATGGAAGCTGTAAGTCCTGGGAAGGTACTAGTCGAGGAGAACCATGGGAAAGTGTACCTGGTCTTGTTACTTGGGCAGGACCCAGATCTGGAAGACGAGCTACATGGTGTGGAGCTTCTGGAGATCAAACCTTCTTAAGAGTAGATGAAAGTCTAATAAATTCTTCAAGTCTTTCTCATTCAACCATTATCGCAAACAAGACATCAATAAGTAAGCTATAGCATTTAATTTGAAAATGTTGCAATTCAATTAAATTCTAACTTTTAACTATTTACTATTACAAATTGTAATAAGATTAATAAAACAGACTTTCTATAATTAAGGAGTTCAAAAGTAATATGGACTCTCTCAATTAAACTGTGCTGGGTATTCCTTTATTATTTCAATTTTGAATTCCTTTCAGTGGTTTTTCACTTCTTAACTGAGCGATTGATATATTAATTCAATTTTCAGTGATTTAAATATATGTGACTCTTTATTAATTTGAACATAACTAATGATTATAAATTCACTAACTAATAATTGGCTGGATAAATTTATTATCCTATCATTTCTACAATAATATTGTTAGTAATAATTACAGAAAAAAAAATTATTTTTTTAAAAATATTTGTGGTTATGTTTTAGTTTTGGTGCCGAAAAAGAGTGATGAAGACAAGTCTTTCAATTGTTTAGTTATCAACAAACGTGATGGAAACTGTTGTAGTTTTGGTGAAGATAATCAAGTTGATTTCTCAAAAAGTATTGTGTGCTTAGACCCAATTTATAATGTGCTATGGAGGTAATTGCTAAAACATTAGAAGTATTTTTACTCTTATTTATCTTTTAATTGCCAACAGACATACCCCGTTGATCACACCGTTTCCCGTCCGATCACCGAAGTTAACCAACGTCGGGCGTGGTTAGGACTTGGATGGGTGACCGCCTGGGAAAAACAGGCGGTAACCATCTGGGAAAAAACACGTGCTATTGGCATCTAACTTATCAGTTAACCAAATAAATACATAGCTGGCTGTATGTTGGAAGTTTCCAATGCCAATATGTAAAAAAAAATCTTTTAATTAATAGATTATTCATTAAAACTTTGGAATATCTTTTGTCTAAAGTTTTATTGAAATATAAAATGATATACCACCTTAATTTTCGAAACCATTCCTCACTTTCAGGAAAACAATAAAAAAAAAATTACCACAGTTTTTTGCACATTTAAAAGTTTTTTTTTTGTACTTTCACTTACCTTTGTATGAAATATACAATAAGAGAAAGTATTTTCAAATCTAAGTTTTCAATTTAAATACTCACTGAAAGGTTCCTTTGGTCTACATAATCAAGTTTTGCAAAATGGTAGATTTATATGGCACTAGCTAAAAAAGAAAAGTTATATGAAATTGATGGCATATGGTATGGAAGTTAAATAAAAATTTTCATCAAAATTGACTTATCAGAAATACCATCTTATATCATCTTATATACCATCTTTATTTTATTTAATGGATGGTTCGTTTATTATAATTTCTTCAAAAAAAGACTTACAATTTCAATCAAACTTATTATATTAATGCATAGGTAGTTAAATAGTCTTTAATCAGCTTTGTGTTATCCTCATTCTAATAGTCTAATAGGGCTTGCTTGAAGGCTGAACTTTTAAATGTCTTCCTCTAATGTACTTTTAATCGTGTTTATTTTAAATGATTTACTATCTTCCATTGTTTGTAACAAATAAATGTAAACTATTTAACCATTCCATATCTAACTAAAGGAGAAAAACGGAGATATATTAACAGATTGTAAATTTAAAACTAAACATCATTGAAAAGCTAAAAATTTTAAAAAGAGTATTTATTTTAATTAACAACTAAAGCCAAATCATGTCATAGAAAAAACTGGTAAACTCAAGTGATTGTAATATTCCTATGGAAACCACATAAAATTTCCATTTGATGTTTTCTAAGTTAAAACTATTTATAATTGAAAACTAAATGTAAACTTTTGAAATGTATTAAAGTCAAAACATGTTGCTCGCTTGTATCTAATTCTTTTATTTATAAAAGTAGTTATCTCTCTATCATATATATAAATATTAAAAAAAGTTTTCTTCGTGTAATAAATCTATAAGACAGTGTTGTGCAGATTGTGTATAATAAAACCCGATCTAGAAAAGTAATATTGTACTTATATGAGGTTAAATGTATACACCGAATTATTGTACTGGAGATAACCAATAAACATAACACAAACAAATGTATTAAAAAAGCAATGTGCAGTATAAAAATTAGAGTAAAAAAACATTCAATTAACTAGTTGGATACAATACAAATCCAAAAAATTGTGTTGTAAACACTTTGTAATTAAATTTAACTGAAGAACACAGACAAAAAGTATGAGAGTTTGAGTGATTTGAACAGTAATAGATTTGAGACAATGGAGGTTTGTTCCGTTGCTGGAATATCCCTCTAGTTTTCTACATTTAAAATCTGTTCCTCTTGCATTTTCTGGTTGATTTCTATGTTCAAATAGAACTGTAATATTCTGCTACAATATTATTCTTAATTAAGTTCATTTTTAAAAGTTGTTTCATGATCTGAATTAAAGTATATTATGATGTAATAACAGAGAGTTATTGCATAATATGATGGTTATAGCAGTATTTTTTATGCTAATATTATGAAAAATCATCGAATTCTGATTTATTTATTCCTTAAATGTATGATTATAGATCAATAAACTTACAACTGTTAGAAGTTTATATTTTTGAATTAAAATTTGTATGATGTAAGATGCATTTCATGATTGGTTTCAATAATTTTGATTTTTTAAATGATTCACTTCTTTTTTTTTTTTGGAACAGTTACAGAAATGGTCAACTTCTCACATATAATCAAGTTTGCTCCGAGGGTGGACTTGGATCTTGGTCCCTTCTTTCCGGGCAGCTTGCTTTGCCCACGGTACAAGGCCACACTGTCACAAGATCGCACGCTGCCCTTCATATTCTAGCTGCTCTCGATACTTTAACTTCAATTGAAACTGTTTTATCACCAACGACTGATGAAAAAAGAACTCGACAAGCCCATTCAAAAGTATACACTAAGGAAGACTTCTCTACTGTTTCAAGATTTGAAAGTAGGTTTAATTCAAACATCAAGTTGCTTTAATTCTTTTTTGTATTTATGTTTTTGTTTTTTCTAACATCAGACCAAACTACAATTATGTCTAACTCACTTTAATTGAAATGCTTATTAATATCCAATACAAATTATATCATAATTTAAAAATGTATTTAGCGATGATGAACTTTTTATAACATCAATAATATTAGGTGGACCTGAAAGTAATGTTGTTTCAGCGCATGTGGATTTGATTGCCATTTGTCAGCTTATTATGTAACTCAAATGTATGCCAAAGTTATTTTAAGGTGATTGTCACTTTTCAATTATTCCATATTAAGCATAAAGAGAACAAAGGAGGTATGTTCAGTTACCCTCAGGGGTAGGCCCAGACTGATCTAGGATAGGACAGGCCGATACCCTGTCCATCCGAATCTTCTAATCAATAGTAACGGAAAATATACAGCCGGACATCTTTTATGGAATTCGAACTGGGCGAGGAAAAAGGATATTATGACTGGCAACCTGGAACGTAGGAGGATTGAGGGGGAAAGAGCAAGAGTTACTGGCAGAAAATAGAAAGGCAAAGGTAGACTTCCTGGCGATAACCAAAATTAAAAGAAGAGAAAAGTGAGAAGAATAAATTGGTGACAACATACTTCTCTATTCAGGCTCCACTGGAAATACTCAGCAGAGGCGTAGGTTTTATATTTGAGGAAAACCTGATGAATAAAGCGATCAAACGATGGAAATTTGTAAGTGATTGATTGATGACTATTGACATGGAAGAAGAGGATATCCTAAAAACTATTATAGTAGCCTACGGACCAAACAACAGTGCTATTGCCACGGAGAAAGAAGAGTTCTTCGACAGTGTTCAGAAGGAAATAGACGATGCACGCGGAGAACCAATTATCATAGGAGATCTAAATGGCAGAGTAGGAAAAGCTACCAGACAAGCCCAAATGTATTGGGAAGATTTTAAAAACTTGTCGTGGAGAAAGAATACTCCTCTTGTGTGCAGGAAATGGCATGATCGTTGCTAACAGCAAGTTAAGAAAAACCAAGTCGAAACGAAAAGTCTGTAATAGACTATTTCCTGGTCAAGAAAGATTTCCTTAAACATATAATTGATGTTCGAGTCAAAAGAAGTTTTGAAATAGGTAGTGACCACTACATATTAAAGATGGGCATCGTGTGGAGAGGAGAGTAAAGAGTCTTTAGGAATGTAAGAAGGATTAGGAAAGAAGTGGTCAAAGCACACAGGCTAAAGGAAGAAGATTAATTGGCTACTCTCTTACAAGAAGATGATGATATACAGACATGCTGATTTTATTTTAAGAAAATAATAAAAGATGCAGCATCTTCAGTTAGTGGTAAAAGAAGGATCGGGGTCCAGTATAAAGAACAGCGTGGTGGTCTGAAGAGGTGAAGAGAGTGATCAGGGAAAAAAAGACTCTTGGAAAGAATATCTTGTACACAAAACGCCAGAGAGCTATAAGTTCTATAGGTATAAGAAGAAAAGGATTGAGGCCATAATAGGGTTATAGAAATCAAGAGGAAAGCCTGACAGACTTTGGATGAAAGTTGGAATCTGACTTTCATCAGGATCAGAAAGTATTCTACCGTGTACTGAGAGGAATGAGGAAAGAAAGAGTACCGGCTTTGAAGTTTATAAAGGACAAAGAAGTAAATATTCTCATGGATAACAAACGAATAATGGAAAGGTGGAAAGAATATATCCAAGGCTTTCCACAGATTCCGCAAATAAGTGAAGAACAGAGAGATTGCTCCAAGAGGAACAATACGGCTTTCGTGAAAATCAGAGCACTCAAGACCTGATTTTTGCAATGAGACAGGTTTTTGAAAAAGTCCTAGAAAAGGAAAAGGAAATGTCTCTGTGCTTTGTTGATCTCACAAAAGTGTTTAACCATGTAAGGAAAACTGATATCTTGCAAGCTGTAAGAGAAAAAGGGATGGATAAAGGTCATATACTTGCGGTAGAAAGTCTACAGTCCCTGGCCATATTAATGTGACCACTGGATAGATTCGTTCTTGTTACACGTTTGCATAATCTTTTTGTATGCGTAATGATGTAAACGAGCTTAAATATTAGTTTTATGGGTAAGTTAGTTATCTGATAATCATATGAAATTGAAAAAAATAGTTTCGAAAATAAATCTTTATTTTTTTTTAATATTTTGTGGTGTCACCCTATTTTAAATATTGATGAAAAAAACTATCAAAATAGTTAAAATATATGATACGAATAATAAATCAATATTAATAATAAATCAATGAGAACTTATCCGAATCCGACTTGTATTTAATGAAAAAGAAACAATAAATAAAAAAAAAAAAAGAAAGTATATAAAAAAAATCAGGAAAAAACAAAAAGAAAATAATCTTTCTTGGTGGTCACATTAATATGGCCAGTGACTGTATATCAGAAAACGAGAAGTATAGTAAGATATGCCAATTACACTTCTCAGGAAATTAAAACCACCATTGGAATCCGGTAGGGATGTAGTCTGAGTCCCCTGCTGTTCAATTTGGTCATGGATTCAGCTCTTCGTAAGGCCAAGACAAAAATGAGGAAGTTCCTCCTAGGATATACTAATCTGAGCCCAATAAGCCACTCATTGCTGACATTTGCAGTTGGCATTGTTGTTTTCTCGGAGAATGACAGAAACCTCCTGGACAATGTTATAAGAATTAAAAGAAGAATTGCTGGCTATGATGTGATCATAAACACTAATAAAACAAAAGTGATGAGGGTAGCAAAGAAGCCAAGCAGAATAATGAGGGTCATTCGAGTTGAAGATAAAGTCCTGGAACAAGTGGAGATCATCAAATACCTGGAAGTGCGTCTAAACGAAAACAGATACATCGATTTGGAAGTGAATGAGAGAATTGGTGCCACGGATGTTTGAAGCGGTTAAGAGAGGATTTCTTAACCGAAGAGAAGTAGAAAAGAAAACGAAAGTAGCTGTAGTTAAGTCAACATTCCTCCCTATCCTCACATACTCTTCAGAATCATGGGCGCTGACAAAGAAACACCAATCCAGAATACAAGCACCAGAAATGAGATTTCTCAGGAAGATAGAGGATGAAACAAAAAGAGGCCGTGTCCGGAACACCACTATAAGGTCAAACCTGAATGTTTAACCAGCCAACGAGCTAATAGAGGAAAACAGACTGAGATGGCTTGGACACCTCCTGCAGATGGATCCTAGTAGAATTTCTAGCGAAACCTACTGAGCCAAAGTTGAGAGAAAACGAGGAAGAGGACGACCTAGGAGGAAGTGGGAAGAAGGGATGAGGAAGAACTTTGAGAAGAGGGGACTCCATTGGAGCAGAAGAGCACAGTTGGTGGAAAACCGACAGAGCTGGAGAAGGCTGTGCGGAATTCCTCCACATGCTAAGGCGGTAAAGAGGATTGATTATGATGATGATGATGATGAGAACAAAGACATCCGATCCATCACATGCCAAATATATTGCTTTAAGAGCACCATACAGAACCGTGTTATACAGTAATTGAAACGAAAAATAAGTCGTATCTGATAATCCAAAACGCATAAGGAAGTGGCTCTCTCCAACTGAATTACCATGAAGTTCTGCGAAGCCAGGTTTATATTCCAAAAAGGCGCTTCTGTGTGATTGGTGGAATATTCGCAGAATGGTTCACTTTGAAGTGCTGAAACCTGGACAAACTGTTTTAATGGACTTTTTTGTGAACAATAGGATCAAGTAAACCAATCTTTAATGGAAATGTATTTGGCGATTGACAACAGATACAGCCTGATTCTGCAACTTGACATTGCAAGACCGCTCTATGCAAGGCGAAGACTGGAAAAAATTGGTGGGAGGTACTGCCTCACCCATATCCCCATAATGTTGCACCCTCAAATTTTCATTTATTTCAATCCATACAACATTTTCTTAGTAGCAAAAAATTTTAATATCGATTTATTTTACTCGAGATATTTTACTCAAAAACAGTTGGTTTTTATCGGTCTGGAATTGAAAATTTGCACAGAAGATTGCAAAAAGTTTTTGATTATGTTACCCGCGGGGGAGGGGGAAAACTGGGTGAATAAATAAACCCCACACATTTATCTATCAACAACCAAACTATAATATATTGAACTAAAAGTTACATATGACATATGAAAATAACACTCATCAAACCCCTTATCTATAACAACATTCCTATACACTAATAATCTTTACAATGTACTTATTACCTAATAACCGCTAATAAACAACCTAATTCTGTTATAAAACATTTTCCAGAATTTCATGTTACATGACAGTTAATTAAACATAACACTCCTCAAACCCCTTATCTATAACAACAATCCTAATAATCTTTACAATGTACTTATTACCTAATAACCGCTAATAAACAACCTTAATTCTATTATACAACCTTTTCCAGAATTTCATATTACATGACAGTTAATTAAACATAATACTCCTCAAACCCCTTATCTATAACAACAATCCTAATAATCTTTACAATGTACTTATTACTCAATAACCGCTAATAAACAACCTTAATTTTATTACAAAACATTTTCCAGAATTCCCTATTAAACGACAGTTACCAAATCTATTATCCACCGTCATTGATCCTTATCTCATAACTGCTAATAACATAATAACTCTCTTTAAAAAACCCAGTTCCCTCTCTCATATTCGCTAAGTTGACAATTTCCAAATAAAACTAGATCTATCCATTATAACAATAATCCTACGTACTAATTATATTTATAACGTACTCATTACCTCGTAACCGCTAATAAACACCATAATTTTATTACAAAACATTTTCCAGAATTGTCTATTACACGACAGTTACAATTCTATTATCCACCGTTATTCATCCTTATCTCATAACTGCTAATAACATAATAACTCTCTTTAAAAAAACCAGTTCCCTCTCTCATATTCGCTAAGTTGACGATTTCCAAATAAAACTAGATCTATCCATTATAACAATAATCCTACGCACTAATTATATTTATAACGTACTCATTACCTCATAACCGCTAATAAACACCAGAATTTTATTACAAAACATTTTCCAGAATTGTCTATTACACGACAGTTACAAATCTATTATCCACCGTTATTCATCCTTATCTCATAACTGCTAATAACATAATAACTCTCTTTAAAAACCAGTCCCCTCTTTTCCAACCACAACTCTATGTGAACTAATACTTAAGAAAGATTCCTATCTGTCTTATGGCCAAACGCGACGATTCTCAACGAAATAATTTAATGGCTCTATCTTCAACTGACCACCCACTGGCCTCACCCTAAGTCTAGTCAGACTACAGTAATTAGAGGACATAATACCTTTCTCTGGCGTCTTGCTCCGGAACCAAGGCTTCTCGCTCGGCCCCGTCTTCTCGGCTCGGCCCCTCTCCTGCGAATTTCCGCCCCCGCCGCCGGCGGAGGTCCTCTTCGATTCTGGGCCTCGAGAGGAAAACTTCCGGGTACTTAAGCTTCCCCGAGCTGTCGTCAGCACTCTTCTTTCTTCGTCTGACAGGTGCTGCCCCTGGTGGTCATTATTTTCCCAAGAATCTAAATAATTATATTCCAAGTGTCCAAGAGCCGTATATTTTTCGTTGAGAATTGCTGACTAACTTCCGGCTGAGCTAGCATTCCGGGCTCAGCGCCTCCAAAACGGACGTTAACCTCTATTAAAAATTAACTTTTACTTAATGTTATAAAAACTAAATGTTAAGGACCTACACGGCCTTTAACCCAAAAACCCTATACAAAGAACATGGATGTAAGAGTGACAAAGAGAAATACTTAGCAAATCTTATCTGGCAGATGATAACATTTACCTACATATTAATGTACAAAATCCTTACAACCTAAAGTCCCTTTTTTGTTAAAAAACCTATTAATGAGAAGAAACAAATAAATGCTAATCATTTCTATAATACGTAAAACTAACAATAAACTTTTGACTGCAAATGATAACATACTTCTTTTTAATCACAAAGATGAGAGTTCAAAATTTGTTTACACAGATTACTTTCCTTATAGACATATAAATTCGCTATCATTTCTAGTATTGAACAAAAGCTGTAATTAATGCACATTAACTAACTACCTTTACAAAAAATATTCTCAGCCCGTTACAATTATATTATTGATTAAAAATGTATTCATTTGAATTCAATGTAAGAAAGCATCATTATTATCTTGTCCCCCTAATATTGTAAAGATAAAACAAAACAAAAAAACTGTTTAATTATTTATAATTGACCAATTTTACAACAGGATCTGCTATAATTTTTTTTTTTTTTGTGAACAATACCAAGAGCAGTAATGATGCGACTTAAAGAACAAATATTTGGATGATATTTTTCATATTATCATGATTTTTTTCTCAAAATGTCCTGGCAGCCTTAAAATAAATTAAAAAAGCATACAGCAACATATAAATTTATTTTTAATAATTGATTAAGCAAAATTTAAAAATACTGGGAGGATAGAAAGTCACTGAATAAGTACTAATGATTGATCCGGAGAACTCAAGGTTGGGCAAAACTAAAAAAAATATGTACATACAATAAAATAAAAAATAAATAAATATTATCAGCTTAAGCTTGGTCTTCATAAATATTTTCAAAAATATGCACCAACAATAAATCAGATTTTATTATAATTAGTTTTTATGCATATTAACAGTAATAAAGGATATATGTTCTTTAAATAATAATATTAATTAATTAATTTAAAAAGATGATTTTTTTTTTTATTTCCAAATAAAAAATATTGATTTTCACCTGTGCATTTGGAGTTTGCATACAGATATTAATTCAAGAAGTTCTTTTTATAAGAAATACATAAATGTTTTTGAATGAAACACTTTTAGTTGATTAAAAATAAAACATTTTTAATTAGGTCATGGTGGCGGATGGGGATACTCTGGCCATTCGATTGAAGCTATTAGATTCATGGCTGACACAGATATATTGATGGGTGGATTTGGTCTATTTGGTGGCAGAGGAGAGTACACTGGCAAGATAAAGGTACTTAGTACTTATATTCTTTAGTTAATGTTTAGTTAAGAAAAAATCTGTATCTTTGCTGTGTTGTGATTTTTACTTATTAATTTAATATTTAAATCTTACAGCTTTTTGACATTGGAACAGAAGGTGGAGAACAAGAAAATGATGGTGAGTTATTGGCTGAAACCGAAGAAATACCCTATGAATGTGGTCCGAGACAGAAATATCCTATGTTGTTTGAGGAACCGATTCCACTTATGGTTTGTATTCCTTATCTGAGAATTTAAATTATTTTATATTTATATTTATTTTTTTTTAGATCACAAAATCATTCTATTTAGAATATTTTAAAAAACATTCATTATATTGCCTCAAATTTGTACTGTTTAAATTAAATAGCCAAATTGTATTTAGGCTAATAGATGGTATGTAGCTTGGGCAAGAGTAAGTGGACCTTCTAGTGATTGCGGCTCCAGTGGGCAAGGAATGGTCACAACAGAAGACCAGTGAGTTGGTTGATAATTGTTTTAAAATTGTACAAATTAATTATTTGACTACTATAACTATAACTATAAATAATTTGTTTATTTTAGAGTAATATTTTATTTTAAATCCTCAAAAAAATCAAACAACGGAACTGATGTTAATGCTGGACAGATCCCACAACTTCTTTATAGAGTTGTCACTCCAGAAAGTCAAGCAACCAACAGACAAATGGATTCTACTGAACCTGCATGTATTCTTTCAAGGGAATTTTCTCGCACTGTCACAAGGGTATTAAGTTAAATTAAACAAAATCACTTAAAACAATATTTTTATGATTTCTATTTTAAATTTTAATCTTATTAATATTATTTTTTTTTTAGGATGGCTTACAATCATTACTTGCATTACTTCAATGGAGTTGGAACACATTCAAAGTTGGTCTCCTTGAAATGACAAATGCTGTTTATGTTTCTGCAGAGCAGTATGAATACCGTGTCGCAATGCAGGAACAAGAAAGACTAGTTTATATTAGCAAAGCATCATTACGCTTATTGAAAATGTATACAAATGAAATTTACCCCAATCAGAGTAATACATTTTTTTATGTTATATTAGACTCATAATTTGGATTGAGAAATTTGAATAATAATGTCTTCTTTGTCATTTCAGTTTCAAGTAAGAAACCATTACCAGAATCTGTTCTGCTGGCAGAATGTGTTGGAGATATCCGAGCTCTCTTAAAACAAATACTTTCAGATACCTCGGTGATGTGTGACCCAAGGCCTAAAGGAATTTTAGGTATCTTTGTTCAAAACAGTAAATTAATTTTAAGAAGTTATTTTATTAGTTGTATATTGAATATAACACATTACTTATATGTTTTCATTCTCTATGCAAGTTAGCTACAAAACTAAATTACTCCATAAAAAAATATGGTCCAGGTGGAGGTAAAAGATATTCTCTTAAAAAGGAGAATTGTTTATTGGAGAGCCAACATTTCAACCCCCATTGCTGGTCTTCTTCAGGGCTCATAATGGGATCAAGGGTTGAGGGTCAACTGACTTGAATGTTCTTTTATATATATATATATATATATATATATATGAGGAAAAAAATGGCCTGGGTTGAGGTCAACAAAATTTTCTTAAATAAGGAAAACTTTTTATTGGGAAGCCAGCGTTTCGGCCCACTTCAGGAGGCTTATAATGGGGTCAACTGGCCCTCTAGGTTCAATACTTAATCCTTCCACCCGTTCATGAGATAGACACATTCCAGTGGTTTTACAAAACAACACAAATAGCTCTACCTTTTTCTAGCTTTGAGATGGAAACAAAAGTGAAGTGGAAAGAGAATGATAATGTTCTAATATTGGAACAAAACAAGCCTTTCAGTTCTGATACTAGTCCCAACAGCTAATCCTTAACAACTTAATACTTAACAATTATAAACCATTTATATTATGCATTTATTGATAAATATATTTAATTAAACCATCTCATATATTAGTTATAACATTTATTTAGTCTGCTAATTATTTTTTTCTATTAATGTAAAATATATTAGATTTTCAACACCTATAATTTAAGAACTATTAGAGCAGTATGAATTTTTTCCTGTACTTTTTCATGTTATATTTGTGTTTTTTCTCAGCTGTTGGTGCCAACAAGCGTCTTGTCGAAGAAATAATGGATGAGTGTCATCACACATTTGTTTCATGCTTTCATGCGTTTTACCCTACCGCTTATTTGAAATGGACTGCAATTTGTGATTTACTTTCTATTATTAATAAAGTAAGTAAATTTTCTGTTCAGGTAAATTTTTTAAATCTCATGATGTTTACCTTTTAAAATCGTCAGTTAACATCTATAAAATTTATAACATGCTAGTCTTGAATTAATAATATTTATTGTTTGAGAAGAAGAACAATGAAGGAGTGGACCAGCTGCTCACATCAGTTCTCGCCTCTCTTAGATGCCCTTCAATCCGGCTCCGATCTACATTTCCTATTCTCAGTCCTAATATGGATGCATCAGATTCCCTAAAAAAACAACTTTCTCCATCTGATAATTCTGGGTTACCAATGATGCCTTGCATTGATACACATTACTATCCTATCTTAGTCGAGCAAATGAGTTATAGAAGTCAGGTTTGTTAAATTATATTATTTTAATCAATAGGATTTTATAAAATATATTTGGATTTAACTGTATAATATGTTCTAAAATTGATTGCATTTAGTTTTGTATGTTTTTTTTTTTTTTTATTTTGTTTTATAGATACAAAACCCTTTTATTTGTCCAAGTTATCTTTTATTTATTATTTCTTTGACATGTAGACATTTCGACCCATGTGGTCATTCTCAATACATGTTTTTTATTTTTTATTTTATCATCATTCAGTTAGCTGAATTCAATCCGTAAAATACATCTTATTTTTTTCCTTGTAAACCGATATTAAAATGCAGAAAGAGGAGGAAAGCTGGGTGGGGTCACCCATAGTCAGTCATTCTTTTGTATGTTTGTAAATGCTATGTTTGCTACTGGATTTATCTCCTAAAGTAAAATTTACTGTTACCTCGTACATCGTAACTTATGAAATGAATAGTTATCAGAAAGCATATAAATATCACTACTTAATTATTTATTGCTTATGCATGGTTTATGTATAAAATATTTCTTAAATTTTAAGCTAATGTTATATGAAAGTGTTAGAAGCCAATGAATTAAAGTGTCTTTTTATTAAATAGTTTTAGTACTTGATACTTGATATTTTTAGAAGTAAATATTTCTTTGTTATTCAAGGGATACACATTAGAGCAGTAATATAAGTAAAATACTAGGTATTTAAGTAAAATAAATAAGGTTCAAGATTTTTATCGAAATATTTGACTTTTTTACACAATAGCACATTTGTAGAGTGATAATTTTCCTTGCCAAAGGTCCTGAGTTCAAATTCCGGTTGTGGTATATAATTTATTTTATCTGTTAACAACTGGGATAGACCTTGTAGGATCTGGAGACAATCCTGGGGCTAAACCAGTCTCTATAAAGTGGGTACCCTTGATTAGGAGAAAAACCTAGCGGTTGAGTGTGATCTAGGACAAATCACCTCCCTCCACAATTGTTTTCCTAGAAAGAAAAATCTCATCTCACTCCCTGATTAAAATTTCCTTTTCATATGTGCTTGCTTGCTTAGATTCCAGATTACAATTTATTTATTATAATCAGAATGAATATTTTTGCTTAAAATTTGGTATTTCATTATTGGCTAAGTTTAAATTTATATTTTTTAGCATATAGCTTCTATAAGTAATTCACATAGAGTTCAGTAGATGTTAATAAATAGCATAAAGGAATGTATATTCTGTTGATGTATTCCATTTATATTATATTTTGATTAAGATTTATAATAAATAGTTTAATAGGATCAAAAATATAGAATAGAATAGAAAAATAATTGTATTCTGGGACCAGGTCGCTTAAGAATAATAGATACTATGTGTGTAAGTATACAATGTATACAGTGCCTTAAAAATATGTAGATATTAACTCTTCAAAAATGTATTTCTCCTCAATCTGAGTTAATCATTAATATCAAAAGCTACCTCTATTTTACAGATTGAAGGTGGTGGAAGTGGGAGTGGTTGGGTCTTGCGGGATGTTTTGGACAGACTGTTGGATATTGTGACCATTCCGGTTAAAGAGAGCCTCTACGGTGCTCCTCTGTCTTACTCTCCTAAATTGTCTTTTAATGCCTGTCATATTTTAGCTCGTATTGTAGCTGAACTAGCCATCTTTGCCAGTGGTACAACAGTAAGGGTCTTTCTTCTATATCTTAATATTATATTTTATTAAAGTTATTCCAAATTTGTATTTTCTTTATTCTTGATTAATCATATTATTATTTCAGGATGATATGGATGGAGCATGTGGGAGAGTTTTGCATGCAACAGCTTCTAGGTTTACAAGAACTAATCAAAGTCGTACATGGAATACAGGTAATGGATCCCCAGACGCCATCTGTTTCTCTGTAGATCGATCAGGTATTGTCGTAGCTGGTGTCGGAGTTTATGGTGGAGTTGGAAGCTATGATTATGAACTAGAACTTTTGGATGATGTAAGTTGTTTTATAAATATGTATATATTTATAATAGGTGATTTATGCCAATGAAATATGAAAATTTAAGAAAAGAAATTGTGCATAGAAAATTAAAAACATATAAGTTACTGCTTAGCCAAAGTTAATTAGTATAGTTTATAATCTTATAATAATATTTCTTTATTCATATAATTATTCAGTTTACCATTTGAATTTCTTATAATTTCTAAGTTGTAGTAAGCAGTATAAAGCAATCTAGATATTGTGATCATTTTTTATCTAAGTGGGGCAACCATGTATATATGTATTTGTTGAAACTAATTGTTGATATTAGTTGGTTGTGGGCTCTCTCTCTCTCCAGCATAATTTGTTTTTAAAAATGTTTAACTTTTTATATCAATTAATAAAAAATTGTAATTACACTTCAGTATCAGTTTTAGTATTTTGCAGTCTGTCTTAGCAATGATTGTATAAAAGTTTTGCTTCCTCCCGTGATAGCCTAAGTATTCAATTTCGGACAGGGAAGCACTGAAAACAATCATAGCAGCATGCATGGGGTACTTCCGGCTCAATTCACATTTGTTTAGGCTGGGACTCTTCTCTTTAATTTAGCATTAGAGAAAGTAGTAAGGGATTCAGGAATCCATACTCAAGGAACGATATTTTCCCGACAAGTGCAGGTTCTTGGTTTTGCCAATGACCTAGATATAGTAGCCAGGTCCAGATCAGCTTTAGTCGAAGCCACCACAAACCTCATCAGGGCAGCGTCATCTATGGGACTTTTTTTTTTTTTTTTAACAGTGGGCATTAAGTGCACCGCGACCATGACTGATCTATTGTGCGCCCCATCTATATGCGATTTATTAAAATCTTAGATTAGTCGAACCCACAAATTTCAGTATGCTTGCTGGGTTAATAGTTTCGTGCTGCCTGGGATCGGTGACTCTATCCAGACCAAAGGTTTCAAATCTTAGGTCGGCAAACCTATCACATAGGCAGACAATGTGGTAGGGTGATTCGTCCGCTGCGTGACAAAAGCGGCAAGAGGGGACACCCGCCAGTCCCAGCCTAAACATGTGGGCGTTGAGCCTGCTATGCCCTGTAATCACCGCTATGATTGTCTTTAATGCTTCCCTGCCCAGCTCCAGAGCAGCTTTGCTCAACTTCTCATTGAAGCTGTCCAGGAATAATTTAGAGTGCCTTAAGCCACCTAGTCCGCACCAATGCTGGTTCATTCTTCGAAGGTAGATGTCCTTTATTCTGCGCTTTGCATAGCTGAGTCCGATGCCGCAAACCGGTTCAGGACTGCACGGTACTCTATCCGATCCTAGTCTAGCCAGCCTATCAGCCTCTTCATTGCCAGGGATACCATGGTGTCCAGGAACCCACTCAATGCTAACCCTGTTACTCTCAGCCAGTTTGTTAAGAGCTGCATAGCAGTCCCACACAATCCGTGAGTTGGTACTGTGTCCACTTATCGCACCTATGGCAGCTTGGCTGTCAGTGAAGAAAGTAATCCTTCTACCTGACATCCGCTCATCCAGCAGTGTCTGTGCACAGTAATTAATGGCCAGTACTTCAGATTGAAATACTGAGGAGTACCTCCCCAGGGAGATCCAAGTTCCTTCCCTGGGTTTGTCCCTCCTCCAGAACCCTGCTCCCGCACCAGAAGCCGTAAGAGAACCATCCGTATAGCAATTGATGCCGTTGCAGGGCCTGTGCCTTTTCGTTGTGTCAATATTGACCATATACTTAGGCGACATCACGGTGCCAACCTGAAGATCAGACCGCATTGCTAAGATGCAATCTGCCTCAATTTTAGTGAACAGTTCCCTCGAGCCACACAAATCAGATACCCCAGGGATTATGTTCTGTTTGAGCAGCCTGTACATGGAGATCAAGGCCTGGTACTCAAGCTCCAGCACCAATGGCCTGAGCCCAAGCACCACCTCCATTGTAGCAGTAGGAGTCGTCCTCATCGCACCCGTCATCATTAGACAGGCCAATCTCTGTAGCTTCTCCATCTTAAGTCTGGATCCACTTTTACCTGCGCCTTGCCACCACACCAGGGCTGCATAAGTCACAATGGGTCTAATGGCCGTGACATACAGCCAATAGATCATTTTCGGCTTCAAGCCCCATGACTTTCCCACTGCCCTTTTGCAAGCCCACAGGCATCTAATGGCTTTGTTTGTCGTGTTATCCACGTGTTGTCTCCATCTCAGTTTATCGTCCAGCGTCAGCCCAAGATATTTAACCGCGCTGTTCCAACATAACTGGATCCCATTGAGCATTGGCAGTCTTATGACCACCTTGCGCTTTCTTGTAAAGGCCAGAACGTTTATCTTACGCGGGTTGATGCTCAGACCATTATCCAAGCACCAGCGCGCCAGAATATTCGTCACTGTCTTAAGCAGGTCAGAGATAACACAGTGATGTCTGCCTTCCACAAGGATGGCTACATCATCCGCGTACCCCTGTGCATAGAAGCCTGCTCCATTGATTGCTGACAGAAGTGAGTCCGCCACCAAACACCAGAGCAGTGGTGAAAGTACACCTCCCTGCGGGCAGCCTCCTCTGGGCTTGATCCACAGTTTGGTGGTACCTAGTTCAGATGTAAGAGCTCTCTGCTCCAGCATGGAATTAATCCACCTGCAGACAACAGGCTCGATCTCTTTGCTCCTCAGCGCCCTACTTATGGTGCTGTAAGATGTTCTGTCAAAGGCACCTTCTATATCTACAAAGATGCCTACTGTAGTTTCGCCCTGTTTCATGGATCTCTCCAATCTTGTAACCAGGTTAAAAAGAGCAACCTCACAGGATTTCCCTGCTTGGTATGCGAATTGAAGCGGGTGTATTGGATTTGCTACCAACGCACTGTTCCTGATGTATCTATCTAAGATCTTTTCTAGCGTCTTCATCAAGAATGATGACAGACTAATTGGTCTGAATGCTTTGGGGTCATCATATGACTCCTTGCCAGGTTTTGAGAGGTAGCATAGTCTGGACGTTCTCCACTTCTGAGGAATATATCCAAATGCTAGGCTTCCTCTCAAAAGTTCGAGCAGGTAAGTCCTGATTGCCGTAAATCCCTGTTTCAACAGGACCGGCAAGACACCATCAGGGCCCCCCGATTTATAGGGCTCGAATGAGTCAATAGCCCATTTGAGGGAGCTCATGTTTATGATCTCCCTAGCCTTTGCCAGATGTACACCACCCGTTCCTAAGATGTGTTCATCCGGCGCTACCTCACTCGCCAAATGGGATTCGCACCCCGGAAAGTGACAATCAGCCAACTCCCTCAGGGTTTCCTCCTCATTCCGCGTGTATCCACTCCTTGTCCTGAGCGTTCCCAAGACTGTATGTCCCACATCCCTGGACATTATCTTTTTGATGCGACAGGCAGCAGGAATATTGTCCACATCACTGCAGTACTTCCTCCATGCCTGTCTTCTGGCCTTCCTTACCTGTTTGTGGTACTCAGTGAGAGACGCTCTATAGGTCTCCCACTTACCCGTTCTTTTAGCAGCATTGAATAGCTTCCTGGTGCCATTCCTTAGCTTATTCAAATTGTCATTCCACCAGGAGGTTTTCCTGTTGGAACTGACACAGCACACACGATTACTGCTGGCATAGGCATCCATAATGGCTTTTGTCAAAGCATCATTAAGGGATTCCAGCTGCCATGTGTTCTTGATGCCCTTAGGGCAGCTTTTAAGGTTCTCCTCCAGACTGCTGCTGAAGAACCCCCAGTCCGTGCGCCTGGGGTTTCTGTACAGTAAGGTCTGGGGATCACTAACGCAGAGGTCAAATAGGATATATTTATGATCTGAGCATGTCTCCTCTCCAGAGACATGCCAGTGTTTGATGTAGGTACTTACCTCGTTAGATGCTATTGTTATGTCTATCACCTCTGACCTCAACCTATTACAGAAGGTTGACCTATTCCCCCTGTTTAATATATCAAGACCAGACCTTATGATAGACTCAAATATGTACTCACCTCTTTGGTTGTTCTTGGAGCTTCCCCAGGCTTCATGATGCGCGTTGGCGTCCAGGGCCGCCAATAAGTTGGTAACCCCTTCTTCCAGCATCCTCTCTACACGCTGCAAGGGGTTAGCTTCCTCATAGGGCAGATATGCAGCTACTATAGTAATGTCTGCCCTCATCACCTCCCCAGAGGGGGAAAGCACTGCTGCTGCAAGATCTCTGGAACAAAATTGCCAGAGGGGCAGCATTTTAAATTTGCTCTTGTGTAGGATGCAGGCCCTTGGTCGGTCCGACCCCGCAATCAAGCTGTAGCCAGGCCAACCAAGCCCCGCAATCCTACCATTTAGGAGATAAGGCTCTTGTATTAAAATAATATCAATGTCCTTACCTCTAACATACTGCTGTAGCACACCACAAGCCGCTACGCAGTGATGCAGATTTATCTGCAGCAGCTTCATGCCTATTCTTGCTCCGAGCCCGATGAACCCGCCAACAATGCGAGCTCATCGACCTCATCAGGAGTGACTTCAGCTTCCGGAACCTGCACAAGGGGTTCCCTGGCTGAGCCACTAACACTGCACGACTGCGGCTGGTCCTCCTCAACTCCACCTAGAGGAATCTCAAAGTACCTCGCAGTCTTGTCATCCCTCCTCTTCACATCCTTGGGCTCGGCCGGCTTATTCTTCAGCACCCTCAATGTTACTCGATGCAGGCTGAAATGAACCTGCATTCCGCACCTCCTGAGGCTGCCGAGACTTGTCTCAGGAATCCTGAATATGGCATAAAAGCCATTATCCAGGGCCCTAACATGATGCACCTGCCAGCCGAGCACACCATCGATGTCTCCATTCTGTACCTTCAACCTCCTGAGGATGACCTCATTAGAGACCGCCCGATCAGAAGGGAAGAAGGCCCCCACCTTCACCTGCTGGGTCAGTATACTGATGCCTCCCACGCGAAGGGATAAACCCCTCTCCAGAAAAACATCAGACATGACCCCCGCAAGCCACTCCTGCGTAGGTTGATTGGCGCAGGCAACGACGCAGCCACCCATTCTATAGCTAACGCCACCGAACTGCGGCCGCACCGTACTGCCCACCTCAATCTCGTCCAACCGGTCCAGAATCCTGGTTTTAACAACATCACAGTCAGCCGGGGTCAGCCTATCCTCCGGATAGTTACTGGGCACCACTGCCACCAGCATATCCTTGGCTGCTCCCGAGTATGACTTGATGTTGGTCCCAGTATCCTTTGGCTTCTTGGCTGCTAGAGCCGTGCTGCCAGTCGATGTTCTGGGCCTCTTCTCAGCAGTGGCGGTCCTCTCCCCAGCCCGCGCATACGGTGCTCCTGTACTGGTGGTCGGCTTCGATGAGAAACCCGACCCACCAGCAGTGCTCCTTGGAACAGGCGCAGACCCAGAGCCCGTCACAGTATGCCTCTGCGACCCACCAGCACGTGCACCTGACCTGTCAGCCGGTTTCCTAGGAAACCCTGCCTCCCTGCCAGGTGCCGCCCTCCGGTGTACCTCAGCCACGACAGGCCCACCCGACCTCGGAACCCCTTTCCGAGCCGCCGACTTGGCTGCCGGTTCCTCAGGGAACCTTGCAGTTTCATCGGCAATCTCATGAAACGGCTCCGCAGTCGAGGCGCCAGCCGCGCCCCTGTCCATGAGGTCCTTAGCCCTTTTAGCGCGTCTACGCCTGTTCCTCCTCTGCGTGACACTAAGGAAAGGACCTGATGCACCTTCCTCACCCTCGGGACTTCCAGGTGCCTGTAGGTTAGTTAAACCTATATTATGGAGGTCCACCCCCGGGAACCCGGAGGGGGCCGCCGCAACTCCAGTATGTGCTGCGACAGCCTCCCCCGCCGCCGTGATGACCCTTAATCCTTGAGACTCCATAGTCAGTGCCTGCAACTGGGCTCCGACAGAGGAGTTGTCTATCGAATCCATTGCTGAATTCGATAGCAGTGAAGTGTCTAAGGAAGATTGCTCTTCCTCAGATAAAGGTGTTGTGTTGAGTTCAAAAATTTGTCGGTTCATTTTTGTTCCCACGAGTAAGGGGGATCTAAATACACTGCAGGTACTGCCCCCTCTCCCTGCAGCGGGCTAAATACAATGGGGTGCGCCAGGTGCCCCAAGTGGGTCGATTTAAGACAGTGTATGTTTATACACCCCCTGCCATCCAGCCACAGCTCGAGCTCCCTACACTTGGCTTGGGTGTCTAAAAAGGTCCTCCAAAGGACCCCGCCTCTGTCGTTCGCGAGTCCACACGACCAGTTTAGTCGTGTGGTCTCCCCAGGGGGCACCACTAGGAGGTGACAGTAGGCGTTGATAGGGATAAGGAGGACTGGGGTGTGCAAGCAGTGAGTAGGGCACTATAGCTTGAACATTCCACAAGGAGTGAGGGAGGCTCCCGCACCAGCCTCCCGCTCCAGTCCCCCCGTTGCCCTACCCATTAACCCCCCGGTCTATGGGACTTTCAATTAACCAGACTAAGTCCCAGTACATGTACACCGGAGCTAGTGATAACAGTCCTTTAGTAGTGGGATCCTACAAATTCCAGCAGGTTAAGGAATTTACCTACCTGGGATCACTTGTTACTTCGGGAAATGATTTGGCTGCTGAGATTAAGAAGCGCCTCACTGCAGCCAACAGATGCTATTTTGGCCTTCTCAAGATCTTTCGCAGTAGGTTCATCAGCAGGCAAACCAAGATGATTATTTATAAGACTCTTGTCCGGCCTGTACTAACTTATGCCTCGCAGACCTTGACCATTTCCAAGCACGACGAAAGGGATCTGATGATCTTTGAAAGGAAAGTTCTACGTTGTATTATTGGACCATTCAGGGATGCGGCTGAATGGTGAATAAGGAAGAACAAGGAGCTATATGTCATTTATGGTGAACCGGATGTGGTTGAGTTTGTGAAGTTAGGAAGGCTTGGTTGGGCAGGCCATTTGACCAGAATGAATGAACAAGAAATCCCGAGGAGGGTACTTGAGTAGACACTACATTGAACCCGAAGAGCTGGAAGGCCCAGGCTCAGGTGGGCCGATGGTGTGGCAGCTGATGCTCGAAGCCTACTTGGGATCAGGAACTGGAAGGCGGTCGCACAAGATAGAGCCAAATGGCGGCGGCTCATTGAGGAGGCCAAAACCCACCCAGGGTTGTAGCGCCAAAAAAGAATAAGAGAAGAAGGGACTAATGGATGTCATCGTATGCCATATTTGTCAAGCAGCGGATGAAACTCCCTATCATGTCATCTGTTTATGTGATAGGTTTGCTAACCTCAGATATACTATCTTTGGTCAAGACAGAGTCAACAACCCTAGGCAGAGCGAGTTAATCAATCCAGCAAATGTATATAAATTTGTTGGATTAGCTAAACTAAGATTATAAAAATCGTAGTCAACTCACTAGAAGGGGCGCACAATAGATCAATGAATGGTCACAGTGCACTGATAGGCCCACATAAAAAATAAAAAAGTATTCAATTATTTAATTATTTTAAAATATCATATTTATTTTTTAAAATAATCTATTAAATCTCTGTAGTTAGCATACTAATGTATTTCTTAATTGGAACGTTCTCAACCTTTCCTAAATTTGTACAATAGTATTGTGCTTTGGATTTTACAATCTAAAAGGTAAGTTTTAGAATTCCTTTAACGACTCATTTTTCCAATGCAGATTCAACTTTTCCCTAAGGTTTCTGTAAAATTTCTTGTTAAATCTGAAATGAAGAATTCAGACTTTTGTATTATTTCCTCTTTAAATATATTAATATTATGTTCCTCTTTTTAGAGTAATACTGGCTATGATCCAACTCATACTCAGAGGTGGAACAGTTTGCAATTGACAAGAGGCTCATTTGGTCCAGATGATTGCCTTGCAGATGACATTGCTGAAATAAAGTTTGATTTCCCTATATTTATTAAAGTAAATATTTGTATATATCATTTAAATTAATAGTGTATCTTTATGATTTTTAAGTTACTAAACCTATGATATTGTGCAGGATGGAGTGAAATATGCAATCAGGTTGAGGAACCATGGTGGACGTACAAGCAATGGTGATGGTGGTTTAAGTTCAGTGAAAGGGCCTGATGGAACTAATTTTACATTCTCAACTTGTTCATTGAGTTTTAATGGAACAACACAAACAAGAGGACAGATACCTTATATTTTGTATTATAGGTGGTTATTCTGGATTTTACTTTTTCCTTGAGTTTTCAAAGAATCAGTACTTATATTCCTATGCCTTTAAGTTGAAAGTCTCCATAAATAATCATTATTTTTTATCGGTTAATGTAATAGTCTTTAGAATGTAAATATTATTTGAGGAATAACTGTATTGCCATACCACCTTTCTAATACTCTACATTTCTAATGCACACATACTTTTGTGTTGTAATAAATAGTTCATAGGCTAAGAAACAATAAAATATAATGAATGGGTTCTCTAATACGATGATATTGTTTTAATTTATTTTATTTTTATTACAGTAATCCACAAGATTCTGAAACCCACGCACAAAACAAAGGAGCTATTGAGTTTCAAGCAAGAAGGATCACTTTAAATGTTACCTCAGCAATATTTAATAGATGCTCAGAAGTTCTAGCAATGGGTAGAGATGTTGACATCATTGACTCGTATGACAATTTGAGTTCGTCTCATCTTGTTCGAATATTGCTGCCTTTGGTTGTTGCAAATATAAGTCCTTTGGCAACTTCTGATCCCCGAGTAATTTCATAACATATTCAGTTTAGTTAATTCCTGTTTTTCCAATTTTATTAATAAGTTATAAATGCATGTTAAAATATTTTTCAGAGTGCTGTTCAAGTTTTAGGATTACTTCAGGAATTATTGCCACATGTATCTGCTCTTAATCTTCTACATCATGAATTTATGCAACCATCTTATTCGTCTGATGATAATGCTCATGACAGTCCTGCTGTTACTACAGCAAATCATAGGGCATGGGTTGAAAGTGATCATCCTTATAAACCTGCAACTGTTTCAAATTATAGGTAGGTACAAGAATATAAGAAGAAGAATCAGCATCTTACATTTTGCAAACATTCATATCCTATTCCATTCTATTACTTTAGGGTAGTATTCGTGAAATCAGATATTTCATATTAGTTTATAATTTCTTACCGTGGGGTCAAAATATTTATGTGCAGTTTTCAACGGATCCATGGGTTTCTGAGCTCCTTCTATCTGAAAAGCATTTTTAGCTATTGATGTGTATTTGGGTACGTGTTTGTGTGCAAGCCAACTTCTCCCACCTTGTTGACTTGGAATTGATGATGTACACCATTCTGACTAGGAAGTATTGTGATAACCATATTTAGGTTTAAAAATGAAAGGTGCCACATTATGATGGAATTACAGTAGACCTCTTCAAGCTTGTGGAAATTGATGCCTAATGTCTTAGAGTGAAAAGAACAATGCCGTAGAGTTGTATCCAAACAATAATTTGTTTTAACTTGAAAAAATGAATCCTTGTTCTACCAAGTGTTGAAACTATCATAATGGAATATTACCATAAGCATCTGAAGTCATTTAAGGACATGCTAACCTTTCATTGTGCCGCAAAAACTTGAGAAAGCCAGAGACTTCAGCGTCTGCAAAAAATATAGTGTGTGCTCAAAATTTTCCATTTACTTATTTTTTTTTTAATATTTTCTATTCTGTAGTTTTGTGGTATTTATTATCATTTTTATTTAGTTGAATAATTATGACTGGTAAAAGTTTACTAAACTTTTATATATATATATATATATATATATATATATATATATATATATATATATATACATATATATATATATATATATATATATATATATATATATATATATATATATATATATATATATATGTATGTATATTTATATATATATTTCAATAAATTTGAAGATATTCTGTGGATTTAACTTTGGTATCTTCTGTTCTCAGAGTTGTTTTCTCTGAAAATGTTCAATGGATGACTTTAGAATTCACCTCTGAATGTGGCACTGCACAAGCAGAAGATTCTCTTCAACTTTATATCCCTGCTTTACGGAATCGTAACCCAAATGAAGAAGATTCCAATCCTTATTGGCCAGTTCTTCATAAGTTCAGTAATGTTCTTTCTCAATGGCCACAATCAGCTCTTCTATTACCTGGTATTTTTATGTTTCAAACAGTTTTCATTTCATTGGAGCACCTTATATTTTCAATAAATTGTATAATTTTTTTTTAGGGAATGAGATAATATTTTCACTTGAAACTGCTTCAGATTATGTGAAAGACGATAAAGCCAATTTCTATGGCTTTAAATGCCTAGTGACAGGTTATGAATGGAATGGTGAAACTTATGATGGATTAAAATTGTTGGAGACAGAATTAGCCTTTCTCGGAGGAATGAGTTCTGCTTCATTAATTAAGAAAGACTTAGTTTTACCTCCTTCTTCAGGTAAAATTATTTCTTATTAAAGGTTAAACATTAAAGGTAGGTTTTTACTATAATTTATACTAGTAATTTATAGATTATGTAAAAAATAAAGTTGTGATACTTTTCCCCTCTCAGAAAACATTCCTAACGGCGATGCCTAAGTAAAAATTAAAAGATAATTGCTGAAAGTGAACATTGTATTGCATTGTTTTGAAAATCTAGAAGTCTGTTTCATTTATTTTCAATTTACAATTAGTATTGAGATTTTTAATAAACCAGTACAAGAAAAAAAAAAGTACCAATTGAATCGCTAGTTTCAAAAACTTCACTTGTGTGTATTCCTGATTCAGTTTTTCTATAATGTATCCATCAGATTTAAATAAAATTTGTCATTATGTACTAGTTATTTAGTTTAAAACTTATTAGTTTGCATATTATTCTTTGAAAAAAGACACTGGTTGTGTTTAGAAATAGTTTCTTTTCAAATCTCTTGTTCCTTGAGTTTTTTATTTTCAATTTTTTTTCATTTTTTAATGACCATCAGCAAATGTTTCTTTATGTTTCTTTTTCTTTATCTTTTTCATTATGTATATCATATATTTATTAATCTGAAATCAGAAATGTTTTAAGACTTCAGCACATCATTTTCAGCTGATGAAGTGGAAGAAGATTTGGATATTGTCGAAGAGGTGGCCCAACACGTGTATCTAAAACATTCTTCTCTGCTTGGGAAAGGCTTCGCCCTTGCAAATCCGTTGTCTATCAACCAAGCCTTAGATGGGATTCTTCCGTACAGGTAAGTGATATTTTTTTGTGATTTTAGTCAGTTTACAGACAGACTTCTTTTAAATAACAATCAACCCCTTTCAGACAATGTGTGTGGGTTTTTAAAAATTTTAATGCCGTAGTTTTAGTTAGCTTTTTTTAAATTTATTTTTGAAACTCGTTTTGATAATGAATTAAGTTTTTTATATCCGAATTATATAATTAGGTATTTTTATTTTTGTACTCACTTGAGTTCTACAGGATTTTATAACTCTGAAGTTATCTGTAACAAAGCAAGTATTGGTTTCAAACATTTTTTCTTGAAATGTTAAAGCACTTAATGGTGGAAATCGGCTTAGTTTTTAATATGTATTAGTTTGAAAATACCAGGAAAATACCAGGAATTCATTTTCAATTTTATTTTTAACTACTCATTAGCTAGATCTATTGCACATTTAACATGCCTAGTTTGCATACTATGGTATTGTTTACATAAACTGATTTCAAAACTTCAACAATTATCTATATAATTTTCTTTTCACATGTTAATTTAGTTTATTTCAAACAATTTAGGAAATGAGCGAGCATTTAACAATTTCGAATATTGACTTTATGATCAAGGATACTTTATAATTTTGCTGTTCAGTTTTCGATGAAACAATAGAATATTCATTATTTCTTTAGTTTCACACAAGTCATCTGTTTAAGATATTAAAAGGTGAAGTCTCAAATTAACAACTGTTATATAGCTGGAGTTCTTTGTCCTGTTTTTTGGCTATTTCCTTCTTTTCTCTTTTCGAAATTATGAATTAATTGGAGTGAATAATTTTCTTTTTGGCATTGATTTCATCATTCTTAATAAAATTCTTTGGTGTTTAAATTTTCAAACAAATGTTTATTTTTAAATGTTTACCTTAATTTTATATGTTTATCAATATATTTATTTTCTTGTATAAATTCAAAACTCTCTTTGAATAAAAAACTTGGATAAATTATTCAAATATGAGTCCCTTGTTTTTTAAATACTTAAAATATACATTTTTTATTCTAATTCATTTTTATAAATAAAAAAGCTTCAACTCGATTAATGCACCAATATATTTTCTTTCTAGTAGAATATAATATTTAAAATTATTATAAAATAAATATGTATAACTGCAAATGAAAGAGGCCGGGAATTACAGACAGGTTTTTTGATCAGGAACCTCAGCTGTTCCTTACAATAGCGTGGGCTAGGGTTGTTCCCCATTCACCCTTCTTGCACAGCCTAGTTATTTATTGAATATTGGTGATTTTCTGGTACCTTATTAGTGGTACCCTTCTTTAAAAATGTTTGTTTGTGAACACTCTCGTGGATTTGTATTCAAAATTTGAAAAAAAATTTCTTCAATTGAAGTTTTTTCTGCCTACATTGGATTTTAAACCTTAGTGAAACATGTTTAAAGCCTATAGATGCTATTCATAATCACAAAACATTCTTTACTGGCACCAGTAAAATCCTTGTGCTGTGCCTTATTTGAGTTATTCCTAGAATCGCAGGGAGTCAAATAGAAAATGGATCCCACTGCCACTGTCTCAGGAAGACTGAGCTACATTTTTGTATTAAGTCATTTCAAATTAGATTTAAACAAGCTCATTAAAACAAGCTGTGATGTAATTGCTAAACTTAGTTATTTTAAATGCAAAAAAAGAAATACATTTAAACTACTTCCTATCTTACTGCAGAATTCCCGTATAAAAACTTAGTTTTTCTATTTTACTTATTGATAATATATCTTATTTTATTTTGTTTGTAATGGAATGAATCTAATGATTTCTCAAATATGATGATGATCTAACACTTTCCTTTATATTTTACTCTGTAGAATTCTATAACATAAGTTTAAAACAATTAATATTTTTAAAAAATCAGTAGGGGCTAATTTTCCTTTTTTGGGAAGATACTGAAAATTCGTTTATTTATTTTTTGGTTTACTATATATAATAATCTTTATGTTTTATATGAAAAATTATAAAACCAAAAACATACAAAAATATAATAATGTGATTTGGATTTGAGTGCCTCTCTAAATTTCAAGGTAATTAATATGATGAAAAACTGAATGATCATTAACTTGAAACATTATTTTGCTTCCTTAAGTAATCCATGTGATACATTTTTTCCCTTTAATTTTAACACTATAGGTATCCAAGGGGCAAAGTGGGAAGGAGAACCAAGAAAATCCGGTTTAGAGCTCCTACTTTAATCTATTTATGAGTATTCTTCAAACACTTATAACAGACAAAATGTCTAAATTTCCAGATATTCCTGTTTTTCATATTATTTTAATGAAGGATATGAACGAATCAATGTACCATTACTCCAAAACAATGTGATTCCATCTTTTTCTGTGGACTTATCATATTCCTTCACTCCCATTCATGCCAACTAACATTAAACTGTTTTAATGCTTTATTGACTAACTGATTACAATAGATAATAGCTTTTCTTAGTTAATCAACTAACATGATCAAGGTTGCCAATACAAACTAGTTACTTATTTTTTTATTAATTTTGTTAATAGAAATTACTTAAAATATACCATTGGTTCATTCCTGCTCAGGGGTTTAGAAACCCCTTAAAGCCAATGATCTGTATGCTATTATATAGAATATTCTAAATACAATCTTTGGATCTATGATATAATAAAGTACACTGTTTCAACTAAATTTTTTTGGGGTTTGCTCTTTTGCTTTTTAAATATCTATGAAGATAAGAGCTGATTTATCGAATTCTAATCTATGGATGGAGAATAATATTGGAGAATCCTTGCAGAATCTTGACCTCAGTGGGTTTCTTATTTCATTATTGGTCTTCATCCCCTTTCTTTTTATGACCATAAATACTTCTAGGATTTTTCACTCCCACATTTTTAATAGCCTTTCATCAGTAAGGGTCAGGTTCCAGACCTTGCTTTGATACATATCCACTGATTGCAGGACCTAAGGCTACACTCTTATTTTGAGGGCTCTGGATATATCCCAATGTTTAAGAATTTTCATAAATAAACAATAGCGTTTATTACAAGCAGTTATCCTTTTCTCATTGCAATGCATAAATCTTTAGACTCATTTGAGTGAATTATTTATCGACTTAGGCTTTACTTGTATCTGCAAAAATGTAGAATTTGATGACTTGCTGATCCAACTTCATCTCCTTCATGTTCATAAAGTGTACATTTATTTCTTTACTAGCGATCCGGGTAGCAGAGCTTTGCACGGGTAGTAGAGCATATTATACTTAATGTTTTGTCTGCCGGAGTACCACATCAATTTGATGCGTCGGATAAGTGGATTAGATTTATAAGTAGTTATTATAAACATAAAAACAAAATAAAGTATTTCTTTATACACTAATTTATTTTCATGCACGCTCATTGTTTGTGATAACTCTTAAGGTATTCATTTAAATTACATGGTGTAAAATATTATACTAATGTGTAAAAATGTTTAAGGTAACTTAAGTATTTAAGTTGATAAGAATTAATACTGTATCCATCTAAATAGCTTTCCAGATACTACATTGTACATAACCAATTTTTAAGAAGATATAACAGGTATAATAAGTTAGCCTTAAAAGATAGATATAAGCTATAACGGACATTTTTGATCTATAGAAGAGGAATATTCACTTATGCATGTTTTGTTATATCTCAAAAGAATTAGGAAGCATTTTCATTAAAAGCTCTCTATCTATTGGTGAGATCGCTTGAAAATCTGTAGTTATTGAGCTTACCATGAACAGACAGACAAACATAGCAGAGGACTTTGTTTGATAATACATATAGGTAACATTATTGAAAACTTATAATTTAAACTGAACTGATTAGCCCTATTTTTCAAACTACATGATTATTTTAAGAATGTTGCTATTTTATATTTATCAACTGAATAGTTGCCTGGAAGAAGTGTGTATGTTACATTTTTCAGTTTTTTTTTTTTTTTTTGTGGAACAAGATCCATGTGATGGCCCCTACCGCTCTCTCGTCAAGAAATACCCATCCGCACGAGAAATTTCTATAGACTCTTCGGTTTTTCAATGTCATGTCAAAATAAACATTTTGACATTGAAAGCATCGTGGATGTAACAATTTTTTATTTTATTTATTTTGTTGCTAGTGTTACAATCGAACAAGGGTGTAAGTGCAAAATCTATCAAATGTAAGAAGGGCGTATGTGACAGTCACCTAATTAAATGACCCGTTTTCTTATTTTGGCTCTCCTGTAAACTTTGAAAAATGTAACATACGCCCTTCTTCCAGGCAAATATTCAACTATCTTACAGATGGCTAAAATAATGCTTTAATAACATACTTCACTCCCAAGTAATTAAAAAATCTTCATTTATTTTTTAATAAAGTATTCTTTTAATAAAGAGAGGTAGGCAATTTCTTATAAAAACATGGCCCTTGTCTATAAAAATTTGAGGAACCATTGCTACAACAATATATATAGTGTTGTATATCGGTAATGCTTAGTTTGAAAATTTGGAAAGTGTAGCCTAACTGTGTAGTTTTTATATTAAAAAACTGATGCAATGTTATTGGTCCCTTTATAAATTAGGAAGGATCCAATATTTAAAGTATTTTCTGCTTTTGTCAACTAGATATTTTTGCTACAAATGGCCTTTAGGTATATGGAAAATTTTAATTTATGTTTATTTCCCTCTATAAAATGTAAGATAATTTTTCTTAGTACTGTCTGTGAATATAAATCAAACATTCATGAATTACAAAATTTAAATCATGTTTCAGTCCTTATTTCATTCTGTTTATTTATTATTTCTATATCTCTAAAGAGTCACAAGGTATAATATTCTGCTTATTATTTTCTACATCACTGGTTCTCTCCCTCTCTTCATTCTTTTTAAATCAGCTATATTCAAAACTGGATTGACCTTCCACAGTCTCTTAGTATTTCCATCATTCTGTATTATAATGCTCATTTTAATTGACATTACTTATTTCCGAGTCTTATGTCACCACACAATTTTTCCTAGTTCTTTCATTTTGGATTTCTTTGCTTAAAATCTGTCTGCAACCATCTTTGTTGTTTATTAATTTAACATCATTTTAAGCTGATATGGATTTTCAGATGATGGTACTGTCAGAGACCTATCCATGCATAATTAAGATCTCTTTAACCAGTACCTTACAGTACAGTACTGTTCATGCTCATTACCCTCATTTTATGTCCTTTCAGAAGGACAACATAATCAAGTATTTTTTTACTCCCTTTTAAATACAACCACCGCCTTTCCTTCATATATACAAAATCTTACTGTTTATGAAGTTTGTTTGTTTTTACATATGTTCTATTTAAATTTTTATTTAACTACTTTTTAGATAGTTTGGTCATGATTAAGGCACCATTCCTTTTTTTTTTTAAACTTAATTATATCTATTATATTTTACTTTATATCTTTGGTGTTCTTTCCAAGTTAATTTCTTCCTCGTAATGAATCTATGAACATCAAGATTACTCAATAAAGATCAAATTTTCTTTTTCTTGAAGGCTGTTTACCAGCAAACTTTATCTCCTTTGATAACTTATACGTCGGTTCTTGTATTACTTAATATAGTCCTATTCTAGATTAAGAATAGTCCACTATACATTCTATGCTTAAATTTCTTAAGCTTCAAATGCTTTGTGTCCTTTTATTTAACTCAAGAAAAAATAAATATTTTAAGTTACAACAAAAAGATAAAAAATATTAATAGTCTTTTTGGATTTTATTTTTTATTAACATGCCTTGCAGATTCTTACCAATAAAAATGATAATAATCATAGAGTGGTTTATTGAACGCAAAACTTTCTTACTAAAAGGTTGAGTGAATTTGCATTAGTTATTTCCCTGATTCTATTGAAATATTGTCTTCTTAAATATGAAGTCTATAGGAGTAATCGAAATATGTAATATCCTGTCCTTTTCTCAGACTCAACTGTTTTATTTAAATTTATTTATGTTTTTTTTTTTTTAAATAAAGGAAAAATTGGAAGAACACACCTAAGGACTTGGTCCACGTTGAGCTGATGTGAATTAATTATTATTAAACCTTTAAAAATCAGGCATATTTTTTAGCTGATACATGTAAAGAAAGGTCTTTTCTTTGATAAACAGAAAAATCTGGTACCAAATGTAGAACATATTTAAAGGGAGAAAAAAAAAACTTTTTGAATCTGAAACTCGATGATTTTTGGAAATGTGATGTCTCTTATCGCTTTTTTTATATCATGGATGTCTTTTCTTCTTCTTTATTCAGTATTAATTTTTCATTTGAACTCTTTACTTATTTTGGAAGGGGTGCTAAAGAGCATTTAAAGAATCTACAGAAAAAAGGAGGAGAATAACATTTTTTTCAAAATGGAGTTATATATCTCAATGTGTTCAAATTGTACAGTAGAACGAGATAGAAAAAATAAAGAACCAGATAATGTGAATGATTGATTTCTTGGAAACTTTAAAATGTGTTTTTCTTTAAATACAACATGGCTGTTTTTTTCCCTTTCTTCTGTGGACTCTTTATATGTTAAAACAGCCATTTCAAAAAAACAAAACATATATGTTGGAAATAGCACAAGTCTCTAATCTTGTATTTATAAATAGATCTTTTTTGTCACTCTTGTATTAGCAGAGAAACTTTTTATTTTTCATTTTATATTCTAGTAGCCTTGTGAATGTAGTTTACTTTCTAGTTACAAGTAGTTTTCAAGTCATTTTTGTACTTTATATCACACCTAGTAGAATTACTGGTACTTATGACGTATCTATTCACTACATGATGATTTATATATTTAAATGCATATAATACACACAAACAAACACACACACAAATTTATTATATTTATATAAAAGATATTAGGGTAATAAAACACAGTCATTAACAATGATTTATTTATAATGCTTGGTACAAAACAAAAGTCTTTTTGTCCTACAAAACATTTTATTTATTTTTTTAAAATATTTTTTCAGGATTTTATATACATTTTTTTTTAATTTAAAGTATAAACACTTTACAAACCACTACATTAAAATTCTTTCACCTTTTCACCTATAACTATTCAATGAGTGGTCCCTAGCTGTCTTGTCCATATATTTAATAAATATACAACATTTACTTAAGAAATCTCACTTTAACTGTCCATTTTGCTCAATTTTGGTGTATTGTTTATTATTAATAATAATTTTGAAATTTCATAAGCAATGTTATAAATTCCATCCACTTGTTGTTTTAAAGACTAATACAAATCTTTGGTTCCTATTTAGACCAATTTATTTACAAGAAAAATAAACTTGAAGAAAATAACAAGTCAACAATGGAGAGGTTTTGTTCATACACTTAATGAAATACTGACAGGCCTTCTCCAAATGTCACTTTTATGTTGTGCTTTTATTGAGCACATTGCATTTATAACTGTGCAATATTTTTTAAATTCTTTTTGTTCTCTTAAAACTAATATCTGCATTAAAAGGCACATAAATTCTGCAAATATTACTTATGCCTTTGGTTTTGAGATCACTGTGCATCTATTTACAGTTTGTGACACTGCTCTATGAAGGTTGGGTAATTGCTTGTGGTGGCACGTATTCTTTTATTGGTTCTACACATTCTGTCATCACATTAAGTTCAGTTTCTCTATAAATTTTGCGTTCTGGTATGACTATGATATGATTATTTGTCGAAGATAATACTGACAAACGGTTACTACTATTGTTCGTTGGAACATTCATATACCTCTTAGCATGTTTTCTAAAGAGCCAGAACCCAATTGAGCAGATGCAGAGAAGAGAAATCAAAACCACTATCAATATTGTAACAATCAAATAAACTCTTGACGTATTTGAAGTACAATTTTTTAGATGATATTCAAATAGTGTCAAATCTTGTTTGCCTTGTTTGCACCTCATAAGTTTGTCAAAGTTCTTAGGTGTTGACCCTCCAGAAAATTCGACTAGTTTAGTTGACCATGCATTTAACTCTGTACATGCACATGGCCTGTTTATTATTATTTGGTCTATTCTGGGTTTTATTCCAGAGGTGTTAAATAACAATGCATGCTCTTCGAACTTATCTAATGTATTATTTTCAAAAACTAATTCTTGTATTCCTGAAATATCTATTGCTCTTGGATTCAAACTTATCTTAGAAAAAGCTCCGCGGCCAATATAGTGAAATATATTGTCATCTATAAAGATAGGGCCTTTTGTTATAATATGAAATGCTTCTCCTTCCAAATGTGAAATAGTGCATGTTCTTAGCCGAAAAACTTTAGGTTCAGTTACTTTCAAAGCACTACTTTGGATAATACCAAAATTTACATTTTCGAACTTTAGATCATTGATTACTTGTACAGCATTCATCGAATAAGTCGGCAGAGACCCTATCCTTCCTCCATCTACAATGAATGTATTTAGAATGAATTTTTTGAATGCCTGTGGGACAATTGTATCAATATTGGAGTTCGAAATTTCAATTTTTTCCATTCTTGCAATATTTGCAAAAGCTAAGGCTTTTATCAAAGAAATATGTACTCTTTGTAATGTTATCGAGTTTATATGACCTTTAAAGGCTTCTGAAGGTAAAGTAGGTATTGAACTGTTTGCTATAACAATGTCTATACCTGGATGCACATAACTATCTAGGTTCTGGGTTGTGTCCCAGTAAAATGCTTCTTCATCCAACTGCAGTTGAGCAATGTTTGTTAAGGTAATTCTTCTCAGTGGGGTTATGTTTTTTATACTTCTTTTGGTAATAATAACTGTTGTACAGTGATTGATTTCTATCGAGCCTAATGTGTTTGGTAAATAGTCAAATCCTGTTGCCTGTAGCGTAATTTCCTGTAAAAAAAAAAAAAAAAAAATCATTGTATTATAAAAATATACATTTACAATTAACTATTTTAGATTTACTACTATTTATGTTTATTTATTCATATATATTTTAAAAAAACAGTACTGTAGTGTTTAGATTTTTCAGCTTGTTTTACAGCATATTGAATCACTATTTGGTTTTATATTTAAAGAATATTTCTTGTATGATCAATTTTTGCTATCTTAGTTTGGTTTTAACTGAAATTTCTATGTTCGCTCTTCTAATGTTACTATTCAAAATTAAATTTTAAGGTTCTTTTTTTTCCTGTTCATTTAGAGGTCACTGTTTTTGCTTTTTTACCAATAATTCCATATCACTTGATGAGTTCAAAGCTACTGGTGAAGTATCTTGCAGGTTCATACTTTTTTTACAGTATTTTAAATTAGCTTTGCAGCTAAAAATAGGTTTTGGCAAAATATCTCAATCTGGTAATTTTGTAAAGTTGTAATGTTCTAAATAAATTCAAATATTTGGATTGGACGTTCATGTTTTTAGACTATCGAGCCGGTACATTTTCTCTCCGAATCGTTGGGTCAAGTGCTGATAAGGAATTGATAACGTATACAGGTTGATCCCCTTCAGGTTCGATTGAGGCTTAAATATTGGATATTCTTGAGAGGTATTCTTTCATATGACGGAATTATAGATTAATCAAGCATTCCGTTTTTTTTTTTTTACATATTTGGGGAAAAATAGATTTAACCACCACAGGTTAATCGTGGGAATGAAAAAGCTCATCATTTTATATTGACGAGAGTATCTCAACTCTCGTATTTTATACTAGCCATATTTTTTTTGTTTTTAAGAACGGGAGTAGTCTTTCTAGATTTTACACAAAAAATTCTGCCCCTGATAATTCTAAAAAAAATCTAATAGCTTCTTTCAAAAAGTCTTATATATATATATATATATATATATATATATATATATATATATAATAATTTATCTTATTAAGAGAAACTGATGGTTTCTTTTATGACAGCTTAAGTAACCCTTTTAACTTCCACATTTTCTTTTAAGCCGAAAACAGTAAATAATATTCATATTATTTACTGTAATAATATCTATAGTATATGAACAATATTCTTGGACTCTAACCAAAAAACACAAGAGCCAACTTCAAGCCATGGAGATGCGATACCTAAGAAGAATGGAAGGGAAGAACAGAAGAAACCGAGTGCGAAACGTAATGATACGGTCAAATGTGGGACTTCGGCCAGCTGGGGATATTATCGAAGAGAATCAGCTGAGATGGTTCGGCCATGTTTCCAGAATGGTAGAAAATAAGTGGCGAAGGCCGTATATGAGACAAAGGTGGCAGGTAAGAGACCGAAAGGTAGACTTGGGAAGGCGCAATTCAGGAGGCCTTTGACAGAAGAGGTTTGGAATTGGGAAGGAGAAGACGATTGGTGCAGGAGAGGGATTCATGGATCAAGCTCTACAGAAAAGATCCTCAAATCGTTGGCGGTAGAAGAGGAGATTAAATAAATAAAATATTTTTACTGTTTTTCTTTATTAAATTCTCATAAATTACCTTGTGTCATAGGAATGATATGGCTATCAGAAAGTAATAATTCATATATTTAAAAAACACAGCTTAGAAAAAAATCGTATTCTTTGGTTCAACTGTCTCCCCTTCGTCTGTGTGTTAGTATTTTTATCAGGTCATAGGGGTATATACTGTTTGTAGTTGTTTTATCCATAGTAATTAATTTTCATTTATTTCTTTTTAACCAGCTTTACTTTGATATTCTGTTGTTTTTTTTATAATTCTTAGTAATTTTACTAAAATTTTCCTGCACCTATTCATCTCAATGGGTGGGACAAATTGAATATGTAGTAATTACTTATTAACATCATTAGATTTAATGATAAATTTTATTGGCATTATCGCTCCTTAAAGCTTTACCTATATTCTTAACAAAAATAATCCTCTTTATTTATTTTTATTTTTTGAAGAAACTGTATTTGTCAAATTTAGTTTTTGATCGGATTCTATGTGGATTTATGTGAATTCCTTACATTCTATATCGTAGTTGTTTTTATATAGTAGTTTAAAAATATTGGTCATGAAATTACTTTATATTGTAATTAACTCTTATTAATTATTATGAAATAATATTGGTAAATATATCGATTAAGCCAAATTCATATTTAGGAGTGCTATAGGTGACAATAAGGGGCCTAGGCCAGGTAGAGTATAATGGTCTTTAGGATTCATTACTTTACTTGGAAGAGAGGGGGCAGTTGTCGGTACGCAGCAGCCAAGTCAAGACGTAAGGAGGAGGATGGAGAATGAGGCCCCATGTATCATAAGTCACCTATAGCTTCCGGTTTTCATTGTAAGTTGTTTTTAAGTCTGTAACCATGATCAGCACAAATAAAATATAATGTTCTTCTATAATTATTCTTATTTAATAAACAACTCCTGGTCAGTCAACCACGTTAACCTTTGGAGAAGACTATATAAGTATCTTAATTATTAATAACATACAATTATTACATATTAAGTATAACGATCTCAGGGTGGCATCCCATTTTTTAAAATAGGATGCCACCCTGTTATCCACCCTGATTAATATCATCCAAAATAGGATGCCACCCTGATTAAAATGGGATGCCACCCTGAGATCGTTATACTTAATATGTAATAATTTTATGTTATTAATACATAAGAGACATATATACTCTTCTTCAAAGGTTAACGTGGTTGACTGACCAGGAGTTGTTTATTAAATAAGAATAATTAAAGAATAACATTATATTTTATTTGTGCTGATCATGGTTACAGACTTCATAAATCTTAAAAACAACTTACCATGAAAACCGGAAGCTATAGGTGACTTATGATACATGGGGCCTCATTCTCCATCCTCCTCCTTACGTCTTGACTTGGCTACTGCGTACCGACAACTGCCCTCTCTCTTCAAAGTAAAGTCATGAACCCTAAGGACCATTTTACTCTACCTGGCCTAGGCCCCTTATTGTCACCTATAGCAGGAGTTAAACGATTTCATAATTGGTTTTTAATTTCTCAATTGGATTAATAAATTAGATCATTTTAAAATTTTAATTCGTGTTAAAGAAGAAGTGATATTCATATTATTTTTTTTAATTTTACAGTCATTTCGACCCATGAGTGTAAGTTTAGCCCCATTAGTCGATACGACACTTCCAGAGGTCACCGCATTTAGCTTTCCTGCTATTTATTATTCAGGAAATTAATACCTCATCCCCAGGCGTACTATTTCCATGCCTTGCCTGATATCCATTCACTGCTTTTACACTGCCGTGACGAGAATCGATGACAGATTAATTTATTCAGAAGTGAATGAACCAATTTTCGCTCTCCACTAATGTCCTGTTCCTCTTGGGTATTTGAGGAGAAATCGATTATATATTCCGAATAGTCCGAAATCAGTTTACTGACGTGCTTTGTATGATATCCAATAACGCCATGACATTTGTGAAGTGTCCCAAGTATTTTAAACATCCGATCGAACTACGAGTGCTAAATTAATAATAATATGCAATTATATTCTCGAAAAACGAGTATTCCGTTTTACGAAAAATTGTAATTATACAGAGGAAAGGAGCGTTTTATTGGGTTTTTGTTTTGTTTGTTTCATCTTTTCATATAATTAGTAATACCGATTTATGAAACAGTGAAAGTATTTGTTAATGGATGATTCCAGTCCATAGGTCCAGATAGGTTTGATGATCGTCTTGTATATTAGTAGTTTATTGTCTTTTGAAAGATGAGAGGCCCTACATAGCAATCTGTATAGTTGGCTGATCGTCTGTTAAGTTCTTGTCTTTTGAATCTGCTATGAGGATTCCATGTAAGTCTTTTGTCTAGGAAGAAGCCAAGGTATCGTACTGTGTCGGAGGTAGGACGGTTTCATTGAATTGGACAGAAGGACATGTTCCCCGGCGAAGTGTAAAAGCCACGTGTTTGCATTTTACCTCGTTGACTTTGATCCACCATTGGTTATACCAAATTTCAATGAGTGAAAGGTTCCTTTGTGGTTCGAGGAAGCTATTTCAGGATCTGGATGAGACGATAGGATGGCTGTGTCGTCTGCGAACGTTGCAAGGAAGGTTTCAGGAGTAGTTGGGATATCAGCGGTGTACAATGCGTATAGGATAGGCCCCAGACGCTGCCCTGAGGGACTCCAGGTTGAATTGGGTTTTCCTTCTTTTTATTAATTTTCTTATTTTTTGTTTTAAATTTGTTATTAGGTGTTACTATTTTATTTTAGAATTTATTTTCATTTAACTAATTAGATTTTATATTTCGTTCAATCTTATAATTAATTTAATTATATCATTTTTTCCGTATCAGATTCCTCTGTAATTACTTCTACATCTCGGAATAAAAAAAATAAAGGAATGGTTTTAGAATTTGTGAAAAATTCTGCAATGTCCAACAGAACTACCATTTATTTTTTCTTAATGGAAGTCAAGTTCTTCTGTGCCTTTTCTTGTGCTTTCAGGAGTTACTAATTTTCATTCAATTAATTAAATTATATTACTATTTCTTTTAATCATATAATTAATTCAGCATAAATTATTTAATGACACATAAAATAGTATATGTTAATTCTTCTGTGTTTTTATGAGATATTTGGTTCTTTCTTTATAATAATAATCACTAGTATTATTGTTAATATCACCAGCTGGATAGAGCTATTGCCGAAGCAATGCAAGTACGAAAACTCTCGCATGAGCTCAGAATGGTATGAAAGAAATCTGCTTCGGTCCCATGCTTGTTGGGAGCCTTGAGCAAGTGCTGAGCCTGCGTGTTTATCTCGTCTAGATTACCAATTCGTTCAACCCTTTGCTTATTCAACAATTTAACGATAAGCCTTAGACCTTTTTACTGCCCTTAAATATTTATCTCAACTATTTAAGCTAATCGGCTATTTAACGTTTATTATTAGACTTAGTATTTTATGCGATAAACCGGTATAGCGTTTTATTATATATTTTTATATCCCTAATCTGAATTTTTAGCAAAGTAAATATTTATTTATTTATCGGAATATATTGTGAATATAATATACAAGACTACCTTCGTATAGAACGTCTAGTTTTCAAACAAAAATTAGTTTATACTTCAACGGAATCTTAATTGTTTTTATAACTAAATAATTGATAAGGAAATGGTTTACCGCATGTATCTTGAGAAATGTTGAAAATGTTTGTAGGTTGCAGTCAATACATGTTTGTATTTAGCTTTCAAATTCGCATGTATCTAGTTTTCAAATACAAATTAGTTTATACTTCAACACGATCTTAATTGTTTTTATAACTAAATAATTGATAAGGAAAAGGTTTACCGCATGTATCTTGAAAAATGTTGAAAATGTTTGTAGGTTGCAGTCAATACATTTTTCTCAAATAAGTACAGCTTATATTATTTTTGCAACGTTTCGGCCTAATTTTAAGACTTTCATGATAATGATATTAATCTAATTGATATGATTAGGCTCGACAATTATTAGGTCAAAAATTGTGTACAAATCTGTCGAATATTGGTACAATTAAAATAAGTTGTAATTATTTATTTTAGGTTATTGACTCCAGCTGTAGACCATTTTCATATTTCTAACAAAATAAAATAAATATGTATATATAAAGAATATGTCATGGCATAATACACAATAAATTCATATTAAGTAATGTATGTTCAATTAAAGTTTTTAAAGTCCCGACGAGTACTAGTAATGGTGTTATTTGTACCAGAGTAATAAAATAAAAAAATGTTATTTCTGTTACAACTTTTTAATAGTTGTAAACTAAGTTGTGTAGGACGAATGGTGATGCAACCAGAAAAAGCTGTTGCCATTCTTATGTTTTTAATTATTTTTATATTCCAGGTATAATTAGGATTATTAACGAGTATCTTACGCTACACAGGCTCGGGGCCGCGTTTTTACGTTCCATCCGATGGGCGGCACTACCAATAAGTTTTCTCTACATTTAATTAATAATCATAAGTCCACCTGTCATGCTGTGAACCTAAAGGTCAAGACATATATACTATATTTCAGTAGTTGTTTTGAGATGTTTGGTATGCAGTATTTTTCATTCGTATCTTCTGTTATAAACCTTAATTTGATTATCTGTCTTCTTATACTTTTTAATTATTTTATCTAAATTTCACAGCATCTGCTCATTTTCAGAGGTTTTAGTCTTTTAATTTCGGTGTTTTGTGAGTTTAATTGAACTTTTTATCTAATTTTAATTCATACAAACATTTATATTTATGAATATTACAAAAAAAAATCAAAATTCATTGAATCAGGTTAGAAAGTCTAAAATGGCGGTTCTGAATGTACTTCAATAAATATTTAATACGAAGTTCAGTGATATCTTTGATATTCAAGTTTTTCGTTGTTGGACTTATATGAATAATGTATGGTCTATGGAAATGTACTCGTATAATCCGAATCGAGTCCCTTCAAGAAATGTCTCTATTTTCTTTATGGATTGATATGAGCGTCTTGTTCTTAGAAATCCCAATACATATACCACTGCATCCCCTGAAAGGTTTAGTACATAGGAGAGACTGTACTGTTTCTTGGTTGTTCAGGGAGGTGATTTGTCCTAGATCACGCTCAACCCCTTATTTTGGGTACACTTTATAGATGCTGAATGAGCCCCAGGAGGAAACTAGATCCCTCAAGGATCCATCTCCTAACAGATTAAATAATATCTGCCAGCGAGCGGGATTTGAATCGAGAACCTGGGATATGGCAACTCAGCGCACTAGCAATGAGCCACTACGCTCCTTCCTTAAGTCTAAACGGAGGTATTTCCATATTGATATATTTGATGTATCGCATACAATTAAACTTTTAAAAAAGATGGATGGGTAATTTTATTATAGACACATGAAAATAATAATAATAATAAGAGTGTTTTTCAGATGTTTAGGAGCCATAACATTATTTAAATTTTATTGTTAAGATTTTTTTAAAGAAAGTTGCTCTATCTCAAAAAACCCTCTTTGTTTAACGACTTTTAAACTTTAATGGCTTTCCTCTTCATCGATTAGAGAAGTTGTGTTCATTATCTTGAGTTTAGCTGTTAAGAAGAATCTCTAAGAAGTAGAAAGATTGTTTTTATACTTCAAGAATAATGCTTTCACAAGTAACTTATTGCGCTTTATTTGAAAAACGCGTTCAAAATTTTTCTATTCCATTGCGAATTTATTGAATTAATTTACAGTCTTAAGAATTTGAAAAAAATATTAGTTTCTTAAATACGAAGATAGTAATGCTGTTGAAGATATGCGGCGAAAAGCGTTGCTTAACTTGGTTTGTTGTAAATCATAACGTAAGCGAGTTATCTTTATAATCTAAACTATAATTTAAATTATAATTATATTAATAAGTATAATTCTTATGTTCGTGTGTACTTCTCTGAACTTCTCCTTAAAGATAGGACCGATTTTGATGATTTTTTTCGTGTGTGTTCAATTGATTCGATAATGGTTTAGATTCTCAATTCCATCCGATACTTACTGTTTTTTTCATCAATTTATTTATTTTCCTTTATTTAAAAAAGGATACCTTTAATCAAAATTATTTGAGTTTTTCAATCTTTATTGCTAATTATTAAAACCGTTTTAAGTTTATACTTTACATATTTAACCTTGTATTATACAGATAGACTAACATGTAATTAATAGGACAAGTTGTGATAACTGAACTAAATAATTACAATATATTTCAATTTTTTTATAATTGCGGCGTTGGTATGGACAAATTTGTAAAACTTTCATTCTTAGTTATCCAAACAGTTTTTGTTCTCCTATCAAATTGGATTTTCATTACTTACTATTTCTCCATGCCAACGCCTCAATTTTCGGATTTAAAACGTTTGGAAAGGACAGCGTCAAAATAATCATATTTACTAAGAGTTTAAAAAGCCCCGTAGGCTACAGTAATAAATCTAGAAAATCAAGCATGAAAATCTTGGCGGAAAGGGACCTTAGTTTCCCCCTTAGCAACTTCGTTACAGCTGCGGCGCCGGTTCGAATCCAGCTTGGGTGAGTAGTAAACATTAGAACGGGAAAGAATCTCAACATCCCCACCCTGGAAAGAATGATTGGTAGCCTTTAGGTATATTCTTCTGTGTACTTAGTACTTTAGGAAGGGTATTCCGTATCCAATATTGAAGTGAGCTATGTGCCTACTGTAGGCGAACTACTGCATAACTTAATAAATTATCATGGATAATTTCTTTATTATAACTATCGATTGCAATTTCACTGTAAGAACATCTTTTTTGATGAGTGAGGGTTTTCCTAAACCGCTATGACATAGTTAGGTGACTAATTAAAAACGGTTATAGAGCAAACTCGTCATGCAGAGGTGATATATTCGCTACTCAAACCGTAGCATTACTCTTATCAATTCGTGACATAATGATTATTAATAGTATTGCAGAAGACACTCACTTATAAAAAGACTCAATCACCAACTGCTGTACAGGGTGGTGATTTGTCAGAGATCACGCTCAACCATCAGATCTTTTCTCCCAATTTAGGGTATCCACTTTATAGAGGCTGGGTGAGCCCCAGAGGGGCTATAAATCCCAGTTGGTCCATCCATAGATTAATCCATAGACCTATTAACAGACTAAATAATTTGTCTGCCACAGCTGGATTTGACCCCGGGCATCACAGCTACTCAGCAATCTACTCCTACCCCGTTCCCTGTACATAATTAACACTTCATAACTATACAGTTCTAAGGCAGAGAATAAATAATAATATATTTTTTTACTGTTGTATTTAACATGATTAAGATATTCTTTATCCAAAAAATTAATTTTTTTAAGTACCGTTTTGTAGTAGTTGAAGTGACCTCTGTGCCTATAAATGTCATCTGTCTCTGAACTACCCCGTTTGATTAAACATTAATCTAGCACAATTAATGTTTAATTATTGATGAACAAAAACGTGGCCACAAATGATATATTTGGTTTTTAGAAATCATGTCATTTTCAAAAAGAAATTACGAAATTTCACAAAAAATAATTAGGGGCATTAGATTACATTATTTCTTATACCTATGTTAGAAAATATAGATTTTCAACTGCTGTATATAACCACCTTAACTAAAGGTTTAGAAAAGCATAACAGGTTTCTATATAGACAGTATTATTTAAAATATTGATTGTATTAAAGCTCCTTGTTTTTTATCCTAAAGGTACGTGAAATGGTTTTCCACTTTCCGATTTTTAAAGACCACATTTTCCGAATGACCGATTGACCTATAAGAATTTAATTCTGATACTAGAAAAGTTGAGCAAAAATGTTCAATCAACACCGAGTAAATCTGACCTTTTAAATATGTTGAATGAAATTTCAAATAACTTTAAAGATGAGAAGATTTCTCACAGGTCATCATTTATCTGGTTTCTTGATAAATAATCGACTTCAGAAAGGTTAAATAACTGTTTTTCCCATTTTTCTATTTTCAATCCAAGGTTTTCTTGTCACGACTTTACTATTCAACTTTCACCTAAAGAGATATTTATATTCCAAGACTATTTAACATTCATTACAAGCACGTCTCATCTTATAGGAATTCAGGTACGTTGTAATGGAGCATCGTATTTTTCTTAATTTCATCAAAATATTGTTGTTAGCAAAGGATTAACCCATTAACAGAAATAAGCGATAACTTAAGGAAAATATGTATGTAATATATATTTTATTTATAATTTTATGACAGTAATGGAAGAGCACATGCACCCTAGTATAATATTTTTTGGTTGATATAATAATCAACTTGTTAATTACGGCACCCAATTGAAAGAACGGAAAACATACCAAGATTATTAATGTTAAAAGATAATAACAAAAACATTTGTTCATTATTCGAAACTAGTTTTTTTTTTTTAATTCAAGACTGAATGTTTGTTCGAGACTCAAAAAAAAACCTGTACCACTACAACCCGTGAACGGGTCTGGGGTTCAGTACATGGTAGAGACCGTTCTGTTTCATGGACAACGGTTCTTCGGCATTCATCGGCAAGGAGATGACTTGTCCTAGGTCACGCTCCACCTAAAAATTTTCCCCCTTATTTTGGGTACCCTATTTTTATAATATTTTATAGAGGCTGGGTGAGCCCCAGGAGGGTCAGTGATCCTATATGATCCATCTCCGGCTGCAAACAGATTAAATAAAAGTTTTGTCCGCAGTGGGGTTTGAACTAGGATTGCCGGCTTGGCGACTCAGTGCTCTACCACTCAGCCACTCCGCTCCCTTGTTCGAGACTCAAATGTCTGTTAATTTGTTGGCAGATACTGACGATTATCTGATGTTGACCTCAAAATTATTTCCGTATAATTAACGATGTAGGAATATTTTAGTTTATTTGATTTAGCTTTATATCTAAGCTGATTTTTAATTAATTATTGATTATTTAATTTTTAGAATAAAAAATCAAAACCAATCCTCAAGTCTGTTAAACAAAAGTAGATATCTAGTCTACAGTTTTTTCACCAGTTAAAGCACTGTCTGTCCTGAAAAACATGGTCTACATTAATGGAGATCAGAGAAAGCAACAGTTTAACATGCCTAGTTTAGCATAAGCAGGCCATGTAACAATTAGTAAAACGTTGATAGTTTGGTTATTTACTGCTATTTTAAAGACATGAGGCTTTTGGAATCCTTCAATAATACTCCAATGATGTCCCCCCTTTTTAATTTTTTTCTCTCGTTAATTTATTAATAATACTATTTTTATCGATTAGTACTTCATTAATTTTACTACTGCAATAATCCCCTTATACAAAAAAGTAAATATAATGAATTGCGGTAAAAATTTATTTTTGAGTTTATTGGTTATTTTTTATGCCCATTGATACTACTCAGTTAAACATATATTATACAAATAACCTATGAGTGTATTATAGACATATTTTTTATCTTTATTTATGAAGACTGATTTAATTAAATAAAATTGGATGGCAAGGAAAAAAATAATTTTATGACTAATACTCTAGGGTAACACTAGGTGATTGTGTGCTTATATATAATAAAGACATTGTATATTGTAGTTATTTATAAATAAAATATTGTAGGAAGAGATAAAAATAATAATAAATAATTTTACTAATGGCCTCTAAATTAATGGCACATTACATTGGAAGCGCCTCGTGTACATTACCAGCTTATTTAAGTAGATATATCTGTGTTGAAATAAAAGAAGACTTCTATCCATCTAAAAAATAGAATAAATAAAAAGTTAAGGGTAATATGTACGAGAGGCAAATACAACGATTGTGTTGTAGAATTTCACGTCTATTTACCAATTTTATTTCATTTTTATCTTGATTATTAAGACTGTGGAGAACATTTTTTAAACATTTTCAGTTCTCAAATTATCAGCCAGTGTTTTAAAGGAAACCATCACCTCTTACTAGTAAGCTAATATAGAAATTATTATTGAAAAACAAAATGGAAAATGCGGTTACATATAAATAAAATACGCAAAGATGAATTTTAATTATATAAAGCATTAATATTTATTAGAAATTATACTATATTAAATATCAATGTATTTATTAAATATATTATAATATAAATGTTAGGTAAAGTATATACTAAAATTATCAGTATCTCTATTCATTTTTGCGCAGTATATTTAAGTAAGCTCAGCTGATGTACTTATTTGTTCTTATTAATTTATTTGTTCTCTTTAGTTGCTTATTATATTGTCGTGATTTGCACTTTTTATTATTATTTTATTTACTTTTTTGGAACTTTATTAATACTTTATGATTTGTATTATGTAGCCTTCTGGTTTGATATATATTATGTTTCTCTTTCTGTTCATATTAATTATTCTAAAGGGACTTATTCCCAGAATAATATTACTTTTCTATTATAATATAAGAAACTATCTGATTAGCTTATAGAAAATTTCTTTCACATTAGGTTTTCATAATAATTTTTTTTTTTTTAGTATTTTAAAATATCGATGTTTCATCGGAATCCTGTTATTCCTTCTCTAATTTTTCATTATGGAAGGATTGAAGAAGTGTACTAGGATGGAACAAGTGTACTAGGATTTGAAACTGATTATATTGTTATGTAATTTAAATTTCGGTATCTGGTTCGCAGGTTGTCGCTTCGAGTTGAGTTACATGTTTAAACTGTTTATTCGTTAATTTTTAATATTTTCCAACAACACTAGTTATCTTGAGCTTTGGTATGGAAAAGAGAATGTATTTATCGGTAATGTGTAGATTTAGGTAATCATTTCATCAAGAAAGTTTCCCGAAGTATATTTCAATATTTCAATAAGTATAGATTATATATCTTTGTTGAAACGTTTATTTCTAGATGAAATGATTGCCGAAGTATAAACATTCCTCATAATTACATTTTTTCCATTAAAAAGCTCATGATTGTGCAATATTAAAAGGGAAACTAATGAAAAGTTAAAAGTTGTGACTCAACTTGAAGCGACAACCTGCGGAATAAACAACTTAAAGTTTCCATACAAGTGAAAAAAAAAAGGTTTTAATAAAATTGAATTTTACATTGCTATATGTTAACCAAATACGTGTTGTCCTCCATCCATATTGATACTCGTGGTAGTAGCCGATCGACCTACACGATATGTCTCACTACTTGTACGAGTACATACCGAATGATGCATGCCAACACGGAGAAAGTGCCATGTATATCTTCGTGTAAACATGCAGGAAGTAAATGGATGTTTTGTTTAAAGAAGGAAATATAATACGCTCGGATAAAAAGCAACATTTCAATAATTAAGAACAACTTCATATATAACTTATCGACGTGCCCAACAATTTATGACCTACCATACGTACAATAAGTACCGTATAAGTAACAACATTCAATGCGTACCATAAGACGTAGGATTCTAGATTTTATTATGTTTTTTATCCCCCTATTCAAGATTTTAATTTATATTTTTTGTATTGCTTTACCTGATCTTGGAGCTTACAGAATACACATTTCCTTGCCGACAAATAATAATAAAATATTATTAATTTTGAAGAACTATAATAATTTTACATATCAAAATACTTCGAATCCCTTCATCAATGCTAATAACAATGGTTATTTATTTGAATTTATTAAGTTATAGTATGTTTATGTTGTATTGGTTCTCAGCCTTAATGATGGCCTAAAAGCTAAATAAGATATAATTATAGGTAAGTATAATTTCAATGATACCACCCATGACCATTTTTTACATTATTCATTATAACATGGGTATCTCATTGTGTAGAGCGCAGAGTTTCTACACTGAAGGTCCAGATTTCAAATGCTGCTGTTGCAAATAAATTATTTTATCTTTTAACAGCCACGGAAGGGCCCTGTTTCATCGAATACAATGCGATCTTTTCATCAATAATATTGTATTATAGAGAGAACAAAGAACAAGATAAAATACATGTAGTTATGGACAAATTATTGATTTTTGCAACTATAAGCCATTGCCAACAAAGAATTCGGTACTTACTAACCAACCGTTTTCTCGAAATATATAAATAATTAAGTAAGTAATCAAAAAAACTTACATTAAAAGAATTGATATGTAATTTTAATAACCCCATCCACAACTATTTTTTACATTTGGAGTGGGGTAGCTCATTGTGAAGAACGCCCTGTAGGCCCCGGTTTCAAACCCTAATGTTGCAGATAAATTATTTAACTTTTTAACAGCCACGGAAGGACCCTGGACATTCTAAATATAAGGGAAACTTCTGTAAATAATAATGTTGTGGAAATGTAACGTTGTTAAACGAAGAATAACAAAATAAAAAATGCCTCTGCCTTTTTCCCCCCAACCATTTTAGTAGTTTTTTAAATTCTTCATTAGTCATTTATTAGATTGAGGGATAACTCAGTGTTTTGAGTGTTGAGTTGCCATTTAGAAGGTTCCGGGTTCAATTCCAGCTGTAGCAGATAAATTATTTAGCCATCCAGCCACGGATGGATTGCTCTAATAGTGTTCTTCAACCTTTTTGCACCTGCGGACCGGTAAAAATGGGATAGATTTTTCGCGGACCAACTGAAAGCTAAGACAAATAAAAACCAATAAGCTTGTAGATATTATTTTTTATTATACAATATGTTATCCAATTACATTTATTAGTGCGATATCAGCTGATGCTTCTTTGATGTAACAGTTGATATTCGAGGCTTCTGCGTTGTTTCTGAGAGACGAAGCGCTGCATTAACATCTATTCGGTTTCTCTGTTTGGTTTTTATTACAGACATGGCTGAAAAAGTCTTTTCACATAAATAGGAAGTCGAAAAATTTACTAATAATTTGATGGCTTTATAACTCAAAGTTGGATATTCTTTTTCTAGCGATATCCAAAATTGAGGCAATGAATGCATTTTATGTCTGGAGACCAGAGTGACATCAGGAGACAACTCGATCAGCTTTTCTTTTCCATTAAGATCAAAAAGAAAAGTGCACATGAGTTTATGTCTTCCAAGAATGGATTATTAATCCAGAGGTTGCCTTTACGAGGATCTTCATTTTCTGGGTAATACTTATTCAAATTTTCAGCTAATGCTCTTAAATGTTGCTTTATTATGTTAAATATGACTTTCGTGTTCACATCAGTAGCAATCGAAAATTCATCCAAAAGAGAAAATATTTCTGCATCTTCCTCTTGTAAGCGACTATTCCAAAGAGCTAGCTTCTTTTTGAACGCATCCATATTATTTCTTAAAGTAAAAATATTTGTATATGAACCCTACAGAGAAATATTAACTTCATTAAGCAGACTGAATATGTCCGCCATTATATTGTTATTACACATTGTATTTGTATAGTTTTATACATAATATGTCACGGTGATTTACGATTTGACCAAAATTTTTCGCGGACCGGCAGGAAATTTCTACGGCCCGGTACTGGGCCGCGGACCGGCGGTTGAAGAACGCTGCTCTAATAGACCTGCAGATTCTTCCTGGGCTCATCCAGCCTCTGTAAAGTAGGTACCTTTAATTGGGGAAAACCTGGTGGTTGACTGTATCTCGGTATCTTGGAGTATCTCGGATCTCCTTCCCTGCTGAACTGTTTTCACAGAAAGATTACAGTTTGTACCATATATTGAATCGAAGATCATTCAGATGTTGTAGTAGATTTTTGTTTTAGTTTTAAATTTAATATAAAAGTCAAACATAATGAAAAAAAAACGGTTATCGTTAACATAATTAAAAAATAATAATAGTAGCCAATTTCAACTAGGGAAAATTGAAGTATGCTTAGTAAAAGCAGTAGTAGGTGGCTAAATACCACGACGGATACGTGGGAGACCCGGGTTCGAGTCCCGGTCCTGATCATATATTTTCTTTTCAAACAAAATATTTGAAAATTGAAGTATGCTTGTTTAAAAAAATATTATTGAACTAATATATAACTTCACCTTCATAATTTCGGAAAATTGATTGTTTTTTCAGTACAATTTTTAATTCTCATTAATTAATATAAAGGAATTTAAAATTTGTATCCTCTGAAAACCTTCACTGGCCCTAATAAACAATTATTAACAATAAAGTCTTGTCGTGATTTACGTCATTCGATTATGGGGTAATTACGATAAATGGTCCTTGTTTTAGGCGTTGGTTAATCATAAAGGCATGATCTCACCCGCCTGTAGTAACCTGGATGATGCCATTGCGGAACCATCTCGGTCTCATCTACTGTCAACTATTTCCTCAGAGGTTACAGTTGAATATTCTTTAGCGACGAATTTTTCCGCTATATTTTCTTATATGAGGCGTGGAGATGCAAAAAGGGATAAATCCACATTTTATAATTATTAATTTTTTTAATGTTTTTCACAAATTTAGCGCCCTCTATGCGGTGGTACATGGTTCATCATTCAAAACACGTCAAAGTCAATCTAATTTTACTAAAAATAATTGTCTCAAATAAATAATCATTTCATAATAACCTAAATTATGCATATGTTTGTGATTCCTGAAAAAAAAATTTATTTGGATTTATCCCATTTTGCATCTCAACGCCTCATATAGGCTTCAATTGTCCAAATGCTATTTCAGTTACGTATTGAAAAATCTTTATAAAATGAAAACATATAATTTAAAAATGCCCAAGTGAGAAAGAACAATGTTAAAACGAAAGATAGCAATTTAAAATTAATTTGTATTAATATAAATAGTAATGGTAATTTAGTAACCACACACAACTGGTGTAATTATTGAATTTACTTAATAATTAAACCTTCCATTAGTGATGTCATTAGTTTCTTAAAAAAAATTTCTTTTTATAGTTATTTTTTTAAAATATATGTTATTCCATTTTAACAGTGTTTATCAATGTCCTGAACATTTTGCTCTCACTGGTGCTCTATTAGCAATCTATTTATAAAATGTTTGTACCAATGTGGTGCTTATAAACATACTTCATCACTTCTTTCGTATTATATATAACTTGCAGTTCAGAGAAAATCAGTACCGTGTCATATCCATTTCTGTAATTTACTTATGAAATTTTTTGTCAGTACCGTGCATGTCCACGCATTGCTGGGTCATGCTCAATTAATAAGGTAAATTAAATATATATCTTTAAATATTGAAACATTCACTGTTAAAATTAGAGATATGATTTTGTAACCGTGATTAGAAAAAGAATAGTGGTAGTTTATTCCTCAGATATCTTGCCGCTATTGGTATTTTCTAGATGCTGAGTAATTATCTATTGTCTATTAATTTTATCAATTGAAGCGTGGGAATGCATAAGGGTCTTTAAGTTTTTTTGTTATTGCAAATACATGTAAGGTTTTTTTATTTATTACAAATACGTGTAAGGAATAATTTTGAATATATGTTATTGGATTACACAATCATATATTATCATGAAACATAACCTTTGTTTTGAATTTAGTCATAGTCATACTATTTATAGCATTTATGCTGATCTTTAAATTATAAAAAAATTGGATACAATCATTTTGGGCCATATGCTGAATTATTTCAAAGAGACGAAATACTTCATACGATACTTCTTGAAATACTTCATTCAGGATCGAAAGCAGCTAACAACATATTTCTAAACTTTTTATCCTTTTTTTGCTGGTTAACTCAAGAAACTTTATTATACTTACTACTAAAACTTCAGATTAAAAACCGGGTTGAGCAATGACAAATAAGGTGGCAAAGTGTAGTGTTAAACAAAATTGCTTGAACAAACTAGCGAAAATTTTGAAAAAACAATTGTTTTTTTATTTTGATCCTCAAAGCTTCATGTGAGTTCCTACAAATGTATGCGTAGGCTATTCGGAGGGCAGGTCCTAAGGATAACTCCTATTTTGATTTAATTTAATGATGCGAACAGTCAATAAAACGTAATAACAAATTAGCAAATACATTAAAAAAAAGGTTTTACAACTGGTAAATAATGCTCTACTCCTGGAGTAGGCCATGTGAGCGTTTCGGCGTAATTGATTGAGACACACGAATGCGACTGATTGATGGATTGGGCAGTTAAGTGCAACTAAATTGGTTGGGAATCCTTAGTCTGATAACTTTATCACATACATGAAATATGCGAATATTTTTCAATAAATAATTTCTTAATTGTCGTCCGCTATTTAGTACTCATTCATGAAAGGTCATATTTCATGAAGCATGTGATAGTTTTTATTTATCACTCAAAAGGCATCCCGATCTCATGTAGTTGTTTGTAACGTCTAAGTCATAGCAACAAACTGCGAGTTTGCTATTCATAGGAAAAGTACCAGAAACGCTTGCTCCAAACAGTGGACAATTTTAAGTAAAAGATTGTCTTTATCTGAAGTAAAAAATGTTTTATTCTAAAATTGTTAATCTTTAATATTTATGCATTTATAATATTATGAGATAATGATATCTTATATCTTTTTTAAAAAATTAACTTGGCGGAGGAGATACATAGAGGGGCCGCCCGTTTCACAATCCCATATATTTATTGAAATACAAGCTACGAATTGTCACCGACATTTATTGAAGCCATTAAATGCAAATGTATTTTATCAAAACTACAAGGTATTGCAATGCAATTTCCATATATCACATTTTCTACCCTATCTGCTTATTATATTAATTATTTTATTTTCCTGAGTATTTTACTTTTCTTTTCGTAGCCTAAAATATAAGGAAATTTTTCTGGCATTTACCTCTATTCTTTGTCCTTGGCGGTCACCCTTCGTCTTTGATCGGATTATTTAAATGAATGAGGTTTTCACTTTTTTGTGAATTATTGTTGAAAATTTGTTGAGAATTCTACGAAGGTAAGAAAAAAAAACTAAACGAATTTTCCCCGCCTATATGGAGGAAGACTGTAATAAAACTAAAAAAAAATCAATTAAATAAAAAAAAAAAACATCCTTCACGATAAGTAATGAATGTTTTCTCAACGTTTTAAAGGCTGAGCGAATTTAAATATACTACACCGACTCAAACATACAAAACTTTAACTACTTGCCTAAATTATTCCCCTCCATTAAATTATACTTCACCCTCAATCTTCAGGTTTTCCTTATTACTATGTTTAAAAAAAAGTTTCCTAACCAATATACTTAACTTTTACGAATACTAATAAAATATCGTACTTTAATGGGTACTGTTTATTTTTTTTAATAACAACTTGCATTATTTTTAAAAGTATGTTTTATTAGGCAATTGATTAATTTTTAATGTAAGACCCATATATATATATATAAGTTATCAGTGTATAGACTCCCAATATTTAAATTATATAACCTCCATTACTTTGTAAATTAAAAGATCATATGTTTTTTTCCCATCTGTGAAATAAGAGATAATTCAGTCTAATTATAACTGGTGCCGAAACCAAACAATTGTTTTGCAGTTACGTAAGTAATTCATAAATTAATTACTATTATTTTTTTTTGAAAAGTGTTGGCAAGTTTCTACTCGTAAAAATGACTGATTCAGATGAACTCGCCCAACTTAAACATCAGTTGACTCAAGCGGGGATAGAAATGGCAAAACTTGAGTCTCAGTTGAAAAAGGCGACTGAAACGACACAGATGGAGCTCTTGAAGGTTAGAACTCAAAACTCTGCCTTCATTCATGAAGTTATCGGCCAACTCGAGCCCTTCACTGGTGTTGTTGGAGACTTAGACCACTTTTTGAAAGGAGGAGATCAGATAGTGGGGCTCATACAATCCCGGCAAGAGAATGGGACACTGTTAGAGTCAGACGTAGTGCTATTGGAAGCATCTTTGGTGGGTCGCATCTCACGGAGGGTCCTGAATGCGATACAAGGAGACACTTCGCTTGCCTGGGAGACGCTGAAGGCAAGGTTGAAGTAGTTTTACGGCGGAGGTCGATGGACTCCTGAAGAGGACACCTTCTATTTATTCAAAGAACGCAGAAAACCAGGCCAGTCCGAAGGCGAATTCGCTGAAAAATTATTAGTATTACACAATAAACTCGTCGAAAAGTCAGTGGAGACATATGGCCAGGCTGGAGGAGCCCAACGTATGGAATTCATAAGGGGGATTCTAAAGGTTCAATTGAACCACTACGTCGACAGTCCTGGTTCACTTTCGCGGGATAAGGATTTCCTTAACTGTGCACATGAACTAATCGATGCACGCGAACGAAAGCAATCCCGTTTCGAGAACTCTGAGGAACAGTGGATAGAGGTCAGGAACCCGAGGAAGAACTACCGAAGCCCGCCCAGGCGTAGTGGTGGAGAAAGATTTTTCGAGAAACGATCAAGTAGGGAACCCGACTACCGGCGAAAGAAACAGGAAAGAAGATGCTATGAGTGCAACCAACCTGGCCACCTGGCAGCGCAGTGTAACCTCACCAGGTGCTATGAGTGCGGTAGGCAGGGACACATGGCAAGAGATTGTCCGAGGCGCATTTCTCGTTCAAAAAGAAGAGGCCAGCCACCAGAACGAATGGAAGTAAATAACCAAAAATGGAACAGGAAGCGGACTCTCGGGAGCAGCAGAGGAGAACCTTCTAGCGGAGAATCTTCGGGAGAGGAGAGTATACCATCTGAGCACAGCAATCGGTCTCCGAGAGGATATGAGGTAAGGAGTGGGAATACCTGTAGGGGGGGTCCTTCCGGATCCGAGGAAGTGGCGCGGCAACCGAGGTCAGATTGAGGGTGCGGTAATAGGAGGGGCAACTTTTCACGCGAATTACTGATAAATAGTAACCGAGAGAAGAGAGGAGAGAAGAGGTTGCCCGTGGCGAAGTTGAGGGGGGCGGGTGTGAAATTTTTGATTGACACAGGGAGCACAAACTCCCTAATAAGCAAGAAGGGGGCAGAAAGGTTAGGAATGTGGGGGGCGCATAAACAATGCGATTGTGAAATATCCACAGTTAGTGGGCGATGCAAGACGTTAGGCGAGATTTATTTTAATTTTAAGAGGTTGGTTGGGAGGGATGTGCGTATTATGCTGCATATTACAGAAAATTTAATGCCGGGGTATGACCTGATAGTTGGGTGTGACCTTTTGCAACAAGCAGGGTTAAGAATGTGGTTTGAGCGAGGATACTGTAAATTTTGGCTAGGGGAACGGGTCGCGTTGTAGAGATCGGAGCTGTAGAGTGCATTAGGGAGGCCATTGAAGGTGTTATAAGCCAGCACACGGATTTATTTTATCGAGAGGAAGAAATATTGCCGACCACGGGAAAAACGGTGCACCGGATCACGCTCAAGTCGGATATGCCCGTGTACGTCAAAGACCGGAGGTACCCCCAAGCGATGAGGGATATTATTACAAAACAATTAAGAGAACTTTTAAAACAAGGAATTATACGCCATAGTAATTCGCCTTTTAACAGCCCCCTATGGGTTGTAGAGAAAAGACAGGATTTGCCTGGGGCGGGGAAACAATATCGTGTCGTAGTAGACTATAGGAAGCTAAACGAGGCAACACAAGACGAGCGGTACCCATTGCCTCGCGTTGAAGACATTCTCGATCGGTTAGCTGGGGCCAGCATTTTTAGCACGCTAGACCTCAAGAGCGGGTACCACCAGGTCCAAATGGCCGAGGAGGATATAGGGAAAACCGCTTTTTCCTGGGACCGAGCGCATTACGAGTTTGTGAGGATGCCGTTTGGGCTGAAGGGGGCCCCGTTGACTTTTCAGCGCCTTATGGATGAATTCCAGAGAGGGTTGGGGGAAGATTTCGCTCAGGTCTATATGGATGACCTGATAGTATTTAGCCGATCCGAACTCGAGCATGTGAAACATTTAAAAACAGTGTTCAATAGAGTCAGAGAGTTCGGTCTGAAGCTTTCGCGCGAAAAATCCAAGTTCGGTCTAAAAGAGATTAAATTCCTTGGGCATGTGGTCTCACGAATGGGAGTGCGACCTGATCAGGAACGCGTAAGAGCGATTCAGGAGGCCCCATTGCCAAGTAATGTTCGTGGAGTTCGGCGATTTTTAGGAATGGTCAATTATTACCGCAGGTTCATTCCGGGTGTTGCAGAATTGACGCAGCCACTGACCGAAGTACTGAAGAAGGGGAAGCGGTTCGCTCTAGGCCCAGCTCAGCTGGAAAGTATTAAGAAATGTCGAGAGGCCCTAACCTCACAGCCTATATTAGCCTTTCCCGATTTTCGTTTAACATTCCGAGTTACCACAGATGCGAGTGAGTTCGCGATCGGGGCTGTACTCTCTCAAAATTTTTCGGAAGGGGAAAAACCTATTGCGTACGCCAGCCGGAAATTAAATGCCGCAGAAAGTCGATACAGCGCTATAGAACGTGAGCTCCTGGCGGTAGTATGGGCAGTTGAATACTTTCGACCCTACGTTTATGGGAGGTCATTCGAGCTATTCACGGACCACAAGCCGTTAGTTTATTTAAACACACTTAAGGAGTCATCGGCACGCGTATCGCGGTGGAAGGAGCGCCTAGCGGTCTACACATTTCAGGTCGTCCACAAGAAGGGAGCGGATAATGTGGTGGCTGACTGGCTCTCACGTGACCTCGTGATAAACGCGATTGATGAGGAAAGCTCTCCCGCCGAATTATCGTTGGTTCACCAGTTTTCTGAGGACAGTTCAGATGTTTCGGATCGACCTCGTGACTTACCTGAGGTTGACGAAATTATTAACGATAAACGTATACAGATCATTATCCGGTCGAAGCAAGGATCGGGAGTCGAGACTAAGGCATATACTTCAGAAGGGTTGTCAGTTGTGGTCGTGCGCACTGCGGCTACGGTGGATGATGATGCCATGGAACGTGTGTTTTCAAGATTCGCCTGTCCTGGCCGTAGATGCCACATTTTTGTCGGGAATAAGCTCCTCATCGACAAATTACGGAGATTATGGTGACAAGAGCGGATAGGAATGGGATACCCGATAGTTAGGTGCTTACGGGAGGTTGAAACGGTATCTGATCAGTCGAGACAACGCCAAATCGTTTTAGACCACCACGAAGGAAAGTCAAATCATCGCGGGGTCGAGGAAACATTACGGGCTCTAAAACGGTTGTATTTCTGGAAGTCCATGGGGAGTACGGTACGGGAGTGTATTGAACGATGCGCGGTGTGCCAACGGGCCAAGTATGATAGACAACCCCCAATGGCAGAACAGATAGTCTCTCCCACGGCATCGGAACCACTGCGATTAATTCAGATAGATATTTACTCCAACGAGGGCCAATCCTGGCTCACTGCCATCGATTCTTTTAGTAAACTCGCAATGGCGTACCCCATCGAGGAGAAGACTCCTGTGGCAGTGTGGGAGGGCGTTCTCAATTGGTGCGCAACTTACGGCGTGCCAGAGGAAGTTGTTTCGGATTGTGGCCGTGAATTTGATAATGCATTGATTAGGGAAGAAAGTAGGATTTTGGGGATCGCCTGGCGATTAAATACTCCTCATCATTTAACAGGCAGGGGCGCGATTGAACGCCTCCATAACACCCTCGGGGAGCATATCCGACTTCTTAAGTTAGGGCGAAATTTTGACCCGTATGAAGCGATGCCGCGGGCGGTAATCGCTTATAACCATACTATCCATTCGGTGACTGGACTATCTCCAGTCGAGATTGTGTTTGGCCAGAATCGCCGAGATCGCGGGGATCTTATAACGGTCAATAATGATATATTGCGGCAACATCTTTTGCAGGCACGCGCGGCCCATAGAGCTTCGTGGCATACTGTACGGGAGAAGTTAATTCGTGAGAAATCGGTTAGAGTGGCCAAAGCCAACGAGAGATTGGGAGTTTCTACGAGAGGACCGCTTCCGTTGGGAACGATCGTATACCGACGATTAAGAACTGCGCGTAATAAAACAGCCGCACGGTACGAAGGTCCCTATAAAATCATCACCATACGGGAGCACAATCTCTATACCATCCGTGACGTAAATCATCCCTCACGAGTACGGACAGTTCATCTCGAAGAGCTCCGAGTTCCTCGTAAAGTGTCCCAGCTCGGACCGGAGGCTGTGCTTCAGAAATGAGGACAATATTTTGTGTTTTAATTTTTATATTTTGTGTTTTGTCGTTCAGTTTATTATTATAGTTCTTTATTTTAGGGTAACATTAGTCATTGTATTTTTTTTTTATTTAACTATTAGGTTGTAATTTATTTTTTGTTTCGATTTACTTTTTATTTTTTAAGAGTTCCTCCAAGAGAAGGAACTGGAGAGGGGGAGTTATCAGTGTATAGACTCCCAATGTTTAAATTATATAACCTCCATTACTTTGTAAATTAAAAGATCATATGTTTTTTTCCCATCTGTGAAATAAGAGATAATTCAGTCTAATTATAACTTTTATATATATATATATATATATATATATATATATATATATATATATATATATATATATATATATATATGTATTTAGAATCGTTAAGGAGAACAAGCTTTTTGCATTTGCCATGACGCATTTGTTGATTCTGTATCTATTTACTTTTTGACACATCGATGGGCGCCCAAGTCCCAACACACGTTGAAATATGTGATATCTACATTCCTAAAAATATGTATTAGTCACCAACGTTTTATTAATAATTCGCAATTGTTCATATTTACTCATAATGTAAATTATTCAATAGATAGCTGAACAAAATTAAATTAAAAATTGAAATGAGAGTATTAATGGTTTATTTGCGAGTAGTTAATGTTTTACCATCACTTACATCTTTTCTTAGACCATTTCGGAACATATTGTAGAATATTATGCCAGATCATGCATCGTACGATATCCTCACCGGATTAATTTTACATACGCATTTTTCATGCTATAGAGATAATCATAGATTAATGGAATATCATTTTCTGTAAGTTATTACTTCTGAACTGTTGAACTCATGGTTTATCAAATATCTATTACGAAATTGATCATGCCTGAGTATGCCACTGACTGATTGATTTCATCTATCCTGGATTTTTCCATAATTATTTTTATAGTAGCTTTTAATTTTAATTTTAATCTTAACATGGTTTTAAGTTATTGTATTTATTTTACAAAATTTACCTACACGGTAATTTTAAATTCGACTCTGAAACCTTGTATTATATAATGGCTGTTTCCTTGTGTTGTCATAGATTTTTTTATGTCACGATAGCATCTTTCTTTGTTAATCCTATAAGGAGTAAGTTAATATATTTGTCTGATGGGTTTAACTTAAAACCGACTTCATTGAAGTTTTGAACTTGTTTTAACATATTGAGATCTTACATCGAATCATTATTAGATATATTTATAGACAAAATTTCTTCTAACGAACGCGACTGAAATGTGAGGTGTTTAGTTCAGGATTTGATTAGTACAATAAAAGCAGGATGAGAATAAATGTTCATTTTTTAAGGGACAATGTACAGCGTAGGTTTGGGACTGTGCAAATGCACCACCCACTGAGACAGGCGTCATCTGTCTTTGATATTCTTCTCGTTGCATTACCTGTTTCAACTATCCGTTTTAAATCATTACATTCCATCAATGTTTAAATATTTTCAAACCAATAATATTTATATTTCATGTTATATTCTTTTCAAATTGCTACAAGAATCTCCTAAAACAGTTCCCACCCGGAAACCCGATAAGGAGACTACGAAGATTATGATGGGTGTTGATATGTTGGGCTTAGTAAAAAACGGCTAAAAAATTACTTACTCTTAAGCCAACTGATAAACGTCAAAGGGGGTGGACCAAGGCATAGATGGGAGGATTGCATTTTGATTCTTAGGGTTTTGGGTTTGAGCGGAAATCTGTGGATGGAAGTTTATAAACAGCGATTGATATCAGTTATTTTTTTATTTCTTAAAGTAATTAAACTAATACCAAACCAGTTTTATTATTATTATTATTGTAAATTCCTTTTGAAGTTTATCGTTGAGCAATACCTAGTTTCTTTGTGATATAATTGATCTCAGACGATGTCAATCTAGAAATATTCTCCTGTTCATTTACTGCTATTCAGTTTTACTTATTGTCAAAAATAATTGTCCTTTGAGCTTATAGGATTTTTGTTTACTGTCTTATGTATTAATATTATTATTATTCATCTATAAAAATAGTTTTTTTAAGTTAATTTTAACTTAACTAAGTTAAGTTTTTTAAGTTAATTTTCTTACTTATATATACATAAGTTCAACTGATATTATTCAAGATTAATAGATTACATTTACTCATTGAAATTCGTAAGTTGAATGAAAACAAATAAACTTGTTAAAATTATCACAGTTCACTTTTCTAAAGTTACTGTTAATTTTTTACCAGTTTTTCAAATTCTTGAATTTTTGAAGGAAAGCAATTTCTTTTGTGACTACTTTCTTGACATATTTCTTTTTTTTATATATTATTCTACGCAAAATATGCAGACCTTTATTTCTGTAGATAGTTAAATGAGTTTAATAAAAATCAAAGCCTGTTGAACAAAAGAAGAGTGCAATCATGTAGTAATTGTATGTTCTTTTTTAAATAGTAAATAAATAGGTATCTCTTCTTATAACCATCTTTATTCAGTCCTCATATGGCTTCAATTCATACATGCGTACTTCTTTATTAACAAATAATTCATTTATGTTATGTTTAAAGAAGTTTAGTTAATAAAATAAGCAAGTTAAGCTCGGCACTTGTAAGTCCTTGAGCGTAGTAACACACCAAGGATGTATGCTAACATGGCTGCTTGTCAGTCATGGGAGTTCTTAGATATATTGCACTTTGTTTCATCAATTTTTTTTTCTTCTTTTCATCTTTCATTTGTAAATTTAGTAACCATTTGCATGTTTCGCAATGCCATTGTGTTCTGGACTTGGCAACATCTTTTGCCCAAGTCTCGAAATATCGAGAGTTCATGGTATTTGAATTCTATTGCAAGTCATTTTATATTTCAGTTTATGCAGTAAAGGACATTCTTTTTTTATAACATATTATCACCGTATTTGTTATTATTGTAACGTAATAATCCCTGTTATTGTTTTTTTCATTTAACGTCATTTTATGCTAGTCTCTAGCGGAACTAGCTAAATTTTGCCTATCCAGGTATGATTAGGATAGGGATCATTAATGAGTACTTGACACCGCACAGGTTCGGGCATGCAATATTATGCCGAAGGACTGTATAAACAACGTTTGTTTACTCTCATTAACAAATCCTAGATCCGCTTACAATTGTTTAACATTTATGAATACATTGGAACATTTTCACGAGATTAGTTCTTATGTGTTTTTATTTTATTTTTACTTTTATATAGTCAATTATTAGTGTTTAAACTTATTAACTTGGGACAAGACTTACTGAGAATGAGCTAATATATAATTCATACTCAGAAAATTATACAATTGATATAATTATTCACATAACTAAGAACTCTAAAAGTGGCTAGAGTCATAGCAATATAAAGCCAAGTTAAGGTTCTTAAGTCCACCAATACATTAGCAGAAGCCGCCTCGCTGTAAATAATCTTAGATACCTACTGTGTCAAAAATCTTAAAGATTATTTTTTTTTTTATTTTCGTTTACATTATTCCAATGGTGTGCACTAATTCCTTAATTGTTTGTTTCAATAGCCCATTATTCTCCGTTAAAAACCTAGGCCATTGACACAAACCTTTCCTGGAAACCACATGTCACCCAAATATCCCGACCATCAATTAGTTCCCTAAAATTATTCCAACGATCTCGGCATCTCCTTACACAACCTATCCGGAAGCTGCTCGTATCATTCCCCCCTGAACTGCGCTATGATTTGTCCTTGGTGCTCCGAGGAGATCCCGAGTGTCACATCACTATGATGAGTTAAAGTGGCTCTTCCCTCCCATTCGTAGGCAACATTTCCTTAGTGTTTTTCTATACCAATCCATCAACTCGCAACACCCTTCATAAATATATAGTCTCCTCCCATTCAAATCCTCTGTCCAGTACCACAAAACAAGATCTCGCCTTTCCAATCTCTGCATTCCTTCCGACAGAACTAAGGCATTCGAGCGTTCCTTCCTCGCCCGCTCCACCACTGTGTGGAACTCAATCCCACCTTTCATCCGCCATTCTTCTTCACTGGCTTCATTGAAATCCCTGCTTTTCCATCATCTCTTGGCATCCCAAAATGTCGCTCTCCAAGCAGGTCAAACTTAGTACAAATTAGTATTGTAAACTCGATCTCGCTACCCTTGTGTTTTGTTTGTTTTTCCAACAGCAAAGAAGATACCGACTTTGTAAATACTTTATCGCATGCCATGCTATTCATTTATTTTAGTTAGCAATTTCGTTATTAACTATTGTAATAATGTTATTTATTATTATTTTGTTAATATCAATAGATTTATTTTCGACAGTTAGTTAAAATCCTGTCAAGTTCGTACTTTATTTATTTATTTTCTTATCTATTTCTATTTTTACCATGTTTTGTCACTCTTGATTATTTAACGATTCGCATTATAATGTAGCCTTCTGGCCAGATGAATATTATGTTGTTTTTTTATTTGTTCATTATTGTTATTATATAAATAATAACGTTTGTTTATCGCTAACGTAGGCATTGTTTATGATTTGATATATATATATTATTATTATTTAAAAAAATTAATGTCCTTAGTATTGTCGCTATTTGGCTGAATTTGTTTAACTTTACACATTCATATACGTCTTTAACATGTGAGATTGGCAAACATTAAGATTACTTTTTCAAACCGTAAACAACAGTACTTCGACATATTCTTAAAAACACTCGTAAAGTAAGAATGGAAACAATAACTGATAAAATTCAAATAATAATTCTAAGATTTCTTTATGACGGTTGTTGAACTATATTTTCCTCCATATTTCTAATATTTATTTGTTTCTAAAATCGATACTCAATTTACATGTTTTATGTACAATTAATAAACATTTACTGTGTTATTTTTGCCGTATGTATCTCTACAAATCAACGTAGATTCACGGTGCTTCTTTAATTTAAAAAAAAATAGTATTCTCCGAATAAAAGGAATATATTCAAGGTTTGAAATGGAAGAAAGATAATCTCGATGATATTTCAATACTCGTTTGATTGAATAAAAGGTCGGGGTGTCTTTAGAATATGTTGAGAGTAATCGCAACTTGCATCTTGACACAAATCACGTCTGAACTTTCAATTCACGATACATATCATTAGACTAAGAGCCAAAACCTCTCAAACTGATTAAATTAAAACAATTTAATTAATGGAAATTAAATTATTAATAGTAAATAAACTATTGAAATAACCGTAACTTATTATTCATTATTTCATCATAAAAGGCTTTCCTTAACCGCGTGGACTCAGGCATGATCGTTTAACCTGGAGTGAAGCTGTAAACCATAATAGATATAAACTTCAAATGTCTTAGTTCCCTTTGACTTTATGTCTTATGATATCAGCTAATTAAAATTTATATTTCTTCCTCCTCTCCGCTTTATGTTCATTAGAAGATTTGTTTGTAAACATTCAATCAAAAAATATCAGTTCGGACGTTATTAAGGTTTTTTCGATAATATAATAATATAACATTTATCAGGAAGGAACTGACTCACAAAACAAATTACGATTGAAAATTAATATTTAAATAGATATATGCGCTAACTCTTGGTTAAGGTATTTTTATTGGAAAATCTAAGTTGAAAAAATATATTAAATAAATCGAATGCGACGTTCTTTTTTAAGAAAGAAGACCAAAACTACAATAATTTCAGTAGAACAATTTTCGTTTTGCAGAATAAAATTAGGTTTTCGATAAAACATAAAATAAAACTTCTAGATTTTGCAATACTATTTATCTTTGTAATTATTTGACTAAGACTTTGTAATAAACATAAGTTCCTATCTCCTAATTACCATCCAGCTTAAGACAGAGGTAGAGCGTTTGATCGATGAAATGTTGAATTATGAAAAGAAAGTGTTCGTTTTCAAAAAGAAAATTTTTTAACCGACGATTACAAAAAAAAAACAATTACCTCCCCTCAAATTTAAATGTTCCTAAAGAAATGAATAAATGAATAATAATGAATAAATAAAATACTTTCAAATCTTTAAATACTTTCACTCCGCTTTATAGAAATAGGTCTCCTCAGATTTGCCTAGATATTAAATTTAGGAAACTAAATTATATTACTATGGATATATGACTGACTGTTTGGAAATCGTTAACCATGGTATAAATCAATTGTTACTGGTATATAATCAGTACCCTATTGGTATATGGTTGATAGTTGAAAACTGTAACACTGTTATTTATGTTTACAGCAAGGTTTTTCAGGGCTGCGTGCCCTACCAGACGCAGAACCCTGAAACAAACAAACCCTATAATTAGGGAGTAGTCATCTGGCACTTTAACTTCTGCTTTAGGTATTGAGGTCTTCTTTAGGTTGGTTTAAATTATTTTTCCTTTAAATCCTTTCTCATTAAATTACTGTTCGCCTATTTCTAATTTTGCTTTTCTCCTTTTTATTATTTTAATAATGGAGCATTTCATTAGACCATTAAAAAAAGTAATTTAAGACCCTTTATTACAAAGTGAAATCATTCATTTCCCCTTACACAGGTTTACTCCCACACAACCAAACCAATTTACAATACCTAATCTATTTTCGTTACAAAATGGTGCACTAACTCCTTATCTTGAATATAAATGTACAATAGATAGAGTGAAAATACAATTGTATGATTATACCAAATATAAGCCATTTTCCTCTTTTCTTTTCCCGTTCCATCCATAGAAACAACAGTAATTATTAAGGTCTGGTGAATAAAAGAGTAAAAATTGCTTCTATTTCCTCCGATTCTTACGGGAATTCTATCGTATTGTATTTCACAGTTGCTTTACTCAAAACAATAATCCAATACCTTCCTCATTTCTAACACTTTTGTTCTTTTTATCCTTGATAATATTAATTTTTTCCGTTTATATGTAAGATGCTGCATTAATGACTATTTTAATAATCGAGAAAATTCAAACATAAAAAAAAATGTACCAGTACTACCCATGCAGGGTCTTGGGTTCAGTACAGGGGAAATACAGTACTGTTTCTTGGACAACGGTTGTGCAGGGAGGTGATTTTTCCGAGATCACGCTCAACTGTCAGCTTTTTCCTCCTATTAAGAGTATACACTTTATTGAAGTTAGGTGAGCTCCAGAAGAGTCTACAGATCCCAGAGGTTCCAGTCATTGAGGTTAACAGATTAAATAATTTATCTTTTACTATCCATAGCTGGATTCAAACTCGTAACATTTAGCACAGCAACTAAATACGATAAATAAAAATATGATATTTATTTATTTAATCTGCGAATATTTAGTAATCGATCGATGGTTAATTGTCTCGCGTTTCTACTAGTTTGTTCAGTATTTCGTTTGTCTATTTGTTACACCTTTACCACTAAACTTGTGGTTCAAACATTTAGAAAAAATTTTCTTTAATAACTAGATACGTGCACAGATTTTTATTTTTGAATTACGATACAGGTTGTTTGAAAAGACTCATATCATTACAATTTTTTTTTTTTTTTGCTATCAAGACCAATTTGGTTGGTATGTTCTAAATAAATATATAGCCGCCGTTCTAGAGTTTTGACAACTTACTTTCATAGGCGATGTTATTTTATTATTATGCTTTTGTTCTCAAATTATCTATTATCACTGGAAGATGGAGTTTTATTGAAACTCCATTAACTATCAACAGAATTAGCTGTGTCTGTAGTCTTGACTGTCAAACTAAGGTCCATGCACTTTCTTTTGAAACTTTCATCCGAGTTTAAATACTTTTATGCAATTTAGATAAAAAATCAATTATAGAAATAAAATTAATATCCAGAAATGGCTTATATAAATACTTCTGCGTTTAAAATTTTAAATAACAAATGTTTTTTACTGCGTTGTTTTATTTTTAATGTTCTAAAACAAATCTAGTATATAGTTTTGCAAAATATAGATGCCTATATGTTATTATTTATAACACTTAAGTGTTGTAGTTTTTATTAAAGAATACAAGCCTAATTAATTATAGATTAAAGAAGAGCTATATGGCCCTAATCTATAATTAAGTACCAGTAGAAGTAGTTTTGTTTTTAAATGGAATCCTCCCTCCATCCTCATAAAATATTAGTGCGATGATTTAGTTGTTCCCTCAGAAGTTTCAAGGAAGTGTACTTAATAGTTGATACCCCTGCAACTCGACATGAAGATGTTACTCAACTTCTTGCCGATAATGCTCAAAAGCTATCGATTCAAGTTCCAACAGCTCTTGAATAGTTATAGCTCAAGGACAGGATAAACGATTTTGTATTAACTATTTTCATATGAAATGCTACTATTTATATTAATCATTACCGATTTTTCAAAATTATTTTAATTTAAAATTGACCTATTCCTGCCATTTACTTGTTTTATTGTTATAATACAGTTGTAAATTTCTATGTATAAATTATTTTAAAAAATTTTAAATTGTAAATATAAAATTTTCTCATTTTATTTTTTAAATCGTTTGGATATACTTAAAGAAAAACGAATACATAAATAAAAGTGTGGAAATACATGGACAGGACAAGATATACGATTTTAAATCAATTAGTTATACACGTACAATACACGAGTTATACACATACTATATTCACACAATATATTAATCATTACTGATTTGTCGATGCTTTTTGAATTTAAAATTGTAAATATAAAAGAGTATAAAATTTCCTCAATGTTTGGAACTGTTTGGAAATACTGAAGAAAAAAATGGAAATACATACGTAATTTCTTTTCGCCACTTCCTTCTAGACAAATAAAATCGGCCTAGCTTCGCTAAACTGATTTATTTAGCTTTTACGATATGATAATTACATGTGTTATTATTTTTTTTTTTTATGATTGTCGCCATAACACTTTTAAGCTGTAATGTGTAAAATTTAATTCTTTGTTAGCTCAGTGATGGTACTGAGTACGTACGTTTTCGAGACCGGCATCGTCAAATGAATTATTTATTGTCTTATTAGCCGGTGATCGACCCTGTGGGATTTGGAGACGCACTCTGCATTCCCCAGGGTAGATCCCACTTGCGGATAGACTTAAGTAGAGGGAAAGCGAGGGGTTGAGTCTCTCCCTGCACAACTGTTGGCTTAAGAATCCCTTACACAGTGAATAATATTGAGTAGAAACAGAACTCTGTCAATATAGCGAACGTTTGAGGGGTATATTGATTTAAAAGAGATGTCTTGGCGTCAATATATTAGGCTGAATTGAAAAAAAAAAATCGTTATTGAAGCTCTTTTTATAAACAGAATGGGGATAAATAAACGATAGAGTATATTAATTACTTACTGCAGAAAGGCAACAAGTTCAACTTTTGAGATTTTGGTTTTTAAAACTTTTACCTTAATTAATTTTTGAGATTAATTAACTTTTACCAGAAAAGGAGACATAGATTACTGCATAAAGGGGACTTGTCCGCTAGATAGCACGGCCTTAAATATGTTGTTTTTTGCAGATAGGTTTCGGACAAGATCCGTTTTTGTCAGTCTCTCTTGTAAAATGCAGAATATCACACTGGTTGTCTTTTTGCAGTTAGCTATCCATATAAATCCATCCATCTCCATTATTTTCGTTGAAGGAGCTTCAATAACAATTTGTTTTTCAATTCAGGCTATATTTAAATATATAAAATAAATGGGTATAAACATTATTTCTATTTATCGATTTTTCCTCCTGCTATAATTATTATTAATCCAATAAATTGGCGAAGAAAACTAGATTTGGAAAAAGATAAAATGATAATTATATTGTAAAAAAATCGCATTCATTGGGTAATAATTATTATATTAAAATGTAAAATTGTTTATTTTGTATTTCATTGTTGTTTGCCGAAGAAAAAAATCGAAATCTTAATCCCATTTTTTAACTTTTGATTTAAAAGAGATGTTTTAAGCAACTCACTTTATAGGAAATTAAAAAATAATTAGTGATTGAATAATAATTAATTAGTAGTTTTATGAAAAGGATTGACTAGCGATCAACTGAAATTTATTGTAAAAATAAAGCAAGAAGACATTTTAATTATTACGAATATCTATGTTTGTTAAATTTTATTCACAGATCTTATCGACTGTGTTAGTGTTATTTAGAAACAATTCAGTTCTTACTACTACTGTTTCATTATTTAAAGTTTTTAATTATACAAGAATTTCATATTTTATTGAAATGTAATTATTTTAACACAATTATTGGATACTTAGTTCTGTTGGTAAAAACATGGCGTCGATATCCATTTGGATGGAAGCGTTTAACTTCGACACGTTCAATAGAAGTCGTTATCTGTAGCATTCGATAAGATAAGGGACAGCTCTCTGAGCCTCATGAACCCTCGCCTTGTATAAACGGATTCTGATGCCGCCCGCCTATTAGCTCGTTCAATAGGTACCTTCTTCGAATACCATCGTAAATATTATTTAAAAACTATAAAAGTTGTGAAAACAATATGTATACATTATCATCATAGGTACATCATAATTTGAATTTTATTATTTATAGAATCTAGAAATCCTCCTGGAATCCATCCAGCCTATATAAATTGGGTACCCTTGATTGGGAGAAAACTCTAGCGGTTGAGTGTGATTTACGACAAATTACCCCTCTGCACAATCAGTATTATATCCCTATTATGTACGGAATCAAAGAAGCGTCATGAGTTGTAGTGGTACAGGCTTTTGTAATTATTATTATTATTTTAATTATAATAGAATCCATCTCTCTCTCTTGATAATGCAGCAACATTTTTATTGATAACATTAGTTGTAATAACTTTCTAAACATTAAATACTCTTTCAAGTTTCCACGGCCAAATCCGTTCCAAACATTGTTAAGCTTTATTTAATTATTATAGAAACCTTGCTTTTATTCCAGGATTTTTAATATTTGGGCTCATAATATATAATGGAAAGGAATGGAACCTCCGAAAAATAGATAAAACAAGGGATAAATACAACTCGAAAAGCAATTGGTATGCTTAACTTAGTCCTTTGTAGCAATAAAGTGACGAAAGATACCTAGAAGCTCATATATTAGTCCATAATTGAAAGCATATCCCTACAGGAAAAAAGCTACTTGCTACTGAAATGGACTATTGTAGGAGAGCTGCCAGGGTATCCAAACTAGAAAGAAGGGCTAATGCCGAAATTAGAGAACGGACAAATCTTCCTCCAAAATATGGAGAAAAAAAGATTAGAATGATATAGTCTTCTCAGAAGAATGAAGGAAGAATGATTGCCGAATTTAATTTTCAATGGGAGTGCTGAAGGGAGGAAACGGCGAGGAAGACCACGAAAAAGATGGGTAGAAGAAATTGAGGAAAGTATGGTGTGAGGTAGGAAGATAAACAAGAGAGAAGAAAATGCAAAAACGAATTAAAGAAAATTTTTGGTTGAAGAAAACTCCTAGGAAAATAAAATTAGGACGGTATTATAACTTTGAACCAACATATAAGGTTATTCAACAATTAAAACCTTTTTAAAAAATGGTTTACTAAAATGTTTTTGGATTTTATATCTAATTCGTTTTTCACAAGTAAGCGTCGTTCAGAAAAGTACTGGCCTGTATTTCCAATTTTTTTTTTTTTTACAAAAGTATTACTTAAAATACCAACAAAATGTTGGTGGGTATTAAAATCTTATTTTTTTCATTATTTTACGAGAAAATTATTATCCCTTGAGCTCTCATTTGCGCATTTGCCAACCAGTTTAAATCATATTTCAAATCTGATTGAGGCCTTTGATATATGTTTAACCGCTACAAACCATTGATTCTAAATAAGGAATTTCTTCAAAAGCTATTTTTGTGGAGATTTGACATTCTTTTAACCCCCGCCCTGTTTGATTAGGTATTCCACGTTAGCGTGTTTTGCGTGTGAGCAGGGCTAATGGCTTTAATGTTTAAACGGTGATTTCAATCGACCTCGAAGGGTTAACTACAAAATGGCTAAAAGGGTTCTTAAAATAGGGAATGCTTCAATGTCAGTTATAACCAGTCATCGCCATGTAAAAAATAGTAAAAAAAAAAAATGGCACATGGGCACAATTGCTTAATGTTAGTTTTTAAAGTTGTAAAAATGTTTTTGACACATTGAACAGTTTTCCAAACAGTTTGCAACATTTTTCCGAAATGCTGAAGAAAACAGCTGACGCATTAAAACTTTCTCATATTTTATTGTTTTATATTATACTGGCTCCATTTTGTTGTGTTTATTTAGATTTTTCATTTGCGGAATCGATTTCCTATATCAAGTAGGTGATTTTGGAGAGCTATAGAGGCTATTTTACAAGCATTCAAAAATTTATTGTTATCGGCATTTGATTAGAGTTTCATGGATTACCTACGTATAAAAATGGTCGCAGTAGTCACTCCTGGTTAAAAAACCTGATGCAATGGCCAGGATTAGCATGGATAGACTTGTTTCGTGCAATTGTCAGTAAAATAAGACGGATTGTTATAATCGCCAACATCCAGAGAGGATAAGAGCTTTTTAATTTTGAATTTTTGCTCTATTTGTGGGGTTTGTCCTGGTTTAATCCGAAATAAGGTACATAGTTTTTCGAAGGTACAAAGTTGCTATCCTTTTTTCTTACAAGTATTCTTGGTATAACATAGTCGACATGATTTATTATCGTATACCACAAAAAGCTGTAATTTCCCGAGTAACACTCAACAATAGAGAGCGCTCTATAGAATTCCCGCGGTGACGGCCAGCCTGATACTGTGCTAATTGAAGGTCACTGTTAATCCTCTTTTATCTGTCATCTAGTCTCTTCCTCTAGTCACTGTCGCCACAACAGTGTTAAAAGCAATTGTAAGTTTCTTACATCTGAAAAATTAATCGGAAATCGGCTACAGATACTATTTCAAAAATAAGCATTTATTCATATATGTTTAAATGGTTGATCATACATGTAATGAGAAAAGGCTGTATTACTGCAACCTATTATTACACAATATAATTATTCGAGCGTTTCATTCAAAACATATGCGTATTATTATTGAGAGATCCATTTTTACTTCAAGGAGGTGTCACATGAATATTATAGATTTTCAGAACCTGTTTTGCCTCACGCACACTCAATATGTAATACGTATGTTATAATATGTATGCATTGTATCACTATAACCAATGAATTGTCCAGAACAGACTGTTAAAGAAACCTGAGATGAAGTTGTGCGAAGGCTGAAAGAAGCTTCAGAGTGAAAGAATATAGGAGGGAACGGAAGAGAAAACAAAGACGGAAAGACTTGAAATTTACACGTGATTAAGGAAGGAAAGAAATAAAATTTTAGTTAAATTTAATAATCATTTTCTTTAACAGCGAATCGTATCTAACAATCAAAATTGACGAATTAGTACCTTCGAAAAACTATTTAGAAACTATGTCGTTTCCAAGACAACGGTTGTGGAGGGAAGAGATTTGTGCGAGATCACGCTCAACTATTAGGTTTAAGGGTACTCACTTTGTAGGGGCTGGGTGAGAAGGTACAAGGTGGGAGAATCTGCAGATCCCTGGTTCATCCATGGTTGTTAATGGATTAATTAATTTATCTGCTACAAATTTGGACCCAGAACCTTCAGCATAGCAGCTTTGTTCTGTTCACCCTAGGCTATCCTTCTCCCTGATAAATGGTGAATGGAGAACACCAAAAACTCGGTTAAAATGGTTGGGAAAAAAGTTAGAGACATTTTTTATATCATTCAACAAAAGGGACATTCCCGCAACATTATTATTTTTATCATTTTTACTCTTTTTTTTTCAATGCCCAGGTTCATCCACGGTTGTCAATAGATTAAATAATTTATCTGCTACAGAAGAATTTGAAACCCGGGCCTACAGTGCAGAAACCGAGCGTTCTTCACACTGAGGTACCCCACTACCCATGTAAAAAAAAATTGTCTATGGTGTTATTAAAATTGTATATCAATTCGTTTAATGTCAGTTATTTAGTTTACTTATTTAATTGTGGTATTTTGCTGTTTTATTCATATGTTTTCAATAAATAAGTAGATATCGAATTCATTGTTGGCAATGACTTGATAAATGATTGATACTTGCAAATATCAATAATTTATCTATTACTACATGTATTTTACTTATCTGATTGTTCTTTGTTCTCTCTATTATAAAATATTATCGTTGAAAAGATCCAATTGTATTCGGTAAAACAATATTGAATGCTCTAGCTGATAAAAGGTATCGATAACTAATGCAGAGGCAATATCTGGTTCAGTTTATTTTATGATAGTGCCGCTGTTTATGGTGGATGCGTTTATATATATTTATAAGCTTGAAATTGTACAAATGAATGGCAATGCGTTGTCCAGTTAGTGTGGGATTCATATGTTTATAGATTTTTATATCTATAGCATATATTTTATATTATATACTATATGTATATGCACACACATCCTTATCCCGGAGGTAAAGGACACCTTCTCACATTTTTGTATTTGTTCAGGAGAGCCAATTTTGCATAACTATGAACTATTAAAATATGGTTCTTCGTTACTTAAAGAAACAGCGTAAACAAATTGTTTATGTTGTTAATGACATTGGTAAATGATTGGAAATATATATCATAGTACTTATATATGAGAATTTATCTAAAATATTACCTATTTTGTGGACATGAAGTCGTTACCTAGAGGGTATAAATGTACATATAACTATTATTATTCATATACTTTTACGACAGAGAATCAAAAATGTAATCATTAATATTTTCCCTAACCGAATAAAAAATGACATATAAACAAATTCACTCTTTAAACAGCTATCATTATCGAACTGAATAAGTATTGTATATTTACATTTAAAAAATACTGGAATCCAATATGAACAACTATTAATTTAAATATTTAAATTAATATAACAAGTGCCCCATTGTTTTGGGACCTCAGGGTCGTAAATAGAGTTGGTTATAAATGGTACTGACACCGAGTGTCAGATGAAGTGATATTTGACAGCTGGATCCTATCAATTTAGTGCTTGTTGTTTCGTGTGTCCTTCTGCTACGAGGCTAAAATTTGAAACTCTCCGTTCTATGTGACGTATTTTTAGCAATTGTCTAAATGATTATATGCACAAGTCAAGAATGTGTTTGCTGAATTAATGAATTAACATGGTTTGGAATACGTTATAGTGTATGCCGCATTAAACCAATTTGGTATTTTTGGTGTACTTATATATTATCTAACGTGTACAATGATGATTTGTGCACGATAATTTTAGTATTCTGAGTAGTTTTTCAGAGGTCCATTCTGCTTTTGGTGAAGGGGATGGAATTTTAAACAGGATTTACCGAAAAAAAAACTCTGGAAGGAATTTAAACCTAGTTTCTTTATGCTTGGTGGAAATCCGGGATTGTGCTATTAAATTAAATACAATATCAGTACATCTTGAATTTAGTACGTAGGGAAACATAATGTTAAAATATTTTACTAATTAGGCAAATTGTATTAGACAAAATTTTTTTGGCTAAACTAGCGAAAAAGGTGAACAACTAATTTTCGAGATATCTGCTTTTGATCCTGAACGCCTCAAATACTTATCAGTTAAATAATATAGAGTTTAAAGTGTTGAATTTGTAGGTTTTAATTTTAATCGCTTTCAAATATTTTAGTTGCGTTTCATCCAGGTCATAATACCAAAAAATCCTCACAACAAACAAAAAAAAAATCTTCACACCGAAATTCTTTACAATTTCGTTGAGTTTAAATCATTTACATACATTTTTTAGTTTTCATTCTGCAAGTATATTGGACAATAACTTCAATCGTTCTTAATTCAACTAAACTAATAATAAGATATTATATAAATTAATTATTAATTAATTTGTATTAGCTATAGTGGAAATAAAATCCAATTCATAAATTCGTTTTATTTTTAGTTAACAATCCTTGCTTAAAAAAAAGAAAATTATAAAAACATAATGAACATATAATATTAATAGGGAATTAAGTTGATATTTTCACTATTGAAAGTACATCTACACAGATGTCCTTACAACATATCAAAAATGCAGCTCTCTTCAATTTATTGCGACACTCAAACACCTGGCCGCTGGCATATATTTGGACTTTTTGGAATAAATTACCAATTATCAAAGAGGCGTAACTCAGAATATATTACACCATCAGGCCTCGGTTTGTGCTTAAATTAAAGCTAATTAAATTTACTACCTTAACTTTTATAGTAGAATCACTCCTTCGGCCGGTGTTCCTCACGAAAGTTGGCCAAAACTTAAAATTTGGACTTATTGGAAAAAATGAACAATTTTCAAAGTGACGTAATTCAGAATCTATTAGATCCACCGAGCTGCGGTTGGGCTCAAATTGTAGCAATTTTAATTTCCTTCAAAAATATTTTCCCATATTTTTTTTTTCAAAAACGCACCGATTAGGAGATAACTATTAGTATTAGTAGCCAAAAATTGAAATAACTCTAGGAGGTGCTACTATGTAGGGGGGGGGGGGGGGAGCTACTCAGTCTTCCCCGAGGTTTTTCGGCCACCAAAAGTTTTCCCATACGTTTTTTCGGTTGCAAAATTGGATTTACACTGCTCAGACATGCCCTTTACAGCTTATCAAAAATACAACTCTCTTCAATTTTTTGCGAACTTCAAATACCTGGCCGCTGGCCTATAAGTAGATCTGATAAAAGTTTTAGGGAGCGTCATTTATTATGTTGTCGCCTCTGCCTTTTAAGTAATGAATGAGAATGTAACTGTTTCTTAGAAGCCTTTTTACACTTCTCTGGGCTCTATATTTTCATTCACATGGCTTTGTTTTCTTCTAGTAATAAAATAATAAAACTAAAACATTCGAATTTTCCTCATCTGTTACTAAAACAGAGTGACGACGTATTCACTATTAGGTTGGCTCAAATAGAAACATTCATTGACCTTCACACTTGATCTAAAAAAATATTTATGAGATGCATCGCTACAAGCTGTGAATCCAGACATCACTCTACGGCCCTGAAATTATTTATATCCCAGATAAATGTTTCTATTCTTCATTTGAGGATCAAACTTGTTAACAAAAATATTTATTAAAATAAAGTTTTTGAACCACACTGTGTTCGGAGAGTCTTATAAAGTTAATTAATTAGTATTAATTTTGTAAAGTTCATCAAGTATATAATCATGTCAAATAACTATTCACTTAAAAATTCATGGACTTTTTAAAATTTTTATTATTGTTCTGTGTGAAAAATAAATTGTAAAGCATGATATCTGGTTTGTTTTTGAAGAAATATGTTTCTTAAGTCGAAATAATAATGAATATAAAAATAGAAATATATACGAAAAAATCTCAATCTGTCATAATAATTATAACTATTTTATAGGTACCATCGATACAAATAATAAAAATTGAGTCCAGTATTATTTAAATTATGATAAATTATAAATAACATTTCAATTCCTAAGAAGTATTTCGTATTTATCCCTGGTACGTGGATAATAAAGTTATATATTTTTCGTTTAGAAATAATATTTCATATTTTTTGTACTTCTAGTTTTTAATAAATTATTGGAGTGTGGGGTAGCTCAGTGCATACAGTGCTAAGTTTCTATGCTCTAGGTTCAAGGTTCAAATCCGGCTGTGCCAGATAAATTATCAAATCTGTTAATAACCACGAATGGCCGCTTGTGTGATCTGCAGACCCTTTGGAGCCCAGCCATCATCTTTAAAGTGCTTCCCCTTAACAGGGGGGAAAACCTGACGATTGAGTATAGTCCTCACCATATACTGAACTCAAAACCCATCATGGTAGAAAATTATTACGGTGTTAATAAAATGTAATATAATGTAATGTAATAAATTTTCTTAATGCCTTGTTTTAAATATAATCATTAGCTTAGCCAATATTATAATTTTTATCAAAACATCTTAATTTCTAATCTTGCATCTATTCCCCTTAACATTTCACTAAAAAATTGTCCCCAGACATTTCTTTTATAATAACTCGCAACTTCATTTTTTCTTCTAAATTTTGATAATTTAGCGAGAACAATAATTGAAGCACAAGTATGGAAAGTTTTATTACACTTCATTCTATTCAGAGCAATATTGAATATACCCCTGTTCTTTTTCAACATTGATATTCCAGGAGTGAATTAAATGCTTACTCCTTTTAACGAGGCATTTCCTTGTCAGCATTTCTTTTGCTGATAATCTAAACCAGTCTGTCAAGGGTTACTTAAGCAAATAAACTGAACTAGAAGCTAAATATGTCAATGAGAGTTCAAATTTAAATTATACTATAAATATTATTTTGTGGTTAAGAAGTATGACATGGAGCTTTTATTATAATAACTCATGTTATTTAAGTAGTTATTTTTTTCCAAAAATGTTTTGTCCAAACAAAAACTGAGACAGAAACTAAATAAGTTTACATACGTACTCGGGTGCATATGTTCCGTATACCTAATATTTGGTATAGCCAAGAAGCCATAAAAACAAAAAATGAAACATTTTCAATAGAGAGTATTGAAATTCATAACTAAAAATATTGACATACTGACTAGAAATCTTACAAGATTCTACTAACACATAAGGATCCCATACCAACATTTTACTTAGTTTACTAACAAATACAACATGCCTCAACAGCTGATTGTAGCGAATCTCGAAAAATAACTTAACTTCATTTTACCTTAAGGGAATGTTAGACACTTAAAGATTTTGAAAGATTAGGTTTACAGGAAAGAAGAAAAATCAGTAAATAAGAGAAATTCAAAAGTTTTGAATGGAGTCTAAAAGTATAATTTAAGTACTGACTCAATTCGTAAAGAGCATGTAAAGTTGTTTCGAATGGCAACGGTTTTATAATACTGATCAAAACCTGGTATTTATTCAACATCTGTTATACTCCCATACTGTATAGTTTAAGCAAACCAAGTAAAATTAGGATTGAAATGAGAAGCAGGCCGAGACTTAGCTGGGAGGATTCGATTTTGTGTCATTGCAATATTTAAGTTTTGATCGACTCGAATGGAGAAAAAAATGTACCCAACAAACTTTAGTACCAAACTTTTCAGTTCGCTAACTTTTGATATAAAAAATAGTCTTTTTACTTTATTATTATTATTGTCTGAAAGAGTATCTTATACTTTTTAATGGTGCTTAACTTTCCTGTTATAATAAAACTTAAAGTTGTCTAAAAATTTATCATTAAATTACTCGATTTCATTTGGCACTTCGTGAAAACTTTACATAACACTATTATCGCTGATTACAAACTTGAAAGCTGTCAGTGAGGCGATTATTAATTTCTTGGAAGGTTATATTTCACGTTGAATAATACTTTGTTGTTTTTTGATATTTTTCTTATGATTTATTGACTATGGCTAAATATATAATTATTTTATTTTATGGTGCCTGGTGTGGTAGGAATGGACATACACACACACACACACACACATACATATATGTGTGTGTTTCTAATTATAAATAATTATTTACCACTCACTAAAATTTCACTTTTAATTGGCGATATGTAGGAATTTTTAATTAAATTTTTGTTAAATTGACAATAAACTAACTTACTAATTTTTATGGCAATAATCATTTACCGCTCATTTTTTATTCATACTCTTTTTTTTTTTTTAAATAGTAAACTATATTATATACTAATCTATATATATATGCTGAACTATTGAACTAAATTTATTAATTTACGTGTATTTGTAGTAAATTTTAATTGTCTTGTAGTATGAAAGAGAAAATTATTAGTTTAATTAATAATTTGAACTAAATGCTTTTCTTGTCTTTAGTATGTTAGTTTGAGGAACTTTAATGTGATTTTCATTTTACTTTATTTAATAAACACAAAACAACATAATAACCTTTACCGAGGCGAAAGATTATCAGGAATATCACTCAAAATTTATGAAAAAGCTATAGTTTTCTTGACTATTAACATAAGGTCGTATTTTAAATAATATGTAATATATATATGTATATATAAATATATATTATTCGGTAATTAATTAAGTAGTTTTCGATAATTATAGACATCACAAGTATCGCCACTGGCGATAAAGTATTTTTTCTTATCAATCCTGAAAAGCAAATGTGTGTATTCTACTCAAGGCATGGGTGTGGCATTTTACGCTCCTTGAGAGAAACGATTCATGCACAATATTCATTCATATATATAATGGTATCTACTTTTCTCGACTTTTAATAAAAAATAAATTTTACTTTCAGTTCTTGAGATTCTGGTAATATTGAATAACTATTTGATTAATATGGTATATGACATTCATCATAACTTTGGCATGATTATGGAACAATATAGTCTCGAAAAGTCGTCAAAAGAGAGTATATGACTGAATCATAAGGACTTCATAAGTAAACCATATATGCATATACCAGCTGTTGCCCGCGACTTTTAAATAGAAATTTATGTTGAGTTTAAACGGAGATTGAGTTTTGAATTTCATAAATAAACTTCATATTATAATCAATGACTTAAAGCATTTGTGACTTCAACCAGCTTACCAATGCCCATGGCCCTTTGTTGATAAATTTTAATGAACTTTCCTATTAAATATTAAATTGCATAATTACAGATCTATCGATAAGTTCTATTGAAATCCACAATATAATGCCCAAAACTGTAATATCTAGGGGTTGATTTTGCAGAATCATGAAAACAATTATTATTATGTTAAAATTTAAAGCCTGCTTACTTATTTTCACATCTCTAACTTAACATGATACGATATCCCGTATTTTACATTTTCGGGCTCGATTTTCAAAAAACAAAAATCACGTATTTATTCATTTTAATGTAGATTTCTTCGCTTTATTTTTATCCTAAATCTAAAACTTCATGGTGCTCGCTTTGTCACCCTTTTCATCCTCTTGATGAATTTTCAAAAATCCTTCATTAGTGCGCGTTGGCCTTATAAAATGTCCCTACTATCCAAATTTAAAGTCTGTAGCTTATGCCGTTTTAGCTCTGCGATGTTCTTTTCAGTCAGGACGAACTCTTTTATGTATATATAGATTATAGGCAATGATTTACTCTTCCAAAATAAAGAATTGTAAAAAAAAAAATTACTTATATATCGTATGCATATTTTTTTAATTGGTCTTTGCCTATTTTTATTTTCTATGATTAAACAGTTTTTTTTCTAATTACCAAAACATATTTTGTCCTTTAATTTTCAATGTTCTATTTTTATTTTATTTTTTTAATAAAACAATTTAAAAATATATATCTGTTTATATAGTGTTTAATTTTAATTATGCTTTATATTGCATGGAAAAAAAATCCTGCTGTCGAAATTATTAAATCAATCTATTTCCTTTTTGATTAATGTCAAAACAGGCGTAATTTACGTTTGAACCAATTATCTTTACATTTAATTTAATTTTCCGAAAACCAGAGGTACACAGGAATTCAATTAGTATTGGAGTGTTCTATTTAGAGACTGATTATTCCAGCTATTATTGTTCCAGCAATGAATTAAACGGATAAATGTTTAGTTACCTGTCCGGCGGCAAATATATTGCCAACTATTTCCGTTTAATTGATTCATTCATTGTTTTTTGGAATTCGCGTTCTCGTTTTGTTCATGTGCTATGCTCCTGGATGTTTCGGATGAACATTATGGGTAAATATGTTATTTATACGAGTAAAAGCAATATGAACGGAACGTAATATGACTAGCATTAAGCTTAAACAATTTACCATAATCGCTGTAGGTTTTTTATACAAATTATACAATTGTTGTAATTTTCAGTATATATTTGAAGCATATTTGATAAACACTTAAACAAATGATAACTAATTATTGCATTATATTTACTCCATCATGCTTTTATTACTATTTATATTATGTCATTTATTACTTATTATCTGTTAGATTTATTCGAATGCAAGCGTTTTCTCCATTCGCTGATCAATCAGAGGGCATTGACCTGGATATTCGTAAATGTTCATTATCTCAATATTTGAAAGACAGTTGATTTTTATTATTTTTTGCAAAATTAATAAATCATAAAATTTATACGATTTTTTTATCTAATTGTGTTAGTTAATTATAGTAACATTAAAACTTAATTGTGGTAGTTCACTTTTCTACTGAACTGTTATTAAAAATATATTAAAATATGAATTTTGAAACAATTCAACTCAGGTTTTAAATTAGTACTGTTGGAGTTGACAATGAATACTTTTGAATATACTAAAAATTTAGTGGCTACTAACAACTTGACAATGCAATATTACGGAGAGATAACATTATATATGTATTTATATGCAGCATATGTTTGAACCAATTATCTTTACATTTAATTTAATTTTCCGAAAACCAGAGGTACACAGTAACTCAATTAGTATTGGAGTGTTCTATTTAGAGACAGGTTATTCCAGCTATTATTGTTCCAGCAATGAATTAAACGGATAAATGTTTAGTTACCAGTCCGGTGGCAAATATATTGCCAACTATTTCCTATAAAGTCATGTTTTATGGGAAGATGGAATAAGTTAAGATCAAAAAAGTTTCAAGCTTTTAAAAATTTTCTCATAGTTAATAAAGGATTTCAATACCACCATTAAAATACTGAATGCTTTGCTTTACCAATGCTTAAATATTTTTTTTTTTTTTTTTTAATTGATATTTACAACTGTAATAACATTACATCAAGTAAATTGGCTGTATGAACAAAGGACATGAACAAAAAAATCACTTGTGGAGAAACTATCCATTGATAGCACTCCAATGAAGTTTTATAGTAGAAGGTCTCGAGGCCATCTTCTTTTCAGACGTCTCGGAGGGTTATCAGGAATATTATAGGAAGCAAGTCGAGAGACTAGCGGATTCAAGTGCGTATGGAGCTTTTCATGGAAGGATAGGTATCTAGTTTGGGCCAAATCAGCAACATATGGGATATTAAGATCATGATGGATGAGTTTGTTTGTGACATAATAAGGAGCATTGAGGATTTTACGAAGGATTTTGGATTGTAAGGATTGGATGCGAGATGAATTGGATGGTTTAGTAGAGCCCCAAAGCTCAACTCCGTATGTCCAAATAGGTCTGATAACTGTCATGTAAATGAGTCTTTTGTAATTAATTGGTAGCTTTGAACGTTTGTCCAGTAAATGTTGAAGTAGGCGAAATCGTCGAGCAGTTTCTTGTCTTTTCAGTCTTGTATGAGGATTCCAAGTGAGACGTTTGTCCAGATGGAGTCCTAGGTAACTTAAATATTTATTTATTTTTTAACTCACATGGAACTTTCAAATAGCTCTGTTGGAAAATTTGGTTTTCTGAGTCATGACGTTGATCTTTTTGTCCACCTGGATCAAATTGGCACAAATTTTTATAAATATATTGTTAATGGATGACCAGTGAGAGCAAACAGTACAGGACATTAATAATCATAGTTAGAATGGAATCAAATAGCAATAATTTAATTCACGGTTTATTTGTTGTTTCAAGGTACGCCATTTCACGGCACAAATTACGTTCCATTACTGAGTGTATTTGCCGTTTAAATGGCTGAGTCCTCAAAGGCCACGTTTCCTCATGATTAGATTAACACGAGTTAGGTAACGGAGACAGAGCGAGGTTAAGTTACTGTTACCGCCGGCCACGATTTACTAGGACCCATTGAGCCGGTTAGATAGCGTCAACAACCCCTATGGAAACAACCCCCATTAATTTATTAATCTATTCAGTTATTTATTCCGAGCATGGTGGGTAATTGCGCCGCCTGAAGCGGTGCCGTCCCTCTTATCTCTCTTATCACAACTCTTTATCTTGTTTTTTTTATTGACTCTGATCCGAACATATATTACACAACCTGGCTCATGTTTCTTTCCCTCTTATTCATAATTTTATTTTAGTTTATTATGCAATTGAAAAGAAATAATTATAAATAAATTTTAGTCTTTAATACGTCAAATACTGCCGTTATTATTATAAAAAAAAACATTATTATAAAAACATACATTATCAGAAATTGGCGTATTTGTCAGGATCACAGAAGTTATGAATATACAGCATATAAATGATTATTTATGAAGCACTGTGTATTTATAATTCTTTTTTATTTCCTATTAAAGTAATATTTATTTAACTACATTAACTGCAACCTAATTTATTAATGGATATAATATTTCCTGTTTTTAAGCGTTATAAAAAATGCTAATTTTTTATTTGCAAAATTGCTAATTTTTTTTTATAAATAATTTTTGCCTCTCGCTAAAGTTACGTTTTTAGTTGACAGTATTATTCAATTGAATTAATTAATTTAATTGGCAATACACTAATTTTACTCTTCAATAGAATATTTTATGTTTATCATTATTATAAAAGACACTAGTTTTTTTACTTATTTTTTAATTATCATTTACAACTTAATTTGAATTTTTATTTGGCTTTCTTTTTCAGTTTTAATAAAATTATTTTTAAATTAACACTAAAATAATGTACTCTTGAATATAATATTTTCTGTTTATTATTATAATATTTTTTAAATCATCATAAATAAACGTGTAAATAATAATTTACAATTTATTTGGGATTTTTAGTTGGCGCTGTTGTTCAATTTTTAGTAAAATTGTTATTAAATTGACAGTAATTAATCGACTCCTGGATATAGTATTTTCTATTTTTTATTTCTATGTTTTAAATACTTTTTTTTTAATAATCATTTACAATTCACTTTGGATTTTTATTTAGTGTAGTTCTTCCATGTCTAATAAAATTATTCTAAAATCAGTTATAAACTTACTTCTCAATGTAATGTGTCATGTTTATTATTACTTTTAAAAATACTAGTTGGTATATATTTTTTTAAAATTATAATCTAAAACCCAATCCGCGTTTTTAGTTGGCGTTGTTATTCAATTTCTAATTGAATTGTTGTTAAATTGACAATAAACTAATTATATGCTGAATACAATATTTTATTTTTATTATTTTTTTTAAAAGATAATAGTTTTTCTGTATATTAAATATTAATGTTATTATGAAAAGTTAAGAAACGAGCGTTCTACCACTAAACTACTGATGCTTAAGTGTTAAAAATGATCAATTACAACACACTTTGTATTTAAAGTTGGCGTATTTTTTTTGTAAATTTCTTCATACGATTCTGTTTAAATTAAATGTAAACTAATTTACTCTTCTGTATAATATGTTCTGTTTATTTTTATAAAAGACACATGTTTTGTGTATATATTTTTTAATATAAATAATCGTTTACAATTCAATTAGTATTTTTGTTTGGTATATTATAATTTATAATGATATTATTTTTAGCTGTAAACATTTATCAACAGTAAACTAATTTACTTTTGAATGTAATAAATAAGTGAATATTCCGTTTTCTCTTGAATAAAAATTATTTGTTCATTATAATTGTATCTATTTATTGTGTTTGTTTGTTTTGTTTTTTGGAAAGGATAAGCCTAAATTCATTTAAAATTATACACAGCGATTAAAATAATTTTAACGAAATAATTTATTGAAATACACGATTTTTTTGGTACTTTACTTATTGGGTAAACCTGTGAGATGTGGGTACCTGTATCTTGTGGTCGCAGGTACAGGTGATCTTGGTGTAGGGCCTAGGACAGGCGCAGGCGGGGAACTCGCAGAGGTTGGTATTGTACTGGGGAGCGACGCCCCGGACGGCCCCGCCGATGAGCAGCAAGGGCAGGAGGCAGAGGAGGGCGCTGGAGCAGCTCACCATGGCGGCCCCTCCATAGCTCGGCTCCGACTGCCGCCTATCGACCCTGGTTCTGGTGGGGGCAATACAGTTTCAATATCCTCCGCCTTATTAGCCACCGCTTCCGTCTTCGTACTTATCTCCGTGTCCGCGCATTAGCGGCCATCGCCTTGTCATCACCTCTCGCTTTAAACAATAATAAGATATCGAAAAGCTTAAAACCCTCTAGTATACCTAATGCACAATGGGGCAGAGCTGCTGTGGGATTCTTCTTTCGGAACATACAACTGTTGTTGGGCCATCCTCATCCAAAGAAAAAAACAGTACCACTACAACTCATAAAGGGCCTTTGGTTCTGTACGTGGTGGAGACTTGACTATTTCTTGCACAACGTTTATGCAGATTTCTCCCCCATTTTTGGTATTCAGTTTACAGAGGTTTACAGGAGGGTCCCAGATCCAAATGGATCCATCCCAGTCTGCTAATAGATAAAAAACATCTGCCAGCTGCCGGATTTGAAGCCAGAACCTTCGGTGGGGCACTCAGCGCTCTAGCACTTCCATCTGAGGTTTTACATTCTTCAAAAGGGCCGTGAATGGGACAGAGCTAGTGTGCGTTGAATGTGGCATTACGCTATATTCATCTCATTCCCTGTGGTGCAAGGATTTTTTTTGGTACTTGTCATTTAGTCGGTTTCCAGGGACTGTTATCCGCCGTTATTTATAACCTCAACACTGATAATTCTGATGCTTACAACGCCTTCCTTCTTAATCATAATATACAATATAATATATAATATACACAATGTAGTAATAAAATGTTAATTCTAGCCATATTTCTCTCCTTATATAAATGTTTTGTCTACACTTTCAATGAATCATCTCCATTTGAATCCTTGTCAAAATCCATTTGATGGCCTTCTTCGCCTAATTTCATCTTCGGTATTATTCCGAACTTCAGGAAGTATTTGACAGCTTTTACAGACAGCTGAAAATTAATTTAAAATTCCTGAAGTGTTATCCTGTCCATTTTAAACTGGCAAAAACCAAAGGAATTGCACCACTTCCGTCTTCGTACTTATCTCGATGTCCGCAAATTAGGGTCGATCTTGTTTTTATCTTGTCTCGTGTTATTTCCCTTTTAAACAATTGAAAAGCTCAAATCCCGTCCTGTCCTCTATAGTCCCTAATGCATCGAGGCAGAGCTGTTATGTGATGGAATGGAATGGGATGTGGCATTAGGCTGAGCGGCCATCAAAAGCGAAATTGAGCTGAGCTAAGCTAAGCTGACCGGATATTAGTAGAGTCAGAGAGGTATTCCGTTTAAAATTTGTAAAAAATTGAAAATTTGGTCATTTCGCGGAAAAATCAAATATTTGTGGTTTTTGGTGGTTCAAGTGGTCCATTTAACGCCACTTTATGCTTTTATGGTGAATCGCAGAAGCTAGTAAGCATCAAGCCTTCAGGTTCGCTAAGCCTTTTTCTTATTATTATTGTATTTTCTTTCGATGTAATTTGTAAAGTTGAACTTTTTCAATTTTATTTCTTATATGAGCTGTAAAATAAATTAGTTTTCGTGCCTATTGGATAAACGACGGGACGGTACACGTTCCCAATATTTTTGGAAGCTAAATCACATTGATTAAAATCGGTAACCCAATTATTGTACCCTCGCTTTGTTAGCCCCTTTGAAGTTTTTTCGTTGCAACTTTCCATAAAAACTTCTTTTGGCCATCTTCAAAAAACCAAAATAAAAAATTAAAACGATGGCCACATAAACAAAATTTATAAAGAGTTTTCAAGTTGACAGATGAATAGCAATCAGAATAATAACATTAAAGAAAGAATAACAATTATTACACACGATTATATAAATAAACATATATATGGATAACCAGTAGCTATTTCATACTCTTCCATTTTTTTTATTTGTAGCTCGTCGAATGATTAATGAAAACTAGAAAAAAAATTGATCGATTCTCGATTTCGATGGCCGATAAAATAACATAAATTATTCAAATTACCCCTAATAAAAAAGGCACGTTTATGTAGTAGTTCATTCATATAACGTCATCCTGTGCTACTATGGCTAATTGGACGATGCTACAAGTTTTTTTTTATTTCTTTTTTTTTATTTTGGTTTTGCGGTGTATTGATTTTTGCCACTAAATATTTACATTTAAGAATAAATAAAAAAGGAAATGATTTTTTCCCCATATATTCTACTCTCTTCCCCTTACATTGTACTCTTCGCAATAATCAAAGTTAAGGAAGGGTGCTTTGTAAATAGGCCTGAAGGACTTTTCCTGTATGTGGTAGGGATTCCATGGCCCTATTTAACTTGCTTTACTGAAAATCTCCTCAACGATCCTTGATCCTAACTCTCCAGCAAGTTTATCTGCATTTCGTTATTTAATATTTATGATATAATTTATTTGGATAAATCGGGTATAGAATAGCCCAATTTGGTGTGGGGTATATTTCATAGAAAAAATATTAAATATTTAGTTAGTTCTTGAGCGCTGTTCAGAAATATGCATCTTAACGCGCGTCACAATATCCTTACGCATTGAAGTGGACAGCTTTTATTTTTCTTATAATTAATTCGCAGTATGGATTTGCCAAAGAAATTTAGAGGGCTGAATGGCTGTGCTGTAGATCCCGGTTTCGAATCCAAGAGTGACAGCTAAATTATTATTATTATGTTATCTGTTAACAACCACGGATGGACCATGTGGGAATCATCACAGAGATGACAGAACTTACCGTTACATCACAGGGCTCACCTTAGCTTTATAACGTGGGTATCCATAATTGGAAGGAAAACCTGGAGGTTGAACGTGATCTCGTACTCATCACCCCCCAGCACAACCATTGTCATTCAAACAGTACAGTCCAGTGACAATACAAACGGTACCTGTTAGCAGCGGTTGACCGTGTGCTAAGCATAAGAACTATTATGGATCATTAGTACCACTGAAGTGGTACAGTATTTTTTGTTTTGTTTAATTATTCATTACTATACTTATCACTTAATAAACACACACTTAGATATAATGTTGCTTTTTCTGTAATAATTCGGTTGTCTATTATCTTTAATCTATTACAAAAATAGATTATCTAATTATTTAGGTATTAAATCTAATTAAGGTGATGAGATTTGGAATATTAACTTTTGATGAGTTGCAGATAAATTATTATTATTTAAATATTTTTATTTTAAAGAGAAAAGATATGCCCCTGGCCGGGATTCGAACCCGGGTCCTCTGTCTCTCTGTGACAGCGCTCTAATCATTTGAGCGACCTGAGTCGCCTGCCGACAGGGGACAAATCTATTCTCTTATCCGATCCCATGTCCCCGTGTCTTTAAAATAAAAATATTTAAAAATCAAACAGTTGACCAACAATTATAAAAAATGTTATTAAATTATTAGTCTCTTACAAGACTGAAAAGACAAGAAACTGCTCGTTGTTTTCGCCTACTTCAACATTTACTGGACAAACATTCAAACCTCCCAATTAATTACAAAAGACTCATTTACATGACGGAGTTGAGCTTTTGGGCTCTACTAAACCATCCAATTCATCTCGTATCCAATCCTTACAATCCAAAATCCTCAATGCTCCTTATTATATCACCAACAAACTCATCCATCATGACCTTAATATCCCATATGTTGGTTATTCGACCCAAACTAGATACCTATCCTTCCATGAAAAGCTCCATACACACTTGAATCAGCTAGTCTCTCAACTTGCTTCCCATAATATTCCTGATAACTCTCCGAGGTGTCTGAAAAGAACATGGCCTCGAGACCTTCTACTATAGAAGTTTATTGGAGTGCTATCAATGGGTAGTTTTTTTTTTTTTTTCATGTCCTTTGTTCATACAGCAGATTTACTTGATGTAATATAATTACAGTTATAAATATCAAGAAATTATTCTAAAAAAAAAAAATGATTAGTCACACCGTTGTTACATCGCCCAAAAAGTCTCACGTTTGGGACTTAGAAAGGGATGACTATGAAAGACAATTATTGACAGTCTGATAGTGTAGATTTACCCAGAGTCAGATTCCTAAATTTAATATGCGTAAATACATATTAATGTAAAAAAATCGGTGAATAATAAAAATTTAATAATTATGTCAAAATAAGGAACTCTAGTAACTAAACGATCAATATTCATAACTAGTTAACATAGAAAAAATGTTTAGGCCTCATTTGTAACACTTATTTTTATTTACACTATTTTTATGTGCATTAAAAAAAAAGTTATATTCGTACCATGGGTGAAGTATATCATCGTAATTGGGGGCTTCGCTGAAAATGAGCAGGTGTACTCGTATAGAGTGTCTCTTTATGAAAGTAGATTTAGTCTTTACTCGTATAGAACGCCTGAAACACACAGAATAATACAAGCCAACTCACTCAATTGTCGAAAGCAGGCATGCATTAACGTTATAACCCTTTGATGAATGTACACACATACATTTTTTTATACTTCTTCATTCTTCTTGTTAAAAAAAAAATCGTTCTGGTTTAATTTGCAAAAATTGTCATCTGTATTAATGTTTTTTTTAATAATAAATTAGTATTTTTATTAGATAGCAATAAGTACAATCTGTCACACTTAAGGGCAATAATAATTAGCGATCTATGGACACACGAACTCCTCAAGTAATCTTCAGAATTGTGAAAGCTTGTAAAGGAGCACCAGTACAGAATGCAATGACATTTCTCAGGAAGATTAAGGGCAAAACAAGAAGAGACCGAGCCCGGAACACCACTTTCTGGTCGAGCCTGAATGTTAAGCCAACCAACGAGATAATTGAAGAAAACTGATTGAGATGGGTTGGACACCTCCTGCGGATGGATCCTATTGGAGTTGCTAGCAAAACCTACCGAACCCAAATGGAGGTAAAGCGAGGAAGAAGACGACTGGGGCAGAGGTGAGGAAGGACTTTGAGAAGAGGGGACTCCCATGGAACAGAAGAGCACAGTTGATAGAAGAGCGGCAGAGCCTGTGAAGGCTGTACACAGTCCATGGGCGTTTCAAGTGGATAGAATATGATCATGGTGATGGAACGTATGAACTATATACATTATTTACACACTGTTCTAAAGATCTCCGGGCCTCGCTCCACCCTAATCGTGTAAAAAACAACGGGATCGCAGAAGATCTCGGCCGCGTCATTAATGAGCTCATTGGAGAGTGAATAAGAGGACTTGAGCCGTATTAATGAAATTAAAAACATCTCCCAATCTTTGAATTGAAACCAAAAAAAAGAGAGAAAGAAATGTTACATAATGTGATTCGGCCCAAGCAATCTTCTTAAGTTTATAGTGTTTGATAAAGCTATATTGATGGATGACGTTAAATTTGGTTTCATTAGATATCCGAAGAAGAACAAAAGAATTCCGAGTTGTGAGATTATTTTTTAAATCATTATTTGTTGAAAATGGAATGGAAAGATCCGTTATAAATTACAACTAACACGAGTGATGCAATTATAAATCGTAATTGAGGTAGAGAAGTGGGAGGAAGGTAAGAGCTGAGGAGTGTTTTATCAATAGGACCAAGTTGCTCGGCCTATAAACCCTCTTTATAATTAATTACAGCCCCAGTTCTGTCATCCCTCCTCCCTCCCCTGCTCCAATCTGTAACACTCTAATTACTTACACTTTCTACAATAAAGCTATAAACAATAAATCTTAATAGCTTTTATTAATTTAAATTGTCTGGTGGTTATTAAAAGGAATCCTTTTAAGTTTTGCACGAGATATACTGTATCCAACAGTTTACGACTTTGATGTAGAAATATTTTATGAAACGCTTCGTTTATTCAGTGTTGCTGTTTGTATTGGAGCCTTGGAAAATAAAGATCAACGTCACCAGCCGGCCAACGTCAATCCTGAGGTCTTTAAAATATAGTTGCTTAGAAAATTCCGTAGGAGATTTATATGACCAATGCTATCGGATTATCCAATCGAGAAGTGCTAAAGAGCTGCTCCAAAGAAGCGAAGCCTTTAGTCTTACAACTTAGTAAACAACCAGCGCATAAGGCTCGCTGCGCATTGGGAAGCCATATCTTTTCTCTCCCCCACTACCTAGCCCACTTCATTCGCCCTTTGTCCTCATTGAGGCTAATTTGTTCTTAGGTTGTTACCTTAGCACTTTCTTGTAGTTATTATTGTTGTTTTGCGTTCAAACCGGTCGCCCATGGACTTAATATGGTCTTGTTATTGTGTTTTAGACTCGGCATTCTTTAGACTCCATTGCCAATAGAGATGTGGTAGGGGGCTTTCTTCCCCCCTCCAGTCCTTCCAAATCCCGCCTCCAATCCTGTCACAGGTTGTTTACTAAAATTTCATACCATATACGGCTCATGCATTCAAAATTTCCAACTATCAATTTCTGAAGCTGATTATAGAGGGGAAGGTAGAAAGAAAAAGAGATATCGTGAAAAAGAAACATTCGTGGCTTAAGAACTTAGGAGGCTGACCAAACCTCGACATCCTGTGCATTTTAGCGGCGAAATAATAATGCCAAAATTGTCTCCAGCATTCAGTACGTGAATAGGCACGTAAAGAAGAAGAATATATGCGCTAGTGAATCCCTGGCCCTTCCCCTTTTCCCTAGCCCAAATTATTTTTTTATCTAGATATTAATCTATGAAAATAAAACTTTAAATTACGGTTTTCAAAAAATATTTTGTTAACACTTTAATACAATTTTTATTATTGATGGTTCATTTCCTGTTAAATAATTAATAAACACGTTGTTTTTTTAATAAACACAATATTTTTTTTAATGAACCTAAATTCCTTTGAACAGTGAAGGAATAATACAAAGAAAAGTGAATGAAGAGCCGGAAAATGTTCGCCACCGTTTTTCTTATTGATCTATCTGCCAATAATCTACAAACAGCGAAAATCCAATAATACATGATATAAGAAGGAAAATAGATAATATTTTGGCTCCTATAAATCCAAATAAATTAATGGATTCTTTATTTGAACAAACGGAATAATAAATAAAAGTTTCACTTTAATAAAAGCATAACAGATAATTTTAGTTTTATGCATGCTTAGAAGACCAAATTTATTATTAATTTGTCAGTTTAATAGACTATAGATAGAGTTTAATAGAATATTTTTTGTACGAAAAATCCGACAAATATGAAATCAGTAGATATATTTAAATACACATAAATTTAAATAAATTAATTAAGTAGAATTAAAATAATAAAAGTTACATCAAAATCAAATAGTTGTAGCCTAAAAATTAAGTACTTAATTTAATAATAAAACATGAAAGGATTGTTAATGAAATAGTTTCATTAATTTTACTAAATTAAGGTTGATAACAAAAATCGTGTAATAAATTAGTCACATCTTGAATATAACTTTTTAATAATTATAAATATTGTGAATAATAAATTTGCTTTTGGAAATATTAGTTTTAAGGGAGTCGGAGGGATGCTGGCTGTTACAAAAAGACATCTGTCATCCCACTTTACTTTTTTCTCATGACCTTAACACGTCACATGTTTGTGCGGTGTTTTCCTTTCTCCTTTTTTTTCTAGCTTTTATCTGGTCTTTTTAATTTACTCTTTTGGCTTATTTTTTAGTGAAACTTCTGAACTACTAGTGCCTCTATATCTATATTAGTGTCTTTTTTTTAATACCTAAGAGCGAATATTCAAATACAGCTTTCTGTCGCAATGTTATATAAAGAATAACATTTAGATCCACTTTGTTCACATATTCCTTTAATTTTTTTTAGACAATGAATCGTTCTAAAAAGAAAACGTAAAATAGTGTTGTTTTTTCAAGTTAATTCAAATTGGATCAATTTTTTTTTTTTTATTTCTGACACCTCTTAGGATCAATTTATTGATGTCACTTAAACACTTTATAGATGGAGACTAACCAAAAATCATCCTCAACAAACTGGCAGCATTAGAATTCAGAGGTAACCTACAGGTATTTCTCCAACAGGTTTTATTCCTCCATCGTTTCAGAATTCGAATAGAGAAACCATGATGCACCATATTCCGTCGATATTGAGGAAAACCCTCAAAGTAAATGGGATGCTGTTTTTAGTTGACCTAGCTATGATATGCCGATTGAAAGGCTATTTATAAATGAAAAATGGCTGACATCACTTAATTGCAGTATTCACAAACAAGAGGACTGGAGTTTTCTGCTGGAAAAAAAAGCACGGCCCTTTCCGTTGAAGAAGAACCATTCCTCACCCATTTCTAGTAAACCACTCTACCCTGCGTTAGTAGGTGTAAGTCCTTAGGTTTGGCATTGAAAGACATTAGGAACAACCTTTGAAATCATTAAAAGCAAAGCAGGCCAAAGCAACTTGATGTATCAAATAGCGATTCACTCCAGGATGGTATGCTAAATGCTTTATCTATGGTTCGGCCCGAAATACCAATTTCGCTCAACTCGAGTGCAGTACACCATTTATGTATGTGTAAAACGAATTTCAATATAATCATTCGACCTTTCCCGCTATCCCACCATGAATCCAGGACTAACACAGTTTTCATTCAGCTGTAAAAAAATTAGCTAATGACCATTGTGCAAAATTATCCCAGCAAATGAGTCTGTTTAGAGAGAAATATTTAGCCCTAGATTATCCATTATATTCCAACATAATTCTACTTTTAGCAGAAAAAATATCCTCAGCAGTTTCATAGTTTAAATTAATCAGCATAAGTAAAATAGAAAACCATAAAATTTTTGCATGTATATCTCAATTATGTCTCCAGTTACCAGAATTTAATAGAGAAATAACTACACCTTCCAATGTCAGAGATATATTTCCAAAAATTAATATCTCAATGCCAAACATCAATCAATTAATATTTATCAATGGTTCTAAATCCCATTCAGTAACCTCATCAGTGTTTGTGGATAAGTATTAAACACTTAATTAAAACTGCTCTAGTTTTGTAGTTGTTACATTGCTTAGTTGGATGTTTTAGCTAGGACACTACAATGTAGTCTACACTATCTCTCAAGAAATTTGTATATTTTTCAGACTTACTGTGAAGTGTTTTTTTCGTAGCGTTAGAAAAATTGTTTTCTCTAATATGTATTCATTCATCTTCCAGGAATCCACGAATCTTGGTAATCGGCTACACCAAGGATGAAGATGCCATATCAACCCAGTACATTAGAGTGCCTGGAAATGTTTTTGCATTTTGACATAAGAGTAAATGAAATGAATGAAAACAAAGTAAAAGGAGCAATCTCTCTCTCCTTTGTTGTGGTAGGAACCTATTAACATCACCTGAACCCTTACTTCCAGCGAAAGAAAGTATTCTAAAGGAATGGCTGGATTAACTGGAATTTTCTAAGTAGCTTCTTAAAGTTACAGAGAAAAAATAAAAAGCTTGCAACTTCTCTAGTTGCAGCATCTGTAGAAAAAGTTATCCTCACCCTGCTCAGGATTGGGCATTTAAGATTGACTTTTCTCCTCCTAATTTGTATAGAAACATCGTCACAAAGTATATATTGGAATAATACTCTAATAATAGGCCATCTCTTTCAGCATTGTTCAGTATGCAGTAGTAAATTTTCTTTTCCTATTTTAAATTGGTTGTATCGGTAATACATAGATAGAGTACTTATGGCCTAGATGTTTTTCACATTAAACATACATAATATATTAAAACATTATTATAACCAATCAACATATATGAATGTCATGTGCTCTTTAAAGGTTTCATTATTAACAGTGTGATTTGGAGTGTAGTTGCTGTATGAAAATTGTACCTTTTTTTGTTTGGGTTTGCACACTTGTTCACCAACAAGAATGATAATCACCAAGGACTCGACATTGATTTCTTATTTTTTAATAAAACTCAACTCTAGGTGGTTGATGACTACATATTTTAATTAAAATTTCAATAATCTTGTATGATAAGCTGTACATTAATCGTTGCCATTGTTAGAGGCAAATCATCAATCTATAGCAATATATTCTTTACCATAGCCACTTAACCCGTGTTATAACTAGGTGAGCTGAATGTCCTCACAGTTGTTTGATGGGTTGTAATACAATCCTCTAAACATATATCCTTTAAACCTATACCATTTTGCAATCATAAATCTAATAAGACTTGAATAGGAGAATTTAAATTGGTCCGCTAATATTCTTCTTCTGCTAATGAGAAGAAACAGATAAAAACGAGAAAAAGAAGAATAGTCTTCTTATATCTTCTTTAAAAATAATATAAGAATATCTTGTTTCATTTCAGTCCTTTAGTAGTCTCTGGAACAGAAGACTAAAAAGTAAACAATTTTTTATATTTCTTTAAGGAGGATATAATTTTAAAATTAACTACATTAAAATTACTAGTTTCCATTTGCTATCTCTTTTGATTTCTATGAGAGAGGGTACCTAAAAAGATGATATGATGTGTATATTCCTAAAAAAAAACATATAGTAACCTGAACAAGATGGAAAAGCTGGATTTCTCGTTAAATGGTTAAAATAGCTTATTTTTTATAGATATAAATAAGGTAGAGAGAATACAGTTATTTAAAATATATTTTAGATACTTGAATAATGTCACATACCTTTGTAAGTTAAAAAAAAAGATTACATGAAAAATATGTATAAAGAAATTTCTTTTGACCCTATGTTTTTACAATTTGATTGAATACTTAATTTGAACTGGATCTTGAACAAATATGGATATAAATTAACTGTTTTAAAGTAACTTGATCATTACGAAAATCTACAGTTCTGGAGACCACCACTTGTTGCCTGTCTCTCGGTGAAAAAGAATTACCCTTATAACGTTTCTGTCATTTTTTTAAAGATTATATATTTTTTTATAAGTTTATGAGCTGTTATATTGGTAATAGATAATAGTGATCCTCATTGTTAAACAACATCTATTTTTAGATGAGATTGAAAATCATTTGTGTTTCCATGTCTCTCACAAATGCTGTTTTCTTTGCTATAATCTTGCTGTTGAAAATATTTTTCTCTACTGGAATAAGTTCAGTTCCATATGCAGCTATCTCTAATAATGCACTTTAGAAAATTTCATATAGTATAAATAGTAAAGAACTACTTTCAGAAAATAAATAAAAATTCAATAAGTTGCAGTTGTTTCTTAACAACAATAAGTTGTTATTAATTAACTGTTTTTTGTAACTAGTTAGCATTTTTATATTACTCCAATGACAGTAGAAGCCTACTTTATGTGATAGAATCACAGTTTCCTCCATGTCATTTTTCGAAAGTCTCATTTTCGTACACGTTCTCTGTCTCTCTCCCTGCAATGAAATGCACGCTTATTTTATGAAAATAAATATAAAAACTCAAATAAAAATAATTAGTAATGTTCTTAGCTAGTAGTCGTTTTTGAGATATTGAGTATTTTGCTTTAAATAAAATAGTCAATTTTTTATTTTGTCTTTATTTTAGATTTGTTTTATAAACCATAAAAGATAAGAACGTATGTTACTTAATATAAATACCATCTGCTCACTAAATTGATTTTTAACTAACTGTGATTTCTCTTTCTTAGTATTAACCTTAAAAAAAAAAGATATGTTAACATTTTATTAATAGTTTATTTGAAAAGTGCATTTTAATTTTATTTTACTGCATTTTAAGTATTGAAATAACGCTTTTAAATTCAAAATATTGAAATAACATGTTTCTTAGTAAGTTAAGAAATAACTTGTTTTGTTTCTTAAATCGATGGATCCATTTTTTCCATTCTAAATTCAAAAACAGTGCTATATTTTGTGTAAAGGCTTAAAGATGTCTGGAACTACGTGATTTTTCAATAAAAATATTGATAATTTAATTTAACTGATCAAACACAGCACAAGACTAAACAAGAAATAGTTACTCGATCCATAGCTAGGCAATGCCAATGAAATATTAAATCACTAAAAAAATTTTTATACGACAGAGAGATTCTCAATTCACTTATGCATTCTTTATTTGAGAATTTACTTGTTACTGGTTTGTTTTAGTTAAAAATGTAACTATATAAACAATAATAATAAGTAAATTCTAATTATTGACCAGAAATGATTCTCTTTTTTTTTCACATTCATGTTTTCAAGGGACCTAGTCCCAAAATAAATTTGTTTTTGGGCTGTATCTTTAACATTTTATATATAATATTATTGACTATGATCCTTTTATTACTTCTGAGTCAAACATTTGCTTACCTTGGTACATTGTTGTATCGCTAATTTATGAACTATGAAATATGGAATAAGGAAGAAATGCTTAAGGCATGGTACAAGACCTTATTGTACCGATACAAAAGAAGGGAGATAAATTAGAATGCCAAAATAATAGAGAAATAACACTGCTATGTTCAATCTACAAAGTTTTATCGGAACTATTGGAAAGATTAATGATAACATTAGAAGCGATTTGGGGTGACTATCAATGTGGGTTCCGCCCTGGAAGATATACTGTTTACCACATATTTAATATCAGGAACATGCTTGAGAAATGTAACGAATGGGATGTAAATCTACACCACCTCTTCATTGACTACAAACAAGCATATGATAGCATCGAAAGAAATGAGCTGTACAAAAACCAGATGTTTCTTGGGTGTCCTAAAAAACTTATCAGATTGATAAGGATGACATTGCAGAACAGTAGTGGTGTGGTAAAGGTCCATGAAGAATTTTCCAGAGACTTCTCTATTCAAAAGGGAGTTAAACAAGGAGACCCTATATCTTTAATTTGGTGGTTCAATGTCAACCAAAGGAAAGAAAGAGGAATGTATTTATAACAACCTAACCCAATGCCTCACTTATGCTGATGATGAGGAAACTGTCATCCAGTGGATATCTCCAAGGAAGAGGGTACAGTTTTGAAAATGTTAAAACATTTAAGTATCTTGGCACCATTATAACAGAAGATAACATACTGGAACATGAAATAACAGCGAGAAATGAAAACGGCCACAGAAGATATTGGTCCCCCAGAAACTTGTTACGAAATAGAGCTATATCCTGTAGCCTCAAAATAAGGGTATTTAAGCTGATACTTTGTCCTATAGTCATGTATGGTGAGGAGGTGTGGACTATATCCAAGCAGCATAAGGAATTATCGAATACTTGGTAGAGAAAGATTCATAGAAGAGTGTATGGCCAAACAAAGGAAGGAAATCGTTTCCGCATAAAAAGGAATTAAGAACTTAAGGAGAACCAGATATAGTTTCTTGTATTAATAAATCAAGATTGAGATAGTTGGGACACATTGACAGAATGGATAACAAAAGGCTCCAAAGCTGATGATGGATGGATGTCCAGATGGAGAAAGAGGAAGAGGAAGGCCTAGAATGCGATGGCTGGATGATGTGGAAGCTGACCTTAGGCTCTTGGGATAAGAGCATGGAGAAGAGCAGCGGAAGATCATTCAAAGTGGAGGAAAATTGTCGAGGAGGCCAAGGTCCTCAATGAACCATAGTGCCCTATGGTGATGATTCTACTTATCTGAGCGGAGGAGTTTTTTTAGTAAACTTCTTTGGAAATGTTAATGGTCCACTATACCCCAGTTAAATTTTTCTAAACAATTCCAATGGACTATATATACTAAATTTATTTATTTATATACTAAATTTCTAAATTGGACCATATATACACTTATTATATAATGGTCCTTATTATAATGGTCTTTATAATATAATGGTCCTTATTATATAATGGTAAATACACTTATTATATAATATAATATTATATAGCCCTTTGGGATTTTACCTTTTTCTTACAAAAAATTAATCAATGGAAAGCTTTATTAATCAATGTCCCTTCGTTTATTGGGAAGAATATTAACCCTGATATCACTGACAATTCTTTTTCATTTCTTACAATTATGAGTCTTTTGCAGCCTCTACATTTTTACATGTATAATCAATCTTCTTTAAATTAATCTCCTTGTCAAAGGATAAAACTTCATCCTATTCTTTGTTTCTTTTTGATTTTTTCTCCAATAGTTTCATTCCATTTCTGTAGACATTATGTCTTTTTAAATGGACAGTGGGGAAGATGTCCTTCAGTATGAAGAGAAACTGTTAATTGGGTTATGTAAAATGTTTAAGATGAGTACAGTTCTTTTTTTAAATAAGTCTGAAATTTACCAATTGCCACTTTATTTACTTATTTTATTTTCCCTGACTTTCTCTCATATGAGGTTCTAAAATTCCTTAATTTTTTCTAAGGCATATCCCTGATGATATTGTTTTTCTGTGATAAATAACATACAAATGGTCTGTCTGAATTTGAAGTGTTTCGTTTTAGGAACAATTTTTAAAATAATGAAATTGAATATAATAACATATTACAACGTTTTAAATTTACTATATTAATACATTAACTCAAATAATGTTCTGTAAGTTAACCAAATGTAGTGTTAGAGAAAACCGCTAGATGCCGTAGGCAGTGAGAGCTGTCAGTAGGCCTTGTTCGATATGATTCCAGGTCAGGCTGTTTTTGCCTTCTAGTTAGTTCGTCGATTCTTGGATAAGATGCCTCATCGCCTTGCATCTTCTGACTATAACTTCAAAACATTAAAAAATACTTAATAAATGATAATTAATAAATATCCTTTAACGTGAAAGAATTTTTATCAAGTTTTCTTAATCAAATCTTTATTCTTATAAAGATTTCAGTCTATAGTGATTATTATATCGTTATATCGTTATCATATTATTATATCGTTATTATTCATATATTTTCATACTTTTGCGCCCTAAAAGCCGATAAAAAATTATTACTTAAACATTATTTTTATATAAAAGACTTTATAGGTATCTTCTAGTTTAGACTGTGCTGATAAAGTTTTCGCCAACGTTTCGCCAGCAATGCTGCTGACTTCTTCAGGGCTGAAATGAGTAACAACTTTATTACCAACACGGTCTAAACCAGAAGAAACCAATAAAGGCTTTTGTAATAACAGTGGCCGTGGAAATCTAAAAGAGTATTATTTTTATACTTCGCCTTTACTAAGCATTGATTTTAAATTTACTTTGTATCTGTCGATTTGTTTGTAAAAAAACGAAAAATTATTTCCGATCGCATATACATCACATAAATTGCGAGAACACGGGGATATTGTATAGGTGAAGAGAATGGATTTGTCTGCCTTGGATACAATCCTTGGTAGCTCAGTGGTTTAGAGCACTGCACTAGAGATGCAGACGACCCGGGTTCGAATCCTGGCCAAGACAAATCTTTTCTCTTCAAAATAAAAATATTTAAAAATAATCATCATCAAAAGAACAATAAATAAAAATAAATTAAAAATATAACATTGACTGAAGTCAACAAGATCCCGATTAAAGTAATATTCAATGAACATTCTTTCCTGTGTATACATCGCAGAAATTTCGAGAATACGGGGATATAGGATCGGTGAAGAGAATGGATTTCTCTTGTTTGGATACGACCCCTGGTAGCTCAGTGGCTTAGAGCACTGCACTAGAAATGCAGACGACCCGGGTTCGAATCCCGGCCAGGACAAATCTTTTCTCTTCAAAATAAAAATATTATTAATGATATATGAACACACAAACTATATACATTAATTACACCCTGTCCTAGGTATATCCTGGCCCAGCCCCACCTTTCGTGTTTAGAGTGCAAAGCAGGACCACAGGAGATCCTAGCACTTTTTTCCAACCGCGTCTCTGTTGAGACCAGTGGAAACTGAATAAGAGCACTTGAGCCGAATGAGAACATGAGTGGAGAAACTTTCCACCGCCAGAACTCCAATGACATATTTACAACAGGTCTCAAGGCCGTTGCAGGTTCAACCTAAGGGAAGGATTATAATTGGGAATCATGGTGGATGTGGATTGTACTAGAGGATTAGGGTGATAGGATAAGTATATGAGAAATTTGGAAAATTTGGTTGATAACAGGTGAAGTACGAACGGGATATGAAGGTCGTGATGTAGAGTTTTATTGGAAATGTTGTAGGAGGCATTATCTATGGTTCTAGATGGCTTTGGATTGAAAGGATTGGATGTGTTTTCTGTTCGAAGGTTTTGTGATCTCCCACACACTGTTTAGTGTTCGGTATGGATCAATCCATTGTTGATTTCTTATCTTTTAAGTCTTGTATGTGGATTCCATGTGGGTTTTTCGTCTAAGGTGCAACCGAGGTATCACACAGTGTCTGATCTGCTTAAAGAATTGTTGTTAATAGGACTGATGGACAGGAACTGCGACAAAGTGTAAAAATTGCATTTGTCCATTTCAATTCGTTAACTTTTAACCTCATTGTGTATTTGGAGATTGTATGAGGCTGTTGTTGGATTAGGATGTGAAGAAAGGATAGCTGTGTCTTCTGCAAGGGTTACCAGGAACGTGCAGAGAGTAGTGGGAACGGGAGAAGTGTAAATATGTAGATGTCAGGAACCATGACACACTGTATAATCAAACCTCCAGTTTTCATTAAAATTAAAGTTTATAGACATTTTTGTAGAAGTTTATATATATCTCAGAATATTTCTCTACTACTTAATACAGCTAGGTAATTAAATTTTTATTATTAGAATTAAGCCATAAGAACACACACGAAGTTGGAAAGATTGTAATAATCCTTTCATTTCAATTAAACTAAATTGGTAAAATATGTATTATTTTTCCTATTTTACTGTCGAAATATAATTACTTTGAAATGAATTAAATGCAAAAGTTTAAAGCAACAATATGAATAAATTTTGTAATCGCATTAATTTTTTTCGGTGTTCCTTGCGTGCATCAGAAAAAATGGACATGTTTCCAATGTTTTTAGATCTTTTCGAAAAGTGTCATTGTGGTCGTAGTTTCCGCATCCGTTGCATCCCCTGTGAGTAAAGTAGGAAACGGTCAATTTCATTCAATGATTTTAATCTGGACCACCAATTCGAAAAATCTGGAAACAATTGAGGGTTTCATTCGTTTTAGATATGATTACCGTATGATTAAAGTTTTTTTCCAGCTGAAAAGCCTCTAGAAATATGGTATTTTTCTCCGATTTTCAATTTTTTTTTCTAGAAACTAGCCAAATGCAATGTTCTGAACATTGAAACCCAAAAATTACTTTTGTCAGTTTAGGAGTTCTATGGCTTGTAATAAAATGGAGAAATGTTTTTGATCTACATTACTTGTAAAATTGCACTTTACAATTAGGAAGACTGCGGATATCTTAGCCGGTAAAAGCACTTGTTTTTTATAGGTCAAAGAATTCGTCAATTTTCAAAATTTTCATTGCATTTTAGTTGAAATAAGGTATTCTAAAGGAAATAAAAGTTTTGTATGCTGCATATATATGTATATATCAGCAGATATTACGAATAAAAAAAAATTACGACTAAAACTTGCCTGAGATTTAACACTATTATGGTAAAGTTTTACGCAACATTTGCATTGTTGAGGAAGACCTAAAAAAAAGCTACCAAGTCCTTAACAAGAAAATTCAATTGCAAACGATCTATAGTAGCAGATGTCCATTTCCGTTATATGGTAATATCTCCATGGAGAATTATTATTAACAACTATTGGCATTTTTCATAAAGCAAATGTACGAAATAGATTTTCACCAATTTAATATTTCGATATATTAAAAAGTATATATTTATTCAAAAATTATTGTGCGAATACTTTTTTAAGCATAATTTTCGACATGATGGTGGTTTGCGGTGCTGTTAATGTGCCCAATAAACGTCAATTAACCTAACTACTGCCATGTTCTATTATTAGAAGAGGTATTATATTTTTATTTCTTTATGCATTACAGCTATTATATTAACATACTTGTCAAAATTGTTAATAAATAAGATTTGTTAGGTGGTAATTTTTGCAAACTTCGTACTATATTTAACGAAGTTCTGGTGTACATAATGTGTTTATATTTGATGATAAGACTTTTCTAATTTAGTTTCAACAATGTTCATTTTTATGAGATTGATAATCAAATTTATTATTAGAATAAATAAACTGCTCGCTTTGAGTTCTCACTGTGGCAAGAAAAAAATAATCAGTAGCACTACATTGGGCCTTAAGTTTAGTACATGGTAGAGACTGTAAATTTTATAGACCGCGGTTGTGCAGGGAGTTGGTTTGCCTAAGATCACGCTCAACCGAGTAGTTTTCTCCCAATTAAGAGTTTCCAATTTAATAAGGCAGGGTGAGCCTCCGGCTGTTCTTTAGATCCCACAGGATCTATGAGTGGCATTAAAATACAAATCCGTGTTGACAGATTAAATATTTTATCTACCATAGCCGAATTTGAATCCGAGAACTTTAGCATTGAAACTCAGTTCACTCTTCACAGAACTAATACGACAAGACCGTTTCCTCGAAATCTTTTGGTCTACGATTCTTTTATAATAGGCCAGCGACCAGGTGCCAAAAAAAAGTAAGTACCAGGTAGATAAAAGGCTTTAGGTTGCAATAAATTGAAGAGAGCTGCATTTTATGTATTGTAAGGGCATGTCTGACTAACCGGCCGAATGAGTGATTCTACGATGAAAGTCAGGATAGTAAATATAATTAGCTTTAATTTAAGCACAGACTAAGGCCTCTAGGTGGAACAGATTCTGAGTTACGCCTCTTTCAAAATAGGTAATTTTTTCACCTCCCTTTTCCCGATTTTCCTTTTTTTAAATTAACAATAGAAGTATAACAACTGCAAGCCTCGGTCTGTGCTTAAATTAAAGCTGATTAAATTTACTAAAGCTTCATTTTTCATGACTTTCATCGTAAGAAAAGAAAATTCCTTCGGCCGGTGTTCCTCACGAAAGTGGGCCAAAACTTAAAATTTGGACCTTTTGGAAAAAATTACCCTTTTTCAAAGGGACGTAACTCAGAATCTATTAGAGCTACATAGCTTGGTTGGATTCAAATTGTAGACAATTTAATCTACATTAAAAATGGTTACTAATGTTTTTTTTATTAAAAAAACGCACCGATTAGAAGATATAGGTCAAAAACTGAAATAACTCAGAAAATTTCGAGGTTTTTCGGTAGCAAACTTGGATTTCCACTAGTACTTTGGATGGAAACTTGAATTCCACCAGGGATGCCCTTACAACATATCAAAAATGCAGCTCACTTCAATTTATTGCGACCTTCAAACACCTGGCCGCTGGCCTATAATACCGAGCGGCCCATTTTATCATAAGCCGCTTTAAAATCTACGAGGAGGTAGTAAGTAACTGTCTGATATTATAAAACAAATATATTATATTATATATCAGGTTCTTTTCAATGAATAAAGATAGTCTGTAGTTGGCCTTCTTTTTTTTAAATCACTCTCTCTCTCTTTTATAAATAGCTGATTATCTTTCTGAATAGACTAGCTTACCATAATATACTTATCATAAATAGCAAATTATGCGGAAAAGAAATACCCGCTTTTCTATAATTTTTATAATGTTAAGGGAAAATTATTGATAACCTCCAATGAAAAATCAGCTTCTCTTCCTATGTAATAACTCCCTTTTTAATCCATTAACTGTCGTACTCCAAGAGCTCGCTTAAGATCCCGGTTTCCATATCTTGGACATGATCGTTCCTCTTCTTCATGATGGTGTTATGAATGTACTTCATCAGGTGACTCGATATGCCCTATACCATCGCCTCTTTGTCTTCATGGAACCGCCATACGTCGAGACGCTCACTCAATAAGGATTCTAAATTGCTCCGCTCAGCTAACTTATACCGCATTCTTTCGGATGAGGATTGGTTCCTCTTATGCCTAAAAAGATGTGACTCGAGGTTTTAAGATCTAATGAGGCTGTTTCTTGCTTAATATAGAATATCACCGATTCCGTTGTTTTCCTAAAATTTTAAAATTCTTGATTTTTTTTATATCCCCACTCTATTTTCCTTGATAGTTGCAGTATTTTTTTCTCTCTTCTCTCTTCGCTCTCGGAGGGTTTTTGCGTTGTGCATCAATTAACTGTTTTCCTGTAGGTCTGTAGGACTAATTTTTATTCGTAGTATGAAGTCAAACTTCATCGTACCGTGAATTCCAGGGGATTTCCCAAGATAATTAAAAAAAGATTTGCTTGGGTTATTATTTTTGTGGCAGATGATATGCCCTTCACTGGCATCCAACATTTTGTCCAGTATAACGCATGCATTTATCAAATCTTCTATTAAACTTTTACTGATTGTTATGTAAACTGGATGGTTGTGTTACTACCATGCAATTATCTTTTCCGTGTTCATTGAGGTTCTGTAAGAGCATATTATAACCTTGATTTTAGCATCGCTCTAAAATTTTTATTTGTAGTGTGCTATCAGAGCTGATGAACGATTTGATTAGTCATCTAACCATCAGATCTGGAAATTTCTTTGTGTTTGACTTTTCCGGCTATTAAAACGTTTCAAATAATAAGACCATATGAAATAGTGAAACTGATCAGTCATTGGTCATTTTTACAATTACATTAAACCGCCAATAAAATTGATGATGTTTTTATTGAATATCAAAGTCAGTTTTAGCAACAGTGTTTTATCATCCTGTTCATTCGCGGGTTGATGAAAAATGTCTGACTATGCCTTTTCAGAAGTAACTGTTTTTACATTTCTGCCTGGTTTAGTATGTTCTATGATGATTTTCTAAATTACTTATTTTTTATTAATATCATTCATTTGTTTCAGGTAAGATTTGACTCTTTTAGCTGTTTAGTTGTAAGGTAAGACATTAATTTTTTTTAGACATTTTAGAATAGAATTGTGCGTAACTTAAAAGAAAGGGCTACTCTGTTGTGTGGTTAGCTTAGCAACCTTCTCTACCCAAGATCGCGGATTCTCTACATGGCAGATGACCTTTTAAAGTAAAAAATTCTTGGTTGTGTACTCTTTTGGAGGTACATAAAATGGCAGTTTTAGCCTATGTTCTGAAGATACCTGGATAGGCAAAATGTAGGACTCCCTCTCTACCATCGTCCTATTAACCACAGTAGCTTAAAAAAGTGACCTTGAATAATGTTAGTTGGCCTCATATATATGGGGTAGTAAATGATCCTGTTTATTTGAAAGTCGACGTATCGTCCCACATTGAAGATCATCCTCAGGGCTAAATATACCAGATACCAACTTGATATAATATGAACTAAATATAACAGATACTTGATAGGTTATGAAGAATACAAATTTAAAATGTACATTATGATTTTGGGAAAAAAGCATGGCAAACAATACAGAAATGTAGATGACTAAAATGGTTGTGACTAAAAATTGTGAATTATTTGAACTAAAGCCGTGGGTATGAGTGATTACAATATTGAGAAGGAACCATTTAGATAAGTATAAAAACATAGTGAATAATTATAGAGTATTTTAAAATATTCAATAAAGAAAGTAAATTCGAATGGAGAGATAATGGAATATTAAAAAGAAAAAAAAATTATTAAGTTTTATAAAGATGACTCGAGACCTTCTACTATAGAACTTTATTGGAGTGCTACCGATGGGTAGTTTCTCCAGAAGTGTTTTTTTGTTTTTACGTCATTTGTTCATATCAGCAAATTTAATTGATGTAATATTATTACAGTTGTAAATATCAATAAATTAATCTAAAAAAAAAAAGAAGAATGTGTTACAAATGACCAACTTCTAAGAAAGGTACTTGGGGTGGTTTCTACCTTGAAAAAATATCTCCCCAACATCCATTCACGTCTCCACTTTGTTCCTTCCTGATTCCTGGATGACCCAATTTTTCACGAGACCTGTAGGGATCTAATATCCTAAAATTAAGCCACATTTGGGAGGATATTAATCCCATATTACCTATTTATCATCTTAAATACAGTTACACGTACATTATCAACTCTACCCTATAGTACATTTCCGACTTAGTGTTGTAATATAATAGTTTTTCAGACATTAATTATTTTAAAATTTGAAATGAAATGGATCACCTGTTAGAAATATTTTTGGTAAAGATTTTTCACAAATTTTCAGCTTAGATTCCTTAGGTTTATAAACTGAAACGTTGTTGATTCAAGATAACTATGAAACAGGATTGCCCATAGATAACTATGGGTTCTTCTAGGATGAACTTGTCAGAATACTTTCTTAGCTTGTATATTATCTTTGAACAGAACGTTGATACAAATTATTATAGGGCCATCTTATAGGACCATACATTGAGCAGACTTATCGCTATTACTTATTGTTCTTGTAAGTCATATGGCCATAGATATATTTAATGTTTAACCTATGAGTTAAAGATTAAACGTTGATTAGAAGGATTGATAAGGTTAATAGATAATATGTAACTAAATATCTCTAGTTAAAATATTATTTTCCACTCTACAAATTACAACTGTATCACTTTCGATGACACTGTGTATAACTGTGTAATCTATATCATATTATAGCATATTATATTCGTATTCCATATTATATTCATATAAAGAAGATGATCTCGAGACCTTCTACTATAGAACTTTATTGGAGTGCTAGCGATGGGTAGTTTCTCCACAAGTGTTTCTTTTTGTTTTCATATCATTTGTTCATATCAGCAAATTTACTTTATGTAATATTGGTATATGGGTATCCTCAGTTCAACACCATAAAACAAGATCCCGCCTTTCCGATCTCTATATTCATTCCCACCGAACCAAATCATTCGAACGTTACTTTCTTGTTTGCTCCACCGCACTGTGGAACTCAATCCCTCCTAATATCCGTCGTAGTCCCTCACTATCGTCATTTAAATCCTTGCTTTTCCAACATATCCTAGCTTCCCAAAAAGATGCTCTCTGAGCAGGTTAGTCATTTGCTTAGATTGTAATGACTAAAATAGAGTCAAAAACCCCAAAAAGAAACACTATTATTTATTATAATGCAATTGGGATTGCATTATTTTTTCCCAATTGCATTATAATTAGATTGTAATGTATAGAAATTCATTGTGCTATTTATTTCTTTGAATTTTGCCTTTTAATAAGCTGTACATCATGTAAAGAATTTATTGCATGCTAGCTCATGCATTTAACAATAGCTATGTATTTATCAATTCTCTTTAATTGCTTAATATCTTGTCAAGATTTGTACTGTTTATTTACTTATTATTATTTTTTATTATTATTATTATTGTTATTTCTTTTTAAATTGTTTTTTGTCATTTTTTACACGCTTTATGACTTGTAACACTTAGCCTTCTGGCCAGATAAGCATTATTTTTTTTTTTCTGCTCATATTCGTTATTCTAAAGGGACATAGTCCCAGTATAAAGTTACTTTTCTATTCTATTCTATTCTATTCCATAAATTTGCGCTTTTTATTTGAATAGATCAATTAAAAATTGTTCTTGAAGTCGACTATTCATAGTTATACTAGTAGTATTAAATGGACCTGAAGTTGTTGCTAGCTTTGTATCATAAAGTACAACTACAAGCTTCTATGCCATTTTTGTTCTCTATTAGTATATATATTAATAAAAATACAAAAATAAAAAAACCTGTACCACTACAATCCGTGGAGGGTTCGGGGTTCAGTCCATGGTAGAGACTGTACTGTTTCTTGGACACCGATTTTGTAGTGATGGGATTTGCCCTAGATCGTGCTCAACAGCCAGGTATTTCTCTAGATTTTTCATAAATGTGATCACGAATCGCTCATTTTGTAAATCAGGAAATGGATCCTGTGGGATCTAAGATCCTTCAGGAGCTTACCCAGCCTCTATAAAGTGGGTATCCAACCTAAAACGGTAATTATTCCGCGGGTTGTCGCATCAAGTTGAGTCACAACAATTTTTCGCTTTTAATTCGTTACCCTCTAAAATTTTCCAAAAATACAATTTATCATGAGCTTTATTACGGAGAAGAGACTGTCATTGTGGGAAATATGTTTAATTCGGTAATCATTTCATCTATAAATGAACGTTTCAACAAACATATATCATCTATACTTCGAAATCTTTTTTTTTTTTTTTTGATTATTTTATTGAGTTGTACAACTGTAATACATACATCTAGTGCAATTGCTATAAGAGTAAATAATACATGATAGGACATGTAGAGATACTTCCCACTGGCAGCACTCTAATAAAGTTCTATAATAGAAGGTCCCGAGGCCATCTTCTCTTCAGACGCCTAGGAGGATTGTCCGGGATGGAATTGGATGCAAGGATGGAAACTAGTGGGTTTGGATGGGTTTGAAGTTTATTGTGGAATGATAGGTATCTGGAATGGGCTAAATCGGTAACATATGGAACGTTAAGGTCATTATGGATGGTTTTATTTGTGACAAAATAAGGAGCGTTTAGGATTTTGCGAAGGATTTTGGATTGCAAGGATTGGATACGAGAGGAATTCGATGGTTGGTGGAGCCCCATAGTTCAATTCCATAAGTCCATATAGGCCTTATAACAGTCACATAAATAAGTCTTTTGTAATTGATCTGAAGCTTTGAGCGCTTATCCAGTATGTGTTGAAGTAGTCGGAAACGTCTAGCTGTTTCTTGTCTTTTCAGTCTTGTGTGAGGGTTCCAAGTAAGACGCTTGTCTAAGTAGAGTCCCAGGTAGCGAATCTGTTCAACAGGGATAAGTGGAGTACTATTAAAGAATACAGTAGGACAGGAAGTCATGGGTTTTCGACGAAGGGTAAAGGTAATTTGATGGGACTTGCTGGGATTGATTTTAATTCTCCAATTCCGACACCATTCTTCGAGGCTTGATAGGTGTAATTGAAGGGATTGGGATGCAATATATGGGTCGTTGTTAACTGATAACACACATGTGTCATCAACATACGTGGAGATGAAGGTGTTAGGATGGGTTGGAATGTCAGCTGTATATACTGTGTAAAGGATAGGACCGAGGATGCTACCTTGAGGAACGCCAGCAGACTGGGAATAGAGGGATGAGTAGGAACCTTTATGACTTACTTTAAATGTTCTGCCAGTTAGAAAGGAGCGAATGATTAAAAAGTATGTAGGAGGAAGGAATTGTCGGATTTTGTAAAGGAGACCTGGGTGCCAGACTCGATCAAAAGCCTGTTCTACATCGAGAAAGGCTCCTGTGCAGTACAATCTACGCTCCAATGCAGAGGAGACAACATCCACCACACGATGACATTGCTGGATAGTGGAGTGGGATGTTCGGAAACCAAACTGGTGGTCTGGGATTATGCGGTTACTATCTAGAATGGGATAAATACGTTTTAGAATGAGTTTTTCGAGGATCTTGCCCATTATGGGTAAGAGGGAGATAGGACGATAAGAGGGTGGGAGTTCTGGAGGCTTTTTGGATTTTGGGATCATTTTTACTACAGATAGTTTCCATGTATCAGGAAAATAGGTAGTACGGATTACAGAATTATATATGTATGTGAGGAATAGGATAGCTTTTCGAGGAAGGGATTTTAGGATGTGAGCTGTAATAAGGTCATGTCCAGGAGCTTTACGGGAAGGTAAACTATGAATAATATTGGATATTTCTGACGGATGAAAAGCCTTAGTCTCCCACCTAAGGCCTTAGGTGGGAGAGACATTTGGAGTGGGATATCCAGTTCTGCTTCAATACGCTCAATGTGAATAGGGTTGAGGATATCAGGGTGTGGATTAAATGTTTTGAAGAGGTGTCGAGCGTATATGTGAGATTTTTCTTCATCAGATCTGGACCAAGTTTGATTTTCAGTAAGGAGAGGATGATTAAAATCTTTGAATTTAAGGATCTTTTTGGCGGTCGTTCGAAATCTTAGTTGAAACTTTTATTTCTTGATGAAATGATTATTGAAATCTACTCATTACCCATAATTACGTTCTCTTTTCCGTTCTGAATCTAACAATATGTGGTATTTTTTTAAAATATTAAAAATGAAACGAATAAACGTTAAAACTTGTTACTCAAATCGAACCGACAACCCGCGGATAAGGCTCTTCATGGGTTGTAGTGGTCCAGGTTTTTTTTTTATCCCTTATTTAGTTATGTACGTTATTTTCCTTAAACGAGGTAAGTCCTTCATTCGGTGGAAGAGATACTTGTTTTCAGAATATTCTCACCTATTTTTATGAACGATGAGACCAGATACACAGAACAAAGAGAATGATGACGAATGTAGAAGTTTCTCCTGAGCCGAGGAAGCTTAAAACTTTTTAGGCCGTTACGGTAACATTTTCTCCCATCCAACTCAAATAATAACTGTTACATCAAGCAACTCTAATTGGTTTCTCTGAACTATTCGGCTAATTTATTAATTAAATAATTACTAACTTATTTATACCTTTTTTGAAGTAACAGCATTATGCACTGTCATCTAAGATCTGTGAATTAAGGACAGCTATTTCGATTATTTTATGGTATATTTCTGTAATCTTTGTGCACGCCTTTCAACAAACAGCAAGAATTATAAAGCTAGTTTGATTATCTAAATTACACTCAAATCATTTGTTATTTTAATTATCTAAATTACACTCAAATCTGTTGTTATTTTGATTATCTAAATTACACTCAAATCTTTTTTTATTAAGTAAATTTTAAGTTTATTTAGTACCGAAGTATTAATTTATATTAGAATAAATTGGAGAGCGACCTGTGATGTAGTGGTTAGCATAACAACTTACACTGCTCAAGAATTTTTTTTAAAAGGAAGTTAAAATTCCGATGTCAGGTACTCGTTAAAATTCTCTATTAAACTTGGATTGACAAAATTTAGAGCTCCCACTCTAGCATCATCCGATTTACCATAGTAGCATAGTGATTTTTGTTTGTTTTGTTATTCTTTTTTTTGTTTTATATAACTAGCTATACAATTATTTCATAATAACAAAACAAAACAAAAAAATAAAATAAATAATTGTAATAAAAATATATACATGCGGAAAAAATATACACGCGGTAAAAAAACGAAATAAATGCGAAAATGTTAATAAAAGTCTAAAAATAATATAATCGCTCACATTAATACCATAATTACACTATTTACAATTTGCCTGGGGTCTCCGAACTAAGCTTCTTCCCCAGGAATGAGGGCAAAGCAGGAATCCGGGAGGCCCCTACTCACTTTTCCAGTCGCGTCACTGGTATTAAACGCCAATGGAAGCTGGTTAAGGGCGCATGACATCACACACACAGGTCCAAATAACATTATTACAACAGTTCTTGGGGCCATTGACGGCGTGGTGGAATATATGGATGTGTGGAACTAGATAGTGACAGCCAGTGGATTGCAGGCAAGTTTTTGGTAAAAGTTTGAAAATTTAGTAGGGATGAGGTCGAGGACGAAAGGATTGTTGATCATTATGGAGGGTTTTGTTGGAGACATAGTAAGGAGCATTGACAATAGTTCTCAGAACTTTGGATTGAAAGGATTGAATACGTCTGATATTCGATTTTTTTTGCGGTCTCCCACATTTCCAGTCCATTGGTCAAAATAGATTTGATGATGGTCTTGTATATTAGAAGTTTATTGTCTATTGAAAGATGGGAGGTTCTTAATACTATTAATAGTATTAATAGTCCTTAATAGTAGCCAATTCTGTATAATTGGCTGAATCTTCTGTTAAGTTCTTGTCTTTTGAGTCTGGTATGAGGGTTCCATGTAAGTCTTTTTTCTAGGAGGAAGCCAAGGTATCTTACTGTGTTGAAAATAGGATAGTATCATTGAATTGGACAGAAGGACATGTTCCCCGGCGAAGTGCAAAAGTCATGTGTTTGCATTTTTCCTCGTTGACATTGATCCGCCATTGGTTTAACCAAGTTTCAATAAGTTAAAGGTGCCTTTGGAGGTTCGAGGAAGCCATTTCAGGTCTGGATGTGATGATATAATGGCTGTATCGTCTGCGTACGTTGTAAGGAAGGTTTCAGGAGTAGTTGGGATACCAGCGGTGTACAATATGTATAGGACAGGACCTAAGACGCTGCCTTGGGGGACTCCAGCTTGAATTGGGTAAAGATTGGATTATTCATTACCACAGAGTACTTGGAAAAAGCGATTAGAAAGGTAGGATTGAAGGACTAGGAATAAGGATTGGGGTAACTGGATTTTTAGCTTTAACAACAAACCGGCATGACATACCCGGTTGAAAGCTTGCGCTACGTCCAGAAATGCGCCTGTACAGTATTGTTTGCTTTCAAGAGCAGAGGAGATGTGATCGACAACTCGGAGACCCTGCTGGGCCGTCGAGTGCCTGGGACAAAATCCAAACTGATGTGAACGAATGGATTCGATAATGGGTAGGATTCGTTTCAGGAGGATTTTTTCAATCAGATGAGGACAAGGACGAGGAATTTGCCAAACACCTCTCAACAACATTTATCCCTCATCCAGAACTCCAAACTACGCACGTTTCCAACATTAATGAATACCTATCTCCACCCATTCTTCTATCCTTCGAAGGATACAGTTGTACAGATAGGTAAGGAAAATAATTGCTTTTTGAGGAAGATGTTGATGGATTTGGGTGGTCAGCTTACCTCCTAAAGCTGAAAACCCCTCTGAGGTCAAATTCCTACAAATTCAACAAAAGTTAAAAGTTCGCAAATCTCCTCGACACGACCTTCTAACCACCCAAATCCATCAACATCTTCCTCAAAAAGCAATTATTTTCCTTACCTATCTGTACAACTGTATCCTTCGAACAACTCACCTTTGTTGTGGAAACACTCCATCATTATCCTATTCCCTAAACCTGGCAAACCACCAGCCCAACCGTCTTCACGTCGGAGGGGATGGGGAATAGAGTGTTATTTGAGGAACTTTTTTCCAAACGGAATTATCAGCCGCAGATAGTGTGGAAAGATAGGATTTGTAGGATTCGGATCTATAGGTTGTCAGGTTCTTTTTAACTAGTTTGGTGAAATAGTTACACAGTCTCCCATCGTGAGGATACCTGTTTCTTTGCCAAAGGGTTCGGTAGCGGGGTTTGGTAATGATAAGATCCCTAAGATCTTGCGGTAATGGATTTGTCTTGCAGATTTTGAAGGAAGAACGGGGTGAAAATAAAGTCCAAACTGCTTGCTGATAAAGTTACGTTAAATGGAATATATTGATTTTGAACGTCAATAACAGTATATTGATTGGAAAATATTTTCTATAAATTACAATGCAATAGAAAAAATCACAAAAAACAAAGTCTTTAATCTCTAAATATTCCAAAAACCGACGAGTACAAAATGTTGCACAAACAACTTAGTTGTTCCAAGATTGCTGCCTCTCTGATGAGTGTTTGGCTGTTGGTGTGAGATTTGGTGCACTTTGTCTTCTTTGAGGTGATTTCTCTATTGGTGATTGTCCTGCTAATCTGTTAATTGGCAAAACGTTGGCTGGTTAGTTATTCCAGTATTTAGAGACTTAAGGCCATGCTTTTTAGGATTTTCCTATTACGTACGTATTAATTTATAGTTTATATCTCCTTTGGAATTTTGTTAATTTGGATGTTTTGTATAATTAGCAAAAAATTGATTTTTTTTACTAAATATTTTGTATTGATTTTTAGTTTAATTTTTTTTTATGTATAAAAAACATGCACAATTATTCAAGAGTTCATGAAAGGTTAAAGATGTATCATTTATATGTATTTATATAATCTATCTAGTTAGAGAATTAAGCATAATTCGTTGGAGTCAATAATTGATATAGGATGCTTGCTACGATTGATTTTAGGTATACATTATTCACTCTTTAAGGATGATAATATCTACTTATTTATTTATTAATGTATTTAAATCTATACGTTTGGTCATTTTATTCATGTTGAAAGGCATTTTTATATTAAAATGGAAAAAAGGAAATGCAGTAGTTTCCCGATATAAATTTACTTCTTTTTTTAGTTTGGTTAATTTCTGCTGAAGTATATCAAATCCGGTTTTAGGTCTGAAACAGCTACCGTGACTCTGCCGCATTTATCAGAATGGTTTCTTGTTGTTAATTTATATCTGTCGGGGTTTAATCAATAGTTCACCCTTACACATACGTGATGAGCCATTCATAATTACTTAGTTGAAGAAATTGAGTATTAAGTGTTCATCATAACCGTGACATTGCTGCAAAAAAAAGTTGTTGTTTTTTGGGGAAAAAAACAAGTATAATTTTATTTTTAAAATATGAATTTCAGAATTTTGAAGTGAAGACTTCCTTATCCGCGCTTAGCAAATTTTGTAGGGGGTAAGCTTATAGCATCGCGTCAGCAACATGCTCAACATGACTAGCTAGCGACAGCTTACGGTCTGTGCATGAGTTATTTAATTTCTTTTATCTGGTTTAGTTTAAAGGTTACAACTCCATTGATATAATAATAATTATTTCTGTATCTCTAAGTTATCTAAACATTTGTAAGATCAGATAATAAAAACAGTCGTTTTATAGTGGTAGAATTGATAATTATAATAACTTTAACCACCAATAACTGATTTCCTTTCCCCTTAAAGGTTTATCCCCAGTTTTATGAAGTTGACGACATTGAAGTCATTATACAGGGCGTATAACTCGGCTTCATCGTCTCCTTATTTTACAGGGCTTTTCCGTTCGAATATTAGGAGTTTATTCTAATCACCGGTCTAATCAAAGTTTTATACAATCGTGCTTTAGTCTGCCTCATGAGTAGATGGCTCCTGATCTGCCTCCTCAAGCGAAACTAGCAACGGTTGGCTGCCGCAATCCTTTTTCCTATTTCTTTGGACATGTCGTTGGTCGATATTACTAGGGGATCCGAGGTAGGTGAACTCCTGCACTCTTTCAAATTTGTAAGAGCCTATTTCTACATAACTTTCACCTTGCTTAGCTCCGTCGGCCTTTAACACCATATATTTTGTTTTGGCTTCATTCACCTCAAGGCCCAACAGCGAAGCCGCCTGTTGGATTGCCAGAAAAGCGCTACTCAGCTCAGATTTCGATCTTGCAACCATATCAATATCGTCTGCAAAGCCCAGGATCTGGACATTTCTATTGACAATAGTTCTTGTTGTCTGTACTTTTGAGACCCTTACTGCTTTTTTCAAGTCCTAAAATTAAAAGCAGACATGCCGACCCATCACCCTGTCGCAACCCCTTATTGGCCTGAAACTCGCTTGAGCACTCTCCTTGTATTCTGATTACATTCCATCATGCATGGTCATCTCAACAAGGCAGATAAGATTTCTGGGAATGCCAAATTCTTTGAGAGCTTTGTAGATTTCAGATCTATTAATGCTATCGTGCGTATTCTTGAAATCCACAAAAATATGGTAGGTTGACATGTTGTATTCAATCCCTCTCTCCATGATAGTCCTCAGGGAAAAACATTGGTCCCCTGAAGATCCTCCACCTCTAAAGCCAGTTTGGTACTTTCCCACAATTTTCTTCACTTCGGGACACAATCGCTTGAAGAGTATTCCGGAAAGAATTTTATACGCTGTTGGTAGGAGCGATATCCCCCAGTAATTGTTGCAATCAAGCCTATCATCCTTTTTATAGAACGGGCAAATTACTCTTTTTTTCCATTCTGCTGGCATCTTTCCCTCAGCCCAGATCTGTAAAATCAAATTATGAAGGGTTTTATGCAATTCTTCACCTCTATATTTAAAAAACTCAATTGGAGGGCCATCCAAACCCGATTTGGAGCTACGGTCTTTTATTATTCTTCATTCGATGGATCACATCCATAATCTCTGCAAAGATTGAAGGGGGTTCATTCTCTTCTTCCGAATTCTCCGTCTGGCTTCTTCTGCTTCTTCCACGGTAGGGTTATTAAGCAGAACTTCGAAGTGGCGCACCCATCTTTGGAAAATTTCTTCTTTCTTCGCAAGCAGCGAAACCTCCTCGCTCTTTCTGGGAATTGAAGTTGGCTTGAAATCGGCTCTTTTCTTATCTTAGACTCTACGATAAAAGAGCCGCTTGTCATTTTCTCTTCGTAGTTCCTCGATACCCTCCAGTTTTTTTCCTTTCCCAAATTTTCTTCTTCTTTTTATGCAGCTTCTTCTCCACCTGCCACAAGGTTCTGTATTCCTCCGACGCTAGCCTGGTAAATCTCCTGTGGATCATCGATTTGTAGGCTCATTTTTTTTTGTATCCGTTGCTGCCTGGCATTCTAAATCATTCCAGCCATCCCTGGCTTTTCTCAATTCCTTTTCTGCGGCCTTCGTTAGGACTTCATTTAAATAATACTATTTTAATTTAAATAATACAGAATCTAAATCCATTATTTAGAAATTTGAATAAGAACACAGATATTTAAGTCTTGAGTTTTCACTTCTGTCGGCAGTCCTCATGACTGTCTATTTAAATTTAAATTAAAACAAATTCTTTCCTTTTATATTACGTAAAAGTTACAGTGCCTTAAACCTCAGAGGAATATAGTTTATACTATGGATTTATTAAAAACAGTCAATCGTAGAATGCTAAAGGATAAAGAGAACTAATGGATTCTTTATTAATTATAAATATTATTTTAAAAAAGTACGGCGTGACGTTTGAAAATAATGTAGAAATATGCCGGTGTGTAAAAATCATACCTTTATAGAACATAAGAGTAATAATAATAATAATAATAAAAATATTTATTTAAGAAATCATACAAATGCCATTTGGCACATATTGTATTTTTGGTGTTCTTCGGAAAACCTCCACTAAGGGATGCTCTTGAAAGCGTGTATGGAGAAATCTCCCATTGAAGGCACTCCTAGCGTGGTTCATCTTATTGTAGTAGATCCCTGCTCCAGAGACGTTTCAGTCTCCTTTTCGGATTATGTGGTAATGTGTCTGTCAGCAATGTTTGTACCAGTAAGTTTGGATGTCCAGCAAGTGAGTCATGAAATTTTTTGTAGTTGTTCTTGATTGTGTCAGCGACTAGTGGTATTGTTACGGGCTACTGGGTACTAAAAATGAATTAAACAATTCCTTAGTTAAAGAAACTAATATTTATTAACAAAATGATAAAAAGGATACAATTAAACTATTAACAATTGAATTATTAAACTAATATAAATTTATAATGACAATATTCTAAATATTATAATCTAGGCCTAACTCCTATTTAATTATTACAATAACATAAGATATTACTAATTCTAGATAGCTTAACTAGTTACAATAGTTTCTATGAATATTATAAAATTACACTGCAATTTATAACTAATAATTAACACTTACAGTTCACTAGTCCACCGACCGTAAGATTCTTCAAGTATCACAAACTGACACACAGTAACAAACAGAAACAGTTTATTACACTCGCGAGACTGTTACAGTTCACTGATACACTTATTACACGGGCCGGTTCAGCACTGACTAGTTTATCACACTGACACTCACTTATTACACTTATCACAGATCTTCACTGGTCTACTCTCAGGTTAAGACTGACTGCCTCGAGTTGAGGGAAGTATTTAAAGAGGCTAGGCCGAACATTCCAGAACACGAAAGGGCCAGGCAATTCCGGAATCTTCTTAATCCTTTTCCGACAAAAGAAGACGATCTAGAACAGTCCTAATCCTATTTAAACGTCTCCCGCTGACGGAGTTAAGCCGCTAATCCCCCGCTTCCGCCTTCCTTTGTACGCCCGTAACAGTATGTTAAGATCTTTGTGGAATGTTTTATTAGTGATGTAAAAGGGACTATGAGTAATATAACGAAGTAATTTCAATTGAAAAATTTGAATGGTCTGTATGTGGGATTTTTTGCATGACCCCCCCACTTGCGAGGCGTAGGTCCATATTGGTTTAATTAGCATGTGAATATTATAATTTTGTTTGTTAGTGATAGTTTATTTTTGTGGTGAAGTAGTAGTCTTAAAAGTGAGAGTCGGTGATTCAATTTTTTCTTCAAAATAATTACGTGTGATTTCCAAGTCAGTCTTCTGTCCATGGTAAGGCCCAATTATTTTGTCTGTGTTTGTCTGAGCAATGGTGTATTGTAAAGTGTTAGCGAGGGGCAGTCTGAATGTCTAAGTGTAAATGTTACTTGGTTCGATTTTGGCATGTTAATTTTTATACGCCACTTATGGATTTCTAATGAATCTGTGTGTCTTTAGGTTCTGAGAAGCTATATTGGGGTTAGTACTGGTCGAAAGTATGACAGTATCGTCAGCATCCTTTTTTTGTCAATTTGACTTTCATTTAAAGAAATACTAGAGTTACTCCTTACCTTTCTTTTCAAAAGAGTAGAAATAACGGCTTCATCGTCTTACCTACTTGTTCCGGCAATTTTATTGTCTTTCATCAGAAAAGTGTCCTTTTTCACTAAATTATACTTTAAGTCACTTCAAAAAACCATCATTCATTATAACACACATCAAAAATACATGAATTCAATTAATTCAAAAACTTAAAGATAACTAGTTAAAGATAAGCAAGTTCACAGTTCGAGGCCTAACAGCTGATCTGTAGAACATAAGATTGACACAAAAATCCTAAGAAAAAAAATGCTGATAAAGCACTCGTCTTAAAAAGTAAAGCTAAATAAATTAATAGAGTGGAGATATTTACTTACTGAAATAATCTTATTTATTAAAGCAGATAAAAAAAAAGGAAATAGTATATAATGAAAGATGCTTGAAAGAAAAAATGGAAAAAATAAATAATGCAAGATGCTTGAGAGAGAGAAAAGATCCTGAACGTTGGATATTAAGAAAGGGGTGAGTAGGGCGAAGCAGAGATGAAGCAGAATGTATTAAATTCTTAAACTGGCACCTGCCTCTTTAATGCACGCTTTAATTACTCGAATATTGGAGTGATACTATTCTGGTTTTATTATATTTATTATTAATCATTATGAAAGACGTCTATTTGCTATACAAATTATGTAGTAGACCACTTTTAAAAATTAAAAGATCACTTTTCATGATTGGCTCAATTAATATTGCTGGTAAAATTATGATATTTCAGTTTTCCAATCTTTTATTACGTACCACTTAATTTTTCCTATTTAAATAAAAAATACTATATTGAAAAAATTCTGTGCACAATGCAAGAGAAATTTTTTTTTGTTTGTAGGCATTTAACTAAAAAAGTTTAGTTTAGAGTATTAAAATTGCGTTTTTAATCTTAACTTAATATTTGAAAAATGGGAATGATAATGAGAAATCAATAGTATACAAAATATTCAATTATAAAATTTAATTTCAATTTGCCTATTAAAGTATGGAGTACATAATTAATACGTACAATTATTTCGATGATAAACGCATACTAAAAAGTTGGAGCAATATTTATTTAAATCTGGAATATAGATATTGTATCTCGACTCGTACTCGTATCACTGCCGCTTATGCCTTGATTAGAAATGGAGCCCGATTTTAACCGCTTGCATTTCTGACGACATCTGCGGCATCTTTTCGCATTTAGTCGCTTTCGATGCAGAATTTTTTCTGTAACAATTTTTTCGGATATAGGTTCGCCACTCTGAACGATAAACGTATTAAATCTAACACTCGATGCTGGTCCCCTACTAGTACTCGGCATGATATCAGTCGGCAGTCTACTAATTTTTTCCAGCGGCTCAGAGTGTAGTTCAGCTTATGAAGATGGCTGAAGGTCTAAATAAAATTAAATATATTGAATTTTTTTTGTTTCAAATCTCATTTATTTTCATAATTTACATAAATTTACAATATATATAATATATATAATATATATATAATATATACATTTTATTTACAAATTAATATATATGCATACATCATAGGTACTTCATTTACCCGGAGGTATTATAAGTATTTACAGGGTATGAGACCGCTTAAGGCGTTTTCTCTTAACCGGCACTAGGCCGCTGGCTCGATACAGTTCAAAATCGGCGAGAGACCGCTTTTCGGGGTAGGAGATAGGAAGAAAGAAGAAAGGGGAAGAGGAAGGAAGAAAAGGAAGTGGGTGATTGGACTAGAGTGTCCAGACCCCTACCCAAGGCCAATGAGAGCACGTCGACCAAAATATATTGAATGAACCGGATAGAAATAAAAATACTTGAAATGAGTAATGCGAGAAGGTAATGCAATGCGACATGCGATAGATGAACGAAAATTTTTGGGGCGATAGAAAAAAAGTTTCACTTTAATAATTAGATTATACCTTAATAAATATTTTATCAATTTTTACGCTCATGTATAGTGTAAACCGTAGTAAAATTCTATTAGCTGAAATGGATTTCCTATGACGGAGCTGCGAAAGCCCAGATTAGACAGAATTAGAAATATAAATGTGATATTTGGTTGTCCGGAAAGTAATGACGAATTTTAAGTTTTCTTTAAAGTTAGAAGTAGTTCTGCCAACTTTCAAACTTTTTCACCTTCCCAATTGCCTTGAGATGGTCATCGACGGTTGGTTTGCTGACATTAATTTCTATCTAAAGTTTGGGAACTGCCGAACAGTTTGTTTGGGATTCTTTCACCAAAGCTCGGAGAACGGCCCCTTCAATGGCAGAACTTCTTCCGCGACTTTCTTATACTTCAAGGCTCAAGTCTCCCTCTCAAAATCTCTGGAACCACCGTTGAACAGTGCACTCCCTTATGCTGCCTTCGCCCAGGACTTCGTTGATATTGATACATTGACAGGCAAAAAATTCCACTCACTTGTAAACAAAAATGTATTACGCCTCGGCATACTTTCCACCAGTCGGAAAATGTACCTTTCCTGGAGGATAACCCATTCCTCCTGAACAGCCCTTTCAAGGTCCTGCAGTATATCAGGAAGAGCTGCACACTCTCTTATTCAGCTTCCGAGGTTATGAATGCTCGATAGGGTTCAAATCTGGAGAGCATGCAGGCCAGGCTAAAACCTCAATGTTGTTCTGATGAAGGAACGTCTGTACTTTTGGGCGTGCATTATCGCGCATTAGAATAGAACGGTCGCCGATTTTGTTGAGGTTGGCAACATATGAGGCTCCAAAATCTCATCTATATAGCGAGTGCCGTCCACGAACAACAACCAATTCTGTGTGGCGCTCCTTTGAAATCCCAGCCCACAACATTAATGGGCCACGTGGAAAAGGTTGGCTCTGGGTAAAATTACAAGCTGCATATCGTTCATTTCTTCTTATCCACACCCTTTCACGCCCGTCTGGAGATTGAAGAGGTTCCAAAATCTGATCTGTATAGTGAGTGCCGTCAAAGACCTGTAATGACCTTTCCCCAAATTGGTTGTTATCCTCCGCTCTCTGTTGTTTATCCCCGTTAATTTCGCCCGAATTACAAGATTGATCACTGACGCCCTGGGGTAAAGCTAAATTATTCAAACGCTCAAACATTTTCCTTAAATTGTCGTCCATTAATTCTTTTAATTCAACAATTTGATTTTTTAATTCTTCATTTTGTTCCACCAATCTCTGATTTTGCTTACGTAACCCCTGATTATCTAGTTGGGTCTCGTCCATTCTTTTAGCAAGTTCCTCGATTTTTACCATTTTATTAATTTATTTAAAATTTAGCCCACAAAAAAAATCAATTTCACAATTTTACAAATTCAATAACCACAATTAATTTAATAACCACAAATTTTTTTTCGTAACCACGCTCTGCTACCAGTTGTAATGACCTTTCTCCTAATTGATTTAATAATGATTACAATAACGTCCGTGGACCCTTAGGAGGAGAAAATAATGTCAATTACAAACAAAGTTCACAATGGAAACCCCAAATACAATTATATTCTTCAAATATATATATACATAAAATAGTATAACATGCAATCACTTCTTATATTTAATACAATTATTCAAATATTACTAATACAAGCCTGGTAGGGATCTGAGAGAAGCGGGAGATGAGCGGGCCGCCAGCGTCTAGAATGAGTCTTGAAAAAGTGACTTAGATAACACAGCCTCGAACTGGCTAAACGCTTCCCCCACCCTCACATTTACATCTCCCACTCTCCACAAATATAAACATTAAAGCGGTAAAAACTAGATAAGTTGAACTCTGCTATGGCACAATATTCATACAGTCGAATACAAACTCGTTAATACGTTAATACATTCTTATCTCGCTAAGGTACATAGGTGAACCAATATATAATACAACTTACATAAACAATAGTCGAATTACTTCAAGACGTACTTAAACTCTATACATTAAAATAATACATGCATTTAATTAATTCATCTTATTAAACTAATCATACATAATTAAATAATTCCTAATCATTATACCTTTAAATAATACATATAATATATGTATATGTGGATCACTAATCATTTAAATAATATATAATATATGTGGTCACCACAGACCCTCCACGAACAATAACCAATTCTGTGTGGCGCTCCTTTGAAATCCCAGCCCACAACATTAATGAGCCACGTTGAAAAGGTTGGCTCTGGGTAAAATTACAAGCTGCATATCGTTCATTTCTTCTTATCCACACCCTTTCACGCCCGTATGGAGATTGAAGAGCAAATCTTCCCTCTCAAAATCTCTGGAACCACCGTTGAACAGTGGACTCGCTAATGCTGCCTTCGCAGAGCCTTCTAACACATTTAACTTCTTCGAGCTGATGAATCGCTTGAAGAACGGTAAGGTGCCGGTTATGTAAAATTCTTTAAGTCAAAAGCCGGTCTTAAAGTGTTACCCTAGACCATCCGGCCTTCTATGTTAAGACTCAGTTTCTGGAAAGTTTCATATGAACTGCATATCTAATGGAACGTCATAAATAAGTGCCACACCACGCGCTACATCTTCAGCACTAAGAGGCATTTTTTAACTTAAAATTTAAAAAATTAAAAGTTGGAAACTAAGACATTTGGAGCGAGAAATGGCACTGAACAAATGACCCTGGATAAACATTTTAATGACATAGAAAGTGACCCTTGGAATCTATAGTCCTTTCATTGAATTAAGGATTAAGGGTTATTATCCTCTATATTAAAATTCTTAATTAAAAAAAAAAATTATTCATTAAATAAAATATTCAATCCAAAACAGAAATATTTTTAGAAGAAAACATGAAAAAATCAAGTAGGTGGAATTTTTTGCTTGTCAGTCTAGTTTGAACTCGTAAAACAAAATTATGCGAAAATCGTGTTTGACATTCTTAGTATTTAGACATCTTAGTAAAGACTAGATTATTTTCAATAAGCAAAATGTTTTAGAGGTAGACAAACATTTTTGTTTGAAAATGGATTAATAAGTATTTAAATGCATAATAGTCAAAAGTCCAACAAGAATAAATAGTTTAATATTTGGAGAGGTTTTATAAAAGTATGTATTATTTTCCCGACAACCCAATAGAATGAATTAAAATGAAACAGTTCCCATGGAATCGAGATTTTGGAAACAAACAATTACTTCCACCAAGAAAATTGGAATCGGGGAAAGGAAAGGTGGCCAAACCGTAATATATATATATATATATATATATATATATATATATATATATATATATATATATATATATATATATATATATCTGTGATGTAATAATAAAAGTGGAAACTAATCTATAATTTTGGATTATTTTCCATCTTAGGAAAAGCTTTCGGTTTAGCTCCACTCAATACAAAATGTCTATGAAGTTGGTGATTTTTTTAGTCTTTGTTTTTATTATGGAGCGGAGTAGCCCTGTGTGTAAGGGCAACGTCCACTGATCTAAATATTCGATTCCGGCTATTGTAGCTAACTTATTGATCCTGTTGGCAGTCGTGAATCAATCCAGAATCTTGGGGTATGATATCAGTTAAATCTTCTTGAACATTCTGTTGACTTGGAAGCAGAAAAGTTCCAACCATTTACTGACTGAACCCTTCATGTGTTGTAGTGGTACAAGTTTTTTCAATTTTAGGATAAAAACTTAACTATTTAAATTTGTTTATTTTTTTTTTCTGTCTTATTAATCACAAATTCTGCCTATTTCTATATGCATTCTCTCACTTTCAACTAAAGATTATAGTTCGTTGTGGATACCAGATGCATTTCAGTTCTGGATTCTAGATATTCCAGAATGAACTTATTAATCTAATTCAATGAGCTACGGTTACAGGTACGAATCGAGAATATGTATTCCTTTTCGGCCCTTAGAGAATTACTCGTATAAAGTTAGTTTTTTTAAATAGTCGGTTTTGGATAAATTGCTGTTAACCTGCTCGATGCTTGGAAAGCAATAAAAACTTGTAGTAGAGCTAGGTTGTCGGTTGGTAACTGAATATTTTTTATCTGTTTATCGGTATGAAAAAATTGAAAGGTTGGTTGAACTGATCTGCATCTGTTATTTTAATTCTGTCCTGAATAGAGAAGTCTTTTATAGAAAAGCTTATTTATTTTTGGAAATAGCGCTACATTATAAAACTGAACACTCGCTAGGACAGTTACCTTCCTACTATTACAGTCTTTCATTCAGAGATTTTGGTTTAAACTTCGATGGAAATATTTATGCTTCTGTATTGCTAATCCGGGAGAAGTGTACTCCTATGTTTGTCAGTTCTTCAGGGACTTCAACTGATGCGTTGGGCCGGATGCAATGCTACTCGTACTATATATATGTTTCGAGCGTGAGGAATCTTTGATGAGTTGCCAAGGCCATCATGGTGCCCGAATCACAACCTAATAATAAAACGCATAAAAAAACATTATTTTTTTTATGATAACCCAATATGCTAGTAAATTGGTTAATATTAGTAAATCGGTCAATTCCATTTGTTATTTTGCACCTGACTTTCTTCTTTTTAAAAATCAGATAATTATAATAATAATTGCGCCTCACTTTTTGAATGACTAAAATTTGCTTTCAATTGTGGGTTGGTAATATTTTAAATATAACACTAATAATTGGTTTTGTGAAATAAAATCATTTATACTGAATTAAATTTAAACTTACCCAGTCCGTCAATTAGCTCCAATTACCTTTAATTGAATGCATTTTAAAGAATTGGTACAATTTTGGCTTAAATTGAATCTACATGATCCCAGATTCGGAGTTTTAATTAAAAGTTTAGCAGTGGAAAAAGTAAATAAATTCCAAATTTAAAATTAAAGTTTTCCTCAATTTCATAGTTCGTTATTGAACTGAAGATGGATTCAACGTTCGGGTTAAATGGACAAATTTATATTAAAAATGTTCACATCTATAGACAATTTAAATATAGACTGACAATATAAAAACCGACCTGCGCAGAAGTCGCTTCGACCGGTGGTGCATAAGGAAGCAATGCCCTTTTCCCCACTTCTTAGCCTCATAGTTTTTATGATCTTATTGAATTGTAATATAATTATTGTTGTTGTTATTGTTTAGTATTTGTAACACATTTACAATGTTGAGAATATTCAGGATTCTTGTTTAAAAGACTAACTTAAACATTTTATGAATTACAAAATTTGCTAGAACATCAATATTTATAATTGATTGATAATACTTTGAAAAAGAAATGATAAATCCATTTCAGTAATTACCAAAACGAAAAAATATCGAGATATTACTTTCTGTCAAGAAGAGGATTGTTTTATAAATTACAAAATATTTTTGATGAATGCCACAAAAGCGACGTAGTAATTAGTCACTCAGAAGCAGAAAAGATGTTAAGGAGCTATATTTTATGGTATGAAAATCAAGAGGAAGCTGAACCTACCAGATATTATTGCTAAGGAAAATGAGGAATTTAGCAGTTCGCAAGTTATATGATTCCAAGAAACAAAAGATGTTGATGGCTTAAAGCACAATCATCGTATGTCCATTTTTCCTCCTACGAGAAATTAGTATGAATTTAAAAGTGCACAAACGTAGTATGTCCCTTCCATATGATCATTTAATGATAATTAAGAAAGGGCATACTACGTTTGTGCATGAGGAAAGCATTTAACTCCACCTTTAAATGGATATTAATTTCTCAAGAGGGAAAAATGGACATAAAATGATTGTGCTTTAAGCCATCAATGTACGTAACTATTATTATTTTGAAACAATATTTTTACTAAATATGTATACCTTATTAGTACATAAATAAGTTACGAGTACATATATAATGTCGAATATTTGAAATATGTTGTTCAATTTATGTGATATATATATATATATATATATATATATATATATATATATATATATATATATATATATATATCTTATTTATATATTTAGTGATATTTGGGAGTGAGACATATATTATATATATATAAAACATATATCTCACTCCCATATCCGTCACCAACTTGGTCCTACACCCTTAGGGATAATCGAGGTTCTACTGTAATTCTCAAGAACTCTTGTGCTGTTGCAGTTAAATCTTCTACAGCTGTTAATTTTTTTTTCCTTATACCTTATTCTTTGCCTCAGTGGCTTCCCAGCCTACTGGATAAAAGCTGGACCCAGAGTATATTGGTTTTGAGCTTTAGACAGTTAAGATATCTATTTATGGGTAGATACTGATTACTTCAGATAAGGCTGCTTACTGGCCGCTTGATAAGTTTATTCACCTTGATATCAGTGTGTGATGACACAAAAAACTAATAAGTTTTAGTCTTTATCTTTAACTCAAGCCTCCAAGGCTAAATTACATTAAGTGGAAGCTATAAGAAGCTATATAATTATATATATGATATTATTAACATTAACATTATTTGTAATGAGCAAATTGTCGCAAATGAATTTGCGGCCTTTTTCTCTAAACAAGATGTCGGTCTTGAAATCCAATCCACCTCAACCAAAGACGACCAATTTGATTTTGCATCTAATAATAATGAATTATATAACATGCCCTTGACTATGAGGGAACTCAAAACCACCCTCAATGAACTTAAGGGAAAATCACCAGGTCCTGATGACCTAACATATGAAATGGTAAAACATTTGTCTGACGAATCACTAGACAAAATACTTATCTTATACAATAAAATATGGAACAGTGGTTTTTTCCCCATCCAATGGAAAGATTCCATAATCATTCCAATCTTAAAAGTTGGCAAGCCCAAGAATGACGTGGCCAGTTACCGCCCAATTTCATTAACTAATTGTGTTTGTAAAATTTTAGAAAGAATGGTCAATAAACGAATGATTTGGTTACTAGAAGAAATAAATGTACAAGACAATTTGCAGTGTGGTTTTCGTAAAAATCGCTCGACAATTGACAATCTTGTTAGAATTACAACGGACATTCAGGATGCTTTTGTCGACAAGGAACACTCAGTGGGTATATTCTTTGACATCCAAAACGCTTTTGACACAGTAGTGCAAAACAACATACTAAAACAGCTTCACCAATGGGGAATCAAAGGAAATCTTGCAAATTTCATCAAAGGATTTCTCGGAACTAGGTCCTACAGAGTGATGATTGGTGGAACTACTTCCAATAAAACATATATTAACAGCGGTGTACCTCAAGACTCTGTATTAAGCACGACCTTGTTTTCTATTGCAATACGAACAATCACTGACTGTTTAACGCAAAACGTCAGTGGTTATTTATTTGCCGACGATTTTGCCATATTGTGTAAATCACCCGATCTCCAGTTGATTAAGATTTGCCTATAAAACACTGTGAATAAATTAGCGCTATGTTCTCAGAGGACTGGCTTCAAATTCTTAACAAGTAAGACATGCTGTGTACATTTTAGCCGACACAGAAACCCCGGGATTCCACCACAAATAGTTCTAAGTAATGTCCCGTTGTTGTACACCAACAACGTCCGATTCTTAGGTCTCCAAATGGACAGCAAGCTAACTTGGTCAACCCATAAGAACAACTACAAATCAAAACTATTAATAGAATGAAGCTACTGGAAAAACTAGGGAACACCAGATGGGGATCAGACAGGAAAACCATGCTCCGCATTTATGAGGCACTGATCTTAAGTAAAACAGACTATGGCAGCTTTATATATGCGTCTGCCTCCCATAATAGGGTTAAAAGACTAGATGCACTTCATCATGCTGGTATACGGATTTCTACTGGAGCCTTCAGAACAAGTCCAGTATACAGTATCTGCGTCGAAGCCGGAATCCTTCCACTCACATATCGTCGCCAAAACAAGGGGTCAAGTATATAACAAAAATATACACGCAACCAGAAAACCCAGTTTACTGCTCATTATTCCAAAGAATAAACGACAACAAGTATAGGAGGCTGAAAAATCCCTCTCTGCCGTTGTGGCACAGAATGAGAAATGTTATCTCCGAATTAGTTCAACACCAGACAACAAATACTCAAAGCGGAAAGCTAGCCCCATGGGCTCTATCACCTCCACACATCAACTGCAAAATGTTGAAACTCTCCAAGAATAGTTCCCCACAAGAGATTTCACAAGCCTTTCTTGCTGAACTGAGTAACTATCATTTTAACAAAATCTTATTTACAGATGGTTCTCGTACCAACAATTCTACATCGCGTGCTGTATATACTGGCGATACAACTTTTAAGTACAAGCTGAACAGTAATTGCGGTATCTTCACAGCTGAATTGACGGCCATTCTCAAGGCTCTTCAAATAACCCTTACAACACTAGATCAGTCAACAATAGTTTGTTCCGACTCACTGAGTGCTCTCAAAGCAATAATAAACACATTTTCAGATAATCCTGTCATACATGAAATTTACCAGGCCTTAAAACAAATAGCAGACTCATTAAGAGGAATAACTTTTTTTTGGGTCCCCAGCCACTCAGGAATTCTTGGAAATGAGAAAGCCGACAAAGCAGCATCAGAAGCCCATTCAATACATGAAATAACGATTTCTTATATCCCACCTTCAGATTTATTCCAACAAATAAAAGCAAATATCCTAAGCGAATGGCAACGGACTTGGACATCGCTAGAGAACAATAAACTGAAAATAATTAAACCGACTACCAGCAGCTGGGCATCATCTTCCAGGCAGTGTAGAAGAGAAGAAGTAGTTATTACCCGCCTTAGGATTGGTCACTGTCGTTTGACCCACGAACACCTGATAACAAAGAGAGACCCACCTCAATGTACACTGTGTAAGGTGACAGTTACAGTGCACCATATCTTCGAGGAGTGTCCTAGGTACAGTAGTGTAATGGAAAGGTGTGGCGTGCCTCGGCAGATGCTTAAGGCGTTGGGCGATAACGAACAATGTGTAAATAATACGTTAGAATTTATTAAAAGCATCAACATATTCCAGTCAATTTGACATATACGTAAAGGTATATGTGTATGTGTGTATGTGGGTTTATATATATATTTATATATATGTGTGTGTGTGTAATGTAATGTCTGTAGTGTGTGTACAACGTTATAAACTATGTTTGAACTATTAATTTGTGCAATGTTTATATAAATATTATAAATTTTATATTGTATTATATTAAAAATTATATAGAAATATGTATAACGTTTTATTTTAGTATGAATAACTTTATACAAGTGTTTATCCTTATATTACCTGTTTAATACGTTAATATGTCTCTGCTATATGTAATATGTTTCTATTATTAATATCCATTGTATCTATTATATGTTTAATATATTAATATGCTTCTATTATATGTAATATGTTTCTATTATTATTACCAATTGTTTCTATTATATGTTTAATATGTTAATATGCTTCTACTATATGTAATATGTTACTTTTATTACGTATTATCTATTGTTTCTATTATATGTTTAATATGTTTCTACTATATGTAATATGTTTCTATTATTATTATTATCTATTGTTTCTATTTCTATTATTATTATTATTATCTATTGTTTCTATTATATGTTTAATATGTTTCTACGATATGTAATATGTTACTATTATTATTGTCTATTGTTTCTATTAAGTAGTTGTAATTATCTAGATAATGTAAATATGTATATTTTCTTGTGGTGAGGGCAATAATAACCATTTGTAGTTGTTTTGCCCTTAAAAAATAAAACAACAAAATATTTTTTTTTCGCAGATTATTGTTTTATAAATTCACAAAGACAATAAAAATATTCTTTTGCTTTTTGACTTTTATTAAACTTTGTAAGAGATGTTCAGGATCAGAAGCTAATAAATCCAAATTTCAAAGCTAGACTTTTTCACATTTTTCGCTAGTTTAGTCAAGCAATGTTTTATGCTCTTGAAACTTCAGGTTGAGAACCGGACTAAAGCTATGTAATGAGAAAAGAGTCGATAAAGTGTCGTGTTAGACAAACTTTCTCAACTATACTACTACAACTCTACGGCACTACAACTCGGTGACGAGTCCTGGCCTCCTCCACAAGCTTTTTCCAATCGTCTCTATATTTTGCAGCCGCCATCAAGCTCCTGTCTCCCAGGATATCCCTCGCGTCTCTCTCGACACCATCCGACCACCTCGGCTTCGGTCTCTCCCTTCTTCTTGTGTAGTAGGGAGGTTCTATCAAAACCTTTTTAGCAATGGCCTCATCTTCCATTCTAGCCACATGTCGGCCCATCACAGTTTTCTAATCTTTAAGGAGAAAACAACATCTGCTTCGTTGTGCATTGAGTTGTTTGTTGTTGACTTCGTTGTTTGTTCTCCTTCGCCAGTTTCCATCTAGATAAACTCCACTGTAGATTATTCGGAGGATTTTTCTTTCAGAGGATAGGAGATCATGCTCAATCAATCAGCTTGGTCATAGTCCATGTCTCCGATCCATAAAAGGAAACTGGGCGGATTAAAGTTTTGTACAGATGGAGCTTGAATTGTTCACATTTTTCGCTAGTTTAGTCAAGCAATGCTGTATGCTCTCGAAACTTCAGCACCAAACTAAACAAGTTCAGAACCGGACTAAAACCATGTAATCAGAAATAAGTCGGTATAGACGAAAGTGCTCGACTGTTCAATAAAAAAATGTGAAAAGTCATTTTTTATTATTTTGGACTATCCTGCTTTATATCCTTAACCCCTTACGCTTTATATACGCAAAGTATTTAAGTATTGTTGCTTTGTATCAGCCAGTATTAACGGTTTGTTTATAAAAATAAAAATTCTCAGCAATTTTGTTCTTTCTCTAGTTTACATTGAATGGAACTTAAAAAAAAAAAAACTTGATCTTCTAGCCTTACATAAGAGAAGGTGGTCTTAAAAGAAGTGTGGCGTAGGGCTTCAAATCGATTCCAGGGTTCTTCAACTTTCTTGAACAGGTCTGGAGAGTTGGCCCATTACCGAGCAGATTCCTAATTGATTTATAAAAGCTGGAAGACACCCTCTTTTCCCTTGCCTCCCCTTTTTTGCAAACCTAAACCTTCCTCCTCCACTAAATAGAATGGATCTGTCTCCACTTCACTGCTCTCATTGTACTTGTTTTTAAATGGCCTTTTTATATTTCTCTTGTTTTTAACAATCGAGTCGAGATAACTAAGCTTGTGTTTCTTTTACTAGGAAAATTGTTGTTCAATTATATACTAGGAAAGGCATTTCAACCCTAAACTTCTTGTAAGTGCAATTGTCCCTTAGTGTTGATTTTACGAATGTATTATTGGTTTACAGTTTATCTAATCAAGGAAATATTCTGACAAGGCTTTAATGCCAATATTTAAAATTCCTTCCTAAAATAATAAAGTACTTTGATTGTTTTTTTTTTGTTTTTTGTTTTTTATTTTTCAAATAAACTATTCCCAATCCGGCTGTGGCAGGTATTTAATCTTATAATCGCCAAGGTTGCAAGTTGTGGGTTATACATAGCCTTCTGGGGCGCACCCATGAATGAGTTTTGTAGTAATATAGTTATTAATTTCTGATTTTATATTGCTTAATAGAAACTGAATGTTTTTTTAAAGAAATTTCTAGTGGGAGGTTATTTGGGCGATGTTAATTTACCTGACCAAAATTATTTTCTTAAACATTATTTAAAAAATTATTCTTAATTTCATTTTGTCAAACATAACATAAAGCTTCCCTTAAAATAAGCATTATTAATAATAATATGTCAATACTTAATACTTGTCCAATTTTTTATATCCAAATCTGATATTAATAATTTACTTAGTAGACCTATTTATTATCTTTTTTTTTTTTAGAATTAATATGAGTAACAATGTTGATATAAACGATAGTGTTGTGGAACATTGTGTGGTTAACGTGTCGAAAAAATATCAGTGATGAAAGAATATTCAGGTTGTGGCGAAGTGATGTCGGTTCTCTACCCCCAGCCACATTATTTCTGATTGCGACCACTGGATTCAATTGGAGTTAACCATTTAGTGATGGAAAACTAAACAATGATCCTCGATTACTTCATTCCTTCTAATTATTTATCATAAACAAAAAATTGTTGCTAATCCTTAAATAAATACTTAACATTTAGTAAGCATAGATTAATTTTATTGAAAACTATAGGTTGTAATCTTTACTTACTTCATTGAGTACTCTGTAGTTGGTATATATTCTAGCATTAGGTCTAATCTTAGGAGTGATCTGTGGTGTTAGCATAACAATCTCTATGGCCAAGATCCAAGGTTCACAGCATGCAGGTGGCCTTAGGATATGAAAAGGGAGTAAAAAATCGTTGTGTATGTTATCCTTTGGAAGAGACTTATCAAAGGTGTCCCGATTCTGTGCGGTATCAGGTACTCCTCAAAAACCCTATCCTATTTAAACGAGTACCTGTGTAGACAAAATTTAGGACTCCCACTGCAGCATCGTCGAAATGGCAGCATATAGTGACTAATTCCTTGACGAATTTATTTTTTTATATTTGAAACAGATTTATGTAAAGAAGTGCTATGAGAGGATCTGATGATATCAGGATCGAATACTACCTTGGGTTCTTAAATCTACGTCACTGGTGAATAAGTGATTGATTCAAATTTTGAGTTTCTTGTCCTTAGGGAAGCGAAAATGTGATATTTTTATAGTCAAAGTAATTAAGATAAATCAAAAAATGGCTATTACTTATGCCACAACTCAATTTAAGTTGTCGCATACAACCCAAACAACAAGCCAAAAGATACGAAGAAAGGCAAAATTCCGCTCCCTCAATGCAGTTAACACTCTGGACGAAATTTGACTTAACTACTTATTCACCGGATGGCTAATAATCGCAATCAAACAAGATATTCATAAAAGAAAATATCAAAAACCAAATGGTTCTTGTATTCTTCCCGTTCTTATAAGAGCTGTGTAGTGTCATCTGTACATTGAAATATGACGGGGAGATAGGTGTAGAAGGGAGGGTGATGCGGGAGCCTGCTGATGATTTGGGGCACAATGCTTCGACAATAAAGGAGGTATATTGTGAGGCGGCTGAATTGTAAAGGAAGGGGCGAGGGAATGTCGATCTTCAGAGCAGAGGAACCATTTTAATTCGGTCTCGTATTGAGGTTCATGTGTTACACGAGGGACCTCTAGAAGAAATCATTGGCTGTTGTTCATTTAGACATTTCAGTCGTCAAAGGTATTTTACCTATGTCATTATACGTGGTTTTGTGGCTGCTAGATGGTTTTATATGAGTTTAATCGAAGATTGTGTTTTAATTAGTCAAAAAACACATTCCGTTAGTTTGAACATCTATAACTTATGATTATTTTTGTATAATGTACAAAAAAAGCTATCGAATGTGACATAATAGATAGTCTGATTTAAAGCACCTCGTTAGTTTTACTAAAATCGCAACAACAAACACATGAATAATACATATTTAGTACTTTATAAACAATTTGATTTTACATTCACTAATGGTATAAGTGAAATTTTGTTCACAATAAAGAATTTTTCATTCGTTCCTTTGCTTTGAACATTTTCAAGATAGTTGCTACTGTCTACTAGCAGTACTGACCTACTGCCAGGGTTTTTCTTCGCCCTTACAAAGATGATTGAGACTCACATATTTGTAATAATAATCATCAATCCTACAGCAATCGTAATAGATCGAAAACGAAAAATATGTTATTTTCACATTCGACATTTTATGTTGTAGTTGTAGCATTTGTATCGCCTTTATGGGGACAAGATATTATGTTGCGATATTCTAATTAAGTTATCTTTTAAAAATCGACTTTGACGATTATTCAAATAGAACCTCGTCGTGTTCCACCATGGGTTGAGGATTTTTTATGAAATTTGGGGAGAATGACTCTATTATCGCCATTACATTTCTTTGGTAAAACAAAGTAGTAATCAATTATGACATAATATACTGATTCTTAGGTTGTTAATGGTCAGTAAGGTTGTTAAAAATTTTGATTGGCATTAATTTAAATGTGAAACCTTGCACGTAGGTTTAAAATAAGCCTGATGTAGTTATGTTATAGTTTAAACGTCGCAAGATATTGTAGCCAAGTTCATTGAGTTATATTAACAAGAGGTACAATTTTATCAACCTCTTGTTAGCATGCTAAATCTGGAAAAGTATGAGTTGCATTTTCAACCCGAGCTTGCGTATCGATTTCGCCGGGATAATAAATATTGAAAGGTTTAATCAACTTTGAGACTTAGAAATACATAGATCGATATGGCTCCTGTTATTGGCCGGTAGTAATGCACTAAGTTACATATTCATAGCCAGGCGAGGTTCTAATAGCTTTATGTTTATTAGCAAACTTGATTCGGCTTAACTTATTCAGGAAGGGTTGTTAAGTCAATAGGATTTATGATATTATATTTGGGTCGTTTCATATTGTCTGTTTTAATTATTTATAAAATAAAAACAAAAGGAATTAGTGGACCTCTGTTGTTTATTATGTTTATGTTTACAAATTGTAATGAGCTGTTATTAATAATCTCTTTTTTTGATAATATTTACCATCACTACAATTGAACTATCATTATTTAGTATGCCATACATCCTTATCATACTGCAGGGTTGTTGGCACAATGCAGGATGCAAATATTGACATAAAAGCACAATCTGCATTGGTTAATCGTAAGGGACTCTTACACGACAACGCCAGACGTCATGTTTCACGACAGAGAGTGTAGAAACTAAACGAGCTAGTTTTTAAGTCCTCCCACAATGCTAATAAGTGCCAACTTATTCGCCATACTTATCTCAAACAGATTTCTATCTGTTCAGGAATTTGAACAACTTCCTTAAGGTTAATGGTAAAGTCAAAAACGCATTTTCCGACTTCATGTCATCACAAAACCCTAATTTTTTCAGTTCTGGGAATGAAAATATGTATATATGAAATATAACAGGATGGGAAAAATGTATATAAAAAAAAAAAAAGGTAAATATTTTGAATAAAGATGTTTTGATTTCATAAAGTTGTTGTACTTCATAGCATTTCTTTTGAAAAGACAAATTTCATACGAAACGCCCCATTAGTTTTAAACTGGTAGTTGACTTTGCATATGTTACCGTATTAGTTGTCATGATCGGACGTAGAGGGGTCGTATATAATGATAATCGGGACAGGAGATAGGGAGGAGGTATCGATTGGCCTGTCCTCTCATTACAGAACAGCTCCTCAGCAAGTGGCCGCCTATCGGGTCTGTTTGTGTAAGTCCCTTTGAATGCATCTGTCTGTTGCTGCTTTATCATTAACCATCCCTGGAATACATTAACTTCTCCTTCGTCTCGGGAGATCTGAAACAACTGCCTTATATCCTTCTGTCCAAAGTGTTTACTGAACTGTCCAGAATTGAATCCTACATTCCACTATTTAAAAGTAATTATTACTGCGAGTATTGAGTGATGTAGCGAAGCGTATTTCGTCACGAATATGAGAACTAGGAATTTTCGATACATCTGCATTTACATTTACATCTACATTTATTAACTGAGCCTGAAGAACCTGAAAAGCTTATATTAAACCAACCGATTCCTTGATCCTTGAAAAGAAGATTGCCTTGTGACCTTTTAATTTAAATTTGTTATTTTAATTCTACCACTGGGTAGTTTCTCTGATTGACTTTAACCATGCAATTATATATCATTCCTTCCATTATATTTACTTGTTGAACTGCTATAATACAGTTTTAAATTTCAATAAATAAATTTACAGGAAAAAAATCAAGATAAATACACACTATGTCTATGTGTATTTATTTATTGCGAACGTACCAAGAGGATCGCGCAATGCAGTCAGACGTTTTAATAATATCCCACTGACTCCTGTAGTTCAAATCCGATCCTGGAGATTATATCTTGGCAACTTGGCGTTTAACTCACGAATTCCTGAAAAGTTAATAAGCGGTATGCCTATAAGGAAGCGTCTGAGGGGTAGATCGAGGCCTCGATGGGAGGATAGCGTTAAGAGTGATCTGGCGGATTTGGGTTTTGGTATTAGTCCGTAGACGGAAGTTTGTAAGCAAAGATTGGTGGTATCGGTATCGATTCATCGGGTTCGCTTAGCCATATTAATATTATTATTGAGAGACTTTGGTAGTTAGTTACAGGAGAAAAAATGGTTGAAAAAAAATTCTGGAACATTTTGTATCTGTATTAACACCATATTATGAATCGGGGTAGCTTAGTTTTGAGTGTTGAGTTACTAGGCTCCGGGTGTGGCAGGTCTTTTAACAGCCACGGATGAACATTGTGGGATACACAGACACTTCTGAAGCTCACCCAATCTCTATAAATTTAGAACTCTTGATTGGAGGGAAATCTGGCGATAGAGCGTGATCTTAGAAAAATCACCTTCCTGTTCATTTTTAATCTTAGAAGTAGTACAATCCCCAAGAACCTTGATGGGTGGTAGTGGTACAGGTCTTCATATTAGCTGTTAGTTTGTTCGGACTTATGTTAGTACAGAATCTGTAGTACTGCAAAGTTTCTGTTTATATACATTTTGAAAAGTAATTTTAGAAAAATGAATACCATATAAAATCATTGTGTTTGTATCTCACTCTATGTCACAACGATATAATATTATTAATACAGATTCAAGTTTTTTTTTTGGATTTTAGGATTTCTCAAAGCTGTAGTTATCAACGGTGGCTGTATTCGATTAAATTTACTGGCACGGTAGGATGTATTGGCAGAGTCCTCGTGGCTCGTTGTGGACATTGTGAAGCGACAGGAGTGCTGATTGGGGAGGGGATATTGTGGTGGCTGTGGTGGCTGGGTATAAGTTGTTGATGGGGGGAAGTGTGGTCCGGTATTGATAGCCTGTCAGTCGCCCTGCTCCGCGTTCCTACTCGGCGCTCCTGCAACATATTTACACCTGCGTCTCGTATCCACTTTTCAGATATCCATAGCCTACTTTATCCCAATCTACAAAAAATGTAAATCTCTTCCTATGTAGGAACCCTTCATAAACATTTATCGGTTTAAAAGAACTTCTTAAATATTATAAGTTGAGAATTCTCTTTGGTTATTGTTATATCTACATAAACGGTGAATAAGTGGTCGAATTTGTCAAGAGAGAGTTAGCTGTATAGAGGCAAGAGGAATCGTGTCATTCTCGTCGTTTTTGTCTTGAGTTGTAATATAAACACCAAATATAATAAATCCACTATAATATAATTGTAATAAATCCACCGGTGATGTAGATATTATCTCAGCATTGATTGAAAATTTAAATAAAAACATTACAATTTTGGAAATCGACACATTTCTATAATAGTATCACAGATTTTAAAAAATCCAATAACTCGGCTCGATAAAGTCATAACAAAATTAATTTAGTTGATCTTGAACCAGTACTGATTTCTTTTTTTAACCCTCATCAATGCTATTTTTAGAAATAGAATTAAGCATTATTTGAGATTTAAGGATATAGTTCATTTTGACCGATTTCCAAGCAGTCATATGGACAGAGGAAGCATTGATGCATCTTTTGTCACTTCATTATTTTTTTTTTAAAAATTAATTTATAGAAATTTACAACTGTATTATAATACAAGAAAACATAATGAATGATACATAATTACACGGATATAGGCAAGTAGAGAAACTACCCACTGGTAGTACTCAAATAACAAATTCACCTTAGAAGATCACTAGGCCATCATCTTTTCAGGCTCTTCGGAGGATTATCGGGATTGAAGAAGTAGCTAGGTTATTAGCTAGTTGGTTTGTGTGGGGATAATGTCTTTCATGAAAGGATTAATATCTGGTTCGGGCCGAATAAGCATCAGATTGAACATCGAGGTCACTATGGATAACTTTATTTGTAAGAAAGAAGGAACATTGAGGATTTTAAGGACTTTTGGTTGTAGGCATTGGATAGGAGAGTAATTCGATGATTTAGTAGAGCCGCAAAACTCAGCTCCGAAAGTCTAAATTGGCCTTATATCACGTATACGTATAGGTCACGTAGATGAGGATTGCAAGTTAAACGTTTGTAAAGGTGTAGTCCTAAGTACCGGACCTGTTCTACAAGAGTCAGTGGAATATTAATAACGATACTGGAGTAGGTATAGGAAGTCATAGGTTTACAACGGTCATTAAATTTAAGTCCTAAAACTCTTAAAATATTTATGTAACAAGAGCTGGTGTATCCCATTCAGTTTAGTTGAGCATTTTCTTGACAAGTATAAAATCTTATCTTAAATAGCAGACATCAATTAAGGAAAATACAGCGTAAGAATATGATTTTTCAATCGTCAATCTTAGCTACTATTAATATTAATATGTTATTTTAGTTTATCCCACTGAGGAAATGTCCTAACGGGGTACCAAAAGCAATCGTCAGAACTTTCTCGTATGAGCATCCAAATTTAGTCACCCATCATGTTCTCATTATATTGTCCTTGATATCTTTGTTCAAAGTTCATTATATCCTGGTAGAAGCGTTCCCCTTGCTCTTCTGAATATTCACCCAAGTTATCTTTGAATTTATCCAAGTGCGCATGTAGCATGTGCACTTTGAGTGACATTCTGCAACCCATGACTTTGAAGCTGTCAAGCATATTAGAAATAAGCTCTTCATAATTCTCGGCCTTCTTGTTACCAAGGAAGCCATGAATGACTGCTTTAAGGCTGAGCCACGCTTGTTTTTCATGAGTACTCAGGAGCTGAAAAAAATGTTCACTCGCCATTAGTTTCTTTATTTGTGGACCGACGAAAATACCAGCTTTAATTTTAGCCTCTGACAGTTTTGGGAAAAATGTTTTTAAATATTGAAAGGCTTCGGAGTCTTGACGAAGAGCCTTTACGAATTGCTTCATGAGTCCTAATTTTATGTGCAGTGGAGGCAGTAAAATACGATCAGGCTCTACAATTGGTTTATTTTTTACATTATATTGTCCGATTTGAAACTCGCTCCGTTGAGGCCATGAATGCTGCTGGTAGTGAAGTGCATCGGCTCTACTGTCCCATAACCAAAGGTAACACGGATATTTAGTGTATCCCCCTTGCATTCCCACCAGAAAACCAACCATTTTGAAATCCCCTATCACGGGCCAGGCATACTGTTCATATTTTAAAACTTGAAGAACCATTTTAACGCTTTCATAAGTTTCTTTGAGCATTGCAGAATGAGCCAGAGGAAGTGATGGAAACCTCCTACTTCACACCCACAGTCCCCCTCACCCCTCTCTTGCATCATAAATGCAACGGCTTTTAAAAAAATGTGCAAAACCACCGTATATTTAGTTTTCATTATATTAAGTACAAAAGCAAACTTTATTTATTATTAATGGAGTTCCTGTTTACTTTTCGATTTATGTAATCAGAAAATAATCACTAAATAAAAGACTCAACAAAAAATTTTTTTTTTGTCGACGATGCCTACGGATAACGATAATTATCGTTATCCGTAGGCATCGTGATGATTGCTAGGTCATTTTCCGGATAGTGTGTGCATTTGAACTAAAGTCAGTTAGTTATTTTGCCTGATAAATGATCTCTGGCTAGTGGAAAAACGACATAAATGGATTAATTGTGTTTTTTTAATATTTCTTAGTTAAAAAATTGAAAAAAATTATCTTGATTTCGTGTAAAACATGAATAGTTATAAATTATATAAATGGAATTATTTTTACAATTTTACACTTGCTGTATATTATTTTTAATTTTAAAGGATCCTGAAAGATAGACACTTGTGTCGTAAAAATTCTGAACTTATATATGTCGGAAAATTGGGTAAAGCCACTTCAATTCCTCCTACTAACTGGAGGCTAAGGGGTGCCTGCGGACCCCGAAGATAAATCGAATGAAATAATTCATTGGTCTTTTTAGACGCACTTATGCATTCCTGATATAAAACTAGACTAGATAGAATCCGGTCTAGACTAGATGGGAAATATTATACAGAACATAGGAGCTGACGGATTTGCAAGGGCACTGCGTCATGAAATCTAAGAATGTGTTTAAATTTATATATGGTTTTTCAAGTGATGTGGTTATTCATGTACAAATATAGATGTATTGAGCATCCCTAATATTAAGCATCCAATATATATATATATATATATATATATATATATATATATATATATATATATATATATATATATATATATCAATATATATATATATATATATATATATATATATATATATATCAATTATATATATATATATATATATATATATATATATAGATAATTGAGGTAGATTAAGGTATAATAATATTTGAGCACTACCAGTGGGTAGTTTCTCTACTTGTCATTCTCATGTCATTATGTATCACGTATCCTATTTACTTGTTGTATTATTGTAATACAGTAGTAAATATCAATAAATAAATTTTAAAAAAAAGTATAATAAATAAATTGAGATGATGCTTAATACTTATTCTTCCTGTAAAAATTTTTGGATTTCCTCAAAGATTTCAGTAGTTATATTTGGAGATCGTCAACATCTAAGCTGTAATGTGAATGTTCCATGTAATCAGACAGATCACACATTAAGATAGAGGAATGTCTTAATGAGATTGAGGTTCCTGGAGATACACAAGGTGTTGGGAGAAGAGGAAGTTGGTTTATATTAATTATTCTGCAACGAGGTGATAATTAGGAGTAAAAACATTTCAAAACACTATTTTGAAATGGAGAGATTTTGAGTTTAAAATTAATTTGTTGTATCTCATGATTAACTGAATCGAAAGCTTTTGGGATGATTCGGTGGAATGAGGTTTAATTATGCCGATTTGCTAAATTTTGTAATTGTTATCGTCTATTGAAGGTAAGTTGTTATTTATTAATCTATTTATCCATTATATCTGCATTGGTTAAGTCTAAATCTGTTCAGAATGAGACAATTGCATTGAGTGAAGCGGTATCGTGTCATTCTCATAAGCTTTGACTTGAAGCGGAGTTATATTATAAGCAATATATCCATTTCAATCCAGAAATTCACTTCTTGAGTGACTAAATTTCGGTTCCTTAAATAATTTAACATTTTGGGTAAAATTCGAATAAACCAGTTATTCGCCTGGGCAGCAAATAAAATATTTTTAATAATTAATATTTAGTTAGTAAATATTTTTTGTTTTAAAATTTCATCTTTATTTTTTGGAATAGCGCCACTTGTTGACTATATGAATGAAAATCGATGGCCGATAGAACCGGAGTTTGTCCACGAGATCGGGGCGACGTTAAGGGCTCACGTACTTCACACCCGGCCTTCGGGTCAAACACTGTGACCGATCACTAAACTCGACGCCTGTCTTCCTGAACCCATCAATGAACCCCGAGCGCCTCAGAAGAGAAAGTGTAATCCTCGTTTTATTTATTTTTTTCTTGATGAATTTATTTCATTGATTCATTTTTTGGCAATCTTCTTTACATTTTAAATTTATTTCTTGCTTTCCGAACCTCGGTTTTACCATTTATTTTTTTAAAAACAGCAAATCACGAGATAGAAAATTTAATATATTATAAAAACAATCTAAGGTGATTATTCATCTTCATTTTGAAGGGATCAAAACTAGTTTGGTTATCTGTTCCGCATGTTGTCGCTTCGAAATTAGTCACAACATGTTTTAATTTTTCATTCGTTTTCCTCTTAATATTTTCCAAAAATACAAATTATCACGAGTTTTAGTGTGGAAAACAGAATGTAATTATAGGAAATGTGTATACTTCGGTGAATCGATAAATGACGAAGTATACATATCATCTATACTTCGAAATGTTAGTTAGAACTTTTATTTCTTGATGAAATGATTACAGAAATATAACCATTACCCATTATTACATTCTCTTTTCCATACTTAAGCTCATGATAACTTGTATTTTTGGAAAATATTAAAAATGAAACTAATAAACAGTTAAAACTTGTTGGAACTCAACTCGAAGCGACAACCTGCAGAACAGATAACCAAATAATTTTGAAACTATAGTCTTATAAAATTGGCGTTACACGCAGTAGCCATTTATTCCATTTGTAACTCGAATACTACAATAATATTCTATAGACTAACAGCGGACTAATCCCCATTTTACAAATTATGCGCGTTCTTCATCAGTTAGGCTAGAATTTTTACGATCCTATTTTATTATTATAAATAGATAAGTAACTTTATTTTAAAACGAGGTCCCTTTAGAATAACAGTTTTAGATTGAAAACAAATTCTACCCCTCTGTAAGGTTTCATGCTACTTAGCTTATCACAATGGTATCTGTCCCTGGTTAGATCTTTTCTAAAAGTTTCAGTCTGTACCGTTATGAATTACTTAAAATAGTCGAATCATGTAAATAACGTTACCTATACCATTACTACATGATCACTAGTTCACGATGATCCCCACCATGATTAAAATATGTATTACGGAATATTTAATTTTAATAATATTTATTTCATAAATATACCTTAGGAGTTCATATTTAATGTAATCCGCGTCCTAATTTAGATTCCTCACTACTACAAGAAGCAGAAAAGATGCTGATCGATTGATATTCGTACATTGGACAGGAAGTATCAGTTAAAGTTGTGGAGCAGGAACAGCTTTTCACTGCTATCACTAGCGGCTGTCACAGCCCTCGGACTGCACTGTTCGATATGAACACTTTGGAAGGTGTTAAGATTAGAAGAATCGTTTATTGTACGAATCCACAGTTTAAATTGTTCCCACGATTCTCTCTTAATTTTGAACCATAATAAAGTAGGAAAATGGTAAAAAATAATTCCTTAAACAGTTACTTCAATAGTACCTCAGGTTTACTCCAATATTTTTTTTACATTATAGTATTTATTTTATATTATCTCATAAATATAATCCACGAGAATAGAGAAAAATAGAATAATAAATAAAAATTATATTATTAGAGCAATCGAATAGAAATAATTTAAAGTAAAAATAGAAATAATTTAAATTAAAAAAGTAATATTTTAAATTTTGATCTTATCTATGCTAATTATTTAATTTCTAAATATGTTTGTTTCTTGTCTATCCAGACCTGAAGACCTGTATTTCGGTTTATTCGGTAAATAGTTAATCACTATTTTTAAAAAATTTATTTATTGATATTTGCAACTGTATTACAATAATACAACAAGTAAATAGGATAAGTGATACATAATGACATGATAATAACAAAGTTGAGAAACTACCCACTCCACCACTGGTAGTACTCAAATCAAAGTTCAACTAAGAAGGTCACGTGGCCATCTTCTTTTCAGACGCCTCGGAGGATAATTGGGAATTGAAGAGGAAGCTAGGTTTGAAATTAGAGGGTTTGAGTGGTAATGAAGTTTGTTATGAAAGGATAGATACCAGGTTCGGGCAAATCAGCAACAAAAGGGACATTAAGGTCGTTATGGATGACTTTACAACAAAATAAGGAGCATTTTGAGAAGGATTTTGTATTGTAAGGATTGGATACGAGAGGAATTCGATGGCTTAGTAGAGCCCCAAAGCTCTACTCCGTAAGTTCAAATAGGTCGTATGATGGTCATGTAGATGAGTCTTTTGTAGTTAATTGGGAGCTTAGAGCGTTTGTCTAGTAAGAATCACTATTTAAGAAATTATTCCTTACCTCCTCCCGAACCATTTTCCTCTCCGTATTAATATATTTTTAAAAAACCTGTATCACTCCAACTCGGTCTGGGGCTCAGTAAATGGCAGAAACTATACTGTTTCTCGGACAGCGGTTGTGCATGGAGGTGATTTTTCATATACCACGCTCGACCGACAGATTTTGGGTTCCCACTTTATAGAGGCTGCGGGAGCCCCAGGAGGGTCCTAGATCCCAAGGGATCAACCTCCGGCCGCTAACAGATTAAATATAAGTCTTGCCAGCAGCTGGATATGAACCCAGCACCTTCGACATTGCAACTACCACTGGGCCACTGCGCTCCCTAAAATGTAATAAAACAATTTAAATATGTTCATTCTTATTTTCTATAAAAAGGTAGGTCCTTCCTCCCTAGGTTTTCCATTTGATTGATTGTCATTCTATTTAATGAGGCTAGTGGAAAATCAGAGGTGTTTCTTTCAACATGTTCTTTCAACAGCATGAGGGAAGAAGTTTTTTTTGTTTTTCGGACCCTCGTTGTAATGAAGGAAGAATTTTTTCAGACGTAGTTGGACCTCTCTAGTTATTTTTATATGATAGGACACCCCTTATTAAACAATTCTGTAAATATTCACCACTATCGTAACCCATCCTTTACTATTTTAATTGCTGTTATTGCAGAGACATTTCAGTCATATTTGTCAATTATAAATCTAGAAGATTCATGTAACGGTATCGGTATTGGTAGATACTACTTTGGTAGAAAAGTAGGACTGTTGCCTCTTATTAAGTTGTGAAATATTCTGGCGGTTGGGTGTGGGCACTACATTCCCCTTGTACAAGCGTTTATTTAAAATGTTCATCCTTCGAATTAGACCTGCTGAACCTACAGAACTGTTTTTATTTTATCTTTATTTATCGAAAAACCACGAACTTGGTGTCACGATTTCAAAGAATTATGTTTCCCTTTGTAGATCGAAAAATGTTAAAAATGTGTTTTATGGGTTGTGACGAATGCACAAACTAGGAGCCGAGAAAAAACATTTTATGTAACTTTTTATATAAAAATCAAACCGTTTTTTATATAAAATTAATATTATATATTATTCTTTCTGCCTCTTCTCTGCATCGGTTTTAAATATAAAATATAATAAACGATTAGTGTTTTAAATGCGATTCAACAAACAATGTGTAAACAGTACTACAATACAACCCAAAAATGTTAGTATGTATTTAAAGCAAATTAAGCAAAATGTATATCTATACTTTTGGAAAGAAAGCGACTCAAATTCGTCTTTAGCGGCCTTAAAACACTTGTAAAAGGAATTTAAAGAAAGTAAGAAGTAATAATATTTGAATTTGATTTTTTTTTATTTCCATCTTCGGCGCTCACCAGTAACTATTGTGTATATATCCAAAATTCGATGTTACTATAACCATCCGTTGGAGGGCCTAGTATCTGCTATTTTACCCACATCAATAACTTTTAAATTTTATACCTTTAGAAGGGAGAAAATGTAATGAGAAATGTAGAATACCTTCTCAACAGTTTTATTTTATATCAATCCATTTATTATATAGGGAGCGAAATGGCTCGTTGGTAGAGCGCTGAGTTTCAATGCCGAAGGCCCTGGGTTCAAATCCCCTTGGTGGCAAGAATTTTATTTAATCTGTTAGCGGTCTGAGATGGATACCGTGGGATCTAGGACCCTCCGAGGCTCATCTAGCCCCTATAAAGTGGGTACCCAAAATAAGGGGGGATCTGGTGGTTGAGCGTGACCCTGGAAAAATCGCCTCCCTACTACACCGTTGTCCAAGAAACAGTACAGCCTTTACTTTGTACTGAACCCCAGAACCTCTTCATGGGTTGTAGTGGTACAGTGTTTTGTTTATTTTTTTAAAATTATTTCATTGAAGTGTACAACTGTAATATATGAGGTGTGGCTATTAAATAACGAGACTGACGTTGCAATAAAATTTATTTTTATTTTATACATAATTAATAACTATCACCTTCAATATACACCCCGTCTCTATCCCTACAGCGCTCCATGCGAATTTTCCACAGTTGGAAACTGTGTAGGAAGTCATCTTCTGTCTGAATGAGCTGGCGCATTGTCTTGGTGGAGAACTCATGATTTGTCCTTCCACATTCCGGGTCGTTTTTTCCTTACTCTTTCACGTAGTTTTGCAAGTACCTCAAGGTAGTAGTATTGATTAATAGTTTGACCTTCAGGAACCCAGTGAAGGTAAACAATCCCATGAATATCGAAATATGAATATCGAAAGCACCTCGTATACTTCTACACTACACTGCCCACTGGCTGCACTGTAATTACATATCTATAATAGAAGGTCCCGAGGCCATCTCTCTTCAGACACCTTGGAGGATTGTTCGGGATGGAATTGGATGCAAGGATGGAAATTAGTGGGTTTGGATGGGCCTGGAGTTTATTATGGAATGATACTTAGGTATCTGGAATGGGCTAAATCGGTAACACATGGAACGTTAAGGTCATTATGGATGGTTTTATTTGTAACAAAATAAGAAGCGTTTAGGATTTTGCGAAGTATTTTGGATTGCAAGGATTGGATACGAGAGGAATTCGATGGTTTGTTTTGTTTATTAAATATATAGTGCTGGTTCCTATTTATCCCTTCCCGTGTAAATAAAATAATCCTCAAATGAATTATGGATAGTTGAAGCGTTGCTGAAATTACCTTTCTGTTCTTCTTTTAAACTTATTGAAAGTATGTTTTTACTTTTTAGTTTTGTTTCCTATTAAAGCGTGTTTTTTTAAATTTTTTTAAACTGTTAATTTTAATAGTGAAGACCATTTACCCATTATACATATAGACAATATAGCCTATTATCGTTTGAAACAGTTAGGCTTACGCCTTCTCCGTCTGTCTAAAAAGTTGATTTTTGAGATAAATATTTACGACAGAGCTTTCTACCGCTGGGATCTGAACGGAGAACCCACTGGCAGATAGATAGCTCAACGATGTGGCTCCTGTATATTTAGAAGGTTTCCATCTATTTCTATCTTCCCACTGCCATTTCGGCACTCCTCGCCTCTTCTCCATTCAGTTTCCTCACTCTTGGGAACAATAACGTTTATTTATAGAACTGTCATCAAGTTTTTGAACCCACTTTTGGTTATGACGATTCCTGCTTCTCTTGTGATACTTGTATATCTGCTATACTTATCTTACTAGGCGTATTCTTTTTTATCGGTGAAAAGCCTTTTAAAAGAACGAAATAGTTATTATAATATTTCTTTTAAGATAGTAAAACACTTCAAATTAGTCACTATACGTCTCCTAAATCGTTGGTGGATCTCTTTCTCATTCTTCATTGGCTGGCTAGTGTGTAAACAAATATCTTAAATTCATCTTATTATGATTACAGAAAAATAGTGTAGGAAAAAAAACATTCACATCTACAATATTAACGAAACGAAATGTTTTAGTTAATAAAATATAATTTAGTATATTCTTATATGAGTCTTTGATTATAAAAGAGATAATTCCATTTTATTTTACTTTCAAAATCTACACGATCGAAATGTTGTTGACCAAATAAATCCCTGATAACAAATTTACACTGATTTTTAAATAATATTGATTGTTGATTAACTAAAAATATAAAATTATGTTAATTAGTAATAAGATTCAGCTTTAATTAATATTTTTGCAATTGAGAAATTAATATTTCTAATATTTTTGGATTTGTCTCACTTTTAAAATCAACGGTTCATATATATGTAATGGTTGTCCTGCCTTGGGGAGACATAATAATACTCTCACTTCACTTTTCTTGCTCGTACAGTAATTATATAACCTAAAATATTAAATATGTAACCTTTAAACACAGACATTTTTATTCTATTGCGCAATCATAATGTATTATACGGCTACAAAATAATTATATCAAATAATGCCAAAATAAGTCATCTTAACACTGTCGAATGCCACTCAGTTAAAGAATGGCGCTCAATGAACATTGTTCTCAAAAAAATGGAAGTCCTTGGAAGAAGAAGAATAAGAAAAATCTCAGATGTATTTCAGACTAAAGACGGATGGGAACTGTCTAGTAACAGAGAAATCTTCCAGAAAGTGGAAATAATCTAGGATACTATTCGGAAGAGGAGGCAGGAATTCCTTTCACATCTTTTTAGGACGAACGAGCAAGTATTCGATTGTTTCTGGAAGAATTAAACCGCAACAGCGTGTACTAATAAAAGTGAGAACAATTTTAGTTGTCTAGCATGTTAGAAAGAAGTGAATTTAGAAGGGTTTCAGGAAGAAATACCGGAGAAGGTTGGACGTAGTCGGACAGAGGATCAATAGCAATGAACGCATGAAAGAATATTGAAAACAGAGAAAACTCTAGCTGAGGAAATGGAAGAAATAAAGTTATTTTGTCATCTTATGTGGTCAATAAAAAATTATTAAAAATATATTTCTACCGCATTATCCAAACATTAAATAAAAAATGTATTCGGAAATATTAGAATTGTCGCAATCAACTCATTACAATAAATATATAATAAACATTTCATTAACCCTACTTTATAAAGTTATAACAGAATAAACTTAATTCGTTTAGAGTTCGTGATCCTATACAGTTCATTTAAGAATCCTATAAACTGTGTTGTATTGATATCGCTTTATTTTATATATAGAATGCAACTGAAAAAATCCCCAAAACAAAGCTTTTACACCAGTCAATACAACCTGTCAACGTTTCTCTTATTGAAGCACCATCAGGATAACACACACCAAAAGAGAATCAGATGTCAAAGGAGACAAAAACCTCTCAAATCGTCGCCAACTCACCCTACAAGATGTTCCACTAACAGCTAACTGATAATGCCTGAATTAGTTGAGTGGTTAGTTTTTTCCAGTATTTTAGATACTTAAGTCTTTGTTTTGCTCTCTAATTTGTTATTAACTGTAACCACACTTCCCAGGCACTTGAATTGGGTTACAGTTCTAAAAACTCTCTTAAGCTCTCTTTTCCATTCACAACCTTTACGAATTTTGAGTTTTTCATATCAATAGTTCAGCTGTTGTTTGCTTCTATAGCCGGGCTTGCACAGCATAAGAAATCAATGCCACCTTTGAGATTTCAGCAGCGTAAGTTATCAAATAAAATAAAACTTTTTGAGAAACATTTTTCTCATTTAAACGATTCTCAAAAATCTAGGAAATGGTGACAAAAATGCTATAAAAAATGTTAGTAATAAGTGAATAATTGGTCAAGTAGGTTCCACATGATCGGTGCGTAAGTGGTTAACTCTAATATCTCATTCCAAATGCAACCAATCAAATTGGTGTTGTAATAGTGAAATATGGACAACATTCTAGTTATTCACACAAAATTTTCACCATCTAACATAAAATCCTGGTTTAAGAGAAAGGTTCAAACTTTAAAAACACTGCCCTGAAAAGTCGGCAAAACCGAGTTAACCACTTATTCACCGGGACTGTAGATATAAGGAATGGGCTACCATTCAGCTTAGAACATGTTAACAAGCCCGTGTATAGAAGCTAACAGCTAAAAATAAAACTTTGCGAAAATATAAAAAGTCCGATTAGCTGATGTGACACTATCAGTTTGCTTGCTTAATTCGGGGAAAATAGTTACATAGTAAATAGCTAACAATAAAACATAGGGGTACAACGAGGTAAAAGAAAGCATTTATTGGTTCGTTGACAGCTAGGCGCCAGGAATGGTAGCCCTTAAGTAAGCACCTGAAACGTGGTGCCTTCCTGACTCATTAGGAATATGGAGGCCCGATGGAGACCTAATAGCCTCAACTCCTTCCACCTCCATAAATATGGCAGTTGATCTCCTTCCGCCACGTGGCCGAGCCCTTTGAGCAAGATGAACAGCTTCCGCGAAATTCAAGACTGTCAGCTCATCATTCAGCCAATCAGTTGCTAATGGGAGCCCCCAAATACTGATCCTGATTCACACGTTTCCGGGGCAACGATCTGGTTCAAAATCTTCGACTTATGTTATGCCACCTATCTTCATGTTCTTCCGGCCTGGCTAAGAACGGGTTAACTCCTGATTTTACAGCGTGGTATTTAGTTAAAAATTCAACACTTTAGTTATATATCTGTCAAACCTTAGTTGCAGAGAACTCTTCTGTCATCGAATGCTTAAAACATACTTTTCGGAGGTTACTGTCCATAAATTGTACACAAATAAGTATCTCTTTACTACCTTATATAATACTAACTATCTCCTAGTTATAAATGTTACTCAAACCACTATCTGTTAGTTACTTACATATATAATTTATAGCTTTTCTAAATCAGATCGGACTTTGTATGTGCCAGAATTCGAAATTTTACCAAGTTTTATATATAGCTGTTAGCTTCTGTACACATTGTTCACATATTCTCACCTGTATGGGCTTATTTCTTATATCTACAGTCCCGGTATTGCTTATTTTTCTGGGCAGCGGTTTTAAGGTTTGAATCTTTCTCTTAAATCATTTTATGTTAGATGGTTGATATTTTGTGTAAATTACTAGAATGTTGTACATATTTCACTATTACTACACCAATTTGATTGGATGCATTTGGAATGAGATATTAGAGTTGACCTTTCACCGATCATGTGGAATCTACTTGACCAATTATTCACTTATTACTAACAATTTTTATAGCATTTTTGCTATCATTTCTTAGATTTTTGAGAGTTAGTTAAGTGAGAAAAATGTTTGTTTTTCAAAAAGTTTTATTTTATTTGATAACTTACGCTGCAGAAATCTCAAAGGTGACATTGTTTACTTAAAAATGTAATATTACGTTTAAACAATTTGAGACCCATCAACACATTATTGACAATGCAAAAAAAAAAAATCATTATAATTTAAAATTATGTGAAAATCATTTCAAGTAAGAAGCATATGAAATCAAAGTACCGTAAATATTTATCATTTTTTTATAAATTTTAACTGGACTCAATCATATAATATATTCTTTAATTAGGAGAACAAAAAACCTATTTCCAGTAAAAAAATTTGTATTCTTTATTTTCGAGAAACGTTTCGGCCAAGGTCATTCTCAATCTTCTACTTTAATTGTTTCAGTTTTTTATACTTATTATATGGTTAACAATTTAACCATAAGTCATTCATCTGTAAAAACATGCATAAATTCTATAATTATAACAATATAAATAATTCAATAAATAAAACTGTATATAAAATATTTCTATTGTCCAACAAATAACCAAATAAAGCATAGATACCTCACATAAGTTGTTTAATTCCATTTAAAATTTTTTTTCCAATTCAGAGGGAACCATATCCTCTATAGTCATTTAATAATAAGTCAACCTTTGATCTTAGTATATTATGATCTTTCATATTATTTTCGAAATTATTTAAATAAATTAATATTAATATTATATCTAAACAACTCTCAATTTAAATAAATGAATAAATAAATAAAATTAAAAACAATCATATTGATAATTATTCTGACATTATGTTATATTTCAATTGTTTTAATAAATTAAATTACTATGGCTGGTTCAGGTGAAGTTTAGAAGGCAATTACTGAGAAGGTTATTGTGACAGTTATGTTTTGAGCAGATAAAACCTATATATTATTTCTTTTTCAATTTTAGAATAACGGATGAATATAACTTACTAATATCTCCTGCTTCTTTTCTATCGTTGACTACATTTTCTATATTGTCATTAATGCACAAAGCTTCTAGGCATTTCCTTTTAATTGTATTTTTTTCTTTATGTAAGACTTTTGGGTTTTCGAAATTAAAAGTGTGTAATGTTTCTTTGCAATGTGCAGATAAAGCAGTTCCTGTTTTTGAATTAGGCTTAATATTATTTTTATGATGATAAAACCGACTATTTAAGCTATTTTTTGTATGCCCTATATATCTTTTATTACAATTATTGCATTCTATGTCATAAACAACATTTTTATTGTCTAAGATAGGTATTTTGTCTTTTTGGCTTTCTATTATTTTTCTAATTGGATTTTTAGTGTTATGTGCTACTTTTATTTCATGGATATCATAATTTTTAAAGGTTGGTTCTATTTTATTTGATAGGTTTCTAATATATGTGATGCTTCTATAGTTTGTTTTTGTTTTATCTTGTTTAAATTCTACATTAAGTGATTCAGTACTTATTTTGGCAATGCTATTTTTAGTTTGTGTATTTGTGTTATTATCTTCTGTTTTAAAATAATTTGTAATTTTTGATTGATTCGGTTTAGTTTTTTTATTATAATTACTATGGATAAGTTTTTTTGAATCTTTAATATTTTGATTGGTATTGAAGTTAATGTTTACATTTTTTGATATGCTATTATTCTCATTATTATTTATTATTTTATATTGTGTGTACCATAATTAGTTTATAAGACTAATTGGAAATGCATTGCTTAATAGAATTTTGAATATTTTATTTTTAGTTTCTTTTAAGAATTTGGCATCTGTTAATTTAATAGATCTTCCAATCAGATTAGTAGCTACATTCTTAATTTGGGCAATAGGGTGGTTTGAGTAATAGTTTATCAATCTATTAGACGTTATATCTTTTTTGAACCATTTAGTAGTAAGATAGTTCTAGTTGGTTCTCTAATGATTGTAATATCCAAAAAATTAATCGAGTTTTCAGTTTCCGTTTCAAGTGTAAAAACAATATTTTTATTTTGCTCATTTAGGATTTTATTGAATTCTACTAAAATATTATTATTCGTGATAATCAACAGATCATCTATATACTTTACTATAAAAATTGGAGGGTTGTTCATTTTTAGTAAACTTTCTTTAATAATGTGATTAATTACTATTCCTGAAATGTTCACTGAAAGTCTGCCTCCCATCGGTAAACCCGTTATTTGTTTATAAAATTTGTTTTGAAAGGTGAAGTATCCGTTTTCAGTGCATAACTTAATTCCTTCAATGAATATTGTTTTGCTTTTAATACAAGTATAAGGTTCTATTTTTTCCCAATTGTCATTAATTAATTTAATTGCTAATTTTAATGGAATATTAGGGAACATGGACACAATGTCTAAACTTGCAATTATTTGGTCGGGTTGTAACTTAATTTGCTTTAATTTATCTTTCAATTCAATTGCGTTTTTGATATCAAACTCATTCTCCTTGTTTAAATTATCTAAGGCACCATTCAGAAATTTGGCTAGATTATCTGTTGGGTTATTAGTCCCATCAACTATAGGTCTAAGGGGATAATTCTTCTTATGTATCTTAATTAGACCATGAATTCTAGGGTTATTAAAAAAGTTATTAAAAAGTTTATTTCTGTAATTTTTATCAATAAACTTATATTTTATTAATTTTTCTATATATTTGTTAACTTTATTGTTCAGTTCTATCATGGGGTTATTTCTAATGCTTTTGTAAGTCTGTTTATCATTGATTATGTCTAAAATCTTTTGTTGATAATCATTTTTTGTCATTATAACCAATTGTTTAGTCTTATCAGATTTGATAATGCATATATCCTTGTTATTTTTAAAAACATTTTTGTATTTCTAAGATCATTGTTTATAATTTTATTAAATTTATTTATTGTGTCATTAGGTCTATTTTTTTCTCTGTTCAAATAATTTAGGATGTTTTTATTAATAGTATTCCTTAGTCCATTTTTATGTGTTTCAGGGGTATCTAAATTTATGATTATAGATTCAATATCAGCTAACATTTGAAAAATGTTGATTTCTTTATTATATGGTTCATAATTGAAATTATCTCCTAGACTTAATAAATTTATAATGTTGTTGGGTATTATTTTGGTTGTTAAGTTAATGACTCTATTGTATTTATGTAAATTATCATAATAGTAAAAAACATTGAAATATCTTTTGATAGATTTATCATTATTTCTCAAGTTATTAGAAAAGATTGTTCAATTATTTATATTGTTATAATTATAGAATTTATGCATGTTTTTACAGATGAATGACTTATGGTCAAATTGTTAACCATATAATAAGTATAAAAAAATGAAACAATTAAAGTAGAAGATTGAGAATGGCCTTGGCCGAAACGTTTCTCGAAAATAAAGAATACAAATTTTTTTACTGGAAATAGGTTTTTTGTTCTCCTAATTAAAGTAAATATTTATTTGAATGGTAAAAAAAAATAACGTGAAAATATGTTAAAAAGAACAAACTTTGAAATGGTTCATTTCTTACTTGGTTTGTGGTTGGATACAATTATTTTCCTTATCTACTATATATACCAATCAGCCAAATCAGGGCCTGCAGGATGATAAGCTCTTGGTTTTATATTTTCATAATATTTATAAAATGGTACATCTATCAATCGTAACATAGAAAACAAATTTTCTTTTTATCGATTGATATCGCTAACTGATCATTGCACGTATATGGTAATGAAGTAGAAATTGTACGGCCTCTACGTGTGAAATGAATTGTTTTAAAAGATTCTTATTGTTTAAAAAATACGTGAAATAAAGCTGTCCCCCTCTTGTTCCGTGTTGGAACTATTGGTATTAGTTACGAGAATCAGACTCTATTATCACCGTTCTTTTAATAGCATTAGGACCTTGAATGGAACTAACTTTTTCTAATTCCTTTTCCTGATTTTCTTAACAACTGGTAAAGGCAGGAGACGATTCCTTGCAGATATTGCACCGTTCCAAATGTTACAAGTGTCCTTATCACCTTTGAAATTTTGCATGAATTGAAAATTCCTAAGTCGACACTTATTTAAAGAAACTGGCGACTTAGGATGAATGGTCGGAAGGCATTGCTGTAAATCAAAAGCAAAGGCGGTTTTGATGTGATCTTATGCTTACGTTTTATCTTTTTTCTTTTGCTCATAAGCAGGTTTTGCAATTGCGTATTTTCAGCTGAAAATAGAAATAGAATCAGCTGAAAAAACTGCCAATATTTGACAACAATGTGCTAGCATTGTTGCCTAGTTCTCCCGGTTTCAGTTATTTGGTTTACCCATGGTAAAATGGTTTTTACCCAGTGTAGGTCGATTTGGCAACACCGCATTTTCTTTGAGCCGCCTAATTTCATGTCGTCGACTATAAACACGTTAACTTTACTTAGACAATTGTTCCCAAATTGAAACATCTGCGCATAATCAATTAACTCGACTTAACATCTAAGGTCTTCAAACCATAAGATTGATAAAAATTCATATCGCAATAACTCCGTTCCTAGTCAAGTCCTGACTTTTCCACTTATACACTATAAGAATGACACGATTCCACACCCCCTCAGTACCATTAACTCATTTTAGCCAAAAATTGACTTAACCGTTTATTATATCGGGACTGTAGATATATGCTCTTAGTTTCTAACTTATTTGTCTTAAACTCTATCGTCCCCCTGACCTGATGATGGCCCAAAAATTAGGAGGAAACGATGGCACAGATAGGATAAGTTGTACTTAATTGTGTAAAGTTTATTGATTGCACCTGAAAATTTCTCAAGATACGTCCAGCCAACCATTTCCATATCAGTAAATGTTTTTTATTAAAAAATGTCGATAACCATTCAAACTGGCTAGCTATCAACAACAATTAATAGGAGTTTAAAATGAATCCGATAAAAACCTCATCCAAATCAGTATTGTTTATATTATCTTCGCTACCAATGATACCAATACAGACACATAAAGATCCCCGAACTTTATTTTATTATTGTAAACAACTGCTGCGTTGTATAAATAACATTTTTGGAAATGCAACGTTTGTATAACAATATTGTTGGAAATGCATTTCTAGAATCAGTATTACTGATAAATAGTTTGATACTCTTTCCAAGGCGGGTTTCATTAATTAAAGACTTTTATTATTGTTAGACTATCAGGTTATCAGGAATAGTATGGGAAGCAAGTTGATACTAGCGGATTCACTAGTGTATGGAGCTTTTCATGGAAGGATAGGTATCTAGTTTGGGCCAATTCAGCAGCATATGGGATAAAAAGATCATGATGGATGAGTTTATTTGTGAAATAACAAGGAGCATTGAGGATTTTACGAAGGATTTTAGATTGTAAGGATCGGATGGTTTAGTAGAGCCCCTAAGCTCAACTCCATAAGTCCAAACAGGTCTGATAACTATCATTTAAATGAATCTTTTGTAATTAATTGGGAGCTTAGAGCGTTTGTCCAGAAAATATTGAAGTAGGCGAAAACGACGAGCAGTTTCTTGTCTTTTCAGTCTTGTATCAGAATTCCAAGTAAGACGTTTGTCCAGATAGAGTCCTTCAGTAATTAATTACTTAAATTATTCATAATTATTACTTCATACCATATTTATAGTTTAAAGTAGTAACTATGGAAAAAAAGTAATCGGTGCGACTCTTATTTTTGTGCTACTTAAAAGTCTCCCTACTTATAAATCTTATGGAGGAAAGAACATGGATCAAAAGTTCATCATATTTTTCTGAAACAAAACCAATTATAAATACGAATTTATTTATTCCATGGGCCTGAGATCTGACACCATTTATTTATGTCTGTATTTGTTTATTTATGTATGTATAGTGTCCTAAGCTTATCTTAGAACCATAAATGTCTGTGATGCTTAATAATTATATTTTTTAAGTAATCGATATAGGAAGAACGAGCAAATACTGTTGTTAGCTTTGATGATGTACGATGCCTAATGGATTAAAATTACGTTATGTTGTTGAAAGGAATGATGCGCATGGCTAACTATTCCTCAGTACACAGTACATGGTAGAGTCTGTACTGTTTTTAGGACAACGGTCCTGATGAGATTATTTGTCCGTAATAACACTCAGCCGCCATGGTTTTGTGGGTAACCACTTTAATGAGCTGTGTGAACCACAGGAGGGTCTCCAGGTCCCGCATTGTTCATCCCTCGCTGTTAACAGGTTAAACAGTCACAATTAAAACATTTTTAAGTATCATTCATTTATAAACTCCGTTCTTGAACCTTAGTGTTGTACCAATGACAGGATATATCCTCGGTTCAAGTTTATTCGTATCTTATACACAAAAATCTGGTAATCGTTGTGCCTAATGAGTTTGTTACTCTCGCTTTCCTTCATTCATTCATTGATTATTTTAATCCCAGTTTAAGATTTACCCCTGAAAATTCTTATAATTAAAAGTTTCGCCGAATATTTTGTGTGCGCTTTAGATATATCTGTGGCACCTGTGCATAGTGGGCTAAGTCGAATTTTGTGAATTTCAAGCTGTCTACTTAGAATCGTAATTTTTCTGAACTTATTTTAAGTTCAAGATTGGAGTATCAGCCCACGATTCACAAAGGTATCCTTCATTACAATGGACGGACCACTTAGCGTGTTAGACACAAGGAAAGAGAAAAAATTACGATTCTAAGTAGATAGCTTGAAATTCACAAAATTCGACTTAGTCCACTATGCACAGGTGCCACAGATATTTAATATTGCCAATGATGCTCAGAGAAACAGCTATATTATTCATTGTGTTGAAATAAAACTGGCATATGGATTAAAAAAATCAATTGGTGAGTATTTTTCTGTACAGTGATTGTTGACCGTTGACTAAAACATCATTATATTGTACAATACATTATTTGACAAATTTTATAGGATTGGGTCGTTTCATATGAAATGTTCGTTTTCGAAGGAAAGGCTATTTAGAAAAACGACTTCATGGAATCAAAGCATTTTTCAAAATATTTGCCCTCATTTTATGTACATTTTCCACAACGTGTTAACAAATTTTCAGTCCAAATGAACTGAAAAATTAAGGGTTTTGTGATGAAATTATGAAATCAAAGTCTGAAATGTTTTTGCCTTGAGAATCGTTTTCAATAATTTTAAAAGGAATTGAATTGGCGAATAAAGTGGAGGAAAATTAGAGGACTTCGAAACCCAGCTCGTTTAGTTTTTTCGCAGTCTATCGCGAAGCATGCGGTCTAGCCGTGGAAGTTATATGCGCTTTCCTATTAACCAATGCAGATAGTTTTTATATAAGTTTCATTTTGTCAATAGTACGATATGGATGTAGTGGTTTCACTTCTGGATTGGAATAATTACTCCTGCTATTTTGACCTCCATACAGAAAACAATCGTGTTTTTAGATAAACATTTGGGTTTGCAACCAGATGTAAATGGTCCGTTATTTACAACTCCGTTCCGAGATCGCGATGGTAATGCTTCTTGCTGCTTAAGCTACCGAGTATCCAAGTTTTTACGTGCGTCTGTCCTATTTGATGGCATACTAAAAAATGTTCGTTCGTTTGTAGTGATAATAATTATCATAACATATGGGATTAAAAACATTACAACCTATAAACACAAACGTAGTAAACAACATAAATCCACATATTCCACTTTGGATTCTAGAAATAATAAAAACAGACATGACTATCAGGGTTATTGAATAAGCTATTTTGGTCTTCTAATTCTATAGAATTTTATTTGTAACAATTTCTTTTGTTACTAGTTAAATTCGGCATCACCTATTACATATATAGGCCAGCGACCAGGTACCAAAAAAAGGCTTTAGGTCGCAATAAATTGAAGAGAGCTGCATTTTTGATATGTTGTAAGGGTATGTCTGACTAGTGGAAATCCAAGTTTGCTACCGAAAAAAAGCGGCCAACTCAGAACCTGTTACACCTAAAGGCCTTGGTCTGTACTTAAATTAAAGCTCATTAAATTTACTACCTTGAATTCCATCGTAGAATCCCTCCTTCGCCCGGTGTTCCTCACGGAAGTCGGCCAAAACTTAAAATTTGGACTTTTTGGAAAAAAATACCAATTTTCAAAGGGACGTAACTCAGACTCTATTAGAGCTACGGTTGGACAAAAAGTATAGCAAATTTAATATACATTAAAATGTTTACCAATGTTTTGTATCTAACACTGATTAGGGTACGTAGGCCAAAAGCTGAAATAACTCCGAAAATGTTGAAGTTTTCCGGCCACCAAAAGTTTTTTCTGTAGCAAACTTGGATTTCCACTAGTCAGACATGCCCTTACAACATATCAGAAATGCAGCTCTCTTCAATTTATTGTGACCTTCAAACACATGGCCGCTGGCGTAATATATGACAAAGTTCAACGTTTTGAAGTTCTCATGATTTGGTTATGTTGCACGAGAATATGACTTTCTTGGTGGCAGTAGTCTCTCGTCTCTCCCTCTTACAATTGTAAATTTAGCTACTTCTATTAGTGTCCAAATAACCCTCTATATGATGGTTTCGTTGCAGTTTAAATGTTCATCGGATTATGCTCTAAAGTGATGATGAAAACTTTTAACATATTTTTGTAAGCTGGTTTATAGGTCCCAATGAAACATAACTTGAACTGTAAGTGTAGAATCTTATTACTAATTGGAAATAAATTGTCAATACCTTTTATTATTTATGGAGTTAAAGTACTTAATATCTGTTTTGATAATGACTATTGATCATTATCTAAGACTAAATGCTAAAACAGCTAAATGTAAATTGCAGTGCAAGCAAAAGAACTTGCAGTTTTCTTGAAGAGAACCCCATTATATTGTTGCCAAAGACCGATACTTTTAAGATAACATTATTTGGTCTTTTCATATGAAATGTCCGTTTTTATGATTTCCTAAATTCAAAATGGAATTAGTAGAATTCAAATATTTACTATGTTTATAATTAACGATTGTAAAGAGCTGTTATTAACACTCTCTTAATTTTAAGTAATATTTATTATCACTACAATTGAACGAACATTGTTTAGTATGCCATTAAATATGACCACGGAAACACGCGATTTTAGAGTCATTTATTTTTTTAAGTTTAAATTTTGAGTACTATCACTGGATAGTTTCTCTGCCTGTCATTATCCATTCCAATATGTATCGTTCCTGCCATTTATATGTTGTATTGTTATAATACAGTTTTAAATTTCAATGAATAAATTAGTTTTTTAAAAAGTTTAAATTTGGACACTCGGCAGCCAAGCCGCAAGAAACATTAAATGAAACTTTTCGGCATTATCATGAGTATTGATGAGGAAAATGAAATAAAACGGCGTAGTGTAATGACAATTTCCTCTCATTTAAATATTATTATTATTATTATTATTGTCTTTCCTTATTTTCTCTCCGATTCCGATATTCAACACTTCCGAATCCGATCCCAATATTCATCACAACTGCTTTTCTATAAATTACTCAAGGTTCTAAATCCTCCACCGATAAAGTAATGTCTTTCCTAATCCCATTTGATTTGTTAAAAGCTTCCTTTCCAAACTCCGAAACCTTCCCATTTAAAATTGTGTTTCATGTGGTCCCCCTCCTTCCTAACGTATCGTTCCAGACATTTATCATTCTCAATAAACCTGCTTCCTCTCCCATCCCACTAATACCTGTTGTATCTTAGCAATTTTTTCTGATTCTACAGTGGTGGTCATAGAAACTGCATCACCTATGATTTTTACCTTTTTGTTCCTAAATGTGTAAACAAATAGTAGGATTGTATTTGTTTACCTATTATTATTAGAGTGAGACGGAATCAGTTTAGTTGTGCCCAGACTATCCAATATTAAGCATGTATTTCTTATTATTATGTCCAATATAATGAGTTTCAAACAATTGTCTAATGAGAAAAAAGTTGAAATAGTGACGTTTGCTGAAGCTGGACTTTCTTCGCATAAGATAGCAAGGAGGGTTAGGTGGAACAAATCCACTGTGGTGAGAATAATAAACAAAAATCTTTCCAAAGGATCTAACGAACGAAAGAAAGGGACTGGAAGGAAAAGGAAGACAGATGAGCATTTAGATTGCATGATAAAGAGGTTATCCTTAGAAAATCGCTTCAAAACTGCTAAAGAAATATCTAGAGATCCAGCAAATAACAATTTAGCAGAAGTAAGTCGAGAAACAGTTGGCAGAAGATTAAGAGATAAAGGTTTATGGGCAAGAAAACCAGCCAAAAAGACATTTCTTAAAAAAAAAATGAAACAATCTCGCCTAAATTGGGCACAGAATTTTGAAAATTGGAAATCTGATGACTGGATGAAAGGGATATTTTCAGATGAGAGTAAATTCAATATCTTCAGTTCTGACAGTGCTCCATGCTTAAGACGTCGGCCAAATGAAAGATTTGACGAATCCTGTAATATAAAAACAGTGAAACATCCGGCAAGTGTTATGGTCAGTGGATGTTTTTCCTACTTTGGAATTGGCAAAATAAACTTCATATAAGGGGCGGTTAATGCAGAAAAATATAAAAAAATTTTGGAAGAGAGTTTGATTCCCTCAATCAATTCCCATCTTACACACTGCGGAGACTTCATTTTTCAAGATGATTCTGCTCCCATCGGTGACATAACCATGCCAAATTGGTATGTTAATTATTTATTTATTTAAAAATGTATTAGCTGTAAGATACATTATTTTTTATTGCCTTTACAATTGTGTTTCTGATAGGTAAAGCAGTTTCTAACAGAAAACGAGATCTTCACGCTGCCATGGCTAGGCAATTGCCCAGCCCTGATTTAAATCCCATAGAAAACTTGTGGATGATCATGAAAAAAAAATTAATATTGCAATGCCTAAGAATAAAGATGAGCTAAAATAGGCAATCGAAAAGGTGTGGAATGAGGAGATTAATGACGAAATCATAAAAAATTTAATCAACTCTATGCCAGACAGGATCGGCTCAGTTATCAGGGCTAATGGCTGTTCAACAAAATACTAGCTTATATTAATATTTCAATAAATATATTTTTAATGTTTTATACAATTTTTCCAAACAAATTCATAGGAGTACATATGAAACATTTGTTTTTTTATTATATTAAAAAATGAGTACATATTAAGCATTTGATAGTGCCTGGCACTAAGGTCTTCTCTGGAAAATAAAACCTCACTTACCTCCTGCATACTTTTTAATTCTACAATCTTACTTCCAAGACAGATTCTTCTGTACTTCCGTTGACTCTTCGATTTCCTCCTTCTTTACTCAATACAGGGGTGTGCCGCAAGGCAGTGTTTAAAGCCCTATCCTCTATTCCGTTTACACCTCTGATATTCCGGAGCACCCATGCATCTATACCTTCACTGACGATGCAGCTATTATTTCTTCTCACAGAGACCCAAACCTAGCATCTATAACCCTTCAAAATCATGTATTTAATTTAGAAAAGTGGTTTTATAAATCAAAATAAACGCCTCAAAATCGAGTCATGTAAGCTTGGTGTCCGGCAGTCAAAATTGACATCGGCGAAGTACCTTCCAAAAACTATGTTCGTTTTCTCGGACTATACTTGGACAAAATACTTACATGGAACTTTTAATACACAAAATTAAAAAGACAAGAACTGACAAGACGCTACAAACAACTATCACTTCTTCACTTGACTTACGGAACAAACGACTTATCTATAACAGTATACTAAAATCTATTTGGACATATCTTCCCTGCCATCGCAAAGTATCGAATGTGATAAAAACACAGTTTTCATTTTCGAATTACAGCAGTTGCTTTAGGATTGATAATTATCAATCCTTACAAAAAGAATGTAAAACGAATATCATTGGTATGACTATAGGCAGTAATTTTTATTGAACCTTGAAACTGCTTCTTTTTTTTTAATTCTCCTCAAAAGTACCGATTTACACATTCGATAGTTGGAAATGGCAGGGACGATATGGAGCAGAACTTTGGGGTTCAGCAAAACAAGTCCACATACACATCATACAAACAACACAGTCCAAAGTTCTTAGAAAAATTGTTAATGCACCATGGTATATTTCGAATCACACCATACACAACGACATGAACATTTTCCCTATAAAATCATATATTCATAACAAATATATAATATTTCACTCATCGAAACAAAATGACTCAAATTCACTCGTTCTTCCGCTTTACTTAATAAGAAAAGATTAAAAAGACATTGGCCAAGAGACCTACTCAAATATTGATATTTCCATTCCAAAACTCCTTCCTGTACAAAAGTAAAGAGAAAAACACTTGGATCGAATTTGAAGGATACGCAATTGCGCAGGTGCAAATGAAAATTAAATAATAAAAAATAAATAAAATATGAGTACATAAAAAACAATATTTTTCTTAAATTCCTCGTTAATACTAAAAATTGTATTTATCATTTTATGAATATTGTTTAGTTTTTGTTTGGGTTTTAACCGTTTTTCATGCCTAATAACATACTCTTTTCCTTTTCAAAGCATTTTAAAATTCAAAAGGTAAGAGATCCTCCATTATTTTTAAGTGATGCAATTTCTATGACCACGACTGTGTGTATCATTTATTGTCAGAACCTTTTCCATTCAATATCCATCTTTTAAAATGTGAACTCTTCTAAACTCCTTTTTAGAACAACATATTATCAAATTTCGAACCCTAGGCTCAATAGGTTGTACTGTAAATGGGTTTGAGCCTAGGCATATAGCATATAGCTGATGTCTGCCAAATTTACCAATCTTTCCACTCTTACAAGTTGTTTGTGGCTACTGGAAAGTTATATGAGAACAAAGAAATTATCAAATCATGGGCATTTATAAATAAGTTAGGCTTAAAGAAGATAAAACCAAGACCATTCTGATAAATCCAAATACTTCGTCAGTTATCTTCCTTTATACGCCTTGTCTTACACCAATCAACCCATCCGTTATCACTCGTTTTTTAAAAAAACCTTTGAGTTACATTTTATAATAACTTCGCCTGGAGTATCCTGGTTTCCTTGTTCACACCAAACTATACACCTGTCTTAAGCAATTTTTGAGATTCCGTGAATTCGTTCTTGAACATATCCGGCAGCTCCTTGTATCCTATTTTCCTCCACTTTGGCATTCGTTTCTTCTTGTTCGGAGAGCTTTTGGGTAAGAGATGAAATTGAAGATACTCATGAATTGTTTCATAAGATTTTCGGCTTTCAAAGGTGCTATCAAGTCTCTGGTTGGTATTTCGCGTTTAAGTAATTCCAACTTTCTGAAGACAATATTTCCTTGGTATTTATCTTTTCCTCTACCCTCCCCCCTCGACCCTCTACCCCTATGTTCTAGAAATACTTTAAATAAAATATATTCATATTCCACCCAATAATATAAATGATTTCAATAAAACCTAGGTACTTCAGGAATTCTTTTCCCATTTATATTTGCGAATGCTCTGTCAGATTCTCCTTTACGAAGCACTTACTGTTTTACCTATTATCCATAATAAAATCACCATCTTGGTGTAAAATATATTTACATCAACAACAACTATTGCAGCTTACAGTTCATCGTTATTCTAATTATTATTCCATGCTGACGCACATAAATGTGATCATTGTAATTAATCTTTATTGGCGAATTTTGACTTTAGTCTTCGTAGAAAAATGTAGCATTTTGCAATTATTCTCTTTTCTATTATTTTAATAGTAAAATTTCTTTTCGCTTTAGCACCCTTTGGCCTTGGTTGATATTTCTGTTTTGAAATCCGTTGTGTTTACAATCCGACTGTTAGTGTTACATGGTAATTTGTTATACAATAGTGTTAGTAATAACAATGCTGGTAAAAGTATTATAAAATAGAAGTAGAAGAAATTCCTTGTTAAGCAGTTGTTTCTAAGACCTTTCCAAACTGTGCCAAACTATTTCGGCGTGGGCGTAGGTTGGCAGCCCCAGATTTGACTTTGAGGTTCTCCTGGCACATCACTTAAATGTCTGAAAAAATCAGTTAACATAATCTCAGCGATGTGAAAGAAATCAAGAGCAATAGCTTACGTCACCCGTAGTTTGCACGAATATTCATAATTATGGGATAGAGTTATATTACTAGAGATTAGTAAATATTACTCTGTATCCCCACTTAAAGCTATCGGAATGATTTTATTTGAATTAAGTTGAACATGCTTTAGGATCATATAATGAAGAAATAAATATGTTAGTATTGAATGATAATTGTTGATCTTGATAATATATGTGGAAGAAAGTGGTCCGGGTAGAGGACACAATGAATTTCTCGTAGAATTGGAGAAAAACTTTATGGATTAGCCAACATATAATAAAGATAAAAAATAAAAACTTAATATAAAATAGGAATGTGAAAATGATATGGGTAAATGTAGAAAATGATAAGAATTACGAAATAAAAATTATAGGTAATAAAAAAGGAAGAAATAAAAATTGTAAAATTATAAAAAATCTAGAAATCAAATTATATAAATAAAAATAAAAATATTTTTGAAAATACAGCCTTAATATTGATAGGTAAAAAGACTTTATACAAGTATAAAGGATATTAATTGCATAAAAAATCATGGGATGCGGGTGCGATGCAGAGAACCACAGAAACAAGTTATTTTGTCAAATTTATTTTTCGTATTTTTTTTATTTATTAATGTAGTTTTTTGTGTCATTTCCATATTATTTGCCTGATTACATTGTAATAGGTACATTTCTAATATTTATATAAATCTGTTTACAATTTATTACAACAATTCCGGTTAAAGTGGCCACTTTGCAAAGTGGGCAAAGTGGCCATTTGGTAGAGTTTAAAAAAAATACAAGGGGTTACTGATAGTACTACACCTTTATACCAATAGATAGGTAACTTAATAGGCTAAGTATACATGTAATATTGTTTCTACAAATTAACATTTGAAAAAGATATTTATAAAATTCCCTTTGAGTGGCCGCTTTGCCCGAGTCTCCCCTACCTTATTTAATTCAAATGCTCGTTTCGATATATTGTTGGTGAGGTATTTCTTGGAAAGCAGGTGATCGGGAAATATAAAGAGGTGATGCAGAAGAGGAAATATATTTTATTCCTGGATAGCCAAATTTTATAAATCTTTGTCGCTCCTTCTTTCTCCCTCACCAGTCAGTAAAAATTATCTAAGTGGTATTTTTCGAAATAAATATCTTTACCTCATAGCGTTAACTCGTATTGAGTGGTAGTGAGAAAACATCGAAATCAAAAACAAAAGAATTCTTCTCGAAAATTGTGCTCCTCTAAATCTGCCATCCAGAGCAAGCTATTTGACTCCCTCATTCGCGCATTTATTACCTTGGGAGCCAGGCGTTGACATGTAAAAGGTAATAAGCCATATAAAAGTAATTTTACCGGAGAAGCAAAAACCCGTTTTGACAGCTGTAGGTTCAATTGGAAAATAGCAACTACCACCGTTCGTAGAAACTAAACCACTCCCAGTTTTGACTTACTGGCCTACTCTTAATTACTGCTTCCTTTTGAAAAAACTGAAAACATGAAAACTTTTTTTACTTACTACCTTTTCTATGTCAACGCCTCAACACTTCGAACTTCTGCGCCGAATTTGAACTTCATAACTGGTTGTATAATCTATGCCCAAGGCAGCTGGTTCACAGCCCGACAGGTCTAGAATTTTTTTAACCGTGAAAAAATACATGGTTAAGCTGTCCTTCGGTAAGGACGTAAATGGGGATCCCGAGCATGTGCGTTATTAGGTACTCGCTCAAGATACATATACTAATTATACTCAGATAATCAAAATTTAGTACTCCCACTGCAATATCGTCCCTCATTCATAAAGTCACTATGAATGAATTAATAAAGAACAATTGTGTAAGCTAAATGACCTATCGATACGAAGGTGAATTGAAGTGATTCAATTCTAACAGTGTTTGTTAATATCCTGTCCTTTTGCTCTTCACTGGTCATCCATTAACCATATATTTATGAATTTTTTGTACCAGTATAATCCTCGTGAACATATTTAAACTCTTCTTTCGTATAATATAAGGTTGCACCCCAGAGGAAACCTACAGTTTATCATTTGGATGCCAGTACCGCGTCATGCCAATTTCTGGAATTTACCTGTGTATTCATTCTTTTTTTTTCGCAATAAATGATCTAAACATATTAATTCATAAATATTATTGTTCAATTCATAAAAAAAATTAATAATTTTTTAAGAATGCTTAAGAATTTATTTTTTTTCAGTACTGTGAATAAAAGAGTCAGGTCCGTGACACGGAATATTTGACTATCATTCTAGATATTTTGAAGTTGTAGCAAAAGCTTCTCTGGCTTTCGGTTTTATTATAAAATAGAGTAATAATACGCATTGAAAACTGAAAAAAAAAGTTTTAAATAGGCAGTCTTGTGAACATTAGAGGGAAGTGATAACTCAAGATTTTGAAATTACCGTGTTCTTTTTTGAATTTCTAAATCAATTCTGCATTGTTTAAATATAAATTATTAACATTAGTCTGGTTTTCACATTTATTAATACTCCAAACAATAATTATATACATTTTTAAGTAGTTCGTTTATTATTCAAAATATACAGGGTCAATACAAATTATCAATAATTTATTTGAAATAATAATTAGTATATAGTTTTATTATTCATACCTTGTTTTTGTATTTATGCATATTTATTTTTCACCTTATTATCATCGTGTAATTCAACTATAGTTGGATCATTGGTAATTTCAATCATTTACGTATTTATCATATATGTTTTTTTGTTTTTTTAAAAAGTTGTATTCCCCTAATTTGCTAATTTACAATTTTTAACAATTATTTAATACATATTGAAGTTTAACAATTTACACTGCAAGTTGAATAACATAATAAATAAAAGCTGTAATATATTTATAGCAATAGGAAAAAGAAGAAAAAACCTACACAAAATAGAAAAATAAATAAATAAAATAAGTATGATATTTTGTAGTAAAAATAAACAATTTTAGTACAAAACAATCTTAGTACAATTTTTTTTTTTTTTTTTTTATCATATATGTATTTATCATATATATTATTATAAATATTAGTATTCTAATATCAATAGAATTCTAACCTTTAAACTTAAGTTGATTAAAAGAAATTGTATAACTCATGCACAGGTCGCTAGGTGTCGCCAGTCTCGAGCATGTTGATGGCGCGAAGCCGCAAGTTCATCCCCTACCAAATATAGCTAAACGCTGCTAAAGATATTTTCACTTCAATCCATTTTAATAAAAAAAAGTAACAGGTAGAGCATAATCACCCAGGAGCAGTTTATTTATTTTTTTGTGTCAAGTTTATAACTTTTTATGTTTAATAGCTTATTTATTAAAACCAAAGAGAGGCCTGGATAAATCCTTTGGGATCGTTTCGCCGGTTTACATTCCATTTTATTCCCGTATGCGAGAGTTTTCATTTTAGGTGTCCCTTTAATAATATTCCCTAATCCTTATTACTAAATTTTATAATCTACGATATCTAGATCGGTGAAACATAAAAGATCAAAGCCAAGGTGCTCTGGGTTTAAGATGTTACATCCAAGGAAGACATTGATGACCTGCATGACAAAGACAATGCACCTGGAGCAGATGGCCGTCACATTGTTTCAAGCGATTTACGTCTCGGCTGCACCTGCCTTCTCTCCGGGGTAATTGTACTTTTACTGCCCTACAGGTGTTCTTACTTACTCTTGGCAGGATCTTTTTCCTTCACTTAGAGGTGGACTTAATATTGCGAATATAAATTTTCTATTTGGCATTTGTATTTGCAACCACTATGGCCCGTGAACGAGTCTGGGGTTCAGAACATGGTAGAGACTTTACTGTTTCATGGACAACGGTTCTGCAAGGAAGTGGCTTGTCCTAGGTGACGCTCAACCGCCAGGGTTTTCCCCCTTATTTTGGGTACCCTATTTTATATTTTGTAGAGGCTGGGTGGGCCCCAGGAGGGTCCTAGATCCCATATGATCCATCTCTCGCCGCAAACAGACTAAATAAAAGTAACTGCTTGCAGCGGGATTTGAACCAGGATTACTGGCATGGCTACTCAGTGCTCTACCACTGAGCCAATCCGCTCCCTTTTGATTCCACTTATTCAGTTGAAAACATTCCAGTTAAAGAGTTTATTTAAGAGAAAAATGATGGAACAACAAGTTGTTCTCCTCCTTGTTCTTCTCATACCTCCTTATTTTTCCCGGATTTCTGATCAATAATCAAACTAACAATCAAAAGGATTGGAGAACTGGAAGCTACAATCACAGATTATGCCCTAAACCAAAATCCGTTAGATCATTCTAAATGCCCTCAATCCTCCTCCTGCAGGTGGCCTTAAAAAAGGAGTAAAAATCCGCAGTTATGACGTCCTTCGGAGTGGACGTTAAATGGCGGTCCAGAGCCTCTGCGGAGTTAGGATCTCATTAATATCTTGGGATCCTTATCCCATTTATATCTTGGTAGGCAAAATTTAAGACTCTGCTTTTAGCGTCGTCCAATTATCCATAATAGCATAAAAGATCCTATATACACCCGTAATCCTACATACACCTCGGTCTACCCCTCTTGGGAATTTAACATTTGGCTCAACGCTTATCAACTTTTTAGGTTTACTTTTTCGTTACTGAACCCAATAAGCCCATCTTAATATTCACGATTAATCACATAATCACAAAAACATCCTAAATTATCTACTGGCCTCGTCCTTTTCCCGACCGAATATTCTTTGAATTACATTTTTTTTTTTTTCAAATATATTAACACGTTGTTTATCGTTCACAGTTAGTGATTACACTTAACATCCACATAAATAACTCATAGGATAACATTTGTGCGAATAATAATAATAATTCAAGTTTCGTAACAGTAGGCAAGTAATCCGTTGTTTAATGGCACTCATACAACAACAAAATTGTAAACTGAATTGTAAAGAAAACTAGCTCTATTAGTAATACTGAAATGGTCTAAATGGATGACTCTCTATTGAAATGGTCTTCACATGCATTCAAACAATTTGTTGACACGTATCTCATCTCTTTTCATAGCTTTACACCACTTCACTCGTATAGTTGAGTCTGTTGGAACTAAACAAATTCCTCATGCGTTTAACTTTTTTTTGCATTCAAGCACGTTTAATTATTAGGTAGTTCTTTAAAAATATAACGAAACAAATTTTGGTGCACTATTTTAAGTCTCAATTACTTGTATAGAAAAACAAATACACAAAAGCCAAAATATCAGCCCCAAAGAAAATATATATTTATTTTTTAATTCAATAAATATAAGTTTTTGCTTTGCTTTCATAAATGTAGGGAGCGGAGTGGCTCAGTGGTAGAGCGCTGGCAGAATTTATTTTATCTGCTAGCAGCCGGAGATGGATTCTATGGGATCTAGGACCCTCCTGGGGCTCACCCAACCTCTGTAAAGTGGCTACTCAAAATGAGGGGGAAAATCTGGACTTCCAGTGTGATCTAAGACAAATCACTTCCCTGCATAACCGTTGTCCTAGAAACAGTAGAGTGTCTACCATGCACTGAATCACAGACTCTTCACGGGTTGTAGAGGTTCAGGCTTTGAATAAAAATGCTTTAATAAATGCTCTAATTGGTTGAAACAATGATAATAATAAATAAAATATTTTAATTATGATCTTACTACACCTTATAGTAACGATGGCGGAATTGGTTTGGGATTTGTGTGACTATAGCAGCGGCCGATGTAATGGATAATAATGGAAAGAAAAGGATTATTCAAATTGAGACATAAGTACATGCCCTGAAGATAGAGTCAAATCTTGAAACTTTCGAAATATTCTATATAATGTTGGGGTGATATATATTTCGATAAATGTTTAAAAAAAAAACGATATTAGATTCAATTGATTGTTAATGCGTTAACTAACAATTAAACGTTTATTTGTAGATTGTTATAATAAAAATCAGCAGGTCATGTTAATCTTACTAATATTATAAATGTGAAAGTTTGTATGTTTATCTCTCTTTCACGCAGAAACTACTGAACGGATTTGGATGAAACTTTACAGTTATATAGGTTATATATCAGAATAACACATAGGCTATAGCATGCGTGCATTTTGGGGGGGCGCACGGGGTCCACGCCCCTCCCCCCCGACTGTTTTTTAGGTATTGTGGAGAATCCATTAAAGGACATAATTAAAGGCAAATCACATGATCATAGTTGTTAAAATAACAGAAAGAACATGAGTGAAACTATTGTTTTGATATCCTATCACGCAAAAACTACTGAACGGATTTGGATGAAACTTATTGAGTAAAATAGGTTATACATCATAGGCTAAAGCAATGGCAGATTTATGTGGGGGCACGGTGGCATGTCCCCCCCTTATAGTACATAATTAAAGGCAAACCAGGAACTTAGCATCTTGAAATTTGTAGATAGGTTCTTTGTATAGTTTAAGAAAGAAATTTGGATAATTCTACCCCGAGGGTTTCTCCTTTAATATAATAGGGGTTCAAAGGTTGTATAGACAGTTTTGAAGTTTGACATCTGAAATTTTGGATGTACGAGTAACTTATATTTTAAAAAGATAATTAAATTATTTATTTAAAATGATCTTTCTCGAAACTTTATGTGGCAGACCAAATTCCACGCGAGCAAAGCCGCGGGCATAAGCTAGTATGATATAATCTTTATTTAATTGTTATAACAATGACTATAAACAATTTTGAAAATCCAATAAAATATTCATATAATCGATAGCGGTGAGTGCCATATTGAGTGCCGATGATTACCTGGAGACAGGCTATTTCTGTCAGGTCATTAGCGATTCCGGCATTGATTTCTGTCAGTTCATTCCGTCTTCTGCTTGGCCAACATCACCATATCTCTGTAGGTTTGATAAATCCAATGCGATTTAAGAATCTTAAACCACATTATCAATTGTATCTTTTCAAGAAAGACTGTTCCATTGATAGTCAATCTGTATGTGAAATATGTTTTGAGTTTGTATCAAGATTTTCAAACACATACCTGTCTTATTTTTTAAATACATCATTAGTTCCTCAAGGTAGTATCATGGGTCCCATCCTATACACGATATATACAGCTGACATCTCAACCCATCCAAGCACTGTCCACACTACGTACGCTGATGACACATGTGTGTTATCAGTAAGTAAGGATCCATTTGTTGCATCCCAATCTCTTCAATACCATATCTCAAACCTTCAAGAATGGTGTCAAAATTGGAGAATTAAAATAAATCCTAACAAATCCCATAGCTATTATTACTTTCCGCAGAGGCTAATCTTAGGGCCAGGCTAGTGGGTATTAACGAATCCCCGTACTCCTGAATTCACATGGCTACACACAACAGAACAGTACTTTCTATATACACTAATCAATTATTCTGATATAAGGTCATGGTATAGTACACACCTCAGAGCCACCTTCCCTGGGAAAACTCAAGTTTGGAGAGTACAAACAAACAACCAGTTGTCCCGAGGTTACGGGGCCTTTCTTGCTGGGCTAATCAACTGCGTGAAAGTACATTTCATTCAAAGAAACTCAGCGAAAATGGCTAAACGCTCCCCTGTGCTGAGAGGCACATAAGGGTACTGCGAAAGAAGAAGAAGAAGCTATTATTACTACTATTATATTACTATAAAAATTAATTTATTGACACTGGCTCTAAAACCCAGCACGGGTCCTGGCCGCATCAAGGCGTCGCCTCTGCTCTTCTTTGTCCTCCGCCAAGGTCCTCCAAACTCTGGATCCAATGATGCTGCCTGCATCACTCTCGACTATAAATAAATATTAATATTATGAGATATACTCGTATAACATATATATATATATATATAATATAATGTTCTTTGAGCGATGCAAGCTACTGGGTTATCACTAAGCCCCGGATTTTTATGTTTTTGCATATTTTTTTAATGCTTTGTACATCACGTTTGAAGTTTTTAAAACGTGTTTTGGGCCCAAATCATTCGATTAGGGCAACTTTTATTTTGTATATTTGTGCATATTTGAAGGAAAATGCATATTTGTGCACATTTGAAGGAAAATGCATATTTAATCGTTTTTGCGTATTTTTAATGCATTTTGTTCTATTTTAGGTTTTATGTGTTGTCAGAAGTGTTCAGGTAATTTTTAAGAACGATGAATCAATAAAAACATTTAATTCAATAACAGGAAACAATTAATTATAATATTTATTTTTCTAGGAACATTGGCCCTTCCCCTTCCTATGTTAAAATTCTTAGAATCTATTTCCACTCTTGGTTCTGCTGCTCCTCTATAACTAAAAATTGTGTTAGTTAGACTCGAAATATCGCACCGTTAACATCACGAAAGTTAAGGCTAAAGCTAGTGAACTTGTAACCAAATATTTACGCGAATTCCTTGACGAAACATTCTTAGTGATTCGGATGTTTTACTTTGTAACAGTTGTGATATGTCGACATCCCGAAGATCGTTAGTAACGCAGTATATCGAAACAACGAAATATAAAGAAAACCTACAAAGAATAAAACAATTCATTCAGACATTTATTTCTACATCATTTACATCACCTTCGGCTTCCAGTAAGTCACAATTTTTCAATGATTTGACTCGTGCTTTTATAAGCGCAGATATTCCAATTTATAAGATCAATAATTCTGAATTAAAAGAGTTTTTTGATTGAAAGGTATACCGGACTCAAAATGCTAGACAGAAGCACTATTCGAAAAAATTATCTCCCTGATATTTACCAGGAGACCATGAATAAAATACGCAACCAATTAAAGACGTACCAATTTGGGTGTCCGTAGATGAGACGGCTGATTCTCTGGGAAGGTACGTGGCCAATGTTATTTTCGGAAAGGTGTCAGAAGACTTATCAAAACCCTTTCTTCTAAACATGAAGTTGTTGAACAAATGTCACCACGAAACCATAGCTAGATTTTTTAATGATTCCATGACTTTTCTCTAGCCAAATGGAACTCTACACGAAAAAAGTTTTTTATTCACAACTGACGCTGCTCCGTACATGGTTAAGGCTGCAAAGTCATTGAAAATATTCTACCCTAAAATGATTCACTTGACTTGCCTTGCCCCTGCATTTCATAGGGTCGCGGAAACTGTCAGAAATGAATTTCAAGATGTAGATTTGCTGATTTCGAATGCCAAACAATTTTTTCTCAAAGCGCCAAGTCGGGTAAAATTATTGAAAGAAAATTTCCCATAATTAAATTTACCACCGGAACCAATAATCACAAGATGGGGAACCTGGCTAGATGTATCCCACAACTACTATCTTTCCGTTCTTTCCAAATTAGATGATACAGCGTCGGCAATATCAAGAGCAAATAAATTAATGGAAAAAACAACACGTTTTTGAAAACAGCTCTGGGCTAAAACAGTTACGATCCATTTGCGATATTCTAGAAGGAAACTTTGGAGAAAAAGATATGCCATTCAGCCCTAGTGATGTTTATGCCCATGTGATGTATCATGTTTTAAAAGAGCTCCCGCTACACCAGTCGACGTGGAAAGATCATTTAGTAGGTACAAAAAACATTGCTACCTGATCGTCAGAGCTTCACATTCGATAATCTAAGGATGTACACAATTTCAAATATTAATTTGTAAGAGGAATAAGCGTTTTGTAACTATTTTTTATACTATAAGGGTGTAATATTAGAAATTAAAAAGTACGTAATACATTTTTTATTTGGTTTTGCCTGCATATTTCCCCAAAATAAATGCATATTATATGTACATATTTAAGGATTTTTATTGCATATAAATCCGGACCCTAGTTATCACCATATCACCAGAAGGATATAATTCATAAACGTAGACTTAATTTTTAGTGTAAAAAAATAAATAATCGCAGAAGTTATTATCATTTCAAATAAAAACGCTAAAACGTAGATTGAGATAATTCAGTTTATTTCTATAAATATTAAATATTTAATATAAGTTAAAATTTTAAGAATTTCACTATTTTATTCACAAACATTTTTCCTTAACATTTTAATAACTGTTTAAAAAAATAGCAGGCTTGATTAACGAGTAATTAGTGTGCTGCCAAATTATATAATAGTGTATTTATTTTCACCTTAAACGAACAAAATTTTTTTTTCTTCAAAGGCTTCGTCTCCTAGTTGTTAAACAATTAAGCTAAAGTTGCTCTTTGGAGTAAAATAAGCAAATGGCAGTGAAGTTTTTTTTCATCCAAAGCAGCTGTCCTTTGAGAGGCAAAAATGTGGAAAATTAAAGCTAATAGTGAGTGGTTGGAAGAGGGAGTGAAGGTTGGTTTACACGATGAGTTTCCGGTGCATTTGTCCGCCTGCGTGCATGTCCTGGTCTAGGAAACAAATATTTTGAACTCTACTTATCAACAATGATTACTCCAGCTTATTATCATTCCTTTGGTAAACGAAAAAATCGTTACTTTTAAATAATATATTACGATGCATAGTTCATTAAGTAACTGCTTTGAAGCTTTAAACAATCTAAAGCAATTTTATAAAAAAGGCACTTTATAACCAAAAAACTAGTAAATGGGGGGGGGAGTTCAAATTATTTTTTTTTGTGTAAATAGATGGCGATATGTGTTATTTTTAAAACGCTTTAATTAGCTTCTTCTGTATGAAATGGAATATTTTAATTCGATTTTCGGTCACTTCAAAACATGGAATAATTTTGAAATCTTGCACTTCTCAAGTACCGATAACAACACAGTAATCAAATGAGTTGTTCAAATTATCCTTACATGGGTCTACAGGATTAGAGATCTTTGTTATCTGATGGATTGTGCCCTGATCTAAGCACTAAGGCTTACAAGGCTTAATCTTTGAGACAAGCATATTCGACTGGCAGTATCAACATGAAAGTTTCGTACGTTTTGCAAAAAAAAATAAATCATTGTTTAAAAAACATTAAAACATGCTTTTGTTGCTATTCGAACTAAAATGTAGAAAATGAAATTAATTAAAAAAAAAAAAAATAAATAACACGCATCTTCGGAACAAATAAGTAGAAAATAAATGAGTGGTTATTTTTGAAAGTGGTATCAGACCATTTGTATAAAAAAGTCGTTTATTGTTTTAAATGGCTTTTATGATTATTTAAAAGGTGTATAGGGTTTTTAAGTTTGCTAAGTGCTAAGTGATAAAAGCCCGTTTGTCCGTATTTAAAAAAAAATTCAAATGGAAACCTTTAGATATCGCGAATAAGAAAAAATGGTCTAATACCACTTTCAAAAATAAGAGCTCAAATAATAGTTTATAAAGCAGGCTTTAATAGGAAACAAAACTAAAATGTATAAAATAATTTTAAAAAAAGCTAAAATAAGAATATAGTGATGTTTGAAAAATTCATTTTATCATTAATAAGCGTGGGTTGTGTTTTAAACATACTATTGATTGATATTAGTAAAAGTAGAGTCATTATGCAAATATCTTATAAAGAATTCCACGCTTTTTTAAGATAAAATGAATTTTTTCCTTCACTCTATTCGTATTTCAAGCTTGAAAACTATTTTCTACTTTTTAGTCTTGTTTCCTATTAAAGCATATTTTTTAAGTTTTTATACCATCATACGTTAATTTGTCTTTTAAAGTTTTTATATAGGTTTTTAAGACCAATCACCATTTAAACTTGGAGTGACTGATTACTGAATTAATTGTCTGACTCTTTTTCAAGGTATATTATATTTAAAATAGCTTTGATGGTCGATATTTTAAGATCTTGACAAACGATAGCTGACTCATAGACTTGTTGAACTCAGAAATGACCCTCCCGCTCCACAAATAACCTCCGATGTTCGAAATCGTCCCTGTCACCATCAGGTACCTTCCCGATGACAAACCCTAAGGGCTCGTCTGTAATCCTACAAGATCAACTTTTTAGGAAAGGAAATAATTGTCTTTTTGAAATTCTCAACTGTATTATACTAATACAAGTAAATATAATGAATGACACAAAATGATAAGAGATAAAGACAACTGGAGAAACTACCTGCACTGGTTGTACTCAAATAACAAGTTCAACTTAAATATGTCATAAGCCATCTTTTTTTCAGACGCCTCGGAGGATAATCGGGAATTAGAGGGTTTGAATGGGAATAAAGTTTATCATGAAACAACTGATATTAGGAAATAGTCGTTTCATGATTTACACTCACAATATTTTGGATTGTATGCGAGAGGAATTTTTTAGTATTAAATATAGTTTATAAAAATGAGATTTACTCTAATTTTAAAGATTTAATGACCGAGATCTATATTTTTGAAAATACCCGCTTCCAATTCAGCCATTGTAGCCAGTATAAATAATATTTACATTTTGAGATATTTCGCTAGTTCAACATTTGATCCTGAACGTCTCAATTGTATTAAAGCATTTATTCTACTTCCTTACATTATACCTCAAAATGGCACCTATCATTTGTGGAAATGGTGAATTATACATTTTTTAGTTGTCCAGGCACACGCCTCGCTGTAATTATAAAAGATATATTGATGTTTGACGGTCGACTGTTTGTAATAAGAATATGAATAGTTCAGAATAAATAATCTAAATATATTATTCTTATAGCACAGACGTTTTCGGCTTAAACTTGTAGGCCATTATCCGGACTGGTCGGTCCTAAAAACCTGAGAACCATGAAGAACTCAGTTTAAAATATAAATTTACATCGACTGTATGTACCCTGACTATTTATTCCAGAAATAAAATATGTAGTTGTTAATATGTATTTAGATCCGGAAAAATTCTAGTAGGCTTCCTTCCTAGCTCTGTTTGTGAGGAAAATATGGCAGCTGAGCTCATGTATGGGAAACGTTTTTGTATTGTAGTTTTTTTTTTAAGATAAAGAAATATTCGTGATATGGTAATTGTTTACTTGATCCAGAAAATCATACGTGAAATGCATATGCTTGACCCATTAAGTATTAGCTAAAACATGGATTTGGTAAACATCATGAAACAAAACGTAAAATTTAGTGAAAACTACTTTAATGAAACACTTTTGTCTGATACGATACTTTACCGCTTTAGTTCTCATTGTTTTAGTCCGGTTATGTACCAGAAGTTTACGCTCAACCGCCAGGTTTTTCCCCTCCAAGGCTACCCGCCTTGTACAGATGATGCTTTATCTCTCCAGATCGCGCAGGGCCCATCTCCGGCTTTAGATTAAATCTCAGATACAATATGGTAAGAAGATTTATGGATGTGCTAAAATAAAGCGTGATTTGTATCAAGTTGTAGGAAACCCTTGGTTTGACGAAGAACCAAGGATAGATCCTGGCGATCTATTCTAAATTGGGATGGCTGGAATAGGACGGACATTCCAGTTTTCCGGCGCTCAGCTATATTTACTTTACGCAGACAGCCCGCGGGACTGGCCCGCCTACCGCCTCTCTTCTTTATGCTCGATTATTGCTGTCCTTCCTATTCCTCACATCTACTGCACCTGTCTTATTTGTAGTAAAGATAGATGATAATGGAGTCATATGTTAACTTTAGTTAAATATTTGCCAATCGGGAGCTCACTGTTTCTTATTTTTATGTGAATTCTGAAAGGATCTTTTTTGGATTAATGAAAAATAATAATGAGAAGAGTGTCAATAAATTACATAAAATAAGATATACTTTTTATTTGTAATATGCATTGATTATGCTCAACATATGATATTTATGTAAAACAAATAAAATATCACCAGAAAATCTCGTGATGGACAAACAACTGTAATGTCTTATATTTTAGGTGCCAATGATAAATTAATTTAACAGATGAAGGAATCTACGGATCTCCTTATTCGATTGACCTTATCAGGTTCAACTAGCGTTTGTAAGTCTTACTGGAAAAACCTGATACATTTCCGGTGTAATGCCGACTCTAATTGATCAATTATAGGTTGTTTTTTTTTATTTCAACTTTAATTTCTAAAAGGTTGCATTCTCTTGAAAATGTATTGGTATATGAAATTAAAGAGACTTAAATTCTCAATATAAGGGACATTACACTTAGTAATTAGGTTAAACAGAGTTGGTAAAAAAGGACATTTTGGTAAAAAACGACATTTTTTCAGATAAACTGTCTATTGTCCGTTGTACGTTGCTAATTATTGTTTAAGAACCTTAATATAGAAATATTTAAACAATATAAAAATCCGTCGTTTAAATTATTACAGAAAACTCCTTTCTTATTTTAGAACTATATAATTTCCAGGTTTGATTTTTAGCCACAAGGTAAACTATTAGTTCCTCATTTATTGGACATTTCTAAAGAAGCCATATGTTGAATAAAATATTAATTAAATATTAATGATTCACTGTTTAGAGCTCCTTTTACGCTGGTTACTTCCTTAAATCGTTGAATCGCGTTATCTAATTTACGTTCAAAGTTTGCGTTGTGGGAAAAGTAGGGGAATAAATCCCTGAATTAAGGCGCATAATTTAGTATCTCCTGAAAAAAAATCAAATGAAGAGTCATGCCCTTTTTCCAACTTAACGTCTATTTGTTTTGCTTATTTAAAGAATTTGATGTTAGAGTTTGATGAAATCACAATGACATCCCAAACTTTCTGTGTAGAGATTAAATTATGTCTGAATAATTATTCAAATTAATTCAAATCAATATTCAAAATGAAGGTTGATCTTATAAAATCCAACCTTTCCCTTTAAATAAAATCACTATATGTGTCTGTTTGTTTGGTCACATCTCCATTTACAAACATTCACGAATCATGCAAAACTTTCGGATTCAGGAAAACACGTCTATATACACAATATATAAACAACATAATCCGAAAAAAAAATTGTTTCTTCTTTTATTTCGAATCACACTACTCTACAATAACATTGGCAATATGCACAATGACTTTTACAACCACTTTAAAATCATACATTCACAACAAGGAGAAGATTAAAAACATAATGGCGTGGACCTGCTCTGAAAATTTTAATCATTTCTACAACTTATATTCCTGCAAATAAGGAGAACAAAATAGGAATATTGAAATCAAATATGCTTGGTGCGAAACTGCGCTGGTACAAATGTAAAATAAAAGATTAATAGCAATGTCCATAAGAGTTTATCTAGTTAGTTTAAAATTTCCTTGTAAATAAGAAATACATCCGCCTAACGTTAATTTTTATATGTTAATTTTTATATGTTTTAATATATTCATACCGCTTTCTTAAATTGTCTGTATTTTGCTTATGGCCCTGAAGAAGACCTACAACGTAGGTCGAAACGTTGCCTAACAATAAATATCTTCTGAAATTACTTCAGAATTTCATTCAGTGACCTCTACCCGGACCAATTTCTTCAACATAAATTATCATAGGTCAACAATTATTATCAATGTTAATTTTTATAATTTTATCTAGCTTCTTTATAATACTAGGGAATTCAGATAATTAAGTTTAAATCAACCTAATAATATTTGTCAAAACTGTTGGTTTTGTTCGTGGTACATTTATGTGTCAGTATCTTCGGATGACATTCCGTATAAAATGAAATATCTAGGTGACATAAAAGGTGATTGCACCGTCTGTGCTCTATTACGCAAAGTCATAAATGTCACATCTCCATGTTTTTCTCCCTTTTAAACATTAATATATCTTTATATTATTATAAATGTATAAATAATACAATTTGGAGTTTCAAATGGAGGGAAGATATTGTTACTTTAATTTTAAGTTGTATTTTCTCTAAATATTCTGTAATTTCTATAAGATATTGGTTAAATATAATTATTCATTACTGTTTAGAAATAGTTTTATTCTTTTCCTTCATTCCTTCCGTAGGCACTCCCTATCGGTTTGGCAGTGAAATAATTAAACTGCTTGATAGAGCAATTCCATTATGAATCTTCTTCTATTTCCGCCGTTTGTTCTTCCCCGTTACTGTTCTGCTCTGTTTAATTTCTCAATACATTTCCTTGGGGTTTCAAGGCCGAGACGTTGTTTCAAGTCCATATTTTGTTTTTTAAAAAAATAAGTTACAAAATTGATCAACAGATTTATTAATTTAAGGATTATTGGCTATTGTTTGAAAGAATAAGGATTTCGTATTGTTGAAAATTAATTTTCTTTACATTGAACAAACGAACAAAAAAGATATTTTTAAATATTTTATTTGAAAAGGAAAGATATGACCAAGACCGGGTATCTGACCTATCCGTGGTAGTGTTTAACTATCTCAGCCATCCTGGTTCGCTTCTCGGTCAGTCATATCCCTTCTTTTCACTGATCCTATACCTCCGTGTTCTCGCAATTTGCGACGTATACACGGGGAAAATGTTAATTAAACATTACTTTTATTTTTGGATCTTGTTAACTTACGTCATTAAATATTGTTATAATTTATTTTCTTTTATTTTATTGTTATTTGGTATAATTTCAATAATCAACAAGCAGGATCGTCGAAAATTATAAACTATTTTTGATCATTCCTAGAAATGTATAAAATACGATTAAAATTTAATGAAAAAGCAATTATATTAATTGTCCTCATCTTTGTTTTCAGTTTCTCAACCGTTCTTTGCCATTGATAATACGAATTATCGCAAGAATAATTTATTACTCATCAAGTATTTAATATTTGTGACATTCTGTAATTAAGATACATTGAGACTCACCAGTAATGAGGAATTTTATTACATGAATGAGCAATTTTCACATTTACGTTATCAGAAAATTAGAACTATAAAGAGATCTGTTTAGCATCCAATAAGTGTAGATCACATAATGAAAGGAAACATAAGTATTGACCTAAAACGACAGGTTTTCGAAAGATGTATTATGCCAGCGGTGACCTATGGCTCCCAAGCATGGTCTTTGACAAAAGCCCAAGAGAAGAAGGCCAAGGTGTGGCAGAATAGCATCGAATGAAGTATAATGAAAGTGAAGAAAAGGGACAAAATCAGATGCAAAAAGTTAAAAAAAAAGAAATAGGGCTCAAAAACACACTCTTGCAGATAATAAAAAGAAAATGGAAATGAGCTGGACATCTCCTGCGGTGCAATGACAACAGATGGTCAAAAATAGTCGTGGAATGGACACCATATGACCGAAAAAGGATGAGAGGCAGACAATTGAAGAGATGTAGAGATCCATTTAGGATTTTGATTTTTCCCATGTCTTTTTTTTTAAAAAAAGATTACATATAAACTTATTATAATTTTGGTTTATCATTTAGTTGTATAATTATCATTTATGGTAATTATAATAAACATATTATCATTTATAAATATTTTTGTTTTGAAGAGAAGAGATTTTCCTGGTCGGGATTCGAACCCGGGTCGTCTGCGTCTCCGCCGCAGTACATTAAACCACTGAGCTACCAGGGGACGCATCCCAGTCAGACAAATCTGTTCTCTTCACCGATCCTATATCCCCATGTTCTCGCAATTTTTGCGATGTATACACGAGGAAGAATGTTCATTGGGCATTATTTTTAATTAGGATCTTGTTGACGTCATTATTCTATTTATAATTTTTTTTTTTTTTTTTTATCAATTGTTATAATTTTTAAATATCTTTGTTTTGGCAAAGCTTTTCACTTGAAAACAAAAATATTTAAACATTATAACAATTAATAAAAAAATAAAATAAAATATTATCATTTAGTTATCTCAAAGTCTAAAATCAAATTATAGTTTTTGAGTTATGTTCTTGTAAAATATTTGGAAAAGTTTAGTAACAAGGTTGAAATAAAAGCTTCCATTGCTTATTTCTGAACCTAATATGAGAGTATATCATAAAAATAATAATAAATAAAGATTGTAAAATAATAAGATTTTGAGTGCCAACCCATTGTATGAGATCCTAATGTGGGTCTGTCCACAAAATTAAAACTCTGTGCTATAATTCTCAATTTAAGCCATATATTTTAATTGTTATATATGAAAATAAATAAATGATATTGATACATAATTAATGCTTAACTTGTCTCATCTTGATCAATTCACTGGTAGCCTTTAGTTTAACAATTTTAGCTAATAAAAAAAAGAACGGTGAATATAATCTCAATGGATCTGTTAACAGGATATTAATAACCTTAAGGTATTATTTTAATAATAATTAATTTTTTCCTAAGGTTATTAAGCAGTAAATAGAGTAGATATTAAAGAAGCTTTACTCCCGAAACGATGTGTAATTTTTTCAAATAGGAGTCTTTATAGGCGTGTTGTTCCCAGTGCCAGGGACCGTATATCCGGCAACTAATAACTATGATTTGGTCTTCGCCTATGTCAGCATATCCTCCTTAGATTCCCATAAGCCCTACTGCTTTTCTTTAGTACATCAGTGAAAGAAAATTCTTGAATTTAAAATAAAGTTAAAATTGCTTCCAGTAAAATTGTTGCCTTTTCTAAAAAATAAGCATTGTGAAAAATCAAGTTTGTGATCAATTTTTTTTTCTTCACTCAGCATGTAAGATATAATTATAAAGGCTGTGGTCTGTAAGATACTTATTTCATCATGGCATTTTTTTTTATCTAATATCTGTTGTATTATATTTATAAATTTATTACCATAGAGTAACAAGTAGCTCAGTGTGTAGAATACTAATTTGCTATGCTGAAGGTTTTGGGTTCAAATCTAGCTGTGGCAGACAAATTATTTAATCTGTTTACAGCTCCGAATGGACCATGTAGTACCTACTCCTGGGCTCACCCAGTCTATAAAGTGGGTATCCTTTAAATGGGGGGAAAACAGGAGGTTAAACATGTTCTCGGAAAAATCAGCTCCCTGCACAATTGTTGTCCTAGATACAGTACAGTCTCTACCAATGGGTTCTGTTCCAAGACCCTTCATGGGTTGTAGTGTTACAGGGTTTGTTTGTTTTTTATTGCCATGAAGTACTATGAAAATGATATATGAATAGTGGCCTGGAAGAAGAGCCCATGTTTACGGAGAACTAAAATAAGAGAACGGGGTCATTTAATTAGGTGATTTTTCACATACACCCTTCTACCATTTTATAGATTTTGCACTTACGCCCTTGTAAGTAACACTAATAGGGTTAGAATATCTTCACATGCACCTTTCTTCCGCTGGAACTTTGTCTCTTGAGAGTCCAATCATCCTCCGATATGGACAACGATTGTGCTATCCCTGACCCACTGTATAGGCAATTAAAAACTTACGTTGTGATGGCTCTTACGTTAGCGTAAGAGCCATCACATAGACCTTGTTCCAAAAAAAAAAACGAAAACTGAAAAATGTAACATACGCCCTTCTTCCAGGCAACTATTCATATGTTGATAATAAATAGTATTTCATAATACGTCTTCTTTGACATTAAAATTTTTGTTACATTCCGGTTTTTTTGGGATAGATAAATGTTTGCTACATAGCTATAACTATCCTCGAGCCACATTTCAGTTATTAAAATGTAAATTTATGCATACATCCTTGCTGAAATCGTATAATAGTTTACATGTAGTTCATGCAAAGCTGGAAATTCCATCGGAAACGGATAATGATATAATAGCACAAGTGTTATTGATTACTTCGAGTTTATTTATATCTTTGGGGCTATAAATACTCATGGTTATGTTACCCAACTCGTTAATGTAATAGGCCCTCAAAGCTGTCCACACTCTTCTTCCGGAAAACCTACACGGTTAGGAAGAGATCCCAACCACCCACTCGACTTTTTCTTCTTAAAAAAGTGTAATCGCTCAAAATTATCCAAGCCATGGAGAGGACTGAGCATTTTCAATTTTCTCAGTATTTAAAAATTATTTTTGTTTTAATATATTACATGCTCATTTTTAATTTAGATATTAAAAGTGAAATGGCATGCAATATTTTTTAAATTTATTATTATGTAGGAATTGGAATAGTTCAGTATGTAGAGCTCTAACTTCCTGTTCTGAGAATCTTGGGGTAAAAAGTCCGACTTAATCCAGAAAACAGTGAACGAAAAATCTATTCACGCATTGCTGAAGAAAGGCGAACGAAAAGGCGAGAGATTTTCACTTTTGGCATATCTCTAGAAAGGTGGAAGATAGTCGTTTAACATTGCTTAAATTCATTCTGCAGTAAACTAGATAAAATGAAATAAATGATAAGTCAGAAAATTCGAATTACACGTTTTCATAGAGTAGATTATTCAGCTCTACTAATTAATTGCAATGATTTTAATATGGATTTCTACTTCAACAATCGAACCGTCGATAGTCTTACCTCTTTGTGGTGCTTGAATATTGTTAATGCATACAAGTAAATACTTGTACATAATAAAACAACAGTTGTGCAATGAAATGATTTGGCCGATATCCCTCAAATTAAGAGTAACCATATCGTAGAGGCTGGGTGGTACCCAGGAGGTTCGGCAGATCCCACAGGGTCCATCTATAGCTAATTAACTAATTAAGAATTTATCTGCCACAGGTGGATTTCGCCCTCGGATCCTCAGGACATGATCTCTGCGCTCTACACACTAAGCTACCCCACTTTCTCCATTATAATAAATTTAATAGAATCGTCAATATGCAATATATGATTTGTAGACTCCATGCCTTCCTTGTAGATCTGTTGAACGACAGACATAATGATCCTGAATAAAATAAAAATCTGTGTGTATCGCATCAGTTGTTATTAAATTAGGGCTTAGTACAGGATATAGCAAAATAAATAAATAAAATATTAGGTACGTAATAATAATAACTAAATGACGAATCTCGACAGGTGATTTTTTTCGCATGATTTTTATCTCTCTTTTACTGCCTTCAAGGATGTAAAAGAGAGGTTTATCCTGTTTTATTCTCTTGCTTTACTTCTGTGTAAAAATGGAAAGGTTTTTATGTGGTACCGTCGAATCTTTCATTTATTTTGGGTATTGACGAACGCATTTAATGACGCTCACAGTTAATAAAAATTTCATTATGGGATGAGGAAATGTAGAATTTCGTAAAATGTTATGTAAATGTCGATTAGTACTTAATTGTCTACACATTCCTTTTTTTATACAATTAAATGAATATGATTAGTTAAGATTCTAGAACTGCGTTGTATAATTGTGATGATTCATTAATGGTTTAATAGTCTATATTATTTTAATAGCAATAATGAATTTTATTGATGATAAAATATGAATAAAGTATTTTAGTTCCATTTATTTTTTCTGGTATCAATGTTTTACATTTTTTTTTCAGGTTGGTACTTTTTTTTTTTAATTTATTCCACATTCCATTGGGGTAAGATATACTTATTCTTTTAATATAAATATTGATTTTTCTATAATGTGATAATTGACATAAATTAATGAAGTGTAATATGAAGCCTCATGGAATCTTATCTGCCATTTCGGAGTGTTACGACTTACTAACCTTCTTATCTGTTAGATATTTATTGATTTCGCTTAAGTGATTTAGCTCTTTCTCTCTGGATGGTTTATTCCAGGGGTGGCCAACCCGCTACCCTAATCGAACACTTTTCACTAGATTCATCAAAACATGTTTATTTTATAATAGCATAAGTAGTGAAAACTAAATAATTAAAAAAATATCGTTTTACTCAAATATTAACTATCGAAATTATGAGATAAATTATAATATAAAATAATTATTGTGCCAGTAATAATTAAAAGATAATTCTCTTTTTTTAATAATGAAGAAATAATACCATAAATAATTTTTATTAAACCTGGCAGTTGAGTTTGATCTTGGTCAAATAATTTCTCTGTACAATCTTAGAAACAGTACAGTTCTTTTCAAATATTGCACCCAAAATCCCACGTACAGGTTCTTTTCTATTTAAAATTATTCTGTGACAGTTTATTTTTTATTTTTTTTTTATGTACAGATGCACATGATCTTATTGTTCCTGTTGTCTTATTATTTTAAGGCTTTATATTGCTATTGTTAATTGAGTTTGTGTGTTTTATCGAGTGTTTGAGTAATTTTAGATAAAAACAGAACAATGCAATAACCTTTATATTATACCTTCTTTAATATTCATATATTTACTTAGTTCTACAGCTCCTTATTACTATATTATGTTTCTGATAAAGGGTAAATAAAACACAGGTGTAAAAACAATGTAAATATTAAATAATTTATTTCAAATTTTATATTAAAAAACTTTTTTTACAAATACTGTTGTTACTTTTTAAATAGGCATTTATCAAATATTGGTAGTTCTTCATATAAAGTAGTAGTTTTTTAGGATTTTTATTATATAATTCAAAACAATATTTATTAAGAAAACAGTTGCCCTATACTGTGAACTATTAACTGAACAAATTTTATTTAGGAGTGAGCCTGCCCAATCAATATCTAGGCCCCCTCTCCTGACCCTCACAACTCCACTCACTATACACATGTCTCTCATATCATTCTATCACTAGCAAACATGATTATTGGTGTATAATGGATTCTAAGTAATTGTTACTGCTAATTACATCACTAAATTGTTATATTTGTGCTTTAACACTACGTTTTTAAAGTTTACACCGTTTACAAATCTGTAATATATAAATAACTTTCTATTAGTTATGTTTACGACCTGACATTTCTTACTTCAGTCATTTTACATTTTCTATAATATACAATGAGTTTCAATTTTGTCAAAAATAAATTTAATGGAATAAGGACACTATTTATGTTTTTAATTTTTTTTTTAAAGATTTCCAGAGTGTATAAATATAATAGTATAAACTGGAATGTTTATTTTAATACCCCAAATAAAAGAGTTAAATTAATGATTCTTCTTTTTTTTTGTTCTTTTTTTCTTTTTTATACAATTATTAACACATTTACAACTCGAATTGTTGCAATATAAATATTTACATTTCTATTTTTATATGACTAATGTTTCTGTTTAAATATCAATATACAAATTAACAAGAAATTACAAATTAGTTTTATCTACAATATAAAAACAAAATTCTTTTGACACACATTATGGTATTTTCAGACATTATTAATTCGTTTTGTTTCCTCGAATAAACAGAAACAGTATTAATAATGACAACTAATTGTAATGTCAAAAGAAAAGATATACATAAAGAAAACTTTTCAGTCTTACAATTAAACTGTAAATAATAAGAAAACATTTAGCAAAACTTTCACATAAACAAATAAAAATATCACTTTGCAAATTAATATTTACAACAAATGAAAATATAAATAAAATATAAAAAGAAATTATATAATAAAGCCGAAACAATTTATTTATCACACATCATATAGAAAATTGTTCTTTTGAAACCTATTAAGGCATCTAAGAAATTGAGAAGGCAAGAAGTCTTTAAGACAAATATCACAGCTCTTATGACATGGACTGGCCCCCATCAATAGGCTTTGATGGTAGTGGGCGGTTAGCCATTTTTATCTTGGCTGGCAGCTCTGTATAGAAATGGACTCTGGTATCGGTGGGTTCACCGTAATCACAAACTACTGAAGTTGGTCCAGGAGTCCTGTTAGGCAGTTCTGTATAAGTGTGAACTTGTCTGTCCTTAGGCTCCATGTAGTCACATACCGCTGGCTGTAATTTTCTCGTTTCGCCATATACTGTGTATGGCATTAACTTGTCAGGAGAAGGTGCTCTTGTACCCGTACTTACAGTTTCCTTCTTCTCTTTTGAAATAGTTTTCTTTTTTGGCACTATAACATCATACAAATTTTCATTTTCTTTGTCTAAATCGTCTAAATTTATAGAAGCAGAATCTTTATAGTTTTTATTACAACTTTCTTCCACTTTAATGAGATCATACAAATGCTCAATCATATTCCTAGCTTCACTATAATTTTCTGGATCATTCAGTTTCTCTTGTAGGGATTGCAAAAGTTCCTGCGTCAGTTCCTCTGGCAATGTTTGAGTAGCCTTATCTTCTAATGGGATTTCTTCTTCTTCTTTGGCCTCACCAATTTTTCTTTGAAGTTCAGCATATTCATGGATCGAGAGTCTCGAAATGGAATGAGCTGAACCAGTTGGAGTCATGCCGCTTCCTGTAAAAAATCTTGTTATACAGCTGATGTATGAATTGGTCGATGGCAAAAGAAAAATCCTCGCTTTGGTACAGTAGCCATTCCTTCCAATCCACATCACTGCTGATATAATCATCATTACCAACATGGCACATAGGGCAATAATAAATATTGAACCGAGAATCTTCCTTTCCCTGCCTACATTGTTTTCAAACATGGTGTCGACTGCAGATGATATTCCAGGTAACTGGGGTGGGATGGCAGCATCTCTCTGAATTTCTTCACAAAGGATAACTTCATTGACCGAGCATATCCTCTCTGTAAAATTCAGCATGTTGTAAAAACCTTCTGGTAGGTCGAAACATTTTGAAAGAGAATGGTCCACATCACAGAAACCATTTCGGAAGAGCATCTCACTCGATGAATATGGCTTGATCATTGTTTTCAGAGGTATTGCCAAATCGCATCGGCATTTGAAATGGAAGAAGTTGTTTCCAATCGAGGAATTGAGTTCACTATTTACTTGAAAATCAAATGCATTGGATGGATAATCATACAAATTATTTTTTGAAAAATTAATTATAGGAGCTGCTTTGCTAATTAATCCCTCTGAGGAAAAAGCATACGGTTCCAGTTTTTTAAATGTGTTGTTATTTATGCTTAATCTATCCCACTGTTTCAATATCATTGCTCTACTGATTAGTCTGTTGAAAATATTGTCACTGATTGATGCAATCGCGACTGTCACATTGAAGGTCCCAGGCTGTAATGTTCCAAATCTGAAATGAAAATAAAAAATTATTAGAATTGAACAATTCATTGCAATTTTATTAGTCTAATTAATTGGTTATAGCTATATATTACTACATCTAGACTAAAATAGATTTATAATTAATTACCTAGAATGATGAATGTTGAGGTGAGTTGTGCCTGATAGGACTGCTCCTGATTCTAGCTCGTGTAGTATCACTCCATCCAAAGTGAGGGTGTGGAGAATTGTTCTTCCCGAAAATGCTCCATGTTCCACTTTGTCGATAGTTGTGTTCTCAATCGTCACTTGCGCAAGGCTTATTGCGTTAAACGCATCAGTCCTCACTGTCTTGATATGGCTGTTACGTATTTTGACTTGGTGTGCTGAGGAATAAAACGTTTTTCGTTCAAGGTTTTCCAGTTTCACTTGGTCCAAAATGATCTGTAACAGAAAATAAAAATTATGATTTTAGTTTGTCTATGATTAACGAACCTTTTTCCAATATCTTATAAAAATATATACACTAGAGATTATATCTACAGCCCCAGTCAATAAGTTCAAGTAGAACATCTCCAAAATGAGTTTCGTGTACTTAAGGAAGCAGAATCGTGTAATTTTCGCAGTAAAAAAAAGGGCTGTATCAGCCATTGGCTGGAAAACAAATTTTGGCTCATATTATTACTGCATTTCAAGTAAAGGTTTAGATGAATGACATGATTCCGTTCCCTCAATCCATTTAACTTCTTTAGTCTAAATTCGACCAAATAATTTATTTACCGGAGCTGGAGATATCTTCCTATACTTAACCACCGAATACTAACACAAATCGCATTCTTTTATTTTAGTTATTTATTTATTCATCGCGCCTAGGTACCGCTAGAAATGTTAAAGTATTAGGAAATTTAACTAAAATATTTCCACTTGCACTTCTGAATACCTCGTCATTAAAACAAACTGACTGTTCATAATTACTATTATTATAGTATGATGGATGTTTAGTTTGTTTTAATAAAAAAATATTGAGAAGGATAAAAAAAAAAAATGTCAAATGTGATTTTTCAGTAAATTTATAATTTCTAGTTCAACCTTTATACAGCGTGATAGCTACAATACATTCATTATTCATTTATACTTTATAACATTATATCTAACTATTATTTATTGATTTTTAACTAAACGAAAACATTTATAACGCAAGTTAAACCTCTGATCGACCATAACTCAGTGAATGAATGAAGTGACAAACGGACCTAAGAGATTTTTTCACTGATAAAATACGTCAACCTAGACAGTGGTTGGTACTGTGTACTCTTTACTCCAGTGGATCTCTGAACCAAACATATCCCCTTTTACTTATTCAATTATTATTATTATCTGGGAACATAATATAATATAATATATCTAACGATTGGCTTTAGAAATTAAACTCTACGGTACACTTTATACATTTTAGCTAAAAAAAAAAAGAAAAGAAAAGAAAAATACAAACTGTCTGTAGGCTATCTCAAAGCTAGAAACTTATTAGTCACTGTGAGAACTGGGTAATTCCAATTTGCTTTTGTGATTCCATTAAAAAATAATCTATCCATTTCATCTTTCTTATTTACGAGTAGAACGCACTTATAAACAGTACAAAGATATTTTTTTAAAATATAGTACGTCCCTGTTTAAAACGAAATTTAAAAGCTTGCATTTAGTTTCCATGAAGTTTTTTGAGATAATACAACACTATAAATTAATAACTATCACAATCGCTTAATTTTATGATTTTGTCGTCTTAGATTTTAATTAAAAACTAAACTTTAAGCTTCTACAGCGTATTAAGTAAGATAATATTTACGCACACGGTAGAATACCTATTTTCACTAGAATCTACTTTTCTATTTACTAAAATCAATGAGATATTTAGGTAAAACTTTATTTTTAGATTTTGTTTTATAAATAAGATAAAAATGTATCATGGAACGTTTAATGATTAAAAACCAATCACGAAAAATCAATTCAAACGTTAACTTATATAAACATAATAATATAATATAAAATCGATAAATAAAGAATAGTGATCATTTTTAGTGTTTTTTAACCTTATTTTATACTATTTGTTTAAACGTTATGCCTAAAAGGGATATAAAAATTGAATGTTTTATAATGAGCTGAATTTGAAAAGTAAAATTATAAAAAATTGTAAAATATAAATATTTATAAAGATAAATAAAATAATGTTGATCGTTCTCGCCGCCGCTTGGTATATTTGCTCTGAAGATGGCCTACATTGTAGGCCGAAACGTCGGCACACAATAAATAAGTATACACTTATTTAGGTGTTTTTATTGACTGCACCCTCAACTATTTCTTCCTTACATTTATAAAGACAACTCATAAATTAAGTTATCGTTGATCTTTTTAAACTATCGATAGATAGCCCTCAACTTTTTATCTTTCTACTTATAAAATCTGATAGTTGATTAGAGAAATCAGCTTGATTTTTTCTTGTTTATTATCAAATAATACTAATTGTATTTATGATCATGAATTTTCTTAATCCTTTAAAAACTTTTTCGTATTTTCTTAAACACAACAATTTCAAAGTGAACATTTAAGTAGTCAAGAATTTATCTTGAAATTCTCTAATAACGTTTGTTTATCTATTAATTTAACGTCACTTTATGCTGTTATGGCTAATCGGGTAATGCTGCAATGGTAATTGGGATAGGGATATTTAACCTGCACCTGGCATTGTAAAGGCTAGGGACCCCTTCCGAAGGACGGCATAACTAAGTATTTTTACTCTATTTTCAAAACCCTAAGGCCACCACCTGCCGGGCTGCGCTCTGGCTATCATGGTCATAGTAGGTTATTATGCTAGCCATTAGACCACAGGTGACCCCCATCTCTTATATTAATTATAATTATTTACAATATTAGTGAATTTATCAACTTATTAACAGTTAACCTTAAATACATATAAAAGAGATGAGAATACTTACCGATTCGACTTTGAATTCTTTACTATAGCGAGGAGGTCTTTCGATAAAAAAGGCGTCTTCAAGAAGCTCGAATTTGGCAACTTGAGATACAGTGAGATCAAAGAGCCCGGAGAAGGCTTGTGCCTGAATGATGACCTGGCTGAACCTGCTGATTGAGATCGAAATCTCCCCGGCAACGTTCTTCCAGGATCTTCCTTCCAGTACAAGGCTTGAGCCACCTTCGAATTCAAACCTAAAAAAAAAAGAAAACGTCAAAAAATATTCATAAAATATTTGGATTAGTAGAATAAATAATAAAAAAAAATATATAAATATAAGATGCTTTAAAAAAAATTCCCCAAACAAAGTCTTAAGTCTCCAAAATAATAGAACAAATCCAACCACTCTGTAGAATAAGTTATAAATACATGTAATTACACCGGGATTTGGGGTCCAGCGTATAGTCTGATAAGTTCCTATGCTGAAGATCCTAGTTACAAATCAGACTGTGAGAGATAAAATATTTAATCTGTTAAGCCATAGATGGATCGTGTGGGATCTGTAGACCCTTCTATGGCTCACCTTGCGTCTATGAATGAAACCGTGCCTTAACAATATAAATAAAACTAATAGGTAATTGAAGGTAATGAGATACTTTGATGGGTAAATATATAAATTAAATACGTTGGCTACTAACAATTAGACAGTCTACTAAGGAAACCAGTGGGGACCGTACAGTATACAAAAATAAATTACTACTGTATCATCATGTATTTAGGTAACAAATAAACATTGGATCTTTGGACGGGCTTAGACAACGATAAGAACAAATATAAAGGCCTTTATCGTCTCTAATCCATAAAACCTAAGCTAATTTTTTCATGTTTTAAATGGTAATGGACGTCTTCGAATATCTTGTCACTGCTCCATATAAACCATTGTTCCTATCAAAATGACATTTCAATATTTAATTCAACTAATTTTGGATCATATATAATTATATCGCCCCTTCCAAAGGTCAACGACAACGGCATTTTTGAGATAAACCTTCAGTTGTAACTGTATTGGTTGATACTTTTTAATTCAGGAACGACTTATCTGATACTCTATTTCCAACAGTTTTTTTTTAAATAAAGTAATATTTTAAGTTGTATCATGTTTGAACTCAAACTTTTATAAGTATCATGGCATAAGTTAAAATCAAAAATGTTTCAAGTTTTTAAATTTTTTCTAATGGTTAATAAAATAATTTCAATACCACTCATACAAAGGAAATGCATTGCTTTGTCAATACCAGCATTTTTTTTAACTCACATGGAACCATTTGAAAAATTAGGCTTTCTGAGTTATGACGTTCTTTTGATGAAGGAAAGATAGATTGAACAGTTAAATTATATATTTAGGACAGAAGTCAGAGAAAAATGAAATTAAAATAAAACAAACATTTATAAACACACAAATGTTAAGGAGAGGCGACTTACCTGACTTTTCTTGCGGAAGACATATTTGCGAAGGTATGTTCCTGAACCAGGACCTTGGGGACATTGGCGATCCTGACGAAATGGAGGTAGGTGAGTTTGGAGAAGACTTCTGTGTGGAACCTCAGTTCCCTGCCTCCGATCAGTTCTACCGAAGAGAGGTCTTCTGGGAAGTCAGCCCCACTCATCTCCAAGTTCTGAAAAGAAAACTGATCGTTAGTACAAGGAAATGGACAAACACTTGAAAAATTTATTAATAAATTTAGAAATAATACACTGTTGTAAAGTAGTAAGAAAGGTCGGTAGTAACACATATATATCTGTAATTGTCTACGTTTGAGTAGGCATTTATAACTAATATTTAATAGGTGTCACGTATGGAGAAAGTTATTGCTAAATATTACATATTCAAAGGTGAATATTTTTGTATGCAAGGTACATATTGTAAATAAAATTAATAGAAGTATGTTATATAATTAATTCTTGGAAAACATGCTAGTGAAGGGGAAACTAAAATTGACACGTTTCATACAGAAAATTGATTTTGGTGAGCTTTATAAATCTAAAATAATCTAAAAATGATAAGATAATTACTATATTGTTCATCAATTCAAGTTCATGAAAAATCAACAAAAAAAAAAAAGGAAAAAAGTGTGTTACTTCCTCTTTATTGGGATTTTCCCTTATTGGTAGGGCAACTATTACTATAGGCGAAGACTATTGCACATAAATCTCTCCCAATCAGTTCCGATTCATTTCAACGTAACACATGTAAACTATTGACGGACTGAGAGACGGAATTAGAAGGTCGTCAATAGATCAGGAGAGAGAGAACAAGAAACTGATTGCATTTATAGACATCTTAAATTTTATAAAAAAAATTATGTTAATTAAAAAAGAAAAATGTATAAATGTTCCAGCTCACATGGGAGCAAACGTGGTCAATGTTTGGCTTATGCTAGAATCGCCAGTTTGATCTTAATGAGTAAATAGGAGCTATTACCAGTGACCCCAGGGCTGGCTGGCCTCGACGCATTTCTCCACCTGAACGTTAAAATGGCCAAGTCATAACCTTCATTTTCTAAGCCAAATTTTAAAATTATTTCGGTAATTCAGGTTTGTTTTTCGACCATCAATAATTTTATAAAATAGGCAAGAGAACTATCAAGTCATCGTAACCTTTTAAATCTGATTAAATAGTGCTCGATAGATTATTATACGGTTATAAGTATAATTTTCTACAATGAGTTGTTTATCGGTAACTATCTTGTGTTGATAGAGACACCAATCTTGTTGGAACAAATTATATCACTGGACAAACTTAAGATAACCGTGTTCGTATCGGTCATAAAAATAAAAATCCTTCATACGACCTATGTAGGTTGATTCTTATGAAAACAATAATATTAAAATAAAAAAATGCAAAATTCGTTAGCAGTCGAATTGGATAAGAAAATCCATTCTATTATCTGCTCTGAGTGATAATAAAATTTCTTATATTGAACATTCGTGTACAACCATTTGTTTCCATTTATTTATTTTACTAGTACTTAAATTGCGGTGAGAGTCTGAGAAGAGGCCTGTACAAGGAGGGACCTAATAAGAAACGAAGATATATGTAAGGGTCTGAATATATACGCCCTTAAAGATATAAAAAATGATAAAAGAGATAGGGGGAGACAACAAAGAAATTAATTACGTTTCACAAACAAGGTAGAAGAGATTTAGAGAAACCAAACAAAAAGATGGTCTTTATATCATAGTGGAAATCTCAATAAGGATTGATTGGATTAAGTGCCTATTAAAAGAAGAAGAAAAACTATTTTAATTATTTTTTAACTGCCCTTTTATATGTCATATTTTAACATTTAACAATCAAAACTGATCACATCACAAAATAGATATCCGTTATACATTATCTCCCTATAAATTATGTATTATCTGTGCTATCTTTTGGGCAAGCGTACTTTTTATAGCATACGATGCCTTTTGTATCATGCAAAGGTTTTATGTCGACAAAAATCTCAGAAAGGCTTGTTGCCTTTCTGCTCTGATTCACATATCACTAGATTTTTTTATTTTACTAGTAATAATTCTTTTATTTTTCCGCTCTTTATTAACTATAATAATAGACTGCTAGTTTCGGAACTTCCCAATCTATTTCCTCATAGTATAGCAGCGACAGTTGGTGACATGGGCATATTATTTGGACAAGGCACGTGGGCTGCTGAGAGGCGGGGGTCAGAGCTCCTCGGTAGACTGGACACTCCCTTGCCCTCCCATGTGGAGGGGTAATTCGAGTAGAAGATAACAGCTCTCAACGCATTATCAGTACTGTTACTATAATTCCATACAATATATCCATGGCTAATATAATAATAAATTTAGTCAAGTTTTTAAATAAACTCCAAAAGAATGTGTTATCCTCATCAATACTCTTCACTTGGATTATCTGTCTTGTTATTAATTGAGCATTAACGAGATCTTGTTTCAACTCGACTGTTTGACATATCTCTGCAGCCCCGGTGAATGGTTGAGTTTGAATAAGTTGAATCGTGTTGTTATCATATTTGCCTGGAAATGGAGTTGTAAAATAACAAACAACTCCATATAAAACCAATGCGTGACTTAGCCAATTATTCACCTCGAAAATAACACGATTCTGCTTCCTTAAGTACGATGAATTCGTTTTGGAGAAAATTTGACATAACTTATTCACCATGGCTGTAGATATATTCGTTGCGTTTCCTATTACGTCTCTAGGCAATCGTTGAATCATCTCATAAATCTAATCTAAATTTAAAGACTAGTAAAATAAATAGAAATCGTATAAATAGAATCACCATTTGAAACATTAAATTTAATGATAATATGAAAGAAATAAAAATTGAAATGATATAAAATAAAATATCAAAATAACTATTATTAACGTGTAATATATTATTATATTATATTATTGCTTATAAGCAATAAATTTCAAGCCAGGTCCTGACAGCTCCTTATTCTCTACAAAACTAACACGACTCCGCTTCCCCAAGTGAACTTGGGTGAACTTGAAAGAAACTCATTTTGGAAAAAAATCGACTTAACCACTTATTTCTCGGGGCTGCAGATTTGTACGTTACGAAATGATGACCCATTTCTATTTCCTCCAAATTCAGATCAAAAGTTTCTTTAAGTCAGGGAAAACTATGCATGTGTAGTAACACCAATCGGATTCACGTTGGTGGCTCCTCCAATGTTATATCTACAGTCCTGGTGAATAAGTCGTTAAGCCGAATCTTTCCAAAATTAGTTGCTCATACTTATGGAGTTGGAATCGTATCAGTTTCGTTTTGAATAAGGGGCTAAGTCAGGAATTGGCTTGAAATGGAGTTATTGGATATATTGGAACTCCATTTCAAGTCAAAAACTACGAGAATGGGATGATTCCGCTTCCCTCAGTACAAATAACTCTTTCTGTACAAAATTTGGCGTAATCACTTATTCACCGAGGCTGCAGTTATCATTGTATACCTTTTTTAACTTATTATTCAATACACTGTTGTGCGATAACTTATTAAAAATATTTTAAATATGGAGACTTTTTTTAAGCGGAAAAGTTCTATCTCGAAAAATTTTCCATGACGTATCGAAAACAATTTGGCGTAATCACTTAAATTTCGCGTAAGAGCAACATTTAAATAACTTTGCAGGATCTACCGTTCAAAGAACTACTTAAAACTAATTTAACGTTCGACTATGACAAAATTTTCATATTTAATGAGTTATACGATCACAGAAAGTTTGAGAAAGTCAATCGGGATGATATTGAATTATTGAGCCCCTGTTTAGAAAAGAAAAGTTTAGATATGAAAGTAAAACTTATCGAAAAAAAGAAAGAAAGAAAATATACAGTGATCTTGGTGGCGTTTCGAGCGAAAACGAAAATATTCTATTCCTTTCTAAGAGAGACACCTTTCGTCATTCAGATGCCTTTCTAGTCACATTTTTTCTGATTAAAGAACAGCCGAATGTCCAACGTAAGCGGTCGCGCATTTATTTTACTTCGACTTTCAGCGTATGGTTATCTTCTTTGACTCTGAAACTATTTGGAATATCTTGACAAAGGTTCAATTTATAGAATAATGGGTATCTCTTCCTAATGTTGTCGCTTCGAGTTGAGTCACAACAAGTTTTAAATGTTTATTTGTTTTATTTTTAGTATTTTCCAAAAATACAAGTTATACACCTTTTAATTGGATAACAGAATGCAATTACGGGAAATGAGTAGATTTCTGTAATCATCGAGAAATAAAAGTTTCAACTAACATTTCGAAGTATAAGAGGAAGAAAATAATCCGGGTGGAGGTCAAAATAATTCTCTTATATAGGGAGAACTATTGGAAAGCCGACATATCATATATTTTAATTTATATGTATCTTGTATATTTAGCCCTGAAGAATACCTTCAATGTGGGTCGAAACTTCGGCTTTCCAATAAACAGTTCTCCCTATATAAGAGATTTTTTTTTACTTCCACCTTTCTTCGTCATAACTAATATTATTCAACAAAATTTCGAAGTATAGATGATATGTTTGTTGAAACTTTCTTATTTAGATGAAATGATTACTACATAATACAGCTCATGATAACTTCTATTTTTGGGAAATATTAAAAGGGATACGAATGATAATTTAAAATTTGTTGTGACTCAACTTGAAGCGACAACCTGCGGAATATATTAACGGAGCTAAGGCGTCTTCATTTATGTAGGTATAGTGGTGACAAAACTATAGCAGCATATCCATCTTATTTTTACTTTTTATACAAACAAGAAGCTTATAAAGAAGTTCTATGAAGAATTAAGGATCATTTGACGAAAAATCTTGAAACGATTATCTGATTCAAACAATCTTTAGAAGAATATCTTAAGAGCAGGTTACCAGTTTGGAACTATCAACGGAATATTGGCTATTATCCAAAACGAGGTCAATGTAGGGGCAGACATGGGGCTGTCCTGTTGACTGTAGGCAGTTGCAGCTGGCTGCGATCCAGGGAACCAAAATCGAATAGGCCTGCGGACTAATAACTTTTACAGAAAACGGAACGTTAATCCGATGGGTCTGTTTCTTCTTCATGCAAGTTTAATTGCCCAGTGAAAGATCCTAAGGTACTGGATCAAAGCTCACGACTTACCTCTCATAGGTAATGACCAGACGTTCCAGAGAACACTAAAATTGATGCTGTAAAAGTGGCCGAGTCACGCATTTCAGGGGTATTTCAAGGACAGCGTCTATTAATTAAGTTGTTAGGGCAGGTATTGGTGAGGTAGATTTTAGACGTGGGGATGTGCTTCTTAGAACAGACTAACTTGCGGAACCCCGAAGTGTTTCTTGGAAATCGGCTAATTTTAGTGTATTCAGCCGGCGGCCGTGAAGTTGCTATATTTCATGAGCTTTCAATGGAATTATATTTACAACTCAATTTGATATTAATAACTTGAAGAGCTAAAACCATGAATATTAGCGTTTCATTACCACATTTATTTAAGTGCTGCACAAGACAACCACTAGATAAAAGATACAATAGATTTGATTGAATAAATTTTGGCTTACAGATAGCACTATCGTAGAGATAACCAAAGGATTTACAGATGTTTCGGGGGCCAGCTGTAGTGTAGTATAGTAGTTAGCATAACAACTTACTGAGATCGATGGTTCGCAGCCCGTCAGAAGGCTATACTACTTAAGGTAGTAAAAAATCATTAGTTTTGCCGTCCTGGAAGGGACGTAAAATGGTGGTCCCGAGCCTGTGCAGTTTTATGGGTACTAGTCTGTTTTAGGGCCTGTTGACATCAGCACGCTCAGGTGTCACTTACCTCAACTATTTGGACCCTGTCCAATAGGTTATGCTGCCTACAATTTATTTCAAATAGTATTGCCTTTCATTATCGTAGAAAAGATTTTTAGGAAATGAAATAAATGAGAAACATGTGAAGACAAAATAATTAAATAATAATAATAAAAATTAAACATTTATTAGAAGCAATGTTCTTTAAAAAGAAGAATATCTAACTAAAATATTATATTTCTTTGTTAATTGTTTTAATTTTTATCTATTTTTCTTTTAAAGAGAAAAGATTTGCCCGGGCAATAATATTGTCAAAATAATATGAAAACACATCCACGTTCACTTGACATAATTAATGCCTTAATGTCATGCTATTCTTTTCTATTACTTCATGTTATTCCTCATCTCTTATTCGATACTTCTCTAGAACTATTCCCTCTGATTTCTATTAGATCTACCTAAAGTGTGCATCATTTTTGTTATATATTTTTTAACACTCATATCCCTAGATGACTATATATTTCGTTATTCTTTACAACACATATATTATTATTATTATTATCAATATACTGCATATATTGGTTTCCTTTACCGTATATTATTTTAATTTATATATATCTTGTATATTTAGCCCTGAAGAAGATCTGCAATGTGGGACGGATTTAAAATTAACAGTTTCTCTTACTAAAGAGAATTTTTTCTGATCTCCTCCCGGACCATTTTCTTCATTCATAAATGCCTTTGGTTTAATTTTTAACCACAAGGAACTGGTTAGATATAATGATTTTCGTCCCCCCGATGTTTTTACGGACTGGTTTAATCCATTAATCAGAATGGTGAGGGGTGAGTGCCGTAGTGGCAGTAAGCTGCGGAAGTAGGTCGATACGAGAGAGAAGACGCCAGGCCGGCGAGGCCCTAGTAAATAAGAATCCGTCCCACCCTCCTGAGGACTCCTCAGGACAACTGTCAACAGAGGTAAATGGTTCTTCAACAAAGGAAACCTAATGTATCTCTATCAATCCAGGAGCTCATATGTGTATCTAAATGATTCACCTATTAATCTACAAACTTCACCTATTAATCTACAATTCCATACATTCTCAGTTCGGATCCCACTGCTGGAAAGACTTTTAGTCTGTTAGCGGCCGGAGATGGATCATATAAAATCTATGACCCTCTTCAAGGTTTTATATGATTTTATGAGTTCTATCCACAGATACAGTTCTTTTTTCTACTTATCTTTCTTGAAAATTGGCGTAAAAGCTACATACAATTTTAATTATATCAATAAAACTGATTTGTAATACATCAAATAAATTTATTTTAAAAATTTTCTATGAGTTAATAGGACCATCAAATATTTGGTTGCATTCGTATATTTTGATAGAAGAAGAACTAAACCTAAACGGTTCGCAGAAGTTCATAAAGATCAGGAAAGTTTATGAATTACGAAAGATGTAATAAAGGATAAACACTAACTAAAAAAAAATTACAATTGGTGCCCACACTATTAAAGAAAATTCATTAGATAATCATTTAAAAAATACGATAGGAAAAAATATCCAGTAAAAAATTATTGAATCCTAGTTTTATAAAAAAATTGTGGTTTAGAATTAATTTTGCTTCTCTAGCAAGGAGTTGGTACAGTAATACAGAGAGATGTTCAGAACTGCGCTGTACAGTCCATTTTATTCTAGGCAATAATTTTGTGCGAATGGACGACGTGTTGAAAGTTATCTCGCATTCAGAAAAGTTTAAAACTATTTTGATTTTTTTTAAACTGATAGACAATATTTATCGCTTTGGTTTTTACCAATAAAACTTGTTTATCTCACCTCGTATTTTTTCAAAAGCCATTGGAAAGTAAATAATACAGCCCGTATCTTTGGGCCTAATTATATGTGTGTTGTTAACATACATACATTTAATAGCATTAAAAAAAATAAAAATAAATGTATTCCTTTTTTTTTTAAAAGAAGTACTTTGGGAAGATTAATTAATCCACTGATATAATTTTAGTTAAAATTTAAACAGAACTGGAATTAAATAAAAAATTAAACCTCCTCGGTATAAGACTTTAAAGGAAGTTGCTCAAAGCACGAGAGAGAAATACACGGAGTAGATTTCCTGCTACAAAGGAAAACACGAGAAAACAAGCAAAGAGTCTCGAAGCTAACTTTTACAAACGAGTTTGTTCTCTACGGAACTTCTTACTAAGATTACTGATTGGCTGAGTGAATTGAACTAGTGTATTTAAAATAAATTAGTTCATTCATTATACTGACTGAGTCGCTGATATGATTCGGGAAAAAATAAATTAAAAACAATTTATAACCGTCAATCAAAACGATATTTCACCACCAATCTTAAGAAATGTTTAATATTTCACAAACAGATTTTTTTCCAAATCTCAAGTAGGACAATTGTTTTAACAAAATAATGAATATATTCGGAATAAGGAAGCTCCTATACAAAAAAAGAAAGGAAAAAAAAAACTCATACTAAGCAAATTAAGAGATTTTCAAAAAACATTATACTATTGAGTTTTAAAGAAATAATTCAAGATAAAACATAAATATTTATTCCGGTTTCATTTAATTATTTTTTATTATATGTACAACAAATTTACAGTTAAACATAAATTTAACATATTCATTTGAATATTTAATTTTAAAAAATATATATTTCGTGAAATATAAACGTAGGCAAATATTATTATTATTAGCAATGGTAGTCTTGTAAAACAATAAAAAGTATCAATTTAAAAAGATAAATTAGAAATTGATCATGAGTCGAATGGTTAATCTTAAAGATACTTCTATTATTTTCAATATATAAAAATAGTTTGTTGCTTTCTCTTTTAATGTTTATTTCAGTATTTCGGAGGTAAAAAACATCATACCACATTTTTGCAATTTTTTTATTTGTTCAGGAGAGCCAATTTTCCACAACTTTGACATTCGAATTTGTTTCTGCGTTACTTGTAGACAGCTTAACAAAATTGAGGAATAAAATGGTCCGGGTCAAGAAAATTCTTTATATAGGGAGAACTATTTATTGGTACGCCAACGTTTCGACCCAAATTGCCTTCTTCAGGGCTGGTGAGAGTTGACACTTGACAGCGTTGACTTACCAACAAATAGTTCTCCCTATATAGAGAATTTTCTTGACCTCCGCCCCGGACCATTTTCTTCCCCATATATACAACGTCAACTTTAAAAAAAATGTTTACATTGTTATTGGCATTGTAATAGGAAGAATTGATCACAGTATTTATTTATGACAATTTGTATAGTCATATAAATTTCTTTTCATAGGAAATATACGAGATATTTCAGCAAACTTAGCTACTTTTCAAAGAGGAAGCCAGCTATACTAATTTATTTTATTTATAAACATTTTTATTGCATTATATTGTTTCTATTAAATAGCTCAATACGCCGAGACTATTAAGAAGAGAGGAGAATGATAAAAATACAATACAAAGAAAGAAAAGTAACCGCTGAAAGTAATTAGAGTTGGAAGGAGTGCTGTGGAAAGGGAGGGGTTTGAAACCGGTTGCACTGCCCTTGAGTTTGAGTCTTCACCTTACAGGTTCAAAAGTGGATTTTTCAATTGTAGTCCTAACTTAGTTCAGAGTAGCTTAGGTTAGCTTCTTTCTTATTTTATTTTATTTTTTACACTACATGGGATCTTCACTTCTAATTTGAAGCAGCTGTAATAATAATTTCTGTACAGCTTGAAGTTGCTTTCGTTAAATTAAATCTCCAATTCTAATACCCTAATTAATTATTGAAAAATATAAACTATGTCTTCGGGCATGATTAATGTTACATTAAAAGAATTAACGTCAAATCATACTTATTGCTATATACTATGTCAATTATGCAACTGAAACATTTAGAAAAATACTTGACTTATTTTTAATTCATATATTTTTACTCTATCCAATTATTAATAATAATAATAATTTTAATTTTTCGTTTGTGCTACACATCGTTCATCACGCTATTTTCCTAGAAACGTAATTTTCCATAAATTGCGTTTGTAGTATTATTTTGATTATTTGTGTTTATTTAATAACGAAATAATAATAATACTTTTAAAAATATAATCAGAAGTCAAATGACCTTCTAATTTGAATTTATTTGTAATGCACTGGGTACGTTCTCTAATTGCCTTTATCCTTGCCATCACGTATCATTCATTATATTAACTTGTATTGTTATAATACAGTTGTACACAAGTACAAAAAAAGAATATATTCAGGGAAAAGAAAAAAATACCAATTATTCAAGTAGATAGTCTGAACAATGATAACGAAAAATTCCAAATTCATTAAAACTTTCAACATATTTTTTTGTTTTCTTTTTTTTAAACGAATTAGTGGCTTTATTTTTCAAGAATTTATCTATAGTAAAAAAATAATACATGGGTGTGTAGCAAAAATGTTATTTTAACGGCCTGATATAAATATTTACATTTTGATAAATTGCAAGAAAAAAAATCTTTCTGATTACGAATAAAAATATATAATTATCCATTAATGCACAACAAAATTGAAATTTACACCATCTTAAAAGTATATCAGCGGTGAAATACGTATTTAATTCTAATATATCATCCTTTAGTAAAACATTCATATACATCATGTATATTGAAACGAAATAAAACAAAATACATTTCAGATTACAGACTTTCAAAGGTTATTATAAGTTTATAAAGATTTTAACTAAGTACATTTGAATATCGGAAACGAAATTTTAATAAATTATTTGAGATAATGGTTCGTGTATTTTTTTTCATTAGTTGTAGTTATTTAAAAAAATTATAAATTATAACAGATCGAAGAAAGAATAGTAACTGTACTGGGCACTAAAGGATAGATTTCCCATGTAACAGAAGACTGGGTGTTAACCTTTCCCTCGATATAAAAAGTGAAGTAAAAAGGATTTTCTCAATGCAATAGAAACGATAAAACGCCTATCAGCTGAGATAAAGGGCCTTCGGAAGAGAAATTTTATCGTCTCCAGCAAAGTATTTTTAGTATTTTGTTGTCGGCTGTTCATTTTTTAAGAAAAGGCCTAGTAATTATGTACATTTTAGTATGATTTTAAATGTATTATAAATTTTAATAAATAGAAATATTAAAAAAAAAAATACTTGTAAAGAATGTACAATGCATTGTTCCTACTGCTCGTAAGTGTGATATATTTATTTTAATAATTATAATAATATAATTCAATTGATATTATTAGTTTATTATATACTTATTTAAAAAATATATACATATTTCTTACTTTCTTATTTATTTTATATATTAAAGAAATATTGACTTTAATGTTTCTACTGATTAGGAAATAGGAGTATTATTAAAATCAAAGGATTTTGTAACATAAAAGATAAAGTATAATTTCAAAATATCAGAATTATTTGGTCATTGCTTGATTCACAGCTTTTGTTCCTATGATTTAAAAAATGGAAATAATTAAATTATTGTCCTACTAACTCTTCTGTATGAATGTTACTTAGCTCTTAACTTTGGGAGATCAACATTTTAACAGATATCGGAAAATAACATAGCGTCTATTCTCTCCGAAAAATTACACCTCCACTGTAAATTTAGGAGGTTAAACACAACAGAATTCCGGATCATTGACCTTGTATTATAATTGTAATGACAACGGGAATCCAATTGAAGCGGGATTGTATAGCTGTTGGATTTAGTGACAATTGAATACAAAAATATGTTATAATAAGGGCTTTCCGACTGATAAGCAAGATTAGAAATTTGGGAAGTCTGATGGATAGACAAAGGCATAGGTGGGATGATTAATACATACAATTATGTAATCCAGCGACAGGTTTTTAATCAGGGAGCACTATCTCTTTAGTTATTATCATTAAATTTCTAAATATTTGCAAATAATAAACCATAAAGTAATATTGCAGCAGCGTTTTTATTTTGGATGAATGGACTGGACTTAATTTTTGATAGTTTATTCCTTCTTATATTTTTAATTTATTTACTAAGAAATGTGAAATGTCAATGCAGTTGCATACTCTTTCCATTTATTTCATAGAATTACAACAGATCATTTTAATGTTGAACAACACGTTCTGTCGATATTCTTTGCCATAAGTTACGTGCGGTTTGCTTATGTGTGATGTAGCTTGCTTATTTTTTAAAAAATTAATTTGTCAATTACAGTACTACTTGCGTGAAGCAACAGCCGGATTAATTGAAATTAAATACTTCGTTGAAAAGAGATTAGAGAAAATGCGTTGGTGTGCCGTGCAGTACCACTCGTACTAATTCATTGAGTTTAATGAAACTTGGTCCATTCTTTTACAGAAATTAAATAAAAATAGTATCTATATGCTTATATAAAAGACATATGATCTTCTTTTGAAATCTGAAATTAGTCTTTAAGTATAAAATGACTTATTTGTGTTTGATGCATCTAGGAATCTGAGACTCGTTGCTTTAAAATAAAAATTAATAAATAATAGGGCTTTGTATAAAAAGCGTTTAGAACACACAAAAAATATTTTTTAATTAATATACATCTTAAAATTAGCGCGTAATGACTCATTCAGACTATATTTATCTGATTACTAATTAATGAACTATCTGAGATAAAAACAGTGCTAATTAAATAGTCCCATAAAGATAAATATAGGGGAATATGACCTAAACCTCCCAAAACATTCTAAAAAATTCCAAAAATTAGAAATAGCCACACTTAATGTCAGAAGTCTATTAGCCGACTGGAGAATAGAAGAACTGGAAAACGCGATGTTTAACTCAGATATAACAATCCTTGGATTATCTGAAGTAAGAAGAAAGGGAGAAAATATACAAGTAAGGAAAAGTGGTAATTTATTTTTTCAATATGGTCAGGTCAGTGGACATCGAGGTGTGGGATTCATGATTCGAAAAGATGTTAAAGATAATATCACGGAAATAAAAGGCGTCTCCGATAGAATTGCTGTATTAAAAATGAAGATGGACGATAAGAAACTAGTTTTAATACAAGTATATGCGCCAACGAGTGCATCTTCGGAAGAAGAAGTGGAAGATTTCTATCAACTCCTGAATGAAACAATCTCAACTATAAAATCCAATCACCAGAATTATCTGATTATTATGGGGGATTTCAACAGTCAAGTAGGAAGAAAAGCCTGTCCAGAAGAGAACTGCGTTGGTCCATATGGGTACCCGAAATCGAGGAATAAACGAGGAGAAAGACTGGTCAATTTCAGTATAGAAAAACAATTAAAAATCGTTAATACCTTTTTTAAGAAGCGAAAGGGAAAGAAATGGACCTGGTTGTCTCCAAATGGATTATATCGTAATGAAATAGACTACTTCCTATCTCCGAACCATACTATTTTTAAAAACATCGAAGCATCCCATCGATTTTCATTCCAGTCTGACCACAGAATCCTAAAAGCCACTATTTATCTACCCAGGCGTCCCTTCACCAAGAAAAAAACGAACGAAATACCAAGGAATGTTACCGAAGAAGTATTCATTGCAGAACTATCAAAATTATTAACTTCCGAAGAACTAATTTTTTCTGAAAACATTCAGACAGCTTATAGTAACTTCGAAAAGGCAATTAAAATTGCAGCACTAAATTCTAAAACGACAAAAACCAACGTTGGCTTTAAACCGCCCGAAGAAACCCTGATATTAATCAATAAACGAGAAAATCTCAAACAGAAAAGAAATAAGTCAAAAGAAGAAAAATAGAATACAATCTTATATGCAAACTTGTGAAATATAAACTTCGTTCTGACCTCGAAAGACATAACCAGGCCATTGTCGAAAACTTGATTAAAAAAAAATACATCCCTTAAAAAAGGTAGGAAGTTGATAACTCCCGGAAAAAACTGGCTTTTAAAACTTAATAACGAAAAAGGAGAAATTCAAACTAGTAGAACTGCAATAATCCATACTGCTACAAAATTCTATAAACAGTTATATTCTGAAAAGTATCCAAACAAAATTAGGCCAACCAGCGGCAATGAAGATAATAACGAGGTGTTTGAAGATTTTCTGGAGGAGGAAATAACAAAAATACTAAAGGAGCTCAAAAGAGACAAAATGCCTGGGCGCGATATCATAACTGCAGAATTAATTATCACAGCTTCAGAACTAATTGTTCCTATATTAACCAAACTGTTCAATGTAATTATGAAAACTAGGGAAATACCCGACCAGTGGTTAAAATCAGACATTGTTTTGATTTTTAAGAAAGGTAGCCCATCAAAATTAGATAATTACCGTCCCATAAGTCTGATCCCTATCTTCGCCAAGATTTTCTCAAAAGCTCTCAAAACCCGCTTAAAAAGATTCTTCGACGAGTACCAACCAATAGAACAAGCTGGCTTTCGAAAGGGCCTTTCTACAATAGATAATCTCCATGCCATTAACCAAATCATTGAGAAATCGAATGGATACCAAATCTCAATATATTTTGCATTTATTGACTTCAGTAAAGCTTTTGATACAGTCAAGCACTCATTTCTTATCAACAGTCTAAAACGCCAAGGCATTAATAAACAGATTTTGGATATTCTTCAATGTTGGTATACCAACAGCCAAGCGAGAGTAGTTCTGGACTTAAATGGAGAGGAAAGAGGGATTCGTCAGGGCGATCCTTTATCACCTGATCAATTCAACGCGGTCTTGGAAGATGTTTTCAGAAACCTTCACTGGGAGAATTTTGGGATAGACATTAATGGTAACAAACTGTCAAATCTGAGATTCGCCGATGATGTACTTCTCATTTCACACTCACCATCTGAACTGAAGAAAATGCTAGAAGAGCTAGTCCTAGTAGGAAATGAGGCTGGGCTGGAGATAAATTTTAACAAATCAGTCTTGATGACAAATGCTGAAAAACAAGAAATATTTCTCGGTACCAGCAAACTCCAATGGGTTAAAGAAACAATCTATCTAGGGCAACTCATATCATTTGCAGATAAATCCAAGAAAGAGGTGAATAGAAGGATTAAAATAGGATGGTCCAAATTTCGGTCACACAAAAATATTTTTAAAAGCAACATGACCATACATCACAAGAGAAAAGTTTTTGATGCTTGCATCATTCCCTCTTTAACTTATGGATGCCAAACTTGGAGCCTAAATAATGATATATCTAAATCCCTAGCAATCACTCAGCGTGCAATGGAGCGAAGTATGTTAAGGAAAAGTAGAAGGGAGAAAATAAAGAAGACAGAACTACGGAAGCTGACTGGTACGCGCGATATTCTCAAGACAGTATCCGATCTTAAATGGCAGTGGGCTAGACACATTGCAAGAATGGCATCAACACATTGGGCTAAGGCAACAACGGATTGGTATCCATTACACCGCACTAGGAGAAGAGAGAGACCAGCTACGAGATGGCGGGACGACATACAAAAGTTCATAGGAGTATTATGGCACCGTTCTGCTTGGAACAGACGTAGCTGGGGTAAATTGGGAGAGGCTTATGCCCAAAGAAGGGCCTTTTTTTCTTTTTAAAAAACCTTGTAAATATAAAGACCATGTAAAAATGTACATAGAAGAAAGAGGAAAAAATAAAGCTTATTATTATTATTATAATTAAAGATAAATGAATAACATCAAAACACACCATAAACAAAATTTGCAGTTTCGTTCTGTAAGAGTATGTATAATTTCAGTCTGTTTTTTCTTCATTACCCTATATCATCAAAATGTAGCAAACGTTTTGAAAAGTCCAGGTTACCAACTCATCATAAGGACCCAGTACAGAATCGAAAAGTATATCAAATTAGGAATACAAATATTCATGGTTGTCCTTTATAACCAATATTTTAATTTATTTATAACAAATGTATTGCTACTATTATTAAAATTTCACAGAAAAACAGTTATCTGAAAAAGTAAAATTGATAAACTGAACTAGTAGTAAAAAAATGTGACTTAGTCAATGCTTTATTTAAACTATGTACTTGTATAATTATCTCCACATTTTATATTGTTTAACACGGTATTATTATTTTTCTTTAAATTAACAATAGCCCAGAATGGAAATAATCTATAGCTCAATCAACATGGATGTTGAAAACATGGCAGTAGTTAATTAAATGTAGTCTGGTCTAAACATAATTGTTTAATAAAAATGAGGTAAAACTCGAAAATAATAGTGACTTATAAATAGAATGCAATAGCAAAATTTCTTAAAAGCAAAGACTAAAGTCTTCAAAGTACAAACCAGTCAACGTTTCGCCAATTCAGGCATCATCAAGACGTATGTTAAAAGAAAAGAAGACAAAGTGCAGCACATGAGTGATCAGTCCATATTATCAGTCAACAGTCCAACCAGGCTTATAAAATAGAGATACTCCAAGACATACCACAAAAACCTTTTGTTTTTTTCTATTTGGTGAGTCTTTTTGTACTCTTGATGTAATATGTGCTATACTAAGTCTTTGATGTGATTTTTCGTTAGGTGTGTGTACTTATGATGCCTGAATTGGCGAAACGTTGACTGCCTGGTTTTTCCAAACTTTGTAAATAAAGGCTTTGCTATTTTTTTTTTCCTTTTGCTTCCTATTTATAATGGCTTTGTTAAAATCACTTATAAATTATAAATAATGGTCATTTAGCATCTATAATTTAAATATTAATTAATCAGATTGAGGTCTATGTTTTATTCCAAATTCCTTCATACGCAGGATAAATTTATTGATGAAGATGATGATTTTATATATGTTAAATATTTGGTTGGTTAAGTTGAAACGCCAATAGTAAGCTAACGGCGATGAATGAACGGTAGAGTGAGGTTCAAAGTGAATGTCAAGCAGCTGGCGGGTCTTGACCCTGTTGCACAGGAAAGGAAGCGATAACTGCCTCTCATTGATCCGCTCTACTCTACATTTCTTCTTCTTTAGTTATTTATTTATAGTTTATTACGTATAGTATTAGCACAAATATATACTATACGTAACTGACAACAGGACACATGACAGGGACAATGACAATCGGGACACTCCATTTTTTCGTCCCTTCCAAAGGACTGCATTACCAAGGATTATAAAGCAATATATTTATTCCCTTTAAATCAACCTAGGGCTGCCAACCCGCCATCTTGGGCTTAGAAAAATGTTGTTATGCTAACCACTATACCACAGGTGACTACATATTCCAATTGTAATTCCGATTTGTATCTTGGGCAATAACATTTAAAACCCTACTATTTCTTAATATTTAAAAATAATTATAAGCTTTTATAGATATTGTTTTATTAATAATGTGTGGTAAATTTCAAGTTCAAGTATTCATTTCATTTAATGTTGAACAGCGTTTTCAATTAAGTTGTCATCCAAAAAAACAAATCACTTTATCTTCAGCTAAAAATCTCAAGTAAACTCACAAAAATGAATGAAGTAATTTTTTTCTAGGGTCTTTTTTATTGTAGGTAGGTGCAGTTATTTTTACTTATTAAAAATTAAGTGTTTTTAACCATTAAATTGTATTACCAGTTACGCTCCAATCACTGGTGAACATTAATGAATGGATAATAGGAAATATATAAATAGGTTATTAAAGCAAATTATTTATACATAAATAAAGTTGTTAAGGCAAAATATATATTTAAAAATCCACATTATCTGTCAATATTCCTTTACTTATTAAAAGTTCTCTGGCACAACTTTGAAGCTCCAACGAATTCATTCAGAAAAATGATTATAGATCTGTATAAACTGATGATTATTATATTATTACAAACAGTTACTTTTTAACTATTTAAAGTTACTGGTGTACATTAAACAAAAAATACCTTTTTCCTATTTTCTACTAAATGGAATGCCGTTTAAAATCTAGCTTGAATCTATTGTGAATTGGGATATTCTCATCTAATTACTCTACTTAAGATTTATTTTTAAACAATATTGAAACTTAAGATTTATTTAGTTTAATGGGTTGGAGTATGCTAAAGCGAATACCTTACGAAACTTTACATAAATGGATGTGTTACTTTTTCAATTGAACGACTCAAGAAAGCGACCTGACCCGCCGAAGAATGTAAAAGGGACCTCGCTGAACTGAAAATATATTTATATATATACTGCTGTGCATTTTTTTTTTATTCTTTCCAATGGTTGCCTCGGTACTAAATAAGATAGGATAGATGCTTTTTTATGAAAATTTAAATAATCTCTAAAACTAAAAGTTTTAAATTATATTATATTTAAACTTACAATTTTTACTTACGAATTACTGAAAGAAATTTGATTCATCATAATAACTGATTAAAATACAAAAATTATGTTGTAATGGTCTATCCCTGTTTATCGCACTTGATATGTTAATCACATGTTTAGGTCTAATTAACTACTTCATAAAGATAAAGCAAAGTTTTATAAATGAAATAGAAATTTTATTTCTTATTCGTTTATTTAAAACAATCGTGATGAGTTTCATTTTTCTAGTTTTCCTTATAACAGAAAATAAAAATACTTTTCCAGTTAAAACAAAAGCTTTCCATTTTTTTGGTGATCGTATACATTTTTATCTTTAAAAGAAACAGTGGAGTGCAAATTATTTTATATATGTATATATATATGTAGATGAGATGAATGGCGTTTATATAAATATATATGATAGTGGATCCGGCCAAATTTTTACTATAGTTTTGCCCTCGTTTTTAAAAATATTTAGATATCATTTTAATAATGATTATATATTTTTATACACAATATATTAATAATAATAAAAAAAAAGAAATACCATTTAAATGTGCTAATGAATATTCTACTAGAGAGAGATCCTGAATATGAGGTAAATAGCTTTAAATTTAAAAAAAATATATACATAAAAACTTGTAAATCTGCAACCCAAAATATTACGCTCGTGAGGCATTTCATGTCTATAAGGTCTCTAACCATTGTTAAAGTACTATTGTGTATATTAATTCAGTTGTTATTCTGGCTATAATTAGTACAATAACGAAATTATTTTTATGGTTAATGGTTTTCGTCATTTTATAGAATTTAGAGATAATTTCACATACGATAAAAAGATAGGTAATTTTGTGTATTTTCTTAGAATGAAGTTACTCACATTGTTAACATAAAGAGATAACAGATGTTTGCAAGGTTGATGATTCAGTCGTAGACAGATAAAATAGTTTCCGGTTAAACATTCTCTTCAAACTGCTCAATTTTACTTCTATAATGAGGTTATTTTTTGAGGTTTCCAAGGAACCAAACCTTGGAACTTGGAAGGTTGATATTACTCTGAACCAAAGAGATAACCAAAAACAACCAATATAATTCTGACCGATAAACGATAACGTTATTTGTACGAGCACTGTTGTTGGTCTATAACAAAGGTTTATGTCGGTTCTCAAATGCAAGATATCCTATCTGGTCTACATCCTTTATATATTAGCACACCACCCAAGGATTTCTGCGTATATATTAAAATTGCCTTTATAATTATAAACTTTGTGGAGAGGGGTATAATAAGTTAGGAAGTAATTAATTTTTCATCATTAGGAATGCTGCATGAAATAGCAAGCTTTTCTTAGCTTCGCCTGTATCTATGTACGTATGTATGTGTATGACGGAATCTTTGAACTCGATTTTATGGCAACTTCAAAACATCTAATCAATTTGAAACATTGCACACTCCTCAAGAACCGATGACAAAAAAATTTAATAAGTATGTCTAATTAGCCTGATCAGGATCTTCCAGGATTACCGATTTTTTATATCCGGAGGCACCTGTCTTGTTACAGGTACTAAAACGGTATACAAGGCTTAATCATTGAGACAACCATATGACTATTGGGTCGATCTACTGGAAAGTTTCGTGTAATTTGCAAACGTTATAGTTTAAAAACTAAAAACCAATAAACGAAAAAGTAGAAAACAATTTTCAATAATTGGAGAGCTAGGAAGTTGATACCGAAAAAGTTTTGAATCTGGGTTGAGCAAATGCGAATGTTTTAGTAGTCAAAGTCGAGACACTAAAAACATAAAACTAAATACACTAACATTAATAAAAATTAGAAATGTTGTTTGGCACGAAGTAAATTGGGATAAGACGAAATATATAGTTGGCAGCAGTAACTGAAGTTATTTTGGTGGTTTAGAAATAAATGGAAATAATTTTGAACTCATTGAGAAATATGTATAAGTATTTAGGATCTACGATAATTAGAAAAACAGACATTCTGGAGGAAATAAAGACGAAAACTACTTATTATGTTTCAGTCAGCCGACGTTGAATGAAGAACAATTTCTTTTAGAATAACAGTAGAATAACAGATTTTTTAGAATAAGGTTGTGCGACTGCTAGAAAAACGATTTAGAAGAATTTAATGTAAATATCTTTCAAGACCCATTGATATTTTCTTATCAACAGTATTTAATGAATATTATTGTAGGGGATTTATATTGATTGAAAAAGTCACTACTTTATTATTTCAGCTAGTTTTTAAGGATATATTTATCTTTATTAATTTGAACAAGAAAATATTTATTAATACTGCCTATTGTGTCACTGAATAAATGAAATCGAGTAATCAGTCAGTCAGGTTATTTAGGAATGCACTTTTTTTCCCCCTCATTTTTTTTTTTATTTCTATTCTTGTATTTATGCTTCTATTCAAAACTATATTCTTCTATTTGTACTTTCCACCCAGCCTCTGGTAAAATCTTTATCCAACATAAAAGGGAGAAAAAATGGCTGTTGAGCGAGATCTAGTACAAATCTTCTCCCTGTACAACCGTTGTCCAAGAAACAGTACAGTTTCTTTCACGTACTGAACCCAAGACCCTATGGATTGTAGAATTTTAGTTTTTTTTTTTTTTTTTTTTTTTTTGTACTTCTATTAAGAAAATGTAAAATAGAAAAGTAACTTTATTCTGGGACTGAGTCCATTTAGAATAACAAATATGAAAAGAAAAAGAAACATAATTATCTGGCCAGAAGGCTAAATGTTACAAATCAAAAAGCGCGTAAAAACTTACATTATTATTTTTGTTTAAGTAATTCTTTTTAAATTGTTTTCTGTCACACAAGTAAATAAACAGTAGGAATCTTGAAATGTATGTATATACTATCATGAAATGTATAGCATAAGGGAAAAAATCTACTACCTACTACGCCTCAATTCACTTGACATCCCGGAGGTTATTTTCAAACTGCGTATAACTACAGGAGTAATACACAGTGAATACAAAGTCGTTTAACAATGCGAGAATTAGCGGTGACATGCCAAATGGGAGGTGCGTCAGTCTTTCGCTCGTCTTGGCTTCAAAGACACACAGTTTTCCAAATTCTCAAGCAATATTATAATCATGCCGTTATTTTAATAAGATAAAAGTTAAATAATAAAGTTAGTTAATCTTATCCTCATCAAGAATTCCCTGACAAATTAGTCACATGCGAAACTTCGTGTTTCCCTATCTTCAGTTATGAGGCCATGACAAATAGTATCTACGTAATGTTTGTCTCCAGCAAAGGAGTTAATTACAGATGAGTTCACTTGTTTCCGCACTTGATAAAGTTTAAAAGCACTTCGTAAAAAAATTAATTTTTAATTATATATATATATATTGAATATATATATATTGAATATATATAAATATATATTGAATATTGATTAATTTATTATATATTATATATATATATATATATATATATATATATAATAAATTAATCAATATTCACCTTTTTCTTTTATTCAATATATATCCAACGATCTTTCGTGGTATTGTATAGGTTAATTAGTGACTCAGTTCCCACTGACTGATTCGTTAAATATAAAATAAATTGGACACGATTTAATTGGTCGCTTCCTGTGATTCATTGCGTTTACATCGCTCTCTCCAATTTTGCGATTGGTTCCAAAGTTAAAAACCATTTTATACATTCTATTTTTTTATTTCAACAACAAGGAAAATAATCAATAATGTAGATTTTACATACATATAGTTTTTAATTAAAAGGAAGTATATTTTTTAATAAATTTTTAGCGCTTTTAACCTGAACAACCATACTGCAGGATTCAGGGAACAATAGGGATCGAATGGTAATGGTAATCAACCATTTAGTCTTCAATATTTTTCTGTTGAAATAATAACAATTGCACAGTGTTTTTGTAAAATTATTAGGTATATTTTAGGCCGAAAAGAGACAGTGCTTATTGAGAAAAAATGAGAGTAGGCATTGATAAGCAAAGCCAACCCCAAGATTTGAGCTGGCGATAACTTATTTCATGTAACGCTTTTCGGATAACATCGTGTGTTTTATTCTTTAATAAAATGAATAGCCCACAAAAAAAAAAAAAAATGATTTTAAGACTTTTACTATTTAAATAGAATAGAAATATATTTCTACAGATATTTATTTATATTTTAAAAATTGGGTGAGAGAGAGAGGTGTTTTGGTTGAATAATATAATTTTTTTTAGTAGTAAGACTCTGAGATAATTTCTAAATACGTATATGGCTTATAATAAAAAACTTTTTAAAACTTTATTGAACTTCCTTTGCTTGAACAGACTTATTTTGCTGCTTTCTTATAGTCATCATGTCCAGATACGATGTAGAACAACTTATGAAATGTGTTGAAATTGAAAAACAGAGATTGAATAGCGGTTTGAGCGTGTTTTGAAAAATGAAAATATTTTGTAAAATATCATTAAAAAATTGGTCTAGGTCGGCATGAACTGTATTTACCTCCGATGTTCAAGATAAAGATAGTTATAAAATAAAACTATCAAGGATCGTCAAGTCACAATGAGATTCACTGGACTATTATCCTTCAGTGTATGGTTTAAAATAATATCTTACACATAGAATTCGAAGCATTCAGTCAGAAAAAATCCATACTAACTGCGTACTATATTAATGGTTTCAACATATTCGGTAATCTTAATGGGGTCGAAAAAGTTTGGTTTTTCTAGAAACGATTGTATTCATATCTATTAAAATATTACAAATAATTAAATGTTAGAATTTAATAGTCCTAAACGATCATGATAGAAAGTTAAAATGATTTGAAGGAATCAGGACATCTAAAGACCAAGTGATTCAATAGATTGACACGAACCCTGAGACATGACGCCACTCTTTTGTTCAAGAGATCCTTTGTTACGATTCCTACTGCCACCATGGCACTCTCAACATGTGGGAGCCATATCTTCCTCCATGTAGCACTGTGTACAGGAACTGTTGAATAAACTTAAATGTAAATGAACATTTTGTATCGTCACGTACTGCTCGAAGTCCACGTTGATTTGAAATAGCAGTATTACTGGTAACGGTCCAGAAAAGGATCCTACGATGGTGTAAAGTGGAAACTCCTGGAGAAAATTTTCTTTGTCGATATCCTGCACCTTCGAAAGGCTTCACCGTTAAGAAAATCGGTAAGTCGACTGCCATTAACCTTCCTTGAGGGCACCCTCCGTTAGTAATTCATTTTCCCGAGTCCTGGGAACTTCACAATTTCCGCTTTTCGCCTCCTGTAGGGTCCTCCTTCCCGTTAAAGGAAAATTTTCAGGCTTTCTGTTTTTCTTTTAAATCTTCTGAAGAAGAGATAATTAAAAAAAAAATTAATAACGGTAATTTTAACATATAAAAATATATACATTTCCCAATTGTTTTTTTCAACTATGGAATATTTTTAAAAACTTGATTTCTTAAACAAAAAATAAATTCATAAAACCGACCCTATTTAAAATAATTATTGCATATAGCTTATAACATTTTTTTTTTTTTTTTTTACTAAAACCGTTGAACATTAATATTTTACGTCGTAATATGTAGAATTGGATCCTATCTACGGAAGGCCATGGAATTTCGGGCGAGCTACCTTCAATACATAATGACGGAGCCATCTGTCATTAATAGCATTATTGTAAGAACCGGAACCACAACAACCCATCGGCGGGTGTTCGGCTGTCGGACAAAATATGCAACGCTATATCTAATTTGACAAGTAATATTAGGGCTAATTAAATACAAAAAAAGTACTACACTCTATGAAGGATCTTATATTCATAATTGGTTGTGCATAATTGGTCGAGATTACTGCCGACCGCCAGATTTTTCCTCAAATTAATGGTAAACAAAATACTAATCATTTATGTACCGCTAGTTAAGAAGCCCAAGCAATTTATTTGTTAAGGTTAATTTCTTTTTGTTTTCCTTATAAATCCTAGTATTATATTATTTTGGTACTTGTTTATTCATTTAACGTCACTTTATGCTGCTATGGCTAATCGGACGATGCTACAGTGGGAGCTCTAAATTTTGCCTATCCAGGTTTAATTAGGATAGGGATTTTTAACGAGTACCTGACATCGTACAGGTTCGGGACACCCGTTTAATGTCCCTTCCGAAGAACGGCGTAACTAAGGATTTTTTACTCCCTTAAAAAATCCTAGGGCCACCTGCCGGGCTACGAACCCGCGATCTTGGGCTTAGTAGTTTGTTACGCTAACCACTAGACCACAGGTGACCGTATTTTGGTAGGTACTTAACTTACAGAAATTAGAGAGACCTGTATGTTTCAGATAATTGTTTTGTGCGTACGTTATGCGACCTATGTATATTGACAGATTTCCATTTCAATAATAATTTAAATTCTATTGTTTAAAATGATTTTAAATCGTTCATATAACCACTTCCTACTTTAAATCTACCTTATGTTTTTCTGTATTATAAAAATTAAAAAAAATAATGGAAATTTGTACCTACATAAACACTTCATAAATTTATGAAATAGATTTTCTTTAATAGAAATAAATAAAAACCGACTTATTAAATATATTTAGATGTTTTATAACAGTTTTTATTAGTTAGGATGCAATGTAATAGCAATGAAATCATAATCATCATGATCGAGAATAGTAATAGAACTGTTTAATTCTATTATCTATTCTATGTACTTATGTGTCATGCCAAAGTTATCCAGTCCCAAAGTTAAGTTGTGGTTTTGTTTTTATCTATTATAGTATATTTTTTTATTATATCTATGATCGTATCCAAGAAAAAGTATTGGCTGGAAATTAACATTTGGCTATCAATAATTTTGCTTAAATACCGAGCGTATGTAGAGAATACAGCATAAGGAAATATTTTGAGTTACTTAGTGCCCTGATACGGAGACTGGATACTACATGGGACAGGAAGCCACAGTCTCGGATGACAGAGCAGAGAGGCTAGACAAAGAAGGGTTTTTACTGGCCTCCAAGAAGAGCTGCCTAGTTGAGAAGGATAGTTACCTATCTCTAGTTCAGGAGCTAGCGTGCCTAAAGGTCTCCATAAAAACACACCTATTTCTTTCCCATTACGTTTTTTTTAACTCCTACCACCAATACTTGGTGTCACGGGACGGCCTCACGATGTGAAGAAATACAGAAAACTACGGGACGACTAATTCCACTAGTTATCATTATTATTATTAGGAACGCTTTAATAATAGTTCCTTCTTATTCCTTAAGGTACTGATAATAGAATTAATAAAATCTTAAAGACACAGATAAATAGGGGAGTGGCTCAATAGTAGAGCGCTGAGTTGCCTTGCCAAGATTCTGGGTTCAAATCCCGCTGCTGGCAAAACTATTATTTTATCTGTTTTTATTAATTCCATGGGATCTGGAACCCTACTGTGGCAAAAAAATTGGCTTTTTAGCGTGACCTAGTACAAATCATCTCCCTGTACAACCGTTGTCCAAGAAAAAGTACAGTCTCTACCATGTACAGAACCCCAGACCCTTCATCGGATGTAGTGGTACAGGTAAAAAACTAAAGGGACAGATGCAGCACACAGCGGGTGAAACAAATGACCTTATCAAATCAATTATTTCCTGAGTAAGATGATTTGCCACGGTTTTCAAGACCCCATCATTATTCCTTCATTGGAGTTAGTAGCAATTACATTGGTTACGCTTACGTATTTGAATTAATGTAATAAAAAAATTGTCAGGTACAAATAAATATTTTAAAATCCTATATATCCAGTGCTGAAGTACTTCGTAAAAGTTGTTGATTATCTGGTTTGATGGTTGAAATTTCTATAACGCCTCATATAGATGTCACCTGTTAATGTAACAACCCTCTGTGACCTGGTGGCGGGTTGTGAACCCGCCAGCACAACTTAGGATTTTTTAAAAGGGAGTAAAAAATCCATGTTTCTATTGTCCTTCAGATTTATACTTAAAGTGATTTATACTATATGTTACGAAAAGATTCTAACAAAAACTTAAATTTCGGGAATTGTTTCATGGTTCTGTACAGTATTTAGCTACGACATAATCAATAACGAATTCTTTGAATAGCACCTAACCATATGTTTCTTTCTTCAGGAACAATCTCATTATAATCATGTGCTTGATTGAGCTGTTTTATACTTACAAATTCGTTAGGAACTAAAACACGATTCCACTCAAAGGTTTTTCCTTTCCCCAAAACTTGCCCCCGCATAAAATCATCTAGTCCTCCCACAGAGATGGTCATCATCATAATTATGATTAGGATCATAATCAAGAAAAGAGGATGATTACTTGAATAAACCATGTCAATAGTAATCAAGTCATCATCATTATGCTCGCGAATATTATCATGATTGTTTAAGTAGTCACGCTTTGTTGTTTTGTTTTTTTGTGATTATAATTGATGCCATAGTGAAGATTATGTTTTTTTCTCTGTAAATAAGTAGTAATGAAATTATGTTGTGTCCTGTTATTTTTTTTTAATAAAAAAATATTACTTATATAGTGTTTCGGAAAAAAACATTTTTCTAGAATGTGGTCTTATTTTCCACACTGGTAGCAACCATACCTCCACTATTTTGTTAAAGTTTATAAAAAAAAATGAAATAGATTTAAAGGTAAAGCGTTGAATTGCCATGCCGAAGGTCCTGATTTCAAATCCCGCTCGCTGGCAGATTTTCGTTTTTATTTTTACGGCCTATAGCATCTAGGACCCTCCTTGGGCTCACTCAGCACCTAAAAGTTGGTACCCAAAATAACGGGAAAATCTGACGGTTGAGCGTGATGTAGGATAAATTACCTCCCTGCACAACCGTTGTCCAAGAAACAGTACAGTATCTACCTTGTACTTCACTGTTTGTAGTGGTGCAGGTTTTGTTTTGTTCATAGATTTTGAACTGGAATATCATGAACTGAAAGCATCTCTTCCATAATTGATTGATTGGATATGAATGTTTTTGCAACTATTTGAAGAATTAAAACAAATTACGAAGTGTATTTACTGGGTTTTGGTCCCAAGCCTTTTGTTGGTCTAGTATACATTTGATCTTCGTTCTTAACTGAATTAGTTATTCTTTAAATTCTTGTTTTTTAGTAGTTATATTTTTTAATCATGTCGTTTGTTTCATTATCATGCAATTAATTAGATGTTGAAGTTATATTTTCTTATGAGGACTTTTACCGCGGCCTAAATTTCAACCCGTAAAGAAAGTGGGTTATTAAACCTTTTACAGAGCGCTTAGAAAGTCAATTTTCGAACGTTAGGCCTGTTTAACGTTCCCCTATAAAGAACGTTTATGTTAAAACGTGATTTAACCATTTATAACTTAAGTTATAAACTAAATAATAGGTGGAAACGACCCAGCGTGAATTTTAATAAGTATTATTTCTAAGACGATTGCTTTCTTTGATATTTTCTTATTCTTTTTGTTGAGGAAGGTGTTGAAAATTTCTGAACATGTCTTCCCTATTTGGTAGAGAGGACGGAAGTATATCCTGCCACTAGCACGTGACTATTGGGGTACTTTCTCAAGCCCATCTGTAACCTCGTACCCACGGGGCTCCTTTTACACGTTGAACCTTATTGTTTCGAAACCTGTAGAAAAGTTCAAAAATACATTGTTAAATACAGTATCACTATGTATCCAGCTTTTAGGTAACAAAAATTTCAAAACTTTTTTTTTGGAGGGGAAGAAAAGGTTGAGGTCAAAGAAATAACTCCTTTAATAGTGATATACTTTTTCTTAGAACCGTCTTTTCGACCGACATTGCAGATCTTCTTCAAGGCTGGATAGACAAGATCCAATCATATTTAAAATAAAATAAAACAACATATAAAAATGACGGTATATGCGTAAATCAGATACTGAAGTGAATTTCTTTCTTTTTTTAAATTTATTTATTGAAATTTACAACTGTATTATAACAATTCAAGTAAATATAGTGGCTTGAATTATGCATAGTGGCATGGATGTAGGAAAGGTGAGAAACTAACCAGTGGCAGTACTCAAATAACAAGTTTAACTTAGAAGGTCACGAGGCCATCACCTTTTCAGACTTCTCGGAGGATTATCGAGAATGGAGAAGGAGCTAGATTTGAAACTAGTGGGTTTGAGATTGCATGAAAAGACTGATATCGGAGCCGGAATAAATCAGCAACCAATGGAACATTAGGGTATTATGAATGACTTTATTCGTAACAAGTAAGATTTTACGAAGGATTTTGGATTGTAATGATTCGATACAAGAGGAATATTTGTATGTAAGCGACAAACGATATTCATAATTAGAGCCTATTATGATGATTATTATAATAATATAATGATTATTTAAAGAATAAGAAAGGACAGAACTGCGGAGGCTTATCAATCTTCCATAAATGGATTTCAGTTAGTTTGTTCAATACTGCAACCGTATTTTTAATGGAACGTTGTCAGAACCGCACAGGATTCCAATTTTTGAAGTTTGGTTCCCTCTAAGGCTCTCTTGACTCCAAAAGATTCTTTCCTGATGGTGTATAAACAAGAATTAAAACATTGCACATACAGAAAGTGTGAAGAACCGGTTTGCCACAAATTGGCGCAAAACGTAGAACTTTCCGGGATCAGCTTACGCAATTTCTGTCTCGACTCGCCTTATTGTTAGTTTAGAATCACTCTATGCCTTTCATGGTTGTGTACGTTGTCTGGTTTTATATCTTCTTTAAAATTTTAAAAAGCACGAGGAAACTATAAAACTGAATACAACAACGTTAATTTTATTAAGCAGGGCTAAAAGTAAATTCGTAGAAGACGAAATATATTGTAACAGAAACTACGGTGACTTATGATGGAAGCAAGAATAACTTCATGCGTGTTGTAAAGTTTAAGAACTTAAGGTCTATAATAACTAGAAAAATAGAATTTTAAGAGGAAAATAAATGCCCGGTTAAAGGTAGGAAATGTATTCTGAAATTTCAGAATTAGAATATATAAAGCTATAATGCTTACAACTTATCAATATAGATGAGAAACTCGGCCATCAACATTGAATGATGAACAACGTCCTATTAAATTCGAAAATAAGACATGAAGACTAAAATATTCGTTCCAAAAAAGAATGAGTTCACTCTAGAGACTTGAGACCATTACACTACGCTGAATTGCAAAGCATTCATCCGGTTAATGTAATTAAAGTAATGACTTTGCTGTGATTAAGACAGGCTTATGGAGTAGTTAAGTTTAGCAACATACTAATTACTAAACAATTAATAAGCGTTTAATGGGCTGGTAAACGTTCGAGGGGTAATTAGTGTGTGAGAATTCCAACTTAATTTTTTGTGTTCTGGCTGTATTCCATAGAATTTTGTAGAAGTCGATTGATGGTATCGGGCTCGAGCCTCCGGGATAACAAAGGCTTTTATTATTATTATTATAAATATTCCAACCAAATTTATAGCAATTACGAAACCATCGAAGCTGCAACTTAAAAAATTGGCCTTCTTGGTATTATTTATTTTAGTTTATTATTTATCTGGAGAGGCTCAGTGGAGGAGCAGTTAGTTGCCATGCCGGAAATCCTGGTTCAAATCCCGCTGCAGGCATGAGTTTTATTTAGTCTGTTTGCAGCTGAAGATGGATTATATAGGATTATATAGGATCTAGGACCCTCCTGGGGCTCACCCAGCCTCTATAAAATATTATAAAAATAGGGTACCCAAAATAAGGGGGTAAAATCTGGCGGACCTAGGACAAGTCACCTTCTTACAGAACCGTTGTCCATGAAAACAGTACAGTCTCTACCATTTTCTGAATCCCAGACCCGTTCACGGGTTGTAGTGGTACAGATTTTTTTATTTATTATCTATTAGTAAAATTTATTCGGAATATAAATTCTATTATCTCGTTGTAATACTTTGTAAGAGATATATCTTAAATTGTCTGATAATCATTTATGAAATGAACCCGATTTTATGATTAGGGAAATATTTACATTATTTTATAACCTCTTGGAAAATTGTTGGTTTTAGTCAACATCTTATTAATTATTAGCTTTTGACAGCCAAAGTTTATGATCTAAGGTGCCTTTTGAATTGGGAGCTTTGATAGGAAAGGCTCTTTTGTGAGCCAATCACTTTCCTTTCAAGCTGCTCAAGGAGAATTTGTGGGAAACCACTCGCCCATGGAGCCACTGATACGCTCACAAATCGTTCCTTCTTGGCAGCAGGCGAGATAGAATCATTATTTATAATATATGTTTTGTTTTTTTATTACTTTATTTATTACGTTATGTTTTTGTGAACAAATTTATAGTTTTTCTCACATTGTTCCCAGTAGTGGGAGCTTAAGTACGATTGTATATTGGGCATTGCCAATATTGAGAAACTAATACCGTTTTCTCGTGTCCTGTAACTGTGTTATTTTATGTTTAATGTAAAAAAATATGATACATTTTTTGCTATAACCCGAATAAAGGAAAATCCAAGATAGATTTTCTTCAAAATTATGTTTTTATTTTTATTAATTGTTTTATTTTTAAATGAGTTGAGAGTTAAAAATAAACGATTTCGTCGAAATATTGAGCGATTTTTTGATTAAACAAAATTACTAAAGGTAAACCTGGCATAGAATGTTTGGTCCGAAAAAGAATGAGACTACTGGTGAATTTAGGAGATTGAGTAATATTGCATTGCAGAACATGCACCCGGTTAATATAATTGAAGCTGGGTTTAGTTCATGAAAAGTTAATAAGCGTTGAGCCAACTGGTTAACGTGGGAGAGGTAGACCGAGGCGCAGCTGAGAGGATCGCCTTAATCTAGCGGAAGTATCTAGCGGATTTGGGTTGTGGTAAGTGGACAAATGTTTGTAGTATCAGTATCAGTATTGGTGGTGTCGGTATCGAGCCTTAGGGTTGCCTTAACGTCAACACTATTATAGCGATCTCCTGTTTCTTCTTCCTTCAAATCATTTATTATCGATTCTTAGGAGATTTAGATTTTAGTCAAAATATGTTTAAATTTGTTTATATGTTTTTTATTTAAATGACAAATTCTACCCATTGGCTTGCCATATTCATCAGTTTGATGCTTGAAGACAATTTTTTCGTAACATGTTTGGTTCGTAAAAACAATTACCAAGAGTAAACATACACTGGTGGTTTATATGCGAAGTTATAAAGCTAAGGCATCGAGCGTCGGATTCGCTAGGCCTTATTATGATTATTAAACTTATACATTTTAAAAGTTGAGTCTTCTTGTTTATGTTTTTTTCTTCATTAAATTTGCTTTTGCTACAACTGTAATGATAGCTAGAAAATAATACCAATATTGACCACCAGAGTCCCATTGCAAAAAAAAGAAAAATGGTTCTCATCGAGTCTAATTATGGCTCATCGAATATTTCACATTAAGGAAACCTATTACATATTTATTAATTGCCCTATAATTGCTAAAACTCATAATATTAAACGGAGTTGCTAACAGTTTACATTCCCAGAGGAAAGGCATACCGTTAAGAAGGAGTAGATATGAGAATACGTTAGCTGGTCAGACAATGGCATTGTTCTTACCAGCGAGTGATAAAGTTTTATTTTATACGCCGTACAATGGGAAGAGCCCAAAGTACAGTTCGGAATATGAAGAGAGGCATGGAGGTCAGTATTACTGTGCTATGGCCGCTTGGTCGGTTAGGAACAAAAAACTCAGAATGGGAATTGGATGAAGAAAAATACTAATCGTAATGGAGTACTTATCATTTACAAAAAAGAAAGAAAACTGTACTATTACAAACCAAGGAAGATCTTTGGTTCAGTGCATGTAGTAGGAACAGGGCTGTTTCTTGGACAACGTTCATGAAGGGAGATGATTTGTCCTAAATTTTTAAGAAGTGAGCCCAATATGTACATATATAACGATATATATATCGTTATATATATATATAGAATAGAATAGAAAAACAACTTTGTTCTGGAACCAGATCCCTTAAGAATAACAATATTGTACAAAAATTAATAGGAATATATATAACGATAAAGTCTTAAGTCTATTCATATTCATGACCATATTTTCCAACAATTACTGTTCTTTATTACTTCGCACTGATATTACAGTTTTTTCAAAAGCGAACAGTATAAATGTGTTCTTCACGTTCTCAACATAATTTAGATAATTGATTGGCGATCAAATCGCAATGGTTGATGCAATTAACTGTCGTCGCGTTGTTTTATTAACAGGTTATGAAGATAACAAACTATCCCAGATAATTGACGCTGATTAAAGATTTCTTAATTTTAATTAATCTTGATCCTCAGTTAATGATAAATAACATATAAGCATATGATCTACCTGCATACTTATAACAATATATTATTATTATAAGATCAAATATAGGTAAAGCAACTACAATTCATGAAGATTAATGTATTTAGCACATGGTAGATACTGTACTGCTTATAGAGCAACGGTTGTAAAGAGCTCAATCGTTAGGTTTCTCCCCCAATTAAGGATTAGATCTTTATATATGCTGGATGGGCCCAATAAGGGTGCTTGGATACCACAGGATCCATCCACCCTCCAGGATTAATATAATAAACTGGATTTTCGGCACACCAACTGAGTGCTCTTCACAGTTAGCTGCTACGCTCCCCTCTTATTATTTTTAATAATATAAAGAAATCTGTACACTGGAGGTAATGGACACCATGCACATTTTTGTATTTGTTTAGGAAATCCAATTTTCCATAACTTTAAACTGTTATTAAAATTAATTTCTTCGTTACTTATAGAAGCAGCTTTAAAAAAATGGTCACATCATAATATATATTTATGACAATTTACCTAAAATATTATCTAATTTGTGCAGATGGTGTCCTTTACCTCTGGTGTACTATACCCATAGTATTACGAGTTATATACTACAGGTATTTATAAGCAATACTATGAAAAGTTTCGAAATCATTAATAAATAAACAAGATTTACTTAAAACTTGTTTGTTTTTAAAAGTAAAAAGCGTCATAACTTTTAATATAGGAATTTTGTCTTTTTGGTAATTCTAAATCCATAGGCTTCGTTTTGAATTATAAAGCAGTTCTGACCAGGATTTAAATTAATTTTAAAATACCGCATTATTGCTGAACACATTATTCCAACATGATAAATGTCTAGAGATAATAGTGGCGATAAATAGGATTGGATTGTTGGAAGGGAGATATAGACTGGACGGACCCATGACTCCAATCTACTTTGCCATAAGCAGAGTAGCATTAGCGGTGGGATGATAGCCTGCAATGGTCAATCAAGGATGTTATGAAGCCTTCCTTCCCTTCTCTCTCGGCTACAACTGCGTTATATTCCCTCCCGGTCAAATGTTATCCCTATATTTCTTGTTATCCCAAGATATTGTAAGTAATTATAATAAGTTGATGTCCATTCGACTAAGATGATTCGCGAAAAGTAGAAAAAAAAGAATAATGAAAAAGCTACGAACAGTTGCAGCCAAAGGTTGTGCAGATAGGGTAGTCTACAGCTGACGAACGCTGAGTGAACCCCAGGAGGGCAACCCAGGATCGATATGGTCGAATATCGGAATAAATAATTAAAAAATATCTGCATGGCTGTAACCCGCTAAGTACTATTTTGGCTCAGTAAATTAAACCTATTAACATCTTCTTTTAATTAATGCCGTCATGGCAAACCCTATTAAGTCCATTTTTATAATTCTTATTTTTAAAATCCCTTCTTAGTTACCCTCTACCTCTGAAACGAATTATTTCAAAACCCGTTAAGACCAGGTTAAAAAGTCCGAAAATCCCCAGTTGTGCTGAACCGCGACAGGTCGTTAGTTCGATATAGTTATGCATCTAGAGTGCATTTGGAATAGAAAATCAAAAAGAAAAAGAAACAAAGATTAAAAAGGTATTTACATAAGTTGGAAGCTATCGTTATGGTAAAACACCATTAAGTCCAACACAAAATATCAAATTTTGAGGACCTCAGAATTCAGATGGTATGACAATAATACTTCTAATACTTGTTCATACAGCCCATTTATCAGTATTAAAATTGCCCTGAAAAATCATTCCGTTTTCTTAGATATTTACATCTTTCAGTTCTTTTTGTCTCCTGTAATATTTCGTAATTGAAGGTCTCAATTTAAAAGTTACTACTTTAAAATATGAAAATAAAATTTGTTGTTTAAGAGGACAAAGAAAATAATGAGGTCAGTATTTTCGATGTCTAATGGCTGTATTATCAATTGTGAGGAAAACTTATTGCTCCAATTAACATTTTTTCCATGATATGCATGATAGTGTAGTTTCTTGTGAGTTTAATGAATTTATTCCATGGAATAAATGATTTATTATTATTATTAACAGCCAATAACCCTAAAAAAATAAATAAATATCAGTTATTTATCCCTAGTATGATTAATTTACTTGACAGTCCTCATCGCACGAGCAGGGGTATGAAGAGAATAAATAAACGGGATTTGAACACACATTAACACTGCATGGATTCGTTGGGGTTAATCAGCCGTACACGAACTCCCGCACGAGCAGACCTCCTGCGGAATTATCGTTGTAGTTTATACATATCAATATTTTAGGGCAGAACTATTGGGTCGTTTCATATGAAATGGTTTTTTTTATTATTATTACTATGTTCATTTTTAGAGATTCTAAAGAGCTGTTATCAATCTTCTATTTTTTTATATTTTATAATATTTACTATGACTACAATTGAACAAGCACTGTTTAGTATACCATCAAATATTACCATAGAACACATATGATTTTCTAGTATTTTTTTTATGAGTTTAGATTTGGACAATTGGTAACCCAACCGCGTTCAGGGAAGGGTGTTGTAACGAACGGACCATTCACCGTTGGTTTGAGAACTTTTCCAAGCAAAAAAATTATTGGTTTCTGTGTGGTTGTCAATGGCAGGAATTTATCATTTATCTTTTTTACCTAGAGAGGAAACCATCACATCCACATCGTACTGCAAGGATATCGACCTAATGCAATAAATACTTATGAAAAGCCCAATAAATAGCCCTGAAGAACCTCACAGCGAAAGCTTGGTTACCAACACCGACATGACACGGTCCATCCCAGAAGAAAGATATAAGAAGAGTATAAACGACCGTGGAAACCTACGTGAACATATTACATTATAGTTTGTTTTTCAATCAATAAAATGTAAAAATACTGAGAAAATATTTAGAAGTAATTTTGAATCCATATCTTTGGATAAGATGGTAATTTCAACCCTGTGACTTGTGTTTTCCGTTTGATTTTGAGAATCTACTTATCTTGCAGCGTGAAAAGCACGAATTATGAGAGAGATTAACTATGTATTGATATAGCCTTTTATTGGATTTATGACTGTTAAGTTTTCAGGTCATTTACTCCTTTATCTAACCAAAGTCGGTTCTCTTGATTAATGGGAAGACTAGTCTGGTGGATGGAAATGGGGAGAGAAAGCAGAGTGGTGATTAGTTTAACGTGTTTTGACGATTCATTTGTTTTAGGATGTTAATACAGCTCGAAATAGACGGAGTCAATGGCTTCTAGAGCTCTCCTCAACAACAATGCTTTGTTGTTTCTTCTTTGCTAGATCGTTCTAACGATGCCGAGAAACTCTGAAAGGACCCCGCGTTATTTCATAGAGAAAATTGATTCAATCAAATGCTTTGGAACTCTGCAGGGGCCAGTTTTTGTCATTCAGGACAATAGTCACAATGGAAACACCCCCAAAAAAACGTGCTATAGGATTCTGAGTTATTCGCCAATTAAGATCTTATTTTATTTTACTTATAACTTTCGATCATAGAATATAATAACGCACATACACATATGTAATATAAAATATAGGGAAAGATAGATAGTAGGAAACAGAAGGAACTCCTGAATGCATCATTTAAGACAATGGTTTGATGACACAACTGCCCAGTTATTTAGAAGTGCCACAAACTTGAGGTCGACCAGGTAATAGCCATCGTCCGAAAGGGATAAGGCACGAGAAGAAGGCATATATACATATATTCACAAGGTATAAATAAAAATATATAAATATCCACCTGACGTATGTGGGGGTGTACTCGTATCTCAATGTTTGTGTTAGAATTGAAATAAATACATTGTTGAATACACCATTGTAACTTATATTTGTTTATTAGGGTAAAATGGAACCTAACATAAAATGTTCATAGAAATGGTTTGTACCCATAGTGACTTTAGTGACTGGTAACGTCTAGAAATATCTACATATAATTATTTTTTTTAGAAAATTTAATTGAATTCGTTTTTCCTTCAAAATACTGCGGAGTCCTTTAAATACCCAAGTTTTTTCCCATCATTCCTTTGACATTTCAGCTAATAGCTCTTATTAAATAATTCAAATAGCAATACAAAATCAGCTAAATATAGGATTTGTTATATAACTGAAACCATATTAAACAAATTAATCAATTATGAATTTCATAAATGTAAAGCCGAGGTGAAATCGATTGTGCTTGCATTATTTTGAGCCATGTTAATTTTAGAACTATCCTTTCATGTTATATGTTAGTTTAAATATTTCAATGCATTTCCAAACATAGCTACTATTTAAACATTAATTTGGGAATTCGTATTACATATTTTAACATTGATTTCTCAGACCAAATTCCCACAAGAGATCAATTAATATATATAAAATTTAATACTAAAAAATAATTATTAATTTTTTTAAATATTATCTAGGAATTACTGGCATACTTTTTGCCACGATGATTGAATTGTCGGTGTGTTTTACTGTTTTTAAAAAAAAAATTTTAATACTATCAATTGCTGTGGAAATTGATGATCAAATGTTTAAATAATTTCGGCTATTTATGTTTATTTTAGAACTATTCGAATAAAGCTTCTGAAGTATTTCAAGCTACTGTAAGTTATTTTTAATAGGTACAAGACATTCCTGTGTATCTAAAAATATAGCTACCATCAAGACTATTAAACTATTAATTTTTTCACTCGGTGTAATTGTGTATGATTAAATTATTTCCTTAAAAAATTGACATCTAGTCAAGTGAAGCAATAGAACAAATAAAGGTTTCTGTTATGTTGAGAATGTTTATAAAAGAGGATTGTAGTTTCGCATATTTATACAAATGGTGAAGCTCGAAATATTCAATAACAGCTCATATACTCTATCTCTATTTCTATTAATGTTTATTTAAGCTGGCTGGAAATTAAAAAAATCTTCAAGTTCATTCCTTTTGTAAAACTTTGAATTATTTTTATACGTTAAAAAAAGGAAATAATAAAAAGAAGGCATAGGGCTGGGAAGGTAGGTGGGATGTGGCCTGCTCGTTAGCTACTGGCAAACATGATCCGTTAATTGGAGTCGTTATTGCCCTCATCTCTCGCAATAGCCTCTGTCTATTTCGCTATATTCACTATCTCTAGCTTCGCTTTAACTAAATTATTCCACACTCACTATTATACATTAAAAATATATAATAAATCATTTATCTATGGGTAATAAATTTATACAAGCCTTATGGGGTACTTTAACCACACAGTGGGCTTTAGTTAGATGGAAAAACTACTTAGGCCTGTTGTTTTTTTGTTTTGTTTTTTAGGAAAGTGTCACCATCATTTAATTATTTAAAAGAAATCGCCATATAAGAATTTATTTCATAGTTAAAGGCACTTCGTCTATATTTATACTGTAAATAGTATTTATTTGTATTCCTTTCTCTGATTTTAAAAAAAAATTTTTAAATCCCAAATCTGTTGTTGAATATTTTTGAATGGCGTTTGTGGAATGTAAAAAGTCTGTCTCAATAACGTAAAAAAAAATTATTACGAGGTGAATATCTACAGCCTCTAGAAATAAGTGATTAAGTTGAAATTTCTCCATACTGTTTCTTGTACTTAGGAGTGAGGAATTGTCTTATTTAAGTAGTAAATAAGGGCCTAAGTCAGACATTGGCTTTAAATGGAGTTGTAATTCACTTTAAGCCCAAAACTACGAGAATGACTCAATTCTGCTTCCCTCAATACATTTAACTATCTCTGGACGAGTTAACAACTTATTCACCGTGATTGTAGGTACAAGATGTGGATATAATAAAAATGGTAAAAAAAAAAATTGAATTTGACTGAATAAACACGCCAAAAACGCGTTTTGGGAAAGAAAGAGTGGAACGATGCGAATTGGAATTATTTTTTTTTTAAAGACGCTGAATTGTGAATGGTTATTTTCGTATGGTTAGCCGCTTTCATCCGTATAAACGTATTCTATTTTAGGAACAGTTCGTTGTTTTATGACCATTGGGTCCGAAATAGACCAGTTAAGGCAAATCAGGTCACCAGAGGAGAAAGGAAACAAACACAAAAGACCACAGATTGTGGCTAAAATAAATTTCAGGTTGTATTCTTCAAATTCACCACAAAGATAAATATATATATTTTTTTTATTTAATCCAAATTGAAAGCCCCCTTTCTCCGTCAATATAGAACAAGTCATCGATTGCCAAACGCCCAATTTCGTCTTACATGTACTTATAATTATTATCTTAATTCGAAAAAAAGAATGAGTATGTCGGATTTTTCTCCCCCAAAGTTGTGCTTTAAACTTTAACAATAGCAGATTTGAATGTCACTTAAACAATAAAGAAATTCCACTTTTGTTTCTGATTTTGTTAATTTTGGATAAGTAATAACTAATTTAGGAAATCCAAAAATATCATATCGTTTAGAGCGGATATGTAGGAACGCCAAATACCTGAGTCAGAGATATTTGACGGTGAAGGACGCAGAGCAGGTGATTACAGTCAGGAAAAACTATTACGTGTCCAGATCTAATTTGTTCGCATTTATTACTCCTTACATTTGTTCCTGGAAATATTTTCAAAGTCACGGAATGCATTAATAATGGTTATTATTAATTTTATCTTTAAACACGCTATTCCGGTAAGACAACTATTGGTTTATGTTTGTATTTCTCCAAATAACTTAAGGTTGATGGAATACTTAAGCAAAGAGTCGACATCTTACTGAAAACAAAATTTTCGGCCTCCTCATTAACTACTGGAATTGTTAACGAACAAATATCCCAGAAGTACCCAGTCGAAATACAATTAGTTGTCATATCTGGAAATACAAATCTATATCTGCTTGATTTCTATTGAAATCTATTTTCTTAAATTTGCCACTCTACTAATATGTCTGTACCTATCTTCATTCATTTTATCGTTAAGGGCATATAACTGCAACTCAAGTGAATTAGTGTAAGTCCAATTTTATCTAGAAAGAATTGAATGTGTTAAGGGAAGCTGAATAATGCTATTCTCGTAGTTTATGGTTGGAAATAGAATTGTAATAACCAATAACCCCTTTTCAAATCAATACCTGACTCAGGCAATTATTTACTACGAAAATAACAAGATTCCACTTTCCTAAGTAAAAGAAATTCATATTTGGAGAAAATACAACATAACCACTTACTCATTCAGGCTGCAGGTATAAGCTACAAAATAAAATCACTCTTTATTTTACTATGAGTATTATCTATGAATCTTTTTCATTTTTTAAAATTTATTATTTCTCAATCAGTTTTAAAATTATGGCATAGGTTTTGCATTAATCCATATATATTTTAAATAGGAGAATCAACGGTTTATCAAAACTTTAATTATATTAAACTTCAGGGTTCGAGTTCCTATTTTTTAAATATTATATTTTATGTAGGTGAATAAACAACGGAGTCCATGTAAATTGTCACTTAGAAAATAGATCACATCTTGACTTAAGTTTCCGATGCTTTCATATTCTTGAAGTCGGAGGGCACGTTTCAATATTTAAAAAAAAAAAAACCTATACCACTACAACCCATGAAGGGCATTAGATTCACTACATAGTGAGACTGTACCATTGTTTCTGGGGAAACAGTTGCGCTGGGAGGTGTATCATCCGCGAACACGCTCAACCACCAGTTTTTCCCTCAATTAAGGGTACCCACTTTATAGAGGCTGGGTAAACCACAGGTGGGTCGTCAGGTCCTACTGGTTCTAACTACGTCTGTTAACAGATTAAACAATGGAAATGGCACAGCCGGATTTGAACTTCGGTATAGCTCTATCCACTGACCTATCCTCCTATGGATAAATTGATTTAAATGGACTAATTGTAAATGATCCTGTGTGTTTGTTCCTTTTCGTACCGACTAATTGAATAAGGAAGTAGAGTCGGAACCCCCAGGCCCAGTCAATGAGCTATTCTCTGCTATCTTTGACACTAAGCCAGACGGAACGAGGAGGCGGAGGAGGGACTAACGACCCTCCTGTCGTTATGACTGCCTCTCAGATAATGACCCTGGTAATCGGACACTTCCCCTAGAGCGCTTCTGTTTACTCAGCTAGGGTCGATCCTTCTGCCGATTTATGGGTGTAGGAAGTGCCAGTATCCTTGTCACTGGAAGTCGTCGGCAATCTTCTGTTCTATCCCTAAGATGTAACCTACGTTCTACCTTGTAGTTCCCGCAATAGCTTACGCATTAACAGTTCAGTTTAAGTTTGTCTACATAAAAAATGTTATACAACTTACAAAAAATAAGAAAGAAATCGATATCAATGATTGGTAAAATTGAAAGAATGAAATCTCACTATTCATCTTGTGATATGAAATTGAGAGGTATACAAATCGTTATTCTCAATTCACAGCTAAAACGTTTACTCCTAATTCTGAATAGTAGTTTAAACTAACGTTTACATTAATTTAATAAAACGCCCTTTAAAGTGTATCATTAGTTTTCCGTTGTATAATAACAATTCTTTACAAGAATTAATTCCAATTTTAAAATATATGATTATTTGATTTTTGGAGGAAATAGCATTTTTGAGTTATTTAATTTCTTTTCACGTTCACTTAAAAAATAATGGATAAATCAGGTTTGCTGTTACCAGGAATGCGAAATTAGTAGATGAGCGAAAGAAAATATATTTCGTTTTACATAAATATCAGTTATTAATAAATATTAAAAAAAAAAAAACTTCTCAAAACTCCATTACACGTTGGTTTGTATTGTAATACATCAAGTAAATAAAATGAATGACACATAAGGCAAGTAGAGAAGCTACCTATTGGTATTGCTGAATTAACTATTTCAAAATAGGTTACGAGAATATCTTTTCAGACGCATTGGAGGATTACTGGGAATTGAAGAGGTAGGTTACGAACTAGTAAGTTTGATAGGGAATAAAGTTTGTCATCATGAAAGGATTGATATAGAGTTTAGGAAAAATAAGCAACAAATGGGTCATAATGGATGACTTCTTTCTTAGTAAAGGAAGGAGTATTGAGGATTTTAACAAGCATTTTTGGTTGTAAGGATTTTATATGAGAGGGATTCGATGGCTTATTTGAGCACCAAATTTTTACATTTTAAGTCTAAATGTGTCATTTGGTCATTATTTGTGATCTTAAAGCGTTTGTCTAGTAAGTGTTGACGTAGTCTGAAACAGAGAATAGTATCTAGTCGTTTCAGTCTTGTATGAAGATTCCAAGCTAAATAAACGTTTAAATCTATAATTTTATTTTTTATTCAAAATTTAATCTATCCAATTTCTCATAATTATTTTTGAAAATTCGCATCATGGTGTCTCCTGGATATTAATCAAATTTTATTTATAAGTCTACAAGGACAAATTAAACACTTTATAGATGTTAGGTTTTAATTTAATGATGTATTAACTTATGATATAGAACTCTTCAGAACTATTAACTTATGATTTCCTTTAATATATGCTTGACATTATTCCGGACGGACCCTTGGAAGTGGTAGATTATGATGATAATGCGAAGTAGACTAGAGCAGGGATAGGAAGGAGGGCGATAAATTCTAATTGAGGCAATCGATTGGGACGCTCTGCCCTCCCTGCCCTCCTTGCCCACTTCCCTCGCCTCCTCTCTTCCTCTTAAAGGAGCTTCTTCTATCTTCGAGCTGTAGCTGCTGATGTCCTGTGGTTATAGAGGACGGTATGAGAGAAGGATGAGGAGGTAGGAGGATACTCCTACACAGCCATCCACTAGACGGAAGAAAGTATGGGACTACCAGAATATGGCTAATAAAAGGAAAGACTAAACAAAACATTGGTATAAGTATTTTATAATTAATAATTAAAAAGAAAATAAAGGAGTTCTAGTTCGAGAATTTCCTCAGAATAATTGGAATCTAAATCGGATTGTAAAGTTCAACGACTGCGCAAAAACCGCATGACCAAAGAAAGTATTTATATACATAAATTAAGCCCCGATGAATGAGTAGTTAAGTCGAATTTTGCCCAGAGATAGTTAATTGTATTAAGGGAAGCGGAATCGTTGTGAATAAGAGGCTGTCAGGCACTGGCTTGAAATGGATGGATGAAATATGATTGGATATATTAAAACTCCAACTCAAGCCAAAGCAAATAGGATGCCGCAATTTCAATTCCCCCAGTACCATTATCTCTCTCTGGAAAAAAAATTCACTAAACCACTTATTCACCGGGTCTGCAAATATATTGTATACGTTACTTCTGACCTCTCTCTACTCTGTCTGAGTTGTAAGTACTTAGGACCTAAGATAACTAGAAAAACGATATTCAAGAGGAAATAAACGGACAGTTAAAAGCATTAAAGCAAGCTTTTTTTCAGTCTCGACATTATTTAAGCTCTTGCTTTTGTCCCGAAATTTAAAAATTAGAATTTATTAAACCCTCATCTTAACAAGTTTTTTTGTTTTTTTATTACCACCACTGGGTAGTTTCTCTACTTGCCTTTGTCTCTGTACAGGATTTATCTTTCATTATATTACTTGATGTATTCTGTATACAGTTTTAAATTTCAATAAATACATTTTAAAAAAAAAGTCTAATAAATAAATAAAATAAAAAATAAATTTAACGTTGAAGGGTAAATAATCTCTTAAGATATCCGAAAACAATGTTTGTCGGAAATCGTTGGATTGCAAAGCATGCACCCCATTGATATAATTGAAGTTATAGCGTCGCGAATGTAATGATGGATTGCAAAGTTGTTTCGCTTTGTAGCGAACGAATTCCTAAAAAGTTAATAAGGGCTGAACCAACTGATAATCGTCCGAGGTCTGGACCGAAGTATAGGTGGTAAGATTGCTCTGAATGATCAAACGTAATTGGCTTTGTGTAGCAGTCCATGGAACGAAGTTCGTAAAGAGAGTATCAGCATCGAGCCTTCGGTTTTCGCTAAGTATTTTCGTCTTCATTTTAAATATACTTTGAGCCCAGTTTTTAGTGCAAGTATTAAAATTATAAGAGATGAAATATAATAGCATGATTAATACGGTGCCCGGTTGGTTTTCATAAAAAGCAATAACTCAAATTACTATAACAGTCTTTGACTATCTTGAGTGCTGTAATTTGTTGAAAGAACTTCAAGAAATAAAATGGTATATCGTATTTACCTGCTTACTAATATCTAATACATAATTTTAAAATAGTTGCTTTAAATGTTGATTGATTGTAACATCAGTAACTGATTTCCACTGCTCAGCGTACATATACACTTTACAAAGTTGATAAACAAATCGTCTACCTTGAAGATAAAGTGGGAAACATTTTAATATATTATTAGCAAACACACATGAGGACAGGAGTGGTAGAAAGCTGGTTTGGTGACTATCTTAGCAAAGAGTTGAGAGGTCGGAGAAAGTTTATTACCACTTTATAAATGTTCCTTTACTAAATTGTAACGGTTTATAAAGTGTATTATAAAGTTCACACCTCATCAATTACATAGCAATACGCAATTAACAATAATCGCGTGCTGAAATACGTCGCTTCTTATTTGTTAATTGTAATCACGGTAGTTATGTAATTAAAATGTAGAACACGTTTAATCTTATTTTGAAAACTCATTTAACAACTTCGGATCATCATACCACCATATTTTCCCCTCACTGATGGATGAAAGTGAGTTAGACATTTTCTTCAGTGACTTTGGAGTTTCAAAGGACTCGGGAAAACTTTCTCTATTACAATACCTCCTCTCCTTAAGGAAAAAAAAACTAATATATTTCTTCAAAGGTAATCGAATTCGCCAGATTGTAGGTTTCGTTTAGTGTAAATTTGTATACTTACGAAGTAATTATTTTTAGATTTTACTTTTACAATGCCAATATATGTTATATTTATAATAAATAGCGGGATAGTTAAGGTACCGAGTTCAAATCCTGCTGTGGAATTTAAATCAATCTGTAAACAGCCAAGAAAGGACCCAGGGTGCCCTTACTTTGGGGAAAAAACCTGGAGTTTGAGCGTGATCTCAGACAAGCTACCTGTCTGCACAGCCATTATCCTAAAAACAATACAGTCTCTACCATGTACAGAACCCAAGAATCTTCACGAGTTGTAGCATAATTTACGTTTCATCTTTACCTTGTTTGAATTTATATATATTTTTATAATTGTCAAGTTATGTGAGGTTGCAGGTAGACCACATACTTATGTTATTTACCGTTAAGGATAATGGAGGGCTAAGATTAATTAAAATTAATAACAATTATAATTAATCAGTATTGATCAATCAATTGTCTGGGACAGCGTTCTAACCTACATAACCTATTAATATCGAGGAGTACACAAGACCTGAGGCAGGTCATGGAGAAGTCCATCGAGAAAGGTAAAGAACTTTCTGCCTCTTCGTGGATTTAGAAAAGGCATTTGACAGAGACTGAGGATATAGAGCGAGCTCTGTCGGAAAATCAACTGGATATTGGCACGATTCTGGCAGTCAGGAGTCTCTACCGAAAAACAAGAAACATTATAAGGACTGGCAAGCACACCTCAAAGGAGTTTGAGACGGTGCAGGGAATACGCCAGGGGTGCAGCCTAAGCCCCCTACTGTTCATATTGGTGCTGGACGGGGTGCTGAAGAGAGCCAAACCCAGATTGCGGCGTTTTCAAGTATGGCATAGGAACCTACTTTATATACAGTTCTCGCTTTTGACCTCATGTTCGCCGCGGATGACCGAGACCTACCATACAAAGTAAATATCATGCAAGAAGAGTTATCGAGCGTTAACATGGATATTAATCCAGATAAGATAAAATGCATGAGAATAGGAAGACGTCCTCACCGTGTTATGAGAATATTGAGACTGAAGGGATCTGTCCTAGAACAGGTGCTGATTTGAAATATATAGGTGCCTGGATCAACGAAAGCGGTTATATCGATGGAGAGGTGACGCAAAGGCTGGGAGCAGCTGGTAGATTTTTCAACGCAGTCCGGAAAGGTTTCCTCAACAAAAGAGAGGTGACGAAGATATCCGTCTATAAATCTACGTTCCTGTCCATCCTATCTTACTCCTCTGAATCATGGACCCTTACCTCAAAACAAAAAGGGAAGATACAGAAAATGGATATGATATACCTAAGAAAGGTTGAAGGAAGGACCAGGAGAGATAGGATCCGCAACACTACAAAAAGATCGAACCTCGAGGTACATCCGGTAGAAACCATTCTTGAAGAAAATAGACTAAGATGGTTTGGGCACCTCCTGAGGATGTGCACAGAGAAAACGGTCAGGATAACATATGAGAAAAGAGTAGACGAAAGAAGACCAAGAGGAAGACCACGGATCACCTGGGAAGGAGGCGTGCGGGAGGCGTTCAGGAAGCGAGGGCTGGATTGGAGGAGGAGAAGAGAATTGGCTCGGGAAAGGGAAACCTGGATCAAGATCTATAGAGGGCATCCCCACACTGGGCAGCGGTAGAGAGGGAAAGATTATGAGTATGATAACCTATTAAAAAACAATGCTACTGCAGTTCATTTTCTCAACCTTGGCGATTAGGTTGCCAATCAATCTTTTAAATTATGTTGGGAACATGAAGAACACTTTGTATATTGTTCGCCTGTGGGATAACTGTAATATCAGTGCGAATAAATTAATTGTTGAAAAAAAAAGTGTAAAGCCATGAGTATGTATAAAAATAAGATTTGTTTCTTCGTCGTACTTTTAATTAACTTCAATTAATTACTGTAGCCTTAATAATAATAAACTTAATATCTACTGTAGCCTGTTAATCCTGAACATAATCTTAAATGATCTATTTAATTTTGAAATTATATAATCGCTGTGTTGTTGGATTATATTGCTCGAGATTGTAATATATTTACAACTTACTTATTTGTCCCTACTCTAGAATTGTTCGATCTTGTCATCGGCTAGGAACGTTGTGGTTTAATCTAACTGTTCCTGTCTTCAGCTGTTCAAACGCCACTTCCGGTTGGTATTTGTTTCTTGAGCATTTTTTTATGTTCATGTTTGTCAATAATACATCTGTCCTTTGCAGACCATTAAAAATAAAAACTTCGTTATAACTTACTTGTACGAAAATACATCAAAGAATGGAAGGATATTCGATCAAAATCCAAAATATAAACTTGAAGAATTCGTCCTGACGAAATAATTTCTTTTTTATATAGTACCCATTTTAAATATTTGGTAATTATTCCGCAGGTTGTCGCCTAGAGTTGAGTCACAACAAGTTTTAACTTTTCGTATGTTTCCCTTTTAATATTTTTCAAAAATACAATCATGAGCTTTAGCGTGGAAATATAATGTAATTATGAAAAATGTCTACTCTTCGGTAATAATTAAAAATGAACGTTTCAACAAACATACATCATCTATACTTTGAAATGTTAGTTGAAACTTTTATTTCTTAATGATTACCGAAATCTAATCAATACTCATAATTGTATTGTCTTTTCCATACTAAAGCTCGCGATAACTTGTATTTTTGGAAAATATTAAAAATGAAACGAATAAACAGTAAAATCTTGTAACTCAAGTAGAAGCGACAACCTGCGGAACAGATACCAGATATTAAAAAAAAGAAAACGCTGCTCTTATTCGTTAAAAACACTTACAAAAATAAAAATTAAACTAGCAATCCGTTTCTTTATTACAAGATGTTTCTTTATTTTTAAAATTACTTCAACATCAGTGGATTTTAATACAAGATACATATATAGTTAAAATTAATGATGAACACACAAAATAAGTATCGAGATAAGAAAGACGGCTTAATATCTGGGAATAGGAGATTAAGTGAGCAAACCCAAAAAACCTAACCGACTCCAGAAAAAAATATGAGAAAGACCCTAACAGCAGAGGCTGAGAGAATTTTTTTCTTCCAAAGTGTTTCTTGTGAAAGCTACAGACCTGCCTTTATTTATTATAGGGTAAGAGAAAAAAAGTAGAATTTATCACGAATTTATGTCATATACTTAGCGTTGAGTATTTAAGTTAGTATTATGACCGGCCTATGAGTCTCATTTAGTAGACGTGTCCTGGCGTTTGAAAATAAATAGTGGACAGGCGAATACAAATCGTCAAAATTTATTTTTATCTTGTAAAAAAAATACAGTTATTTATAATAGTAATTTTTTAAAAACTTTGTGACCGAACGACTTATAATCTGCTCACAAAGAAGAAAAAATAGATGCAAGAAAAACAAATACAATTCAAATGAAGGACAGTGGAAAGTACTTCAGATTTTTTTTTTAATAACAAGAAAAAATAATAAATAACTAGGTGCTCGTATTGTAAGCATCTAACATTTTATACCTCCAATTTAAATATCTTTACGAAATTATACTAGTTTTGCAGTCTATTGTTGGAAAGGTGATGAAATGAAGTATGTACATTTTTATGATTGAAGTAAGAAATCCATTTCAAATGATTTAGCCGGTTGTTACTAAAAATTATTGATATTCAATGATAATTGTTGACCTTGAAATCATATGTGGAAGAAAGAATTTCTCTTAGAATTGGAGAAAAGACAATAAACTTTTCTCCAATTCTAAGAGAAATTCATTGACCTCTACCCGGACCACTTTCTTCCACGAAAATTATTTATATTTTACTTGTTTAATTTACTTCGGCTGTAAATAATATTATGATCTATATGGCTCTTATTGGGAGCATTAAACAATTAAAACGATAGTTCTATGTATGAAACGTGCTATCGTTGTTATATACGTGGGTTTATTTTTTGTTTTTATTTATTTATTTATTTCTTGTATAATTTGCTACATTTCACAAAATAAAAATGCTGTACAAATAGACCAGTCTCAAATAAAAATAATTGTACAAATTTAAATATATCTCTGGAGAATCATAATTTACAATGAAAGTAAAAATGTATAAAAAACTTCCATCAGATATACCTGGTAGTTGGTCTTTAAAGGAGGTTTTGTTAAAGAAAAATTAAAAAAGTCGTATCTGGATAATGAATTGAGATAAAAAGATAAGGCAATTCTATGACTCTTCTCCATTTAATTACTTAGAAAACCTTTCTAACATAATGTGTATTGAGATTAATATATAGACGGAATACTTTTATTTTGTTTTATTAAGTACCTACATAGGTCTCGCAGGAAATCTCTAAAAAATGATTTATATATACAAAATATTTTCTTTATTGATTAATTTTATCATGGTTTATGACAGCATTTTATCGCTAATAGTTTAACCTAACTATTTCAGCCATCTTCCTTTGATCCTCGGAGCAGATGCCTGGATGAACCCCTTTGTAAATACCCACCACTCTACCAGGTGATGGCTTATAACGGTTATGGGAGTGATGATGGGACTCACAATATGAGTTGAGAATAGCTTAATTTTTTATATCTTCTAGCATAAGATTAGTCATCCTATAAACATAATAAAATTACGCGATAAAAATAGAATACCAATATTCAATGATGAAATAAAAAAAGATAGATATTGTTTGGCTATTATCCTTAGTTTGTATGGTCCTAGGAAAAATTAATAGATCGAATATGCGAAGATCATATTGAATGTGATACAATATCCAAAGGATTTATTTATTTGTTTAATTAGCTAAATAAACACACATAGGATGCCAGGAAATATCACAATGGCATTATTACGTATTGAATAATGCAATTTATTGCATATTGAAATTTATGTTATGCCAAAGGTTTTAGGAGGAACTTTTTTAAGGTTAAATAGGCTTGGAAGTTGCCCTGTTTATACTTTAACAGTGACATTATACTTACAAACTGAAATATCACACTGGCATTTCTAATGTAACACAAGTCACAAGTCAGAAACCTACGTTCTTGAAAACGGGAAAAACTATTTCTTATCTTGGAATAGAATTAGGAATCAAGTGTTCATCCTTTAGTTTTGATGAGTGATAAAGAGATATTGACCTATTTATTTCAAGGTCATAATTCACCACCGAAAAAAGTTATCAGTTTAGAAATACTAGTACGATATATTTATTTATTAGTTTTACTTGGCTAACTGTTATAAAGTTGCTTTGATAGAGGTGTATGGTTATGTATGAATTTGAATAGAGGTGTATGGTTGACGGCCATATTTCTTCTTTTTTTTGTATATTTATCTATAATCAGGAATCGTAGGACCATATCTATCCACGGTCCTGAGTATGAAAAACTCGGTAAAACCAAAGAATAAATGAAAAAGTTCATTTTGAATGAATCATTGCCGAGGTGAGAAACGTGTCCATAAATAGAGAACCGGTCCCTCCGTTACGTTGACAAACAGATCGGACTTGTCAAGAAACAGGATTCTCGACTTGTGTTCAACTTACGCAGAATCGTTTAGTTTCAATGGAAAATCATAGGATGGTATAGTTCTCGTTTTAAGTTTTAAATCAGCATAAAGATATATCTGCAGCCCCGGTGAATAAGTTGTTAAGTCGAAATTTGTCCAGAAAAAGTAAATTTTATTGGGGTAAGCGGGATCATATTCGCAGTTTTGGCTCCATATGGAACTGTAAGCAATAACTATTTTCAATGCAATGCCTGATTTAGCCCCTTATTTACGAAAATAGCACGATTCCGCTCAAGCTCAAGAAACTCGTATAGGAGAAAATTCGACTCAACCCGCTTTTTCATTGTGATGTAGATATAAAGACAAGAATAGAGATGTATTACAATACTGGGAAGAAACAACGCGCAGGAAAAGCTGTCTAATGTATCTGTCTTAGGTATTTCATACAGTTGACATTGAAAACAGTTCTTAACCATGCTTTTAGAATTATTAGAACGATTATATTTTAATGAAGGTAATTTGTATTCCTCTGACCTAATGAGGAAAACAATCCGTCTTCTATGTAAATACTACTGTCTGTCAGAACCTGTATTATTCGTCCATTTTTTTTAAAACATTTTCTTCATGAGGAAAGATAACTTTATAGCACCCCGTTACAAATGACGGTATGTTTGGAGTCGCTAACATGAAACGTATAGGCTTACCAAAAATTTACCGATTACATGATATGGTCTGTTTGCAACTGCAATCAATAGCATCAGTGGCGACCTGTGGTCAAATGGTTAGCATAACAACCTACTGAGCTCTAGATTGAGGGTTCGTACCCCGGCAGGTAGCCCTAGGATTTTTTGAAGGGGGTAAAGAATCCTTGTATTGGTTATACCGCCCTTCGGAAGGTACGTTAAGCGGGGTCCCGAGCCCCTGCCAGGTCAGGTACTCGTTTAAAATCACTATCCTAATAAAACCTGGACAGGCAAAATTTTGAACTCCCACTGCAGCATCGTCCGATTAGCCATAGCAGCATAAAGTGCTATTATCAAAGCATCACCCATAGTGAAAACTTAATAAATCGAAATTAACATATATACATTTTCACTGTTTTGTTATCCAGATAGTTTGGTAGAATAGGAAACATTTTATACAAAGAAAAAAAATTATGGGCAATATATAAGTAATCGGATGTATAAAAAAAAAATGACCGTTTTTTAACTAAATATTTGAATTATGGCGACTAACAGTATCTTTCGACACACCACACTCCCTGGCAAGTTCGCGAGTACTTGTGGACGGATTTGACTCAACAGTTCCCTTCAGAACCTCATCAATATCCATTAATGGTCGCCCGGAGTCCTTCTTCCTTTCCAACTGCTAAATTTTTCAAGCTAACGCCGCGCAGTGCGCTGGTCAAGGACAACTACCCCCTTCACATTTATTAATTTTATGATTTGCTTCAGCGGCTGTGAATTTTTTTTTATATCTTAAAATTACGAGAATTTCGTAAACACTGTCATATTTCTTTTTTGAAATAAATAACTAAATTGAGGCTCTTTTTGAAGAAGTCCAGTGTTAGTAAACAAGCTTAGAGAATGCTCTAAAGGGATTATTAAGTGTTGATAAATAATAAATAGCAATAAAATATTTACAGGCTTTTGAACTCTGGAATTTGATAAAACGGTCATTTTTTTTATACACCCTATTATATATAATATGGAAGATACTTCTAATACGTAATGTTATTTGTTTTCTAATACTGTTATTTCAAATACTTATTTAACATAAAGCAGACATGAGGGTGTTACCTGTGGTGTAATGGTTATTGTGATCTGATAACACACTACTATGCCCAAGATCGTGGGTTTGCAGCCCGGCAGGTAATCTTAGTAGTTTTAGGAAGTAAACAGTGTCAGGTACTTATCCCTTTGCTAATTATACCTGGTTAGGCAATATTCAGGACTCCTACTGTTGCATCGTCCAATTAGACTTAGCAGGATAAAGTGACGTTAAATGAACTATCTAATAGAGTTAACAAATAATTTTTGTTTAAGCAGTAGGCTCTGTCCTTTTTATCCTCTAGGATAGTGGATTTAGGAAGCATTGGAGATAGAGATCGGACACTGAAGAATAATAGTGCGACTAATCAAGCTAATGTTTGGAAGCTGTGCACGCGATGGTGGCCACGGTTAGTCCTCATGGTCGTTGTGAAAACAGCATCCTTCCCACTGACGACTTGAATGCTTCTATTTCCGATGGGTCAACGCTTCCTTTATCTGACTCATGGTCTCGGCAAATTACTGCAGATCTAAAAGGACGGTAGAAAATGCTAAGCCAGCCGTAACTGACATGCTGAGAAACATTTCTAAGGATATTTTTAAATATTTTATTTGATAAGAAAAGATATGACTAGGACCGGGAGGATAATTTGGAGGTCATCAACAACTTACGTATATACTATATGTTGATAACAAAACTTTGAATACTGACTTAAAAATATGAACATAATACAAAAGTTTTCAAGAAAGTAGCTATGACTCACGTGCCTGAGGAAAAAAGATAATTAAAAAGAACTTGGATCTGTTATCATAATAATACTCATATACAGGTTCCGCTGGGAAATATTTTTCTTTACGCCTCTAATGCCGTTATGCTTTATTTTTATTTGACGGTCAGCCAATCAGTTGACTGTTAATTGTTTGAACTTGACAGGTGTGGATAAATATTTAAAGAGAAAATACTTTTTTATAAATTCCAAGCCCAAGACTAAACAATTACATTTTAACTTCTGCATTAAATATTAGTTAAACTATTTTACACTCCTCTCAGGTTTCAAGGTTGTATTGTATATATATTTTGTGAATAACCTTGCGTGGTCTAAGAATTTTAAAGAAATAAGACAAACGTATTTAGCCATCTTCAGGGCAGAGGGATCTAGAGTCTAATGTAGTCACTGTAAGTCCTAATTGGAGCGGATAGATTTGAAAATAATATTTTTGAATGTAGTAGAATTGACTTTAGTAGTCAGTTTATTCTATTTTAAAAGGGAGGAGTAGTGAAATCCACGAGTTTTTATTTATCATTTTCATCATTATTATATGAGAGGAAAATAGTTGACTGGATGATAAAATGGAGAACGGAGATAGTTGGGGGGTGCAGTCCAAAAAACACCAAATAAGTCTAGTACTTATTTGGTGTTTTTTGGACTGCACCCCCCAACTATCTCCGTTCTCCATTTCATCATTATTAGTCTGTTTATTTATCAATCATCGATTTATTATTGGACTCAATAATGATAACTACTTTGTAGAGTGTAAATTGTTAAGCCAATTACGAAAAAAATAATAGGAGCGGTCTTGGAGGAAATTAATGTCATTATTTTGAAATGCCTTATTTTAATCCAGGATCAACATATTCAATGTACGAACAAATAAAAAAAAAACATTTATCCCTCTTTACCTCTTAGGTACTAAGGCTTTTGGTTAGTTTACCACTAACTATAGTTGGGAAATTTCGAATAAAATTGCGATTATTTACCGTGTATGTACATATAAGATGTATATTATGTTTATTTTTCTGTTCATGTTTATTATTCTAAATCGATCTAGGCTCAGCATAAAGTTAATTTTTTATTCTATTCTATGTAATCGCAATTATTTCGAAATTACTTTTTTCCAACTCTTGTCTCTTACAGTTTTTATTTCTCTCTTTAGATTAGTATCCACACTTGTGAAGTAAAAACAATTGACAATCTGCTATTTGACTCTCAGTATAATAAAACTGACACGAGAGGCAGAACCCAGCGATACATCTCCCGTGGCTGAATTAATTTTTTTTTAGATTACAGATCCCTCATCCTCGTTCTTTTTCATATCCTCCTAGTGTCCTCAGAAGAGTTGTGGCCATTCAAAAAGTTTTTAGAGCATGCTTGATGCGAACTGCGAACAACCGGAATCGGTCCGCTTAAGCCCTAGGCAAAAATAGATTGCAAAGCAACATGGGTAACTCAAAAACGTCTACCATGAAAACTCTTAATGTACCAATCGGGAAGATGTTGGGAAAGAAGTCCCTCTACAGAAGGTATTTGTGGAATCTTGGCCGGTGGCGGTATAAACATGTGCCTCGTCCGAAAGCTATCAGATGGAATACATCTGTTCTGGGCGGGTCTCTCTTTTTAGTAGCGTTCCGGCTCTACCGCGCATCTCCTTATCACGTTTATCCACAAGTCTGTTATGAAAATATTTGTTTCAGAAAATAAAAAGTAATGAAAAAAATTAATAAAATAATACGATGAGCCTCATCCAAGTCTATTCTTCGTTTTTAATAAATGAAACTTCATCGAACCGCAATTTTCGAGATAAATCCAATTTCACACCGTTCATTAAAAATTTTACTAAGCACGACAACTTGTCTTGAATCATTAAGATCGTATCGCTCCTAACAGTAACTTATTACATTATAATTGAATTCTTCAAGTTAATATAAATTTTCATCCTTGCTCTCAGAAAAAAACTATAATAACATAAAAATGTATCATAAAAAGTATAGTGTTTTGTGAAAATATTGATAAATGGGAGCTCCTTAAGAATGGAGAGGAGTCAACTATTAAACCGAAGTAAATCCGAAATTATAACCTCACTGTTCCAGCCGACTCGTTGTCAGTGGAAATACAAATAAACTTATATAAATTATTTTTATATTATTATATTTGTTTAATTCCTTCAGTCTTCAGATTTAATTATATTAATTTCCATGTTATTTTAGCTAATTAGTTGAATTAAAATACTGAACATGTTATTCTCGAATTCAAGCTTTTATTGGTCTTACTTAGACTGGAAAACTTACTGTTGTTAACGGTAAACAAAATGGCAACGTTTTAGTAACTTAAAACGTTGGTAGAGACCCCCATTCAAATCCAAATAACACTGGAATTAAATTCATTAAAAATTATAAGCTTAAACTGATATTGTAACAATATTTTTTTGGAATGTCTACATCAGCCTATTCTAATATTAATCATTAGACAAATTTATTAAGTTATATTTATTAAGAATATAATTAATGTAATTAATGATCTAACAGTCTTGTTAATGACGTGTGTAGCGCAAAATTAAAAGGATTATACAATCAACTTGGTCAAACAGATTTTTATTTTTATTGATGCAAAATGGATTTTTCAGATCGCAAAGGAAGTTTCTGAAATTATTACATTCAGTTGTTTCTCGTACTTCGATAAAATATATTTTAAATGTTAGACTTATTTAGCTAGTGACAAGACGAGAGCCTGGTATATTTATTTAAAATCTATTTTTATCGTGTAATATTGCGTAGTTGCAGTCACAATAAGAACATTGGCGAATGTGGTTATTTGTATTTATAGCTGTAATTTTTCAACCTGAATAGCAGCTAACAAATGCTAATAGGAAAATAACCTTGTGTATGACTTTTCCTTGGCACTAAAAAGAATATTCATTATACACTATATACTATCTATATTATATACTCAAAGCTAACGTTTACAGCCATCAACTTTTTTCTTTTTTTAAACAAATTTCGAAAAAGTATTTTCAACTTTACTTAATTTCTTATATTATCTTTTCATAGTTAATTCTGGAACGCCCTTGAATGGGCTGAAGATAGCCAATCATCATGAAACCATACAGGCGGTTAACCATCCAAACCTCTCTGAGGTTTATGTTGCATAATGAATCAGACCATCAGGCAAAGTCTTTGTTGCAATTTATATAATATTAATCAATAAACATGATCCCTATAAATAATGTAGGGAGCAGAGTGGCTCAGTAGTAGAGCACTGAGATGCAATGCGGAAGGTCCTGGATTGAGATCCCTCTGCTTGGCAGACTTTTATTTAATCTAAACCCGGAGATGGATCCTAAGGGATCTAGGACCCTCCTGGTTTTCACCTAGTCTCTATAAATAGGTACCCCTAATAGGGGGAAAATCTGACGGTTGTGCATGATCTAGGGCAAATCACCTCTCTGCACAAGCGTTGTCCAAAAACAGTACAGACAGTCTCTACCACATACTGCATCTAATCCAATACCTCTAATGGTAACTGAGGACTAACATTAATTGAAATTAATCAGTACTCATCTGGTAGTTTGTTGACCTTCAAGACTGATTAAAAAACGTTGGTACAGTTCATTGTCTCAACCTTTGAGATTAGGTTGCCTATCAATTTTCTAAATTATGTTGAGAACATGAAGAACACATGGTATATTTTCTCCTCTTGAGATAGCTGTAATATCAGTAGGACAGGTTTGGGTGGTAGTGGTACAGGTTAAAAAATATACTCGTATATAATAAATAATTATTATAGGACATGTGTATTGATTCAATATCAACTAATAGCTAATTAAATAAATATTTGTAAGCACACTATCACACTCACTGACGAGACTTTATTTATATCATCTAATAATTTTCTTTATTATCTTGTCGGGAAGGTTGGCGTCACGGAAATGATTATTAATAAGGTGTGGGCGCAGGGAGAATGTAAGCAACAGAGAACTAACTATACGAGCATAGCTGTAACTCAATAGCAAAATGGAATCCGAGTGTATTCATTGCCAATGAATAATTTAAAAATCGTAAATCTTTCACCTGCTACGCGTACTCCATTGTTGTATAAATGCAATGGTGCAAAATTCATATCTTTGAGACTAGATTGTGCATAGCTGACAATCGAATCTGCCTTCATTAATCTTTAAGGTTTAATATTTCTTTTTGATCGCAGAAAAAGAAAATCACTACTTCAAATTCGTATTTAAGCTATTAGGAATGCTTAATATTGTAAATGTTTGTATTATTTATTTTTAAAATCTTATTGTTTTATGTTCTATTACGAAAAAATATCAATAAAAATAAGAGACCGTCAACTTTTCATAATAATAAAAAAATACTTGATAGATTAATTGCTGATGTCTTCCACTATTGACATTGACATTTCTAATTCGTGTTCTTTCCAATTATTTAACAAACAAGTTCTGACATAGTTGATAAATTTACTAAATTAGATTTGTTAAAATATACTATAGCAACATGATTTCTAAAACCTCACTATAAGACATTTTAATTAAATGAGATACTTGGTTAACATACTAAATTTTTAGTGGAACGTAAAAGGAAACTTTTTTAACAATACCAAAATATAGATTTTAAACTTTATATTTCTCGACAGAGAATAAATACTTGATTACTCAGATGCCAAATGTAATGTAATCCACTTTTACCTGCTACAAGGGATTTGTTACATGCTGGAATGTAAAATATTACTTGACAACATTTCGTTTTTTTATTCTTCTTTTTCTTTTGGTTTATGAGTGAAAATGGTTTTAAATTTTAAGAAGGGGAGGAAAGCCATAAAATGGCTGGCAAAATGTCCCTTACTTTTTGCCCTTCAAGCTAAAAAAGTGACTTGAATAATAGAATCCATGCCATTACGCAGTTAAGAGATTGTCAGTCTTTATTAAATTTGGTTATTTTATCTTCGATATGTTTAATTTTGTTACTGTTGAAAAATATATGCTTTATATGTTTATGGAATTTGCAACTATATATAGTGACTTTCATAAGAGAGAAAATGAAAAAAAAAAAAAATCTATATATATATATATATATATATATATATATATATATATATATACATATTTACATTAATGTTACTAGACTTGACTCAAGGGGGGGTTAACCCCCACCAGTCAATCACTCCAACATTTTACTCCCTTCAAAAAAGATGCCTCCTAATATAGGTATAATTTATATTATACTATGATCATGTAGCTTGAAATTAAATAAATAGATTATAATTTTTTTATAAGTGTTATTTTTGAAAGGTCAATCAAGAAATAGCTTTTAAATACAAGTAACCTAATGCAGTTAATTGCATGCGGAACTTTCTAGACCCATCCAGACTTTACTACTAGAATTAAAGAATTGTATAAACTGTTCTCACATTTGCGATCTTATTTTGGCCGCTAGATGCCACTACTGCCGCTATAATAATATAATTAAATGTAAATAAACAGTTTTACGTTTTGTTTTGTCATTTTAGTGTACCTTTTATTCATTAAATTAACTGTGTTTGCACTTCCTTTGTTGTGTTTTTGGCATTATTGACCCCTACTTCTGTAATCCCACAATGATAACTTTGAAACAGTAAAATCCTTCATTTACTATTTTTTTAAATTTTTATTTCCTTTAAATTGTTACAATTTTTTTTTAATTTGTTCTAACCAATGGATGTGTTACATCCCCAATAACCCCCCCTCGTTACGCCTATGTATATATATATATATATATATATATATATATATATATCATTAAAAAACATTGTTGTCTAATTGCAACTTAACTTGTATTGAAGCTTTTGGCTGTTATAACCAATTTTATTTTATCGTTCCTTCATCGCAACTACTACCTGTATTACCATTCACGAGAGTTATGTTCAAATCAATTTAATATATGCAGTATTGGGCTAGTGTTGATCTGACTAACCGTACCTTAAGGATATGTCCGCAATCACATAAGAAAATAAAAGAACGAGAATGAATCAGGAAATGTCGACCATCGAGTGTTATGTAAGAAAGCAATGATCTCATTGAACTATAGACCTTTCTCTTGTGTCCCGAGCCGCGCAGGTGTGAGTCCTTTATGGCCAGTTAATATAAAACGAGCATAGCGCAAGAGAACCGATGCAGGTGTACTCGTTATGTCCTGCATTATACTGCATTACTCACACCTGTGTTCGAAATGCAACTTCATTTTTAGATGTTTTAACATTTTATAATGACGAATTAATTATTAAAAAAATTAAAAATGGCCAAAAGTTCGCAATATATATATATATATATATATATATATATATATATATATATATTACATAATATATAATTAATTATATGATTAATAATATTATGATTAACTTTAAAATACTATAATATACTATATATATTATATATTTTAATTATATACTATATTAAAATAATGAGGTCCTTCTTAATCATTTATTTATTGTTTACAAAACAAACAAAAAATGATAACTCTGAGGTATTATTATTTAATAGGATAAATAACTAGGTGAATAATGGGAATCATGATTTTTCTAGCCTTAAAAAAAAAATGTTTATCCCTGTATAGAACTACTCTTGTAAATGTTAAACATTTTACTATTCCGAAAGCCAACTGCTTTTTGTGGCATTTGACCACAATACTTCAGATAATTCCGATAATGCCGATGAAGGTTTTTGCGGTAAGTAGTTTTATACATATATTCCAGAAATGAATACATTTTACGATATTCAGTTAACACTGTATATCATAAATAATTTTTATTTTTCATTTTCAATAGTAATGGGGCTAATTTGGACAAATTAACTTTTGTGATCGACCAAAATTATAATAATTTGTTGAAAATTGGAATAAAAAATCAAACTAAAACAAAAAGTCACTTTTCTCGGTATACCTAAAGTAAATTTTCTTATTAACATTTTTTTTTTTATATTTGTCTCCAAAGTCACTGGCCGCCTGATAGTAATCCTTTCATACGTCGTTGGCGAATGCAGAGTAAAACTATAATTTGGTTTGTAATCGTTTATAAAAACAAAATAAATAAATAAAGGCATTTCAAATTAAATAGATCATTGAAAATAATTAATCACAATTTGAAGTGTAATTGATTCTATTAAGTGGTTTATCTTTAGAGGTGCAAGAACCGTGATGCAGTCCGCCGTTACAGGAGCACGAACAAGGTTACTGAATTAACATAACCTGTTCACGTATAATGTAACTCTGTTAATACCTGTTTTTTTTTAAACATCAATTATGTTTATATAATATACACGCATTATTATTTATGCGACTGGGTGTGGTCATATTTTTATTGTAAGAAATAACGTTTACAAAATGAAAACAGCACCTGCAGTTATTGTTTTTTTTTTCATTATAATTAAATAGACGCTTATTCATTCATTGTTTATTGACTTACATTCGTTGTTTTTAATTCCTTTATTTTGTTTTAATTACCCTTAAGCTATTCAAGTAGCTTAAAGGTCAGGATCCTGTGGATAGAATAGTTAGAGATTCGAAGTAGAAGATTTCAAGTTTCAAAAACCATTCTGAATAATGCTGGGAAAAAGAATTCTCGGAATAATATGGTGTCTCCGTTACGGTTCTTCCCGCTTTACAGCTGTAAAATAAATATTATAAGCTCGCTATACAAGAGGAAAACAAAGCTACGTTATATATTATAACTATATATAATAATTAATATTGCAAAGTAAAAAAGAGACCTTACATAATAAATAATAATATAAAGACATACTATATCTCTAAGATAATAGTAATATTCGTCGGAAGCCTCTAGTGAAAGCTATTTTATGTTGATAAGGCAGAGACCCTTCCTTTGAGACCTGGCACGTATCCAAGAGTTGAGATGACTCAAACTGCACAGAGCCATTTCGGCCATTCCCCCGTCCTCATACTGTCTGTAAATAAACCGAATCTTTTTGTCTTACAGCTTTTCTTCTTTTTTTTTTTTTTTTTGTTATATACTATAACGAACGTGCGATTACATAATATCTACTTTATGAATTATAAAATATTTATTTATAATTCAACGGTCGCGCAGGAAAGAATTTGGCCAATATTACGCTCCCCATATTAAGGCTACTTTGTGTCCCATCCACACGGGTCTCCAGATTCCACTAGACTTTTGAGAAGTGAAAACTTCTTTAGCAGCATTTTGCGACTTTTTAATTAATATCTGCCATAGCCGTGCTCGAACACTAGGCTCGAGAGCATTTGTTCAATAACTATTTATAAACAATATTATTCATTTCTGAATAAATTGAAAAGTATTAATTATTCAATTAAACAAGGATAAAGATTATTTTCTTTCTAACTGTATAAGTACATTACTGTGTTTTAGCACATCGAGAATTTTTAAGGTTTTGTCTTGTACAAAATAAAAAATGTTTTTTTTTTTTTGTCTTTAAACAGAAATATATGTATTACGATTTATGATTATGGTCCAGTTTAGTTTTTAACATTTATCCTTAATCCATAACATTTATCCAAGCCTTAATTTTAAATTGTACGTAGTTCCTCAAGGTAGTATCATGGGTCCCATCCTATACACGATATATACAGCTGAGATCCCAACCCATCCAAGCACTGTCCTCACTACGTACGCTGATGACACATGTATGTTATCGGTAAATAAGGATCCATTTGTTGCATCCCAATCTCTTCAATACCATACCTCAAACCTTCAAGAATGGTGTCAAAATTGGAGAATTAAAATAAATCCTAACAAATCCCATCAAATTACCTTCACCCTTCGTCGTAAACCTACAAATTCCTGCTCTACGGTATCCTTTAATAATATTCCACTGAACCCTGTCGAACAGATACGTTACCTAGGACTCCATCTGGACAAACTTGGAATCCTCATACAAGACTGAAAAGACAAGAAACTGCTCGACATTTTCGTCTACTTCAACATTTACTCGACAAACGTTCAAAGCTCCCAATTAATTTCAAAAGACTCATTTACATGACAGTTATCAGACCTATTTGGACATACGGAGTTGAGCTTTGGAGCTCTACTAAACCATCCAATTCATCTCGTATCCAATCCTTACAATCGAAAATCCTTCGTAAAATCCTCATTGCTCCTTATTATGTCACTAATAAACTCATCCATCATGATCTTAATATCCCATATGTTGCTGATTTGGCCCAAACTAGATACCTATCCTTCCATGACAAGCTCCATACACACTTGAATTCGCTAGTCTCTCAACTTGCTTCCCATACTATTCCTGATAACCCTCCGAGGCGTCTGAAAAGAAGGTGGCCTCGATACCTTCTACTATAGAACTTTATTGGAGTGCTACCGATGGGTAGTTTCTCCACAAGTGTTTTCCAAGTCATATTGTACATATTAGCAGATTTACTTATTGTAGTTATAAATATCAATAAATTAAACTAAAAAAATTTACGTATATTTCGGATAAAATGCAGTGAGGTCTATTTTAGTGGATTTTGAAGTTTGTCTTAAGAGGAATATATTTTAATTTACAGTTGTGAAAACATTAAGAATAACGCATTAAAAAGAAAAATATATGTACTTAGAAGCTACCTAAATTATGATAAATTCACATCGATATGTATGTGGTTGTAAACAGAAACTTTATTTTTATTTTTTTCTGAATGTCTGACCTTTATCATTGATAGTATGAGAGGACCAGGAAGGAGGAGGCACTCCTGGCTGTATAATTTATGGCAATGGTTTGCTATCACAACTGTAATTATTTTGCCATAAACAAACATAAGATCGCTATGTTAATACCCAAAGTCCATTCGGATAAGGCAGGAGAAGAAGTAGTCATTATCACTATTACCTATTGACCAAATCTTAAGGAATATTATTTTTAATAAAGTATTTTTTATATTAAATAATGATGAAATTTACTCCACATGAGATGAAAAAAAAATCAATTAGCTAATGAAATAATTTAGGTTAGAAGTGATGCCCGCTCCACGTGGGTATTATCCGAATATTTGTATCTCTAGGGATGCCCGCCGACAATGATTTATTTCTGTTCACGCTTTTGGACCCAGTCGTTGCCAACTTCCGCCGGCATTCACTGCAAGATATTTATTCAAACTTGAAAATAATACTTTACAAAAGTCTTATGCTGTTTAGGAACCATTAGATCGACATGTTAATTACTATATTCATGTAAACGTGCATGTAAACCTTTATTTATCACATATTTACATTTAAAAAATAAAATAAAATCTTTCGTTCGAGATAACTGATTTTAGCAGCATTCTTCCCTGAAGAATAGCTGCAACTACTAAAATCTATAGCTCTAAAGAAAGAATTCCCACTAGGTTTCAGTAAACGATTAAACCAAATCAGGTAACCTGTTCGCAGATGCTTAGAAACGAATCATTATGAACCTTGCATTAAGTCTTACAGGGCTTTAAGGAAAAAACAGTGCAAAACGATGGCAACAAAATAGAAAATCTGATTTATATACGCACAACTGAAAAAAGTACTGATGACGGAAAATATTTCACATTCACATTGATGGTAATTAAATCTCTATAAACAAATTAACTTATTTTTAAGTTTAATATATAAACTTTGATATTCTTCATAGGCGTAAAATTTGAGAGTTGTGGAATCAGATTATTGGGACTACGATCTTGTGTTTAAAAAAGAAGATATCCGACCTTAATAAAGCTAGATTTAGTCCTGATAAAATGATCCTCTAAATCTACATGGAAGAGTAGTTTGTGCCAAAAGTTCGAAGCTGACTCACCAGGACAGTATTTCTAGTGCAACCTATCCAGGCACCGGGCAGGGGCCTTACAAAATTCTGCTCTAGTAACTGCACCATTCCAAACAGGGGAGATTGAGAAATGTATCATGGTCTAAGAATATCACGTTCTTTAAATGTTATAGTGAAATATACTAAAATACTAAATTTTTTACTCCCACCCGGGCCATTTTCTTCCATATATATATATATATATATATATATATATATATATATATATATATATATATATATATATATATATATATATACAAGGTCAAATATTATTATTCAAGACAAAATTAAAATTATTATCATAGCGTAATAATAAAATTAATGATATAAATCATAGTAATATGATTCTAAGTCATTAATTTTAAGTTTAAATAGCCCTTGAATAACGACTATTCATAATCCATACTAGATCCAAAGGTTATATGCCCTAGTAAGGGCTAAGGACAGGGACGACAGAAGGAAGAGAGACATCGGAACCCTCAACTGATTTCAGAGGAACCTTTGTGACTAGAAGGGCTAATAATGTCCTGTAGCGCATTCCATTCCCTCTGTTGGAGTTGCCGACGGTTCTCTCCAAAGTTCTTGCAATCACTCTATGGTTTCATTGGAGGGTTACTTGATGCTTTCAATTATTTATTAATGACGATACATGCTGTTGTATCAACCTTGGGTAAACTTCATAATTACAATCCGGACTCTTAAATATGAACTTTAAACATTCCAATTCATTTAAATGTTAGTCTTTCACGTTGAGAGTTATTTCCTGAAAATTCCTTTATACGTCGTTCCAATGGGAAAAGCCACTCTTGAAGGGGTGCACGTCCTAAGCCGAGGTTTTCTACTTCGTCCTGGCCCCAGAACACGTCTCGTTAACAGTTCTTGCAGTTCAAACCATATGAAGCAACATTTCGAAACAGTAATCAACAGTACGGCATCGAGTTCAACATTTTCTGCGGCTCCCTTTGAGAATCCGAGTAACTTTCATATCTACTTTCGATCCAACTTAATAATGAAATAATAACATTTTATTGTTTGTTTTTTCCAATCATTTTCATTTTTTTGTCATGTTATTTTTAATCATTTTATAAAAATTTAGTGAACCAACAATCCGAGATCGATGAGGTATTTTTGACAAAGCCCGGAAAATAGTCGTTCAAAACTTTTTTTCTTTGTATCTCAATTTGAGGATCCCTGAATCGGAAAAAAAGGTTCTTCTGTCGGTGTTGTTTAATCTCCTATTTATAAACACCCCTCGTTCTCCCGAAATACTTAAAGGTTTCGACAGAAAAAAATCTTCCCGGACAGAGATGCAATCCGTTGTACAATAATAAAGTGAGATTATCAGAACAAATTCTAGGCGAATATTATATTTTCTAGGATTTAATTAGATTCTAAGCGAAGGGAATAGAAGAAATAAATAATTTTTTATGCTCTTTGAGGGACTCTTCATGAAAAAAAAATATCAGAAAAATATTATTAATTTATTTGAAATGGCTTAAGTCAAACAAATTAATTGGGTAAATATAGTCATTTTTTAAATAAATAAATTAGATATGCAAATCATACAATGTTTGGCCAAACGCATACAAAAATAATATCAATTAGAAAATTTTCCCGTAATATTTGGAAAATAAAAACACATCAATAACTAAGTAGGCAGTTATAATAAAAAAAAAAGATATATATATATTTAGAAACCAAGTAATATATAATATATATATTACTATACCTACTTAATTTTATCTTAACCTACTTAATTTTTCTATTATAACTGCCTACTTAGTTATTCATGCGTTTTCATTTTCCAAATATTAATAAAATAAAATATTTTTTGTTTTTATAGATACGGTTTGAACAGTCCTAATTTTCCGTCACTAGGACATTAAATATACCTCATTAGTATCTGTCATTAAATGTAAAATTAAATTATGTAATTAATATATTAATTTATATAATAATTATTACAAAATTAAAGTTTTGATTTTGTTTTATTTATATACAAATTACATAATTTAAATGGTATCATTTCCGCAGGTTGCCGGCTCGAGTCGAGACACAACGAGTTTTAACATCTCAATCGTTTCCATTTTAATATTCTCCGAAATAAAAATAATCATGTGGTTTAGTATGAAAAAAAGAGTACATTTATGGGGAAATTTGTATTTTTCTTTAATAATTTTATCAAGAAATTAACGTTTCACCTAACATTTAGAAGTAAAGGTCATATATGTTGGTTCGGAACATTTATTTCTTGAAGAAATGATACCGAAATATACATTCCCTACAACTACATCTTTTTTCTCATATTAAAACTACAGATTATCTTCATTTTGGGAGAATGAAAAGATAAAAAGGAAACGAATTAAAAGTTAAAACTTGTTGTGCCTCAACTGGAAGCGACCTGCGACCTGGAACTGATACCACAGTTTTTAAATCACTGTACTTATTTTTTTATGTAAACAGTTAACTAATATTAATTTCTGACGGCTGGACAGAACCCAAAGGTGTATTTGTGAAAGGGTTTGCCACTGCCTCGATCACTTTATTTATTTTTTATACTTATTCATAATGCATTCACAAATTAATATATCTTTTTATTATTTTTTTTTTTTGCAAATCTCCTTTCTTTTAAAGTGAAACTTTTCTAGTTTATGTTATATTGCTATTTTGACCTGGACTTTCTACATATGGCGAAACTAATAACATATAAATATTTCTAACAACAAATACTAATAACAAAAACATGTTCTATCCAAACGCTATAAAAGAATGTAAACACTGTTCGCGCGTACACAGCTCCACCTCTGGCTCTGGAGCATTACATAACTCCTCAGTCGCCTTCAGAGCCGCTGCCCGAGAGATATGGAGGCGGATCAACAGGTAGCACGCTTCGACCTGGAGTGCCGCTGGAATATAAATGTAATATTTCCAGAGGAAGCCTCTGGAGCGGCCGTGGCTGGAGGGATGTGTACATTTAATAAATAATTTCCCCCCAGATGGGGGTTGCCTGGGGGCGGTGTACATCCGTTCCCACACGCAGTCTTCCGCCCCGCTCCACCGGAACACTCCACTCGTCCAAAAATCCTTTTTTAGAATATCATTATCACATTTCTCCCTCTTCGTGTTATGGCTTCGTAATTTTATCCTAATGTATTGAGTAGTACTTTTGTTTCGCTTAACTATTAATAAATTATAACGTTTCCTCTTCAATAATATTATTTTATTTTTTTATTAATTGTTGTAATTTTAAATATTTTTATTTTGAAGAGAAAAATATTCAATAATATTAAGAGACTGAGTGAGCCCCTGGAGGGTCCTTGATCCCATAGGGTCCATCTCCGGCTGCTAAGCAGGATTTTATTTATTTGAAATCAAAGTTTTGACCCACTTAGCAGGCCCTTATTATTGTAGGACCATAATTAGAATAGAAAAAAATAATATATAAAAACAAAACTTTTGGTGTTAACAAGATACTATAGTAGAAATAATTAAAATTATAAAATAAGTAAATAAAGTGATTTTATTTTTTATTTTTTACTTTACTTATTTTAGTCAACTACAATTTTTTACGAGGATTATTCTTATTCTTTTATTTACTTATGCTTTTGCTTGCTTTTATATACAAATGGTTTATCATCATAACTGTTATTAACCTATATCCCATAATTTAGTTCAAAATTTAAAATACCTTTATTTTATTTTGTTTTAATTACTTCTAGTTTTTTAACTTCTATATCCAGTCTTGAAGAACAATTTCGATCGAAACGCCGGTTTCTAATGACTTGATCACTATTTCTTTTTTAAGCTTTAATTAATTGATCGATTGCTAATTAAATTTAATTAATTAATTTTAATTTGATTGCCAGAATTAATATTTTATTTTATTTAATGTCATTTCCGCCACGACCATTTTCTTCCCCATATATAGTTTCCTTTTTTAGATGTTTAATCTTCAATAAAATTATTTTTCTGAACTCTTAGAGTTCTATATACTATACCCACTGCATCTTAGGCCGTGATGTAATAAAGTATTTAGGAGTAATACATAACCTGTTCTCAAGTAATTAAAATGCACATTTCATGGCCATATGGCGGACGACCTTTTTGTAATACCAGAGGTAGAGTATACAAAGGGCACAAACAAGCACCTGTTAGGAATTCCACGGGTCCACATGTCCTCAGGGCAATATGTCTTTTTTCATTCATTATTTTTGAACCAATATAAGATAGGCTTGCTTCATTGCATTTTTAAAATTTGTTTCATTAATTTGTATTTATTTTTTGTTCTCTGTATCATATACCTTTTATTTTTTTGTAAATTATTCATCATATGTACCACTATATAAATAATATATTCGCTGGTATTTAATTGTTTCTTTCTAGTTCGGATAATGTATTTTTTTAAAATCTAATTTGGAGAAACATACTTTAGACTTTTACTAATCGGAAGTTTTTTAACGTTATTTACAAAATTAAAAATATTTTAACTATAAAAACTTTGTAAAAATTAATATTCATTAATTAATTACAATTAATATTCATAATATTATTCAGTTGTCTCCCTTAATCGTGAGGAAACCTGCTGGTAGTGCGTAATCTTGGCTGAATTATACAGTCCCTGGCCATATTAATGTGACCACCAAGAAAGATTATTTTATTTTTGTTTTTTCCTAATTTTTTTTTATATACTTTCGCATGTCTTAATAAATTGCTGTTTTAAGTAATGGCAACACTGTTATAAGTTTTTTAAAGTATTTTTTTTTAGTAATGGCAGCATTGGTTTTAGTACAGCCATTTTGTTTTACGAGTGACGGCGTGCATAATTTGTGTTTGAATTTTTTGTGGATTTATTGTTTCTTTTTCATTAAATACAAGTCGAATTCGTTAAGTTTATTATTGATTTATTATTTGTATCATAAATTTCAACTACTTCGATAGTTTTTTTTCATCAATATGTAAAATAGGGTGACACCACAAAATATTAAAAAAGATAAAACGAAACTATTTTTTTCAATTTCATATTATTGTCAGATAACTAACTTACCCATAAAACTAATATTTAAACTCGATTTATATTAGTACATCATTATCTTTTTGTATGATAATGCAAACATGTAACAAGAAAGAATCTATCCAGTGGTCTCATTAATATGGCCAGGGACTGTATTTTTGCACACAAGAACCTTCACAGTAGTGTTGCATCCACACACTTTATGTAAAGAATACATTTCTTTTTAATCAATTATATTTACTTACTAAAAACAATTAAAATCCTTCAAATATTTTTTATTTAAAACACGGCGTGATAAAAATTAAAAACTATTTCTTTGAAGTACAAATCATTTATAGATACTAAAGATATATATATATATATATATATATATATATATATATATATATATATATATATAAAACTAAAAAAATGATTATGCAAACGAGTCTTGGTATACACAATTTAATATATATTTTCTTAAAATGGTATTTCAGGGTGAGGATTCAAGGATATTGACATGATTTAAATCATACTCTATAATTAAGTCAATTTAGGCTAATATACAAAAACAAATTATTTAGAGGACGTACGTGGCCAGCGAATCGCGTGTTTGACACCTGTGTAAAAGGTTAAATTTGTTATTTTTATTAAGTATTTATGAGGATTCCGCTTCTTATAATATAATCGCGTATAATAGCGATCAATGGTATAAAATCAAAAATAGTTTTAAAGTTCTTCAATTTTTTTAACGAAGTTTTAAAATTCTAAAAATTATTTACAAAAAAGTATTTAATAAATATATAAAAATAAATTATCATAAACAACTAAATATTAGAAATCAGTTGTTTATTTAATTCTTCTGGGTTAATATACATATTATAGATTGAGAAAATAGACAAAGAGCATTTTAACAGTTCTACAACCAGTTTCTACTGTATAATATTTTTAGATCTGCCTATTTATGAAACACGCCAAGGATAGGACTTGGTGTAAATCAAAATTCCATTTCACTCTCAACATTCATAATGATATAATAATGTTATCTTTTTCACGGCGGCTGAGAGCGAAATTCTCATCATAGTAACTTAACGTCCTTGTTAAATATGAGGCAGAAAAGAAAGGAGGTAAATTGATTTAGCTTTGTCAAAGAGGCCCTGATGGCCTTTTTGTTCGTTCGTGTTCTTTTTTTAACAATCTTTTTTTTTCAATTTCATTAACGTTTTCAGTGGCATATATTGTTTAACAAAAGCGAAAAATAATTCATTTCTAACACAAATTAATATTTAAATTGAATCATACAATCACTAGTTATTAATAAGCTACACGTTTTATTTGTTTTAAATAAAAATAATATGATTTATGACTAAACGTAATAGTTAAAAAGTGCAGTGGAATTTGCCAATAGTCGTGCGGTCGCAAAATGGATATGAGTTCCCTCTGAGCCAAGTAAGATTGTATTTAAAAAAGATGTCGATAGTCGATATCTGGCAGGTTAACATAATATGTACAAATAACATTAATGTGTTAATATTTATATGGTTATATATAACGATTTTTTAGTGGACAGAATATGATGTTGAATAATTGAGCTGTAAGTTAGAGAAGAATTGGTCGACTGTATCTTCTAATGTAAGGAAGAAATAGTTGGGGGTGCAGTCAATCAAAACACTTAAATAAGCGTAGCTTATTTATTATGTGCCGACGTTTCGGCCTACAATGTAGGCCATCTTCAGGGCGAATAGAACACGCTACAGCTAGGGGAGCTCAGACGCAAGTGGACTCCGCACTTGCGTCTGAGCTCCCCTAGCTGTAGCGTGTTCTATTCGCCCTGAAGATGGCCTATATTGTAGGCTGAAACGTCGGCACATAATAAATAAGTTACGCTTAGTTAAGTGTTTTGATTGACTGCACCCCCAACTATTTCTTCCTTACATTAAATTGAGCTGTAATTTTTGTTTATTTCTTTTTTTTGTTCTAGTAATTTTGTCGTGCTAAAATATGATGTTTTTATTTTGAATGTTTGATGTTTCATGTCATTTAATAGATCCAAAAATTTTAAAATGTATTCGTATTCTTTTTTTATGGCAAAAAGAGTAAACTTTGTAGCCTACACTCTTCAATAAATACGACCTTAAGAGGATGGACGCCAATATATTTAAAAATGTTATAACGAATTGTTCTTTAATAAACATGCAAAACTATCTTTCATATTTTTAATATATTTTCACTTGCGTTATTATATATTAACTTTCGTTATCAAACATAATTAATTATTAAAAATATTATTGTTGAGCTCAATATATTTAATTATTTTCTTTTTTAATAAAAATAATAATAAAAAAATTTTTGGAAGTAAAAAAACAACCAAAAACATACATTATGTATGTTTATTACACTCTTCTTGAAGGGATTATATTTTTAACTTCACAGCATATAATTTGAAAAAAAAAATCTAAATAATATTCTTTATAATTATTGGTCAATTTTTTTATTTTTAAATATTTTTATTTTTATAGAGAAAAGATAGGCCCTCGGCCGGGATTCGAACCCGGATCCTCTGTCTTTCCGTGACAAAAATCTAAATAATATTCGTTTTAATTTTTAAAAAGCATCAGTTTCATTTCTGACAAACGAAATTGAAAGTTAATCGTTGCTATTAAGGTTTACGATAATAAGTAAGTCGCAATGTTTGAAATCAGGATATCTTAAAGGTGACGAATCTCTTCCATTAGTTGCATATCAAGCTACGACAGTGTTCTAAGAAGTGGGATAAATCATGTCGAAACCTGCCCCTAAGGCAAGCAAATAGGGTTACGTTACATCTGTCACCTTTCTCGGCTCTTTTATTTATATAAAACTTAAATTTAATTAATAATTTAATAATTTAATTAAATAGTATATTTTTTATTTTGTAAGATTAGCTATTTTTTATTTATTGGAAACAAAATGTAAATATTTATATAGCGAGTAACAGAATAAAGTCATCTCATCTATTTATTATGAAATCGACTGTAATATCTTAAACTTTTATTTAAGGTTTTTTTTATGGAAAAGTTAAAAATACTACGAAGATTTTGTTCTCCTAATAAGGGAATTTCTTTTTCTTTTTCTTTAATCGAGAAGCCAACAACGCCAAATTTGAATGTGTTTGGAATATTGCTAAAATCTTGATAATTACGAAATAGTGTTAAAAAATACGTTTTCTATAATTAATAAACTGTCCTGTCATATTTGTGTTTAAGATGTTAGTGTTTATTTTATCATACTCAGTCCTTGCATTTTTTTTATTTGATTTTTTTTTCTATATCATAACCCATTTTCAACTAAAATAAAAGTAATGATTGAAATAAAATAAATTACTAGGATTAAGTCACTTCCTATTATATTTATTTATCTCTCAATAAAGCTTTATTATTCCGTCAGGCAATACATTCCTGTCCTGCGAAATAGTATATAGTAAAATAATGAAGGAAATAAAAAAAAAAATAATAAAGTCTACTTAAGATTATTCAATCGTTAATTGATATATGGTATAGATTTTAAAAGATTGATTTTTCAATATAATTCTCCGAATTATAAAAAAAGGACAACTAAATTCTATTATTTATCTTAATATGTTGATTTAGATAATTATCTAATTCTCTTTTGAATTTTTATTGATTTAAATATCATTGCTGTTTTACATATTTAATTATATTCTGCGCTTACTACTGCATTCTCTATTCTATTTCTCCAATAACATTACTACAATTTATTATGTAGATCAGAATTTATTTATTTAAAGATCTACATTATCTTTTATTAATTGAATTATATGTTGTTTTATCACTCCTTAAATATTTCCTTATTTATAATTGTGAAATGAAGAAACAAACATCATCAGTCCAACTCAGGATTCAGCAGGTTAAGAGTAAAAAAAAAAACTGAACTATAAAGACGTTGTTCTAAACGATATGTATTTTAATTGGACTAGCATATTTAAGTATTTTTATTTAAAAATTGGAGAACCCTACTCCAGTATTTACATGTTGTAACACGATAAGTTTATACGAAAGCATGATAAGACAAGATGTGCATTGGTTTGAACATGCCCAACTCAGGATTCAGCAGGAAGATTTAAAAAAAAAACTGAACTATAATGACGTTGTTTTAAACGATATGTTTTTTAATTGGCAAAGCATATTTATTTATGTTAGTTAATAAACTGCAGAACATCTCTCCAATATATAATATAATATAATGAAAAGATAGAAGTATACGAATGCGTGATAAGACAAGATGTGCATTGGTTTGAACTTGTTTACACGATCGGAAGGTTACAAATTTACGGAAGTACTACATAATTAAAATATTTTTTGATAAAAGTTTATTATCGAATTATTTAAATTTAAAATATTTTTTTAAATTACTTTTTTTTATTGTTTACATTATAAAGAGAGTTCGTTCATATCAGGAGTTTCATGTTGTGTCTAGATTTTTTCTTATTCTTCTAATGAAGGATATAGATTAATGTTTTGTTATTTTATAGACGTCTTCAGTTCTTGAAATCGACGAAATGTTTAAAGTACGTTGTTTCCTGAAGTAATTTATATTGTTTTACATTTATTGATAAAATTTAATAATTTATTATAATTATCAAACTGGGTTAGTAAGAGAGGATGCTGTGTTAGCTTGTGTACTCTAGAGCCCTTACTTGTCTCTTGTTAAACTGACAGACGGATTCTCTGCCGCCGGTCCTGTCATTGGTGCAATTGCACTCCTTCCTCTGGCAGAGGGCTGCCGCACTGACCAGGAGGAGCAGAAGAGAGAAGACTTGTTCTTGGAGCATGGCTCCACCATCGCTCACAACAGACACACACGACCGCCTGACATACGAACTCAGAGACCACTGTCAGTTGACTGAGATACTCTAGACGGTCCTTCCCCCTCCCCAGCTGTCTGCCCCCACTTCGCCTCGGAACAGGTGTTTGCGGTCTGCTGCTCTTTACGGTATAGGTCCGTTTAATTATTATTAATAATGTTTATGTACCAAATGATTACTTACATAAATTAAATAATTACATATATTTAAAATTTAAATTTTATAATTTTTTTTCAATCTCAAGGAAAATTAGTTTCTCCTGTAACAGACTTAAAAGCTAGAAGCAATTAGTTAACAATATTATATATGTATATAAACTCCCCGTCAAAAGTATTGCAACACCCATAATTCTCGAGATTTTCTTGGTTTCGACCTGAATCCGTACTTTGTTTATATTTACAGTAATATTATTTACAGTAATATTATTTTATTCACTGTTTACCAATTTTTATTCACTGTTTACCAACAAACGATAAGATTTTGGATATTTCATTTTAAATTTCCTTTCAGTCCAAGGTTATCTTTCGTCTGTCTCAAGTCTGTTTCCTCTTTTCTCTTTAGTCTAGTTGAAACAATTAATTTTATCCACAATGAATCGTTTAAGCCGCGATAATTCTGTCAGAATCATCACTCTCTCTGAAGAAGGCAAATCATTGCGTTACATCGCTAATCGCCTTGGGATTCACTATTCTTCCGTTTCAGGGGCCATAAGAAGGTACAGGGAGACTGGTAGTCAATGGAGGCAACCAACGTCAGGGCGTCCTAGGATTGCTAATCCCATAGATGGCCGCTTCATTAAAATGCAAGTTCTTCGGAAGCCTAATTCTACAGCTTCTTCCATTAAAAACTTGATCGCTGGTGTTTGAGGGGTATCAATATCGGATTCAATAGTCATTAGAAGACTGAGCGAGTCAAACCTCAGCTCAAGAAGGCCAGTGAAATGTCCTCTTCTCACCACAGAACGCCGCGTAAAGATATAGAGATTTGCAAGACAACACCAATCTTGGACTGTGCAGGAGTGGAAAATGTTGTATTCACTGATGAGACGAGAGTGGCCCTTAACAGACAAGATGGACGTGAAGAAGTTTGGAGAAGGCCTGGAGAACGGTTTAGTCAATGCTGCACGTTAGAAACTGAGCCATTCGGGGGAGGGTCTATCATGTTCTGGGGCGGCATATTTTAGGAGGCACGTACCGAGTTAGTGCCAATCCAAGGAGGGGCCTTGAATGCTTTGAGGTATGTAGAAATGATTCTTCAAGATCATGTAGTGGCTTTTATGCCGTTCATAGGCTCTAAATCGTTGCTCATGCATGATAATGCCCGCCCACACAAGGCAAGATGTGTTTCTGAGTACCTGAACACCACAAATATCCACACCATTGATTGGCCAGCAAGAAGTCCTGACCTTAAACCAATCGAGCACGTTTGGTATTATCTCAAAAGATCGGTTCGGTCACTAGATTTACCTCCTACTACCCTTGAAATGCTAAAGGCAGCTGTATTGGAGGAGTGGGACAATATACCCCAAGATTTTCTTCAAAACCTTTTTACAAGTATGCCAACACGAGTGGAAGCAGTCATTCAAGCCAGAGGTGGGAATACGTCTTGTTAAATGTAAATTAAAAATTTTAATTGTGATTTAAAAGTTAAAATTATCAGAAATTAAAAGTTTAGAAAGTAAGTTTTCTAACTTTTTTGTTTATTGGAAGAGATATTGTAATTTATTTTAATAAAATTTGTTTATGTCCAGTTTAAAATTGCTTAATACAGACTTCAGAACCGTTCTTTATTATGAAAAGACAGATGTTTTTGTAAAATTCAAATATTTCAAAGTGTTGCGATACTTTTGGAGTGTATATATATATATATATATATATATATATATATATATATATATATATATATATATATATATATATACATGTATATGTCTAAAACATCTCTTTTGCTGCACTGGGTGCATTTAAGAGGGGAGAAAGAGCGAGAGAGAGGGAGTGATGGTGTTGATGATGTTTTATATTTATTATTATATTACAACAGGACATAAAAATGAAAAAAATCATCCGGGGTCGTATCCCGGCAGGTGGCCCTAGGATTTTTTTAAGGGAGTAAAAAATCCTTGGTTACGCTGTCCTTCGGAAGGGACGTTAAACGGGGGTCCCGAACCTGTACGATGTCAGGTACTCGTTAAAAATCCCTATCCTAATTAAGCCTGGATAGGCAAGATTTAGAGCTCCCACTGTAGCTTCGTCCGATTAGCCATAGAAGCATAAAGTGACGTTAAATGAACAAACAAAAAAAATGAAAAAAATTGTACCTGATATTTTGAATTTTGAATTTGAATTTTATAGGTCCATTTAATTATTAGGTACATATTCCGCGTTTTTTGCTTTGAGTTGAGTAACAAGTTTTAACTGTTTATTCCTTTCATTTTTGATATTTTCCCAAAATGCAAGTTATCGTGAGCTTTAGTATAGAAAAGATAATGTAACTATGAGTAATGAGTAGATTTTGGTATTCATTTCATCGAGAAATAAATGTTTTAACCAACATATATCCATCTATACTTCGAAATGTTGGTCTTTTATTTCTTAATAAAATGATTACCGAATTATACACATTTTCCATAATTATATTCTCTTTTTCATACTGCAGCTCATGATAAATTGTATTTTTGGAAAATATTGAAAGGAAAACGAAGGAAAACTTAAAACTAGTAATTCAACTCGAAGAGACAACCGGCGGAATAATTACGAAGTTGTTTCGTCTATAACCAAGGCCATAGCCAAGGGGGGATTAGGGGGGCACCCTAATCCCCCCTTGGCTCCTAATATATAATCCTGAGAATTATTGTCAATGCTCCTTATTATGTTTCCAACAAAACCCTCCATAATGATCTCAACATTCCTTTCGTCCTCGACCTCATCCCTACTAAATTTTCAAACTTTCACCAAAACCTTGCCTGTCATCCCAACCTCCTGGCTCAGTCATTATCCAGTTCCACACATCCATATAACCCACCCCGCCGTCTAAACCGGCAATGGCCCCGAGACCTGTTGTAATAAAGTTATTTGGAGTACTGGCACTGGCCAGATTCTCCACTCACGACCTGTGTGTGTGTGAAGCGCCCTTAACCAGCTTCCATTGGCGTTTAATGCCAGTGACACGGCTGGGAAAGGGGGCTGGGGCTTCCCGGACTCCTGCTTTGCCCTCATTCCTGGGGAAGAAGTTCAGTTCGGGTACCCCAGGCAAATTGTAAATAGGGTATGACTGTGTACATTTTATTTTATTTTTATTATTAGTATTATTATTCTTTATTTTATTTTATTATTATTCTTATTTTTTTTATTTTTTTTACTTTATTTTATTATAATTTCCGCATTAATTTATTTCTGTTACCGCATGTATATATTTTTTCGTATGTATATATTTATTTATTTTATTTTGTTTATATTATTGTTTTTTTATGGAATGACTGTAAGCTACATAGTACTATTACTTATTGCCCACAAGTGGCAGATTGTAATATTTCAATAAAGTGTTAATATATAAAAAAAATATAGATAGGTGGTTTAGTACTATTGTTACATGAGTAATTAATTTTTAATTTGCTTTTATATTCTAAAAGTTATTTATGAAACAAAAATGGACTCGTCTGGTTTTGTTCGGAAAAGATGGACTTATCCGGTTGTGACCGTAAACATGTGACGAGTCCGGTTTTGTTAGTATTGGACGAATCTGATTTTGTATTTAAAATGACTTTCAAAAATGAGACAAAAAGTATGGATTTGAAAGATTTATTGGGTTTTTACACCCATGCCCCTTTCATTTTCCATTCTTTCAATACTTCCTCCAGATACAAGTTGAAAAGGGTGGGTGATAAGCTACACCCTTGTCTTAGGCCTTTGGTGATGGGAAAATTATCTGTCAAACATAAATTATGATAATTTTTATCCCCCCATTGCCTCTATTATTCAAGAAGTATGGCTCTTACATCTTCTGCAACCGCCTCTATCCACCTCACGTTCGGAAATCCAAAGAGCCTATATTTATCAGCCGTTATTTATTGTTTATTAATTCAACATCACTTTATGCTTCTATGGCTAATCGGACGATGCTACAGTGGGAATCCTAAATTTTCCCTATTAGTTGACTTTGTTAGGCCTAGTTTTACCTTTGTTAGCCTTAGTTTTAGCCTAGTTTTCCATTCTGTCTATGAATCCGCATCTCCACTACCCATCTTCGAGTTATTTACCTATTTCTTCTATTCTTCTATTTACGTCTATCTTCTATTTCTTCTACTCGCGCATAATCATTCTTCTGTACTTTAATGTCTTTTCCAATGCAATTAATTCTTTTTCCAGTACTCTTTTAGGTTTTGCTGTGAATTCTAAACCGCCTGCATCGTCTAGAATTCGAAGCAATTTGTTAATCAGCGTCCCTCGAATATAAATTCTCGAATTTATTATATATTTTTTCTGTGTCGTTGAACAGTAGGGAGGCGTGAGAGTCATCTTGTCTCATCCCTAGTTTATGTCGTTCTCTATCGATAAATCCAATCTTTATTGGGAACTATCATCCCCTCCACATAGTTCTTCTCGATCTACATTATTAGAGACTATTTAAAAGCCTTATAATAGGTAGTGCGTGACCATATATTCTTTATACTTCTCAGCCTTTTTTAATATATCTGGTTTTCATAGAACACAGTTTCTCAATACTACTTGGTAAATATACATATTCCTCTGATCTCTCTGCGAGCCGGGCACACAAAATGATCGACAAAACTTACCCTACTCATTCCTCAAGATCAGAATTATTCTAGATTACGTATATTTAGATAAGTATGATTTGGCATTTATGTGAACAATGTATATTATTTGTTTGAGTTGAAAATGGTTGACTGGATGATCTTATGTAAAGGAGATGGTTGGGGGGTGCAGTCAATAAGAACACCGAATAAGTGAAATACTTATATTATGTGCCGACGTTTCGACCTACAGTGTAGGTCATCTTCAGGGCTAACAGAGAAACAAACAGAACAAAAATGTAAAAACATCAAAGTTGTACAGTAACAATACTAGTGACAAATAATGTAGAAAAATACAAAGTGGCAGATATGAAAATAGAAGATAAAGAATATTAAAAAGGAGTCAGATTATAATAAAATAAAGATATAGACAGATTTAAAAATTACTGATAATGAAAAGGCATTAAACTAGTGGTAGATATAATAAAAATCAGATAAAGACAAATATAACAAAATTATTGAAATAGTGACAGATATAATTATAGAAAATGTGATAGAATATAATAAAATTAAGATAAAGACAGATATAACAAAGATATTGAAATATCTATGTCAATATCTTTGTTATATCTGTCTTTATCTTAATTTTATTATATTCTATCACATTTTCTATAATTATATCTGTCACTATTTCAATAATTTTGTTATATTTGTCTTTATCTGATTTTTATTATATCTACCACTAGTTTAATGCCTTTTCATTATCAGTAATTTTTAAATCTGTCTATATCTTTATTTTATTATAATCTGACTCCTTTTTAATATTCTTTATCTTCTATTTTCATATCTGCCACTTTGTATTTTTCTACATTATTTGTCACTAGTATTGTTACTGTACAACTTTGATGTTTTTACATTTTTGTTCTGTTTGTTTCTCTGTTAGCCCTGAAGATGACCTACACTGTAGGTCGAAACGTCGGCACATAATATAAGTATTTCACTTATTCGGTGTTCTTATTGACTGCACCCCCCAACCATCTCCTTTACATAAGATCATCCAGTCAACCATTTTCAACTCAAACAAATAATATACATTGTTCACATAAATGCCAAATCATACTTATCTAAATATACGTAATCTAGAATAATTCTGATCTTGAGGAATGAGTAGGGTAAGTTTTGTCGATCATTTTGTGTGCCCGGCTCGCAGAGAGATCAGAGGAATATGTATATTTACCAAGTAGTATTGAGAAACTGTGTTCTATGAAAACCAGATATATTAAAAAAGGCTGAGAAGTATAAAGAATATATGGTCACGCACTACCTATTATAAGGCTTTTAAATAGTCTCTAATAATGTAGATCGAGAAGAACTATGTGGAGGGGATGATAGTTCCCAATAAAGATTGGATTTATCGATAGAGAACGACATAAACTAGGGATGAGACAAGATGACTCTCACGCCTCCCTACTGTTCAACGACACAGAAAAAATATATAATAAATTCGAGAATTTATATTCGAGGGACGCTGATTAACAAATTGCTTCGAATTCTAGACGATGCAGGCGGTTTAGAATTCACAGCAAAACCTAAAAGAGTACTGGAAAAAGAATTAATTGCATTGGAAAAGACATTAAAGTACAGAAGAATGATTATGCGCGAGTAGAAGAAATAGAAGATAGACGTAAATAGAAGAATAGAAGAAATAGGTAAATAACTCGAAGATGGGTAGTGGAGATGCGGATTCATAGACAGAATGGAAAACTAGGCTAAAACTAAGGCTAACAAAGGTAAAACTAGGCCTAACAAAGTCAACTAATAGGGAAAATTTAGGATTCCCACTGTAGCATCGTCCGATTAGCCATAGAAGCATAAAGTGATGTTGAATTAATAAACAATAAATAACGGCTGATAAATATAGGCTCTTTGGATTTCCGAACGTGAGGTGGATAGAGGCGGTTGCAGAAGATGTAAGAGCCATACTTCTTGAATAATAGAGGCAATGGGGGGATAAAAATTATCATAATTTATGTTTGACAGATAATTTTCCCATCACCAAAGGCCTAAGACAAGGGTGTAGCTTATCACCCACCCTTTTCAACTTGTATCTGGAGGAAGTATTGAAAGAATGGAAAATGAAAGGGGCATGGGTGTAAAAACCCAATAAATCTTTCAAATCCATACTTGAAATATCTATGTCAATATCTTTGTTATATCTGTCTTTATCTTAATTTTATTATATTCTATCACATTTTCTATAATTATATCTGTCACTATTTCAATAATTTTGTTATATTTGTCTTTATCTGATTTTTATTATATCTACCACTAGTTTAATGCCTTTTCATTATCAGTAATTTTTAAATCTGTCTATATCTTTATTTTATTATAATCTGACTCCTTTTTAATATTCTTTATCTTCTATTTTCATATCTGCCACTTTGTATTTTTCTACATTATTTGTCACTAGTATTGTTACTGTACAACTTTGATGTTTTTACATTTTTGTTCTGTTTGTTTCTCTGTTAGCCCTGAAGATGACCTACACTGTAGGTCGAAACGTCGGCACATAATATAAGTATTTCACTTATTCGGTGTTCTTATTGACTGCACCCCCCAACCATCTCCTTTACATATATTATTTGTTGCACTGATTAAACCAGAAATGATTTATTATTTATTACTCAGTGGTTCTTCATGATTTATGAATTTGTGTAAAACTTTAAATGAAATTCATTGATTTTAAAAACCAAATGTATTTCATACATTTTTTGGCAATGGCTTTGAGTTACATAATATAAACAGTTTTTGAAAATTTGTCGAAAATAAATAAATCGATTTGATTACCCACCTTTTTAATCTAGCTAATCATTAACTTTCACTTTGTAATTTTATTTTTAAATATTGAATAATATTAGTTGACCTAGTATATATGAGGAAGAAAATGGTGCGGTTGGAGGTCAAGAAAATGACTGACTGACGGATCAACGCACAACCTGAACCGCTAATCGTAGAGACCTGAAACTTGGAGGGTGTGTTCTTTGTATAATGTAGGCATCCGATTTGAAAAGATTTTCCGAAATTCTACCCCTAAGGGGGTGATAAAGGGGGGCCAAGTTTGTATCCTTGCTCAGGTGTTTCTTGTCTTCTTCTTCTTTCGCTACCTCTTTTGTGCCATTTAGCGTAGAGGGGCCTCAATCCATTGGAGCCATTCTTCCCGGTCCCGACAACTCCTCTTTGATTTCTTTGAATCAGATTTACTCTCGCGTGGGTGATTAGCCCAACGCGAGAGGCCCCGTAACCTCGGGACAACAGGCCCCTTTAGTCGCCTTTTACGACAGGCGGAGATTCCGTGGGTAAATTCTATCCCCTATCCACAGGGGGGGTGTTTCTTGTCTATGAATATAAACATCTCATTTCACGATGTTTTTTCAGGCTAATCTCTCTCTTTTAATGAAATTTCGCAGAGATATATAATATTCCGATTTTAATGAAATTTCGCAGAGATATGTAACATTTTCCAACTTAAAATATAGGCCATATTTTATTTCGATTGATGACCGCGATCTTTTTATTGAAAAATTATATATTTTTTCTGTAACCTGCTGTATTTTTGATATGTTGTAAGGGCATGTTTGAGTTGTGCAAATCCAAAGTTGCATCCGAAAAAACGGATGGGAAAATTTTTGGTGGCCGAAAAACCACGACATTTTCGGAGTTATTTCAGTTTTTGGCCTGTATCTCCTAATCGGTGCGTTTTTGGAAAAAAAAAACCTAAGTAACCTTTTTTAAAGTGCATTAAATTTGCTACAATTAGAGCAATCCTAATCCTTTCAGTTTTAATATCTCGTTGCTGCCATACGACAAGTGAAAGCGTTATACTAAGTAAGCCTTTTCAATAAATTCAATATTATTACATACTATCCTTTACTGACACGAACAACAGTAAATGAAAGTAACTTCTGTCCGTCCCGTTTGTTAATTAGTGTCAATGTATGTTTCACGGCTGTGCTGATCCGCCTGTGATGAAATTTGATATGGATAATCTCAAGCCTGGGGAAGGACATAGGCTACTGTTTATCAACACATGACACAGGCGAAGTTTATATAAAACTGTAACCTGATTGTCTAACAAACCCAGCGGTCAACGCACAGCAGAAACCCCTGAACTTAGCTTCTTGAAATTCGCAGGTAGGTCTTTATATAGATTAAATGGGCACTAAGAATGGAATTTGAACAATTTCACCCCAAGGATTTCCGCCTTAATATAATAGGGGTTCAAAGATTGTATGGTATCCGTCAGTTTTGAAGTTAGACATCTGAAATTTCGGGTGTACGAGTAACTTATAGTTTAAAAAAATGAAATTATTTAATTAAAATTATGTGGCAGACCAAATTCCACGTGAGCGAAACTGCGGGCAAAAGCTAGTTCTCTTATATACGGACAATAAACATTTCTCCCTATATAAGAGAATTTTATTGACCTCCATCCGGATAATTTAAATAGATTATTTCTTTCCCAACGTTTATATAAACTGCTCAAAAATGAATAGACATTTTGCCTATTTAGTGGTAGTTGCTTTGCCTAGCATTTTTATATTATTTTTAATAATAAACTGCATTAACGTTTATTATGTTTTTTACTGCAGGAAAGTTTAATAAAGGGATTTTGAAAAGTAACAAAAAAAAAGTTTTAGTTGCATCTTTTTTTTTTTATTCAAGAAAATAGTTTTTTAAAAACAATTAATACCTTGTACAATGTCCTCTGTTAGCCAGAATCTGTGTGCACTTATTAGGCATATTGCTAATAACATTTTCACTTATTTCTTGAAGAATTTCACTCCATAGATTTAGCAATACTGTGCTCAATTGTTAAAGGTCAACTGTCTGCGGGTGGTGATTGAAGAGCCTTCTCTGCAACGCATCCCACATGTGCTCAATGGGATTCAGGTCTGGAGACAATGTGGGAAGGGGCAGATGAGACATTCTCAGGTTTTCTAAAGTTTGACCAACAACTCTTCCTCTATGAGGTAGTGTATTTTTATCCAGAAATCGAAAATCCCCGCGTATGAGATCTCTATTTGGAGAGAAGTATTCCTCAACGATTTCTTTTGCATAACAGACTGCGGTGAGGTCACCTTCAAGAGTATGGAATGTGGTTCGTCCTCCCGTGTAAATTTCAGCCAAGACCATTACACCACCTCCTCCAAACTGCACTGAAGGGAGCATGAACTGGGGCATTGTACGCGTTCTCTGTTCTCTGTAAACTCTTCGTCTGCTGCCATTATACAGACAGAGACGCGACTCACCAGTAAACATGACTGCATTCCAGTTGGTGTCCTCTTCTAGGCGCTCGCTGCACCACATTTTTCTCAGCTGTCGGTTGCGGGCTGTTACTGTAGGACGTCTCAGAAAGGCATAAGAGGTAATACAAACTTCTCATAAACGATTACGGATCTGGATACAGGCCTAGCAAAAACACCTGGTACTTCAAGGTGACGATCTGGCGGGCACTGTGGAAAAGGTTCTGTCTGGCAACAATGACCAATATTTGCGTCCTTCCTTTGCCTTGTAATGCGCTGCGATCCACTACCTCTCTCGGAAACGGGATAAAGCACGGGAGACGACGCTTTGATAAACGCCGACTACCTCTGCTTATCAACTTGCCCGTAACCCTTGGTTGCTTATTCTCACAATATATTGGGAACTTCTGGTTCAAGATGGTTTCTTTCTATGGTTAATAGTCTTTCCATGTTTTTTGTTTGTATTTTCTATTATGTTTGGTCTAAAACAATAAACTATATATTTTTTAATATAATTAAAGTGACAGATAAAGAATAAAGTTCAAATGTCCCTATTCATTTTTGTGCAGTTTACATACATTATATTTAAATGGCCACTGTTAACACTTACCTTAGGCATGATTCGTTCTAGCTTCCCGTAATGCATCCTTATGGCACCCCATGCCATCCCCTTTCAAAGTGACACCTCTAAGTTCATGAATTTTCTCAGTCCATTTCGCTTATTTAATAGAAAAAAATAGACCCCTTGTGAGGTCTTGGACTCACTCAGATTCTATCAAGTAGGTATCGTAAATTGGGGGAAAAACTGGTGATTGGGCATCAGGCAAATCACAACCATAGGCTTAGAAACACTACAGTCTTTACCCTATACTGAACCCATGTGGGTTACTATCGTGTAGGCTTTTTTTCATTCTTTTTTATTACATTAAATTATTTCTCATATTAATTCATTCAAGTATTAAGAAGAACTGCATGTCCACCTTGCGGCGGACTAACCCCCCATTTTACAAATTTCACAACTGTTCCTTTAATTGTATTACCAGTTGCTCAAATTGTATAACTGTAATTTGCATGTATTCTGTAGTTAAGATTGTATTATTTTTTTAAATAGGGTAAGAAGGAAAAATAACTTTCAAGTTCATATCCCAACATTTAAATTTAGTGCCTCGTTTTCGCATTTACTTGAAAATGTGTTCTTCTGCTTAACCCAATTTTTACAACCTATTTTTAATATTCCATATTATAATATTTTATTTACATTTATGTAGAATAAAATATTATATGGTGATCACTAAAATTGTTTTTATTTAATAAAAGAAAACATTATAATTAAATGAGGCCTTAAGCTATGATTATTTTGAGAAGAATTGGTGAGAAGAGGACCGGTCTCCGAGATTCAGCGGTCGTTTGGGACTCGGTACAAGTTTTTGGAGAATGCCTTGCCACATGTGTGTGAAGAGGAAACTAAGGAGGGAAAAGCGCGGAAAATCGTTGCTCAACAAACTGATTAACGGAAAAATATAGGGGAGTTTAGAGATACAAAGTGAACACAAAACAACCTAAGGGAGAAATAATTCTGGGAATAAGAATTGTGATGTATGAATTATGGCCCATTCCGCTTTCCTAAGGATCCAGTCTTAGCAGCTTATACTGGTGACATACCAGTTGACAGTAGATCAATATGCACAGAGAGAGCTCTACAGGCAGAGGAGGTCTGTGAGGAAATAACAAAGAAACTGGAAGGTCTAAATATTACAGTCAATCTCAAGAAGACGACTATAATTTTCTCCTGTCAAACATTGCCCGCCTCCTTAAGTGGCTCTATATGGTAGCGACATGAGAAAAGACACCAGTAGCAGCATAGTGTACTTAGGTGTCACACTTGACCTGAATCTAGCTCACCACTTTAGGAAGAAACTCAGGTCAGTTAGGACCTAATCTTCTAGACTAAACCACTAACATCTCTGAACTTACTTCTCAAATTAATGATATATAAGTGTATCCTAAGTTCCACACTACTAGATGGAGCACTAGTGTCAGGAAACAACTGCGAAGAGGCTCCTACAGTTTTATAATGGTTGAACATCTTATTGAACTACACAAAACAAAAACTGGCTAACTTTACACCACTTTTGATATTGCGACAGACACAGACTTAATCAAACGGAGGCATATAAAATTCTTTAATAATCTCCTATACTGCACTAATCTTCTTTCCAGGACTCTCACTCCAGTGGGACAGCCACAAATATGGCAAGATTATGTTCAGAATCACAGCCTAGACTGAAAAATTAAAATAAATAAAATTCAAAAACCTGGTGATCCTTGTCAGTCGCAAAAGAAGAATTAATGAAATAAATAAGCAGAATATAAGAGTTTTCCACTCCTCTTCCCTATCTTAAAATGTACATTGTACACTAAAAATGATCCTCTTGAAATCCCTCTCCTAGTATAAATTAGAAACCCTCAGATCCAATCGGCTAAGGAAAACAAAATATGGTGATCACTAAAAACGTTTTTCTGTAAGAGAGAGGTAATTTGTTGATATCTCAACTGTTTAATATAGTATGGTAATACAAATAATTTATGTTATTTAATAATCAAATGCAAATTTTATTTAAAAAATAAATAAATTGATATAAATTGGTAAGCTGAATAGTTGATTTTTGAGAAATTTTAATCTCGTAACAATCATAATGTGCTTTATTTTCACTTAAGATTATTCATCATTACTATTATGAAAATTATTGTTTCACACATGACTCCATAAGATCTAAATCCACCATTGTTTATTATCCAATATCATTTATTATCATTATTATCACCAACTGTGGAATTTTTTTAATTTTTAACTTGTAAAAAGTACTGCATCATTAGAAGGCTTGCGTTTAAATAATTAATCTTATTGCACTTCCTTTATTCCTCTCTACTAGTATTTAGTTTAAAGCATCAAGAATTTAGACGAGATAATAATCTTAAGTGATTTAGTTCACTCTAGGTACAGTTCAAGCAGTAGCTGCTCTGAGTGTTGGGTCAATGAAGAGCACACTAATAAGGGGACCTTAATTTTTATCATCTACCAAATTGTCATCATAAGGGCAGAGAAGCATAAATTAACATTTGTTATTGACGGAATCTTAGCTTTCTGCATTGTTTATGGCCTAAAACGTGGGAAATAAAACATAAGTTTTACTTTTTTGTGTGTTATTCATTGACCTCTCATTACTTTTCAACTTCTTTCAATTTTATTTTTGTTAAATTATCACAATAGTTAATTTATTTTCACATATCCTAAATTAATTATTTATTTTTTATGTTTTTCTGTTGTGTAGTTGCCACTCAAATGAAAGGCTCTTTCTAAGAGACTTGGTAACATGTGCGCCAGGAACCAGTGGTGGACGTCTTACAAGATGGCTTCAACCGGAATCTTTTGTAGATCCTGGGAGATGTGAACTCATTTATGCTAGGGAGGAAATGCGATGTGGATGGCCTGCACAACTTACTGTTTTGACTAAAGATCAATATGGTGATACTGTGCATGTCCCTAATCTTAAGGTAGGCCTTTTTCAACTTATTGTTATTTGTTATAATTTATAGTGTAACTAATATGTCTTTATGTCATCTTATAAATGTTTACATTAATGTATGTGTTATTTGTCTTTTATTAGATTGAAGTGAAAGCTGTACCCATAGAAAAAAAAGATGTAGGTGGTAATAGAAAGATGAGACGTGTTTCACAGCCAGACGAGCTGACATTTGGAGGACATGCTCAACCATCACTTGACACTCCCTATGAAGTGACTGTTAAAGATAAGATGTGTTACTATGCAATTTCTATAATGAAGGTAATTTCTCATATTTATATCTGTCAAATGTTTAATAATTTTCTTTCTAAGTAAAAATAATTTATACAAACAATGATATTTTTTTAGGCTTATGAAAACTACTCATTTGAAGAACTGAGATATACCTCTCCTGTTATTAAGCGTTCTAGTGAGAATATGCTTGTACGGCCTAATTGTGATGGAACTTACTGTGCAACATGGACACCTGCTAGTATAGGATGGTACTCTATACTGGCACATATAGATGGTTACCCTATGCACGAGGTAATATTACATAATAGGGAAATTTATTTTTGTTTACTATGGTAAAAAAAAAATAATAGTAAAATCATTAAAATAACGGTTTGACTAGTTACAAATCAGCCAAAGTAGATAAGATACTAAGCATTAAGGTATTTTACTTATTTTTATTTTATTACTTTTACTTACCTGTTTATGATGTATGAGAAAGAATCACAATCATGATAAATTCCAAACACCAGTTTTCAATGGAAATGCATGATTTAAGTTCCCCCGAGTCCAAATAATCAAGACTCTTAAAGTGGTCTGTCTATGTTTATAGTATATGTGGATGTGTGCTTGTTGTACATTAAGGAATGTATACGCCTGGGTTGTTAAGGGGAACTTTTTAACAAAAACAACTGGAAGTGAATTTCGGAATGTGCAACTTTTGTCTTTAATTTTACATTTTTTTTTACCATTTTCCCGAACAGAAATACTAAATTTTAAATGTTTAATTCTCTTAACTAACTTTAATTTTGTTTATTGAAAGTAGTTAAACATCTCTCATTGTCAGTTTTTTTATGTATTTATTGCATCTAATCTTTATTGCATAATAAGTTATTTATTCTATCTAATAATATTATTTAACAGGGGTATAAAGTTGAAGTTAAGGAACCTCCACAAGGTCTTGCTCCCCCATCTCAGAGTGTCGTAAAGAAGACACCACATCAGCCTAATAAACTTCGCAAGTTTGTTGCAAAAAACAGTGCTGGTCTTCGTGTCAGGGCACATCCTTCTCTCCAGAGTGAACAGATTGGTATTGTTCATGTTAATGGAACAATTGCATTCATTGATGAGGTAAGTATTTTCATTTTTAAACAATGTTTGATAAGACTGGGAAAAATAAAATTGAATTCTGCGCGATGAAGCACAGAGATAATACTTCTATTTGTAATTGTAATTACTTATTAGTTTCTGGTAGTTGTTTATTCATTCTATTCATGATTACCTCTTAAAATTAAATGTCCTCAACTTATAATCTTTAGCACCCTTAGTGGTTATCCTTTAATAACTCAGGAATTTGGTTTTAGTATATAAGTTCATTGTTATTACTTATAATATTTTATAGAAAAATCAAAGTATCGTATATTAAAAATTTTAATGTAGATTTTCTTTATACTTTTATTGTAATCTTATATGTTACCCTAATGACAAATTCTCATGACTTCATATTTACTTAATGTTGCAAAGATTTATAAATGTAGGTTGACAATATAATGCTATTCATAATATATTTCATTTTAATTATAAATTAAATTTATTTATAAAAATAAAATGTTGTGTATTTAATATTATTATTAACCAAAATAAGTAAATTATTATCCCCATCAACATTGCTTTGATTATAGATTCATAATGACGATGGTGTCTGGTTACGCCTTAATCAGGATACCATTCGCCAATATTGTCCCGATGGCAGCTATGCTGAAGCATGGTGCCTTCAATTCAATCAGCATCTTGGAAAAACACTCTTATTACCAGTTCAAGAACCAAAATCTCTTCTTGATCATGTAATAAAAGATCCAAACATGAGGAAATCTCCAGTTATTGAACCTTTGTAAGTTTTTGTTGAAATTAAAAAATTCGCTCAGAAAATTAAGTTTTTAAATTTTATACTATGATATCTGTTATCTTATTATTACAGAAGAAACAAGAGAGCTGCTAGGTATAAAGTAGTGAAGTGTGGTGCGTCAGGTCACAATGTTCGGAGCAATCCAAACTTGAAAGCTCCGCCAGTAGGAATGCTTGGCCATGGAAATTATGTTACAGCTGTAGATCATGTAAGAATTATTTTTTGTAATTATTTAATAAGTTAATTGAGGTTAATTGCAATAATGAATTCATGAGCTATAGATTTTTATGCTTAGCTTATGTGATTTTTTTTAAACAAATAAATGTACTATTATGTGTTGTATTATGTATTATTATATAAATGTTTAATATTTGACTACAACTCAAGGGGCTCTTCTCTTGGACCCTATGGACACCTAAAAAGGGCTGGGAGAGGACAAGGTATGGTTGGGGACACATAAGGAAACTGGGTGAAGAAATAAGCCTAAAACATTCATCCATAAAAAATAAAACGCTATTATTTTGAAATAAAAATTACATTCAAGTATTATTAATAAAATAAAAATTACAAATTTAATCTGAAATTCTCAGTCAACAAAATAAAGATAAAACTCTAATTTAGCATAAGATTCACCATCAATAATCATAATCCCTAAAACCACTAATAAAATTTCAACCTAAAACATGATCCCTAACCACAATTCCATATGCACTAATAACAATTACAACTTAAACATTTACCATCAGTAATCATTATCTCATAACCGCTAATAAAATAATAACTCTCATTTAAAATAAGTTACCTTTTCTCTTTAAATAAAAGATTCCCATCTGTTTTGTGGCCGAAACACGACGAACGACAAAGAAAATATTTAACTGGCTCTATCCACAACTGAGCCACCAACCGGGTTCATCCCAAATCTAGTCTGACTACAGTTTAGAGAAAATTTCCTACCTTCCTTCTGTCTTCTTGTTCAGGTCCCGATACTTCTCACCGACACCAGTCTTCAATTCTAATCAGCCCATCTCCCTCCGGAAGAACCCGACCCTGCACGCCGGCAGTACCATTCCTCAACCTCGACACTCGAGGGAAAACGGTTGGGTATTTCAAGGCTTATTCGAGCTGGCGTAAACATTCCTACTCCTGGGTCCGTGAGGTGGTGCCCCTTGGTGGTCACGATTATCCAAAACACTCTTGAATTAAATCTAACCTTTTAAATATTAATCTTATTTGGCATAGGATAACATATACGTACATATTAATGTACAAAATCCTTAAAGCCTAAAATCTTTTTAAAACATATTAATGAGAAGAAGCAAATAAATGCTAATCATTCTCTATTATACGTAAAACTAAAAATAAACTTTTGACTTCAAATGATAAAATACTTCTTTTTGATCACAAAGCTTAGAATACTAGCTAATTAAATGTAAAATTTGCTAACATTTTTTAGCATTGAACTAAAAGCTGTAATTGATGCACATTAATTAAATTACAATATAAAACATGAAATTAATGCTGCAGCATGACACTAAATTGGGTATTTATTTGTAAAAATTTAAGACTTCTGTCACAATAAAGACACTAACTAGGCATCAAAATTTATATATTTTTTTTTGTTTCAATTTTCAATAAATGATGTCATTAAAGATTGCTTTGCAGAGATAAATATTTAACATAAAAATTTTACTGCAGGGTAAAGATCAATGGCTTTTTTTTTTTTTTTTATAAACATTTCAATTTTTTGATGTATCCTACAACTGAGATACAAAGCGTCAACATCTCTTAGTTTTTTAATTTCAATTTTTGAAAAATCATTACTTCAAAAGGAAGCATATCTAAGAGTTTTTTTTAAACAGTGGTAATCATTAAATCTCTCTCAAAATATTAAATTTCAGCTTAGTTTCTTATTGGGATAATTATACATTCACTATTTAAAAATTTGTCCAATTAATCATTATATTTACAATGGATTTTGACTATTTCAGATCTAAACATTTTTAAATGGACTTGAAAAAAATTAAAACAATTCTTTTCTAAATAACTGCAATTTTAATTTATCAGATTGCACCAGTTCTTAGTAGTATAGGTTCATTTTAACACCAACAAACACAAGAAACAGCTTGATTTGTAAAACAAAAGTGACTCGTGGAAGCTAGAAAATATTAAAGATGAAAAATCAAAATTGTAATTTTTGACCACTGGATTAATGTTGGAGTCCATAAAAATAAAAAAACAATTATAAAATGTTTATTAAAAAAAATATCATTTTTATTTGGATCAGAACAGTAACTGGTGATCTCTTTTTATCTATTGTATAATTATTTGTATACGGCAGGTATAATTTAAGTTAAATAAAATTACATTAAAAAATATATTTACAAATTGTTTTATGTTAGGTTGAAAATGTCGATGGTACATGGATTCAGCTAGATAAAGAGACACTCAGCAAATATTGCTTCAATTGGGAAGGTGAAGCTTGGTCCTTAGCAGTTGACAGAAATGCAATGTATTTGAAACCTGATGTTTCAGACAGAAGCAAGTATCTTTTTTTTTTAATATATTGTTTTTTAATATATTGCAGCCACAGTTTTCCAACACATGTTTTCTATGTTCACGGTGAGGATAGCTGTATATTTTGCGAATCAAATGGTTTGTAATTAAGATCCAGAAGTTCCCCTCTACATTTCATAACTAAGCTAATTTTTTTTGCTACATTCAAATTGCTAAGATAATCTATTGTTTTATCTAAAGAGCTATAGAAGCCGTGTTGTGTGCCCTCTGATGCTTTTGCATGGCAAACTTGAATAAAATAATCATTGTATGGTTCTAACATTTTGGACATTTCTCCCTACCAGGTACCCATGGAGTTTAAAGTTAACTTTACTTTGTAATTATTTTGTTTGCAATTATCACCCACTCTTTAAACCATGACTTATTTTGTTTTATTATTTCTCTTGCTATAGCTGTACATAATCTATTTTCTTTGTAATTTATTTCTTTTATTTTATGTTAGATATTATAATTTTTTTAATATTTTTAAATATTTTATTTGAAGACTTGAACCCGGGTGTCACACGTATCCGTTGTGGTGCTAAGCCACCTCAGTAAAAAGAAAGAATATGTCTGACCGAGAAGGATGGATGAGGTGGCTTAGCACCATGACGGATACATGGGAGACCCGGGTCTAGTCCCGGTGCTGGTCATATCTTTTCTTTTCAAATAAAATATTTAAAAATATTAAAAAAATTATAACATCTAATGATGAAATAAAAGAAATAATATATAATGATGTAAGTCAATAAGATCCAAAAATAAAAGTAATGTTTAATGAACATTCTCCCCATGTATATATCGCAAATTGCGAGAACAAAGAGATATAGGATCAGTGAAAATAAAGGGTATGTCTGACCGAGAAGTGAACCAGGATGGCTGAGGTGGCTTAGCACCATGACGGATACAAGGAAGACCCGGGTTCGAGTCCCGGTCCTGGTCATATCTTTTCTTTTCAATTAAAATATTTAAAAATATTTTCTTCTTTATAATCTAATATTTTTAAAATGTAATTAAATTGCACTTTTAGTGTGAACATGTGGACTAATTTTCTATTAATTTCTTGGTATACAAAGTAATTTGAGGTATTAACCACTACTTTAAATTTTTTTTTAATGAAATATCATTCCATCTTTTCGATCTCCTCATAGTATTTGTGGCCCCAAACTTGACACCCGTAGGTTATCACATTTTTAATTTTAGACTCGAATACTTTGAATTTTTACTCTAATGGCAAAACAGCACACTACAACACCACACATTACATACCAAGGTCAATAGAAGTACTCACCCTGGGATCACCTCCCTTAGGTAGCAGCCCCGGATGGGGGAGCATGTTAGGATGTTCCGAGGAGGCAGCACCTCCTGACCTGACTGGGTGGCAGAGTACGGGCTAATAACCCTCTCCCCTTAAACTACCTTTATTCTGAAACCTCAAAGAGATAATGCCGGATTGATTTATGGTAAAAGACCCAGAAACCGTTATAAGGACATAACAATTTGACATTGGAATGTTTTGACGCTTAATAGACCTGGAGGTCTACAAGCCCTTTTAAAACAAATTGACAGATACAAGATTGACCTCACTGCGATCCAGGAAGTTCGTTGGACTAGGGCAGGAATTCTGGAGAAAAGGTACCACACAGTCTTTTACAGTTGCCACAGTAAAAACCGCACGCTTGGTACTGGTTTTTTTTAAAGAAGGAAAACAAAAGAACGAGTCATAGATTATGCTGCTGTGAGTCCAAGGCTCTGTAGACCAAGGCTCAAATGTCTCTTTTATAATATAAGTATGTTTAATTGCCATGCTCCCACAGAAGAATCTGCCGAGGAGGAAAAAGAAGATTTCTACGATGCATTAGAGAGAGAACTTGATAGGTGCCCTCAAAGTGATATAAAAATACTACTAGGATACTTCAATGCTAAGATGGATCTGGATCATTTCTTGGTAATTTCCAGAATAAGAGCTAGAATCTCTAATAGCCACATAGTTGTGAGGAAGGCCAGTAAAAAAAAATTAATGCTGATAAGTTAAAGGACCCCAAAACTCGCCAAAAATATAAGGAACAGTTCAGCCACCAGATGAACAGTATAACAAAAGAAATGGACAATGATCCTGAACTGGAAGAGGAATGGAGAATCCTGAAAGAAGCTGTAATAATGAGGGCCGCAGAAAAGGAGTTAGGAAATGAATTGAGAAAAGCCAGAGATGACTAGTTTGATTTAGAATGCCAGGCAGCAACGGATGCAAAAAAACAGAGCTTACAAATCGATGGTCCACAGGAAATTTACCAGGCTAGCATCGGAAGAATACAGAACCTTGTGGCAGGTGGAGAAGAAGTTTTATAAAAAGAAGAAGAAAATTTGGGAAAGGAAAAAATTGGAGGAAATCGATGAACTACGAAGAGCAAATGACAGCAGGCTCTTTTATCGTAGAGTCAATCAGGAAAGAGCCGATTTCAAGCCAACTTCAATTCCCTGCAAGAGCGAGGATTGTTACCTGCTTGCAAAGAAAGAAGAAATTCTCCCGAGATGGATGCGAACTCTGAAGTTATGCTTAATAACCCTACCGTGGAAGACGCAGAGGAAGATGCCAGACAGATAATTCAAAACGAGAAAGAACCCCAGGAGAAGAGAAAAAGAGAAAGAACCCCCTCCAAACTTTAAAGAGGTTATGGATGTGATCCATCGAATGAAGAATAATAAAAGTCCGGGTTTGGATGGCCTTCCAGTAGAGCATTTTAAATATGGAGGTGAAGAATTTCATAAAGCCCTTCATAATTTGATCTGGTTTGTTACAGTTTCAGGCCGATAAGGGGCTGCGACAGGGTGATGGGTTGGTATATCTGCTTTTCATTTTAAGACTTGAAAAAGCAGCAAGGGTCTCAAAAGAACACAACAAGAACTATTGTCAATAGAAGTGTCCCAGATCCTGGGCTTTGCAGACAATATTGATATAGTTGCAAGATCGAAATCTGAGCTGAGTAGCACTTTTCTGGCAATCCAAAGGGCAGCTTCGCTGTTGGGTCTTGAGGTGAATGAGACCAAAACAAAATATATGGTGTTAAAGGCCGACGGAGTTCAGCAAGGTGAACGTTATATAGAATTGGTTCTTACAAATTTGAGCGAGTGCAGGAATTCACCTACCCCTGCCATATAGATGAAATATGTTTTCTGTTATTTTTAAAAGTTCAGTTTAATAGTAAAATAACAAATTTTAACCTTATTCATTTATTGCATTTCTGATTGTTGATAGTTAAGAATTGTATAATGTTTTTTTCAGAATAGTTTAATAACAATAGCCTGTTAATTTGTAATGAAACCTTATAACAATAATAATCTATCTATTTATTTTTAATAGATGAACCTTGTGAAGAAAGTGTTTTCGGATCAGCTGTCCCAAAAAAAGGGTTTGATTTTGGTCCTCCAGCTCAAGAAAACTTCCCGTTATTTCCCAATATTGGAGCTCCTGTACCTACAGTACCATTTGTATTTGGTACAACTTCCCATCAAGGTAAATAAAAAACATTTAGATCACATAAAATATAAATAAAAATATATATTGTTAATTTTTTTTTCTTATTAGCTGGTAACTTGAAAGAAGAATCAAGGTCATTCTTTAGGGAATCGCCCAAGTCACCTGCAATTACAAAATGTCAGAAATCAGAAGAAGGAAAGTTACCTAAAGGAATTTCTTCAAAGTAAATCCTTTTTCTTTTTCTTTTATCATTTATTATTAGAGTTAGTATTTTATTTAATATTTGTAAACTGATTCTGACCATTACAATAAACGTTGACTTATATTATGTAATATACTTGTCTTTGTATAAAGTTGCTTTTATACTTTGGTTTGCTTTTTCAGAGATGTTCCTCCAGAGCTACTAGGAGTTTCAGTTAAAGAATTAGTAAAAGCTATTGGTGAAAGTCGAGCTAACGGGAATGGTGCTACTCCTCCAGACACACCTCGTAGAGCATCCAGAAGTTCTAGTCCCTTACCACCTTCAAGAACTTCTTCCTCCAGTCCCCTTCCCATACCAGGTTTGAAATGTGTCTTAATAACTGTTTTCGTATCAATTAGCATGCTATTTTGTTCTTTTTAATATTTAATACTAGTACAATTTTATTTTTCTATGGAATAAATTCTATAGTTTTTTTTATTATTCAGAATTTCATCTGATAAAATGTTTTAAATTTATTTATGGAATTTTTGAACTTAATTTAAAAGAGGCCGCCCAAGGAAAACTTGGCTAGGTACAAGGAATTGAAGAGGTGATAGCAGCAATAGGCTTATCAGATGGAGATTGGGAGGACAGAGATTACTGGTGATTAAATGTACACTGCTCTCAAATTGAAGTGGACCACTTCAGAAGATATTTTATAATTTAGCTAACTTGATTGATTTGAGGTTTTCCTTCATTTTAAAAAAGCTATGTTATCAGCACTTTCACGGTGTTAAAGAGATAAAAAAAAAGTCTTAGTACCACTACTTTGTTTTTTGTAATTTTCCACTTGTGTTTTGTAAACATTATTTCCCTTTTATCGTCAGTATTACTCCAGCCACAGTTCACTAGACAGTGTTTAACAATGTCTTTACGACGACTTAGTGTTGAAGAACTCAGGAGGGCATTAGCACTTTTAGAGTTAGGTCATTCACAACGTGATGTCGTTCGTAGGCTTCTGTGCTCTCACACAGTCATTGGACAAGCATGGTCTCGATACCAGGCAACAGGTACTTCTCAGTACACACATGGAGGAGACCCGAGTTCAAAAAATCACCCTTCAGCAAGACAAATATCACAAAAGCCAAACCACTAGGCAACAAGGTTTAACAGCTCGGCAGCTGCAAAGCTCTTTTCAACAAGCAAGGGGAGTCGGCATTTCAACTCAGACGGTTAGAAACCGCCTACATGAAGTTGTTTTGAGGGCAAGAAACCTCATATGGGCTCGTGAACATGTTGATTGGACTGACGAGGACTGGGACAATTGTTTATTTACTGACGAATCGAAATTTTTTTCTCCATCATCAAGATCGACGTTTTAGAGTGTGGTGAGAGACAAACCAGCGATTTAGCTTAGTTCACTCTTATGGAGAAGGTTCAATAATGACTAATCAAAGGGAGGGATAATGACTAATCAAAAAACTCAGATTGTATTGTTTAGAAATGAACATGTAACCGCACAACCTTCCTGAGCAACGTCATCATACCTGTAATTATCCCTTTATCCCAAGAAACGGGTGAGAACTTCATTCTTGTTGATGATAATGCTCGTCCTCATAGGGCAAGGATGATTCAACATTATTTAGCAGAGCAAGAAATAACGCGCATGAACTGGCCTGCTTGTTCACCAGACAAGAATCCAATTGAACATGTTTGGGACAAACTCCAACGGCAATTACACATGCGTTTACTTTGTCAAGATAACTTGGATGAACTTGCTGCCGCCTTAATTGAGGAATGGGCTAATTTACCTCAAGATTACATATTTAGCTTAGTAAGGAGTATCAATCGCCGATGTCAAACATTAAATCAAAGTATCCAGTCCACCATCCAACAGACATAAACTTTATCCTTTCTTCCTTCCTGAGAGATCTTCAGGACACCATCAAACCACTCATCTTCCTACTCACAAGACTTCTTACCAAAGTTCCACTTAATCTCCCACAATGAGTATAAAGCCCTTAACATCCTTTTGTATGCAAATGGCCTACTCAATCAACGAACTAGACATATTACTTCATGATAAACAAATAGATATAGCTTTGCTGACTGAAACTCACTTCACTCAACGTACACATTTCTACATCACTTACAGATCAGACCACCCAGACAACACTTCACATGCTGGATCCTGCATTCTCATTTACAAAACTCTATCTCATTCCCTTGTTCCTTCCACTCCAACTGATGCTATTCAATCAACATCAGTATCCATAACATCACACCCTTTCCATATCACACTTTCACCTGTATACTGTCCTCCTGGTAGTTCCATCTCTCATAACTTTTTAGATTCCCTATTCCAATCTTTTGGATTGTGTTTCATTGCTGGAGGAGACTGCAATGCTAAACACCAACGATGGGGTTGTCGAACATCCAACTCCCGCGGAAATATTCTATCTTATCTTACATCCTCAAAGAGCTACTCAATCCTTGCCCCAAAAAATCCTACCTATTGGCCTACATCCCTCAAAAAACATCCCGATATCCTTGACATATTTGTTACATCCCAGATTTCCCCCGCACAAGCCAATATTGAATCCTTGGATGACCTTTCATCAGATCATAGTCCAATCCTCCTTTTCTTGCACTCAAATTTCGCTCCTAAGCCTTCCCCTCCCACATTGATTACAGGATGTGTCAACTGGGACGATTACTGTTATGACTTGGAGGACAAACTGGACTTAAAAATTTCACTTAAGACAAAACAATCATACAGCCATAGAAAAACTTACAACATCAATCAGTAGCAGTTTACATGATAACGTCACAAATCATACAATTAATAACTAAAACTCCTAAAATTCAAAGAATTTAAGCATTCACTCCTTACTGAACCAAATAACTGGACAAGATCTGATGGAGAAAAATCACAGTTATTTGTTCAATACCGTTCCAAAATCTTTCATCCACATCCTGATATTATTAAACCAACTCACATTGAATATATAAAAGAAGCGTTAGATGTTCACCTCCAAATGTCCCTTCCACCCAAAGCATTCCATCCTTCAGGAATATCCAACATTATTCACAGATTACCTTCCCGCAAAGCTCCTGGGCACGACCTCATCACAATTCATATCTTAAAACACCTTCCTAGAAAAGCCATTCTATTCCTTACCTATATATATAATGCTGTACTCCGCTCCACATATTTTTCTGACCTCTGGAAAATATCCATTGTAAAAATGATACCCAAACCTAAAAAAAAACCAGAATACCCATCCTCTTACCGTCCTATCTCTCTTTTACTTTGCATGGGTAAATTCTAGAAAAACTCATCCTTAAACGATTGTACCCCATCCTTGATACAAATCACATAATACCAGATCACCAGTTTGGATTCCGAGCATCCCACAACACCATTCAGCAATGCCATCGTGTAGTGGATATAGTATCCTCTGCATTAGAACGAGGATCATATTGTTCGGTAGTCTTTCTTGACGTGGAACAGACTTTTGACCGAGTCTGGCATCCGGGCTTGCTCGACAAACTCCGTAAATTCCTATCCCCTACATACTTTCTCATCCTCCAATCCTATCTCACAAATAGAAATTTGCAAGTAAACCATAACAATGCCTATTCATCCCTCTTTTCCCAATCTGCTGGTGTTCCTCAAGGCAGTATCCTTGGTCCAATCCTTTATACAGTTTATATAGCTGACATCCCAACTCATCCTAATACTATCCTTACCACGTATGATGATGATATATGTGTATTATCAGTCAACACCAATCCAGTTATTGCATCTCAAAGCCTCCAATCCCATATCACTGATCTTGAAGAATGGTGTAAAAACTGGAGGATTAAAATAAATTCTCATAAATCGCATCAAATCACTTTTACCTTACGTCGTAAACTTCTTGCCAATGCCAATGACTTCTTGCCCTTCAGTATCCTTTAATAATATCCCACTGGTGCCTGTAGACAGATCCGATACTTAGGGTTGCACCTTGACAAACGATTAACCTGAAATCCTCATACAAGACTGAAAAGAAAGGAAACCGCTCGACATTTCAGGTTAATTCAACATTTACTAGACAAATGCTCTAAGCTCCCAACTACAAAAGACTCATCTGCATGACCATCATACGACCTATTTGGACTTATGGAGTAGAGCTTTGGGGCTCCACTAAGCCATCGAATTCCTCTCGTATCCAATCCTTACAATCCAAAATCCTTCGTAAAATCCTCAATGCTCCTTATTTTGTTAAGAATAAAGTCATCCATAACGACCTTAATGTCCCTTTTATTGCTGATTTGGCCCGAACCCGGTATCTATCCTTTCATAACAAACTTCATTACCACTCAAACCTTCTAGTTTCAAAACTAGCTTCCTTTTCAATTCCCGATAATCCTCCGAGGCGTCTGAAAACAAAATGGCCACGTGATCTTCTTAGTTGAACTTTGATTTGAGTACTACCAGTGGGTAGTTTTTCTACTTGTCATTATGTATCACTTATCCTATTTACTTGTTGTATTATTGTAATACTGTTGTAAATATCAATAAATAAATTAAAGATAAAAAATTCAAAGTAGAGGGGGTCCAACACCCTACTGAAGAAGGTTAAATTGAAATGAAAACCAATATTTGTAAAAATTTAAATGTTTATTTTGTAAAAAAATTTTATTTCATTTAAAAAAATAAATTTTGCTTGGGTTATTTATTTTTGTTGAACAAAAACCATTAACAATCGATAAGTGAGGTACTATAAGCACAAATATACAAAAAAATAACCAGAAGTATGGTTAAAAAAGAGAGTTACCCAACTTTTGATGAGTGGTCCACTTCAATTTATGAGCAGTTTATTAGGTTTCGGCCTATCAGTCAAGGTTATAAAAGCCTGAAATAAAAAAAAAAAATTTAATTTCTGGAGATGAATAGCATTTTTGGCTAAGGTTTGATAGTATAATTTCTTATAAATTAATCATAGAAGAAATCTAAATTTACAATTTATTGTGTAACACCCCCGGCTTATCTGGAAGGGAATGGGGTTGTGAAAGGAAGGAAAGAATAGTAACACATAAGAAGAATAAAGAAAATTAGGAGAACTTACTCTTACTAAGAACTAAGCAATATAAACAAAATGACTATATTTATTGTTATTTAATAATAAAACCAAATTATTGACAAATATAAAAGAAAAATGTTTGATAACTTAATAATAAAACCAAACTGTTGAAAATATTAGAATGGTTAAAAATTCTGTAATTACTACACTACTGGTACAACCAGTTCCCCCACTTATTTGCTAGGACAAGAAAATAAAAAAAAACAATAAGGGAATATTATAAGTCTCAGAACAAAAATTATAGCCTGGTACTCCACGGTAATCAATGAGTCTATCCCCAGAAATTAAATTGTTCACATGTACCTTGTATAACGTGTGGCGATCCTCCCATCTGATCGGTTCCGCAGTAACCAACACCAATTGTCTCCAACCTCTGACACTGCGACGTTACACCTTTTTGCACACGGGACCGACTGACTCACTTCTCCGCGATCGCGATCTCCCTCTCCCACGCTGGCCATCGTCTAGACGCAACCTCAGCATCCTTGACGGTCTCCGCTCCACGATCGCTCGACTAAATGATTTAATTAAACTTATTTACGGCCAGTCCCGCCACGGTTCTGTTACATCACCCTCCCCTTTACAAAAGAGTGGAACCACGGGGTCCACTCATACAATACGCCGTGGAGTACCAATGGTGGCTGAAACTTAATCCTACACTACACTGTATACACTGCCACTCTACACTACTACTACTACTCTACTACACTACTACTACTCTACACTACTACACTGTATACACTCCTGTCAGTTGGTGCTGGCTTCTGTGGGCCCACCGGGTCGATGTATGGTCCTGGTTGTCAGTTCTTCCAGAGCTCTGGCATCTTGTATTCGTTGAGTAGCCTTGGACTGTCTGTTTCCCAGCCACTTGCGTAGGCCCCATGTTCCAAGGACACCCAGCAACAATAGCGCCAAGGTCGTTGTGGCACTCCACGTCCACCATCTTCGGTTAACCCGTTCTTCCTGTATCCTTTCAAGCGCACGCCGAAGGGCCAAGACCCGAACTTCATCAGCGGCCCACTGACCCGCTCCCAGGTCTCCTTGCTGCTCCAAGGACTCCCAAGCCTCTGGTAGGTCTTCCCTCCTAATTGTCGTTTTTTCTGACCCTATGTGTAGAGATATAGGGTCCACGATCTGTATTTCCTTCTCCAACGTCGTGTACGTCGTCCCTCTGGAGCGGGGGAGCAGCCAGTAATCCGCTGTTTTCAGTGTACAAGACTCTGTTGCCTCCCATTCTCCATCACCGTCCAAAATAATCTCTCTGGGTTGCTGATTTCTGCAATCTATCGTTGCCTTGGTTGGCTCGTTGATACTAAAGAGCCATTTCTCTCTTGCCTCGTCCCAAATCCAAGTATCCAGTTGCGGGTCACGTAGTGCCCTCCATTTACACAGCGGTTGACCACTCCGCTCATCCCCAAAGAAGAGAGTGCTTAAGCAGGTCACTCGCCTCCGCACCATCAACGGAAACAGCGCGGGGCACACCCACGGCTGGGATGTCCGGCACCGTGACAGGTCCCCTTTCTGCAGAAGTGCATAATATTGTCTATCCACTGACACAAGAAAACTGTCCACTGACGTCTCTAATACCACCTTGTGCGGCACATCCACACTCCGTATCGGCATAGGTTGTACCCTATAGAGCTTGAAGGCTTGACCTGACCTAATCAAAGGGAGATCTATAACAACATGCACCGAAGTGGATGTGGCCACTCCATGGACTGCAGCGGCCTGGTAATAATGGTGGGCATCCTCGGGACGAGTACCTGTGAACAAACCAATTCCTGAGGGCAGTACATTGACCACCGTTTGGAGAATCTCACTCAAGGAGTGGGGAGACAGAAGGGCCTGACTCACTGCCCCCCATGATACCCTCTCTAATCCCAAATACAATTCCCTCAAGTCACCACTGGCTTTCAGAGCCGTCACCTCCATATTTCGGAGGTTGGATATCAAGGTTAAGGATAGGTTAGTATAAAGGGAAAGCCGGTCTACTTGTGTCTCTAGGGTTAACATCCGCCGGTGGGTAGCTTCCATTTCCTTCTTCAACATTCCTGCGAAGCGTACTAGGTTCCTCGTATTTTCCTCGGTTCGTTGTCCCAAATTCCGTGTGACTGTGAGGTGCTCCGTGGCCAAGTGGACCAATCGCCCTTGTTGCATTGTTAGCTTCCCCAGATCGTCCCTTATCCCTTCTAAGTCGTCAGCATCCGGATTACCAAACACCGCTTTAATCACCTTCCCTCCAATGTTTAGCAGCCCTCTACTCCCTCGTTGAACCGGTAGCAGATTCCTGATGGACAAAACAGCTTCATCCACTTCTGCGACCATCTCCTTGGTCCTCTCCACCTCGTCCCAGTACCCCCTAAGTTCAGGGATATGGTTCAGTGTCCGTCGGTACTCAGCTTCTATTTCCTCTATTACTTCCCTCATCCGTAGTGCTTCACCACACAAGCGAGTCACGTTCACTTCCACTATTACCCGCCATCGCTCACTGCTCACTACTACGTCCCTTTCATCCAAAAACCTCACACCGCTGTGTCCCAGGGCCAACTGCAGCACCAGCCATCCTGTGAACACTGTCGTTTAACATTAGATTACTTTCTTGGCCTCAGCAGTATGGGGGATCGGGGGGTGACCAGGGAATCATCCTCCTCCGGGGCCCACGAGGTGTCACGTGGGTCCTCAGGTGTACCTGGGTTATCTTCTGTGCGGGCCCAGGTTGTTTCTTGGGTGTCCTCTGGTGAACTCGGGTCATTCCTCATCCAATGAGGAGTAACGTGATCGACTATGCCCCGGGGGGTTGACAATTTTTCTGGCGTCCTTCGCTCCGTTACCGGGGACTCCCTGCGGACAGTTGAGTAAGCTCCGTCGGCTTGACTCTCCTCTTGGTTGTCGTCCTTGACTTCTTCCATTTCATCCTCGCTGTCCTCGTTCCAGTGTGGGGGACATTCCTCCTCACTCTCATTTTCGTCCCGATGTTCATGTTCCTCCCAGTCACTCTCGTCTCCACTCTCCTCCTCCTCCCCTCCTAACTCAGTAAGCCTATCACCTATAGCTGGTTTCAACCGATTGATGTGTACCACTACTTTTCGGCCCGATCCCAACTGTAACTCATACGTGACTGGGGAGATCTTCCTGATTACCTCATACGGTCCCGTCCAAGGACGATGAAATTTCTTGCAATGTCCCAGCTTTGTAATGGGGACATGCAGGAACACACACTCCCCCACTTCGAGTTCTCTGTGTTTTCGCCCCTTGTTCCATTGCCTCGTCCGACGGGTCCATGCCAATTCCATCCTCTTCGATGCCTCCTCATAAGCCTGACTTAATCTCTCCTGCAGCCGTTCCACGAACTCTTCTGCTGGCGTTTCACCGTCCAGTGGCATAATATTAAAGCCCACAGGCATCTGCACTTCTCGTCCATACAGAAGGTAGTTTGGCGAGTATCCCGTGGACGAGTGCGGGATGGCCCTATAAGCCATCAGGGCATAGGGTACCCATTGATCCCAGTCACGACCGTCCCGTCGTACATAATGAGCCACCGACTCAGCCAGAGTTCGGTGTAATCTTTCCACCATTCCATTGCCCTCTGGATGGTAGGGGGTTGTCTGAATTTTCTGTGTCCCCAGCAGCCGACATGTATTTTTCAATAGGGAGGAAACGAAATTTCTCCCCTGGTCAGTCAGCAATCGATCGGGGGCTCCGTGCCGGGTTACTATTGCCTCTACTAAGGCCCTTGCCGTCTCGTCCGCTGTGATTTCCTTCAAGGGTATTGCTTCGGCGTACCTCGTGAAATTGTCGATCATGGTGAGCAGGTACTTATAACCTCGCCCGCTCCTGGGAAGCGGGCCGACGATGTCCATTGAAATTTGCTCAAACGGTCTGGTCGGGAAGAAAGGGGCTTCCAAAGGGGCCTTCAAACCTGGTGGGGATTTCCTTCTCTGACAGCTATCACACCTCGCGACGTATTCCCTTACGTCTGGACCCAGTGTGGGCCAGTAATACCCCTGCTGTACTACCGACGTCGTACGTTCTATACCCGGGTGTCCAGCCCATTTGGCTTCATGGCACTGCTGTAAAATGGCCCCTCTTAAAACTGTTGGTACTGCCAACTTCCAGTCCCCCATGCTGTCACTACCGTTTTTCCAATACAATACGCCCCGTGCATCCTTTCCTCCTGATCCTGATTGTTGTGCTAGATCTTGGCACCACGAATCATCCCGCTGGGCTATCCGTAGCTCGCTCTCATTAAACCCCGGTGTCTTCACTTGTACTCCCCGCACCGCCCTGCTCAAGGCATCAGCATTCGTATGCCTCCTTCCCGCCTTGTGCTCTACTTCATAATTGAACTCCTGGAGCCTTAGTGTCCACCTCATTAACCGAGAAGAAGGCTCCTTTAAGCTTAGCATCCATCTTAAAGCCGAATGATCAGTCACAAGCTTGAATTCCCTCCCAAGTAAGTAGCACCTAAACTGGCGGGTTGCCCAGATGACCGCTAGCAGTTCCAATTCGGTGGCCGAGTAATTTTTTTCTGGGCCTCGTAATTGCCGGCTGGCGTAGCATATGGGTCTTTCTTCCCCATCGCGCACCTGAGACAACACTGCTCCTAATGCCACCGAGGAGGCGTCGGTTGCTAAGATGAACGGGTCATGGAAATCGGGATAAACTAGAACCCGGTCAGACACCAAATGCTTTTTTAGCTCATTGAAAGCATCCTCTGCCTCCGACGTCCATCTAAAAGTGGCATTCTTTTTCGTGAGCTCAGTCAGTGGTTGAGCGATTCCCGCGAATCCCGCTACAAACCGGCGATAATACCCTGCTAACCCCAGGAAGGACCTTACTTCTCTCACGCTCCTTGGCCGAGGGTAGGCTCTCACAGCCTCTATCTTTGTGGGATCTGTTCTTACCCCATGCTCACTCACCACATGTCCAAGATAGGCAACTTCCTTCCGTACAAAGCGGCACTTCTCCCTGTTGACCTTGAGGTTAGCCTCTTGCAACTTACTGAATACATTCCCTAATCTACGTGCTTGCTCCTCAATAGTCGCACTGTAAACAATGACGTCATCCAGGTACACGTAGCATTCTACCCCTTTCAGCCTACTTAATAGGCAATCCATCAATTTTTGGAATGTTGCAGGAGCCCCAGCCAACCCGAAAGCCATCCTACGGTACTCGTAGTGGCCACCTTCTGTGGTGAACGCCGTCTTTTCCCGATCTTTTTCCGCGACGGATATTTGATGGTAACCGCTTGCCAGGTCTAGCGTCGTAAAGTACCGGCTTCTCCCCAATTGCTCCAACGTCTCATTTATCAATGGCAGTGGATAAACATCCACTTTTGTAACCGCATTGAGACCACGAAAATCAGTACAGAACCGAAACTTGGTTTCCCCATGGTACGACTTCTTTCTAACCAATACAATGGGGGCCGACCAGGGACTCGATGACGGCTGGATGATCCCATTATCCAGCATTTCCTGGATGTGTTGTTTAACAATAGGTCTCTGATGGAAGGGTACTGGATACGGTCGTTTTGCTACTGGTGACGCGCCGCCTGTTTCAATGGAGTGCTCGACGCCTAGGGTGCAACCCCTCTCATCTGGTGGGTCGAACAACATCCCATACCGCTCTAACACCTCTTCAATAGTCGATCTATCGTTCGGTGATAAATGACCAAGCTCAGCGTCCCAATTCCGCTGGTCCACTTTCTCCTTAGACTGCTGTAGTCCCACTACTCCTATCACGGTCTCCTCCCCGTCCCAGACGTCCGCCTCAACCGCCCTCCCCAAGGTTTGTCTGCGGTCAACCACGATCTGTTCTCCGGTCAAGTTGACCACCCGGACGTTCACCATCCCCTTTTCCACTCTGCCAACGCCCCTCCCCGTTCTCAACCCCTTCTGCGGCTGGATTTCAGGTTCTACCATGACCACTTTGCCGTCCATCATTTCCAGCTCCCCAGCTATTATGGCTTCAGCGTACTTTGGGATTATAGACCTCGCAACGGCCCGTACAGTGTATTCCTGCTGTGGCTTCTGAAGCGGTTCTGACTCACTAGGACTTGGCTTCCCCCGATGACACTTCTTCCCTGTCTGACGCTTGACTGCCTCAGCCGTCACCCCTCTAACCAGTACAGTGTTAGACCGAGCGTGAATTTCTATATCGACCTTCTTCATAAGGTCCAGCCCCAATATCCCGTCGTACGCCATTTCAATGTCCGCGACTGTAAACCGATGGCTTACTTTTCTCCCTTTTATTTGGCATTCAACCTCCTGTTCCCCTCTTATACGCAGGGCCCTTCCCGTTACTCCCCTGGCCTTCAGGTTTGACCATCTCACCTTATGACCTTGGACCGGTTCCCTTAACAAGGAGATCTGAGCCCCCGTATCCACCAGCAGAATTTTCTTTTGCCCGGCTATCACAACCTCAAGACTTAACCCGTCGTTCTCCTGGCCAGATATACAGGGAATTAAACCAAGCTTACCCCTTTTGTTCTCCTGGGGCCTCCCTTCGGGGCAAAAGGGCGGCCTTAGGCTTTTGGGTCACTCCCATTTTGAGCGGCGGTGGTACAATGGGAAGCGAAGTGTCCTATTCTTCCACATCTGAAACAAGCTCCAGGGTAGTCTGGTCGTCTCCTGGTTCGCTGTGGGGTCTGGCCAACTCTGTTAGGGCAATTTCTCGACAAATGCCCCCTCTTAGCACAGTTAAAACATTGGACCTCCGAAAGTGGTGGCCGAGCGTTTACCCGCCCCTCGTTCCTTCCGGGCTGCCGGTAGTTTGCGCAAACACATACGGGTGGTTGCACCTCTTGTGCGCCCGTCATCGGCTCTACCTGTGGTTCTCTTACTACATATATGTTTTTTCCCCGTTGATGCTCCTGTAGGGCCTGTTCCAGCTCCAACGCCATTTTCTGGGCTTCCCTTAAGGTCTGTGGGCGGCCGAACAATACTTGCTTACCTACCTCCCCAGTCAAACCCCTAGTGAACGCCTCTAACACCTTCCTTTCTACCTCCCTCGCCCACCACGTTCCCTCGTCTCCGGCTAAGGTTGGCCTGGCCATCTTTCCACCCACCGTAATACATCGGTCGGCAAACTCTTGTATCTTCTCCTTAGACTGTTGGCTCATGTCCTGCAGCACTCTGCCGTAATATTCGAAGGTGTTTGGATCGCCAAACCGCTCCTTCAATACCTCCGAAAGTCGCTGGAACGTAACCTCACCCCTAAGCTCTTCAGCGCCCCTTACGAACGTCGCCGCTTGTCCCTGAAGTTTTAACCGACATATCCTCACTCTATCTCCGTCATCCCAAGCCCCACAAGCCGCTACCTCCTCCAGGTAGTCCAAAAACTCCTCCACTGGCCGCGCAGTCGCTTCCCCTCCCCATGGCTTCACTAGTGACTGTAACGATAGATCTCTGCGAGGTGGTTTAACAACCAGTTTAGCATCTGGTTGATTTGTCTCTAGCTCTACAATCTGCTGCTTGAGTTCCCCCTCCCGCTTTTGAAACTCCTCGTTTAGTTTTAACACCTCATCCAATTTAGCCCTTAATTGACTCTCAGCCGTCATTTTAAAAACGTGAATTTAGTTTGTGGTATTTTTGCAACCACCCCACACCTGACACCACTGTAACACCCCCGGCTTATCTGGAAGGGAATGGGGTTGTGAAAGGAAGGAAAGAATAGTAACACATAAGAAGAATAAAGAAAATTAGGAGAACTTACTCTTACTAAGAACTAAGCAATATAAACAAAATGACTATATTTATTGTTATTTAATAATAAAACCAAATTATTGACAAATATAAAAGAAAAATGTTTGATAACTTAATAATAAAACCAAACTGTTGAAAATATTAGAATGGTTAAAAATTCTGTAATTACTACACTACTGGTACAACCAGTTCCCCCACTTATTTGCTAGGACAAGAAAATAAAAAAAACAATAAGGGAATATTATAAGTCTCAGAACAAAAATTATAGCCTGGTACTCCACGGTAATCAATGAGTCTATCCCCAGAAATTAAATTGTTCACATGTACCTTGTATAACGTGTGGCGATCCTCCCATCTGATCGGTTCCGCAGTAACCAACACCAATTGTCTCCAACCTCTGACACTGCGACGTTACACCTTTTTGCACACGGGACCGACTGACTCACTTCTCCGCGATCGCGATCTCCCTCTCCCACGCTGGCCATCGTCTAGACGCAACCTCAGCATCCTTGACGGTCTCCGCTCCACGATCGCTCGACTAAATGATTTAATTAAACTTATTTACGGCCAGTCCCGCCACGGTTCTGTTACAATTGACTGATTTAAAAATTAAGAAATTATCAATATTAAAACAGGCTCAGTTTATTTTTTAATCTGATCGTGACAGTGTGATATACGTAATTCCATGATTGTCTTTGAAAGTCTACTTAAAAATGTTAACTATTTCGGTTGTATAATCAAACTTTGTTTTTCCAGGCATAATTCTAGAAGTTTTTACTGTTCAAAAAATATAGAACTGGAGTCTTTTCTATTAAAATTCCTGATAAGTGGGTGGAAGGGAAAAGTAGATATTTGTATTCTCTTGTAATCTCCTAGACCTATAGGAAAAATTGTGCAGTGTGAAAGACCTGCTGAAATGCACTTTCCTTACGCCTGTTAAATTCAAAACAATGTTAATTAAGATTGTTACCCAGTAAACAAAACAATGGACTATAACTTTGGGAAATGATGATTAACTAAGGATATAAAAATGAAAAATGCATAAAAGAAAATATTCTGTGAATGGACAATGCACTGCTTCCCTCAATAACTTGGACATCCGAATTTAATGAATAAATATATGAATTTACAATTCATCTTTGTTAACAAGTTTTGGGCTGTTAAAGCAGTCTCCATGGCATTAATGTTAGATAGATAAACATGTGATTCTGTTTTTCCTTATTCTATATCCATAATTGTGGCCACAAGTGATTGCACTCTATAGAAGATAAGGTTTAACAATGTCTTAATGACAATCAAATCAGTAGTTGTATTATGCACTATAGTACAATTGAGCTTGTGTTTCAACTTAAAAAAAAAAAAAAGAGGCATTTCACACCCCTATCATACCTAGCTATTATATCTGATGAAAAACTGAATATTTATGTTGTGTCACTACTTATAGAGGTACTGTACTAATTATGGTACTATGATTGAAGCCATGAAAAAAAAATGAAACCGACATTAGTTGAATTGAGCTCAAATTATACTCATCAAAACTTAATCTCTGTCTCTGTCTCTTTCAACTGCTATTGTGGTGAGTTTGACTTACAAATTAATGCATATACATAAGCACTTATATGTATATGCATATACACACACAATCTCTTCTATCCATAAAATAATTTGACTTGATCATAAATAAATCATCTCCAACCAGATTTTGAAGTACCAAAATAATTCAAAGCTAGTTACAAACTTTAATGTTACGTAGTTTAGTATATTTAACAAAAAGTCAGTAGAATGCATTACAATTCTAAATTTGAGTTTTTCTAATTTACATTATTTATTATTTTTATTAAATCTTTTGATTTAAAATTTTCTCTAATTACTTCATCAAATCAAATTTTTGGGATTTATTAGTTATACATAGCATATGCATATTATACTTTATTCATTTATCTTGAATAATAATAGTTGACCTTGTATATATATGTGGAAGAAAATGATTCGGGTAGAGGTATTATTTTATTATTTATGAATGACTCTTCTACTACCATGCACTTCGGCCTAAATGCCACTTCTGTGTCCAAAGTCATTCGTGGGTTTTTTGACTCCTCCTATTTCCACTGCCTGCAGGCTGTCTTCAATGCCTCAATTAGAATATCGAGAGGAGATAAATTAAGTATAGTTTCCAGTGAAGCAGTTTGGGTGATGCTCATGGCCCCAGTGATCATGATGCAAGCAAGCCCCTGCACCTTCTCTAACTTCAATCTATTTGGTTGGGCTCCAGCTCTAGGCCACCAGGCAATTGAGACATGAGTTAGTACAGGTCTGACTATTGCAGTATACATCCACATGCTACTTGCAGTGCCATCTTGATGCTGATTCCAAACCAGTTGCCGCAAAGGCTCTTACAAGTCCACACAATTCTATTGGCTTTCTTGGTGACATAATCGATATGTTCATTCAAGTTTAATTTACTGTCCATAATGATGCTGAGCTATTAGGGTTGGTGTTCAATCCTACTTTTGTGCGCAACCTCGCCACCATTCTTAGTGCCATTGTCATCAGCTCTGAGATAGTCTGCTGATCAAAATCTTTGATGATAATTGCTATGTCATATGCATAGCCTATCGCTTGGAAAGCCGCCTCATTCAAGAAGTGTAGTAGTTTTTCCACTACCAGGTTCCAAAGTAGTGGGGAAAGAACCCCTCCTTGGGGGCAGCATGCAGCTGCCTAACCTTTTGATGATATTTGCCCATATTGGCTTGAATAACCCTATTCTTTAGCATGGCAATGACCCATTTAGTAATGTTTGGTTTGATGCCATGCTTTTGTAGGGCATTAGTTAATATATGAGTAGTAGTATTGTCATATGTCTCTTCTATATTTAGAAATGCTCCGAGCGCAATCTGTTTCAACTGCAGAGCATCTTCCACCTGAGCGTGTAGCACAGTATCGCAGGATTTGCCCTCTCTGAATGCATGTTGATGCATTCAATCCATCTTTGAGATGTTTGTCCCTGATAAATCTATCAAGAATCATCTCCATTGTCTTCAGCAGAAATGAAAAAAGGCAAATGGGGCCTTTATGATTTATGATATGATTTGGGTACAGCATACGTTTCCTTCCCTGGTTTGGGAATAAATTCACATTGATAACTTCTCTGACATTTTTTAACTGAACTTCTTTCCAGGCTGTTGAAATATAGCTATAGGCCAGACAGCCCTGGATCAGAGTATAAAGCCTGCCTATGATAATTTTGATTCCCTCTTTTAACATGGTAGGATAAATTCCGTCAAAACCTGGTGTTTTGTATGGCTTGAGGTTTTTAACTTCCCATTTTATGGCGCTGGTATTAAAGATTTCCTGGACTGATGTCCAGTCCAGATTGCACCTGTCCTCAGGCAGGTACCTGCGTGTCCAAGGTTTCAAGCTTACTCCCCGGGAAGTGTGATTCCAGCGTAGCAGTTATAGTTTCTTTCATGCTCATGGGATCCACATTTGGCTTCGTTAGGGAGCCCACGGTATTACAGTAATTGCTCTTAAAGAGAATTTTATTCATGCGGGCGCATGTGTTAGTATTATTGATTTCCTGAGAGAACTATCTCCATGAGTTCCGTTTGGCTTTCCTAATAAGGTTATGGTATTCAGTTAGTGTACATATTCGATCCATTCACCAGTCCTTTTTGCTTTATTGGAAAGTACTCTGGTTCTCCGGGTGGAGGTAAAAAATTTCTCCTAAGTAGGGAGAAATGTTAATTAAAGAGCCAATGTTTTGATCCATTTAGTTGTGTGTAACTCTGTTGGCCCGGTGTAACTCCGTCACTATCTCTACTCACATCAATAACTACTGAGTAACATCGGCCCCCCGCCCTCTCCCCTCGACAGCCCTGAAGAAGACCTACAATATGGGTCAAAACGTCGGCTCATTAATAAACATATAAACATATCACCTACTTAATAGAAATTTTTTGACATCCACCCGGACCATTTTCTTCCACATTTATTCATTTATGTTCAATTAAATTTATTTAAAGCAGAATTTTATTCCTATGTATAACACCCTTTAGAGGAGCACATAATAGTTTATAAAACATGAATAATTATACAATAAACTCACATTTCATGAATATATAGGGCGTTCAGGACCAAAAGCTGATAACTCCAAATTTTCTAAAATTGACTTTTTCTCATTTTTCGCTAGTTTAATCAAGCTATTTAGTCTAACACAACATTATTTTTCATGGTTTTAGTCCGTTTCTGAACATGAAGTTTTTGGGACATAAAATTGCTGTACTGAACTTTTGAAATTTTGAAGTAATCCGTTTTTATCCTGAACAACTCATATACATCGGGGTGTGACAGCATAACTTCCTTTTTTCGAAACTTAATAATTGTATGAATCAAAACATTTTTATTCACTTTTTACAATGTAGGTGTATGCCTAAAGTTTTGTTTTACATAGTTTTGAAGATGAAATAAGATAGGTGACATCTCCCATTCTTCATACTCAGAGTAAACTGATTTCTGGCATTTGTCATGAATCTTGCCTGCATTTTGTTCACAATTCCTTCCTGGATGCTGGTCTTCAAATCTTGATAGGTCCTTGAACGGTTCACATTGACTTGAGATTTCAAAAAATCCCATAGAAAAAAATCACAAGGGGACAAATTGAGATAGCAGGCAGGCCACTCCAAATCGTCCCTTATTGAGATGAGGTGCTCTGGGAAGTGTTCCCTCAAAACAGCTATCGATGATGGCGACTGAACTGTGTCAGGGCAAAACTTTATATTCCTGCCTCTTGAACAAGACCACTAGCACTCCTCTACGACATCAACTGACTGAATGCTGTGCATTTTAAAAAAGGAAGTTATGCTGCTGCACCCTGTTCTGTATTTATTTTTTGTTTAATAATTAATGTATGTTCATCTGCATCTCTTTTTCTCTGAATATATATAGTTAAAACTGATTAATCTAAGAAGGAATTGAAAGTAATTCATGCCTAATGTTTAGGATAAGTTTGATGTATACATGTTAGCAAATGCAAGAAAATAGATAGGTTATCATGGATTTCTTAATTTTTTTAGCATTTCAAGGCCGTCAAAGGAGTCAAGGTATTTTTAAGCCCCATTGCTTTGGATATGACTTGACAGTTTCCCTTAAAATAGTTACCCCTTTGAATTTAGTAAACATATGTTGTATTGTTATGCTTAATTGATGTTTATAAGTCCTTTATTAAACGACTGATGACACATAGAACTATACTATTCACCACTACCCTATTGTATTGAGATGGAATGATTTTTTATTAATAATGCTTGATGCCAATCTTTCATAGCTTACCTGTCAATTGATTCAGAATCAATTATAAATGTTCATTTCATTTGCATGACTAGATCCCCATGGTTTCCTATATTTGTATTTTTTATCACTTTATTTACTTTGATTCTATATCCTGCTTGTTTTAATCTCATTACATAGAATTAAAAACTAATTTAATCTCCTTGCATGAAAACCACTGTTGCTTACTATATGTGGTTTTCCCTCTAAAACCGTGTTTGCCAATCCTACAGTGAAGTGTTATTCGTGATGTGATTCTCCGATAAACTATGAAGTGTATATGTTTCTATTACTGAACGTCTGTTATCACATCTTTAAAAATGTATCCCGAGTCTCCTTTTAATATATTTTTGTCATGTTTATAGGTGCTAAGAATAGCAGTGGCTTGGCACTGGATAGTGTGAGCAGTAGCCCATTAGCTTATGGCTCTCCTAGAAGCATTGGTGTATCCCCAGCAGGTATTTAGCTGTATATTGATCATTTTAAAGGAAAATTTATAAAATTTTAGTGAAATAAATTTAAAGCATTCCAGAACACAGTGAAGAATCTTGAAGATGTTGAAGATTGAGTGTCACTAATAAATTTAGCTTATTTTGCAATCTCCAAAATTTTAAGAAGTAAACTCCTCAGCTAGAATACAATTTATGCATTGTTCTAACAAGATGTAGTTTCTTCAAATTTTAGTTGTTAATTACATAGTTTGTTATATTTATTTATTTAAAGTAGATTTTGAATTCATTTTTTAAATAAACCAATATGAGATAATTTATAGTTTGACCACTGTATGTGGCAACCATTGTAAAATGTTGGGCAAATGTCCTCCTCTTTGTTAAAAAATATTAGTCAACTTGCCAGTCTTTCGATTCTTCTGCCAGTAAAAAATGGAATATGTTGAGGAAGTATTTATAAAAATTTTCTACATAACAGTGGGGAAATGTGTGTAAGCAAGTAAGGCTATTAAAAACAAATATTTGGGATATGGCCATATGATTGATATAGAAATCAATGCAGTAATATTCACTGTAGGAGAACAATAATGGTAGCTGGACAAAGATTGGCCTCAAGACTCATAAACATTGACTTATATGATTTGTCAGGCTATGCTCTAAAATTAAATTTTTTTTTAGTTTATGGGGGTGCGGAAAGTGTTTCTCAAAGAAGAGGTTCAACACAAAGTGACACAAGTGCTCTCGTCAGTAGCCTGACTCGTGACCTAACACCCAGCCCGAGTGGTAGCTGCTCACTACATAGTACGCCGTCAACACCACGGAAAAACAAAGAGCCGGTAAGTATTATATTGACTTTTTACATTTATATGAAATATTAGTTAATATGACAGAACATTGAAGAGCAGGGGTTTTTATAATTACATAGTCCAAGGCCCCCAATTGAACCTTAATCATTTTCTGGCAAATAGACTTGATTGCCGACTTACCATCCTCATAGCTTTATAATTTAACGTTATTTATAATATTGATAAAGTTTTATCACCAAGTATTTCGATAAATGGTCTTGTGTTTATGGAGATAGCATAGGATAGATAAAAAGTTCTACAAACTGTTATAGAAAAAATTAAAAATGCTAAAAATCACTTTTCTATCAATTATAAGTCAGAATTGTCCTTATTATAATGTTTTTTAAAAATAATTTTTACTTAATGATATAATTACTTTCTTGAATCCAAAACTGCAATTTTGAGCTTTTATTGAATTATAATTTTGTTATATTAATAAATAGTCAAAAGATCTTTTATATGTAGTATTTTTATTAGATAAATTAACTTAATAAAAGTGAAAAATTACCTATCACCATGAATGGAACCAGTACTGGCAGTAATGGCTCAAAATTTGAGAATTCTGTGTTTTGTTTTAGAAATTCTCTAGAATATTCTCAAAAGCAGAGCTCTATTTTATCAATAGACACTTTTTTAATGAACGTTTTTATACATATTTAAATTTAATTTAATTTATTAGAACACTTGAACATGGCAGATTAGTGTGAAGAATTAGCTCTCCTGATAACTTATTTTGTTGAGTTCATTAGGAGAATACAAAACCCTTTAAATTCTAGTTTTGTGATTATAAGATTTTATTTTTGCCTATTTCGACCCTGGATTGCTTTACAAACTCCGTATATTCCTACCTCCTTATACTTTTTCATTATCCAATCCTATCTCTCCTACAAGTCATTCACAGTAAATCATAATGTCTACTTATCCTTCTTTCCTCAATCTGCTTTTGTTCCTCAAGGCAGTATCCTCGGCCCAATTCTCTACACAGTTTATACAGCTGACATCCCAACTCATCCTAATACTATCTTTACCATGTAAGCAGATGACACATGTCTATTATGTGTCAACACTGATCCAGTTATAGCATCCCATACTCTTCAATCCGATATCACTGACCTTGAAAATTGGTGTCAAAACTGGAGGATTAAAATAAATTACCACAAATCTCATCAAATCACCTTTACCCTCCGTTGTATTCCAACGACTTCCTGTCCTTCTGTACCGTTTAAGAACATCCCACTGATTACTGTAGAACAGGTCTGGTACTTAGGACTACACCTTGACAAACAAATCCTCACACTAGACTGAAACAACAAGAAACAGCTCGCCGTTTCAGGCTATTTCAACATTTACTAGACTAACGGTCTAAGCTTCCAATTAATCACAAAAGAATCATGTAAATGACAATTATTAGACCCATCTGGACTTACGGAATAGAGCTTGGGGGCTCCACTAAGCCATCGAATTCCTCTAGCATTCAATCCTTACAATTCAAAATCCTTCAAAAAATCCTCAATGCTCCTGACTTTGTTACGATCAAAGTAATACATAATGACCTTAATGTCACATTTGTTGCTGATTTGGCCCGAATCCGATATTAATCTTTTCATGACAAACTTTATTTCCACTCAAATCCACTAGTTTCAAACCTCACAACCTCTTCAATTCATGATAATCCTCCAAGGCTTATGAAAAGAAGATGGCCTCTTGACCTTCTAAGCTGAACTTTTTATTTGAGTACTACCACTGGGTAGTTTCTCTACTTGCCTTTGTCTCTGGACATGGTTTATCTTTCGTTATATTTACTTGATACAATATATATTCTGTATTCAATAAAAGTCATTTTTAAAAAATAATTTTTTTTTGCCTATATCTCTGGTAACCTAATATAACTATATCTGCCATTTATTATTTGTTAGCTTAAAAATGAAGTAGTAGAATGTTTTTTTATAATCAATTGAGAAAAGGTATTATTTTTTTAAAATTGTTCATCTCATTTTACCAATGTCAACAAAATTAGATAATAATTTATGAAAACTAGTTAAAATTTGAAACAGTTTAGAAAAAAAAAACGAAAAGAATATTTTAAAATATTTTGTAAACTGTTTCTTCACTTCATATATTATTTCTAATACTCACAGAAATGTTCAGAAAACTTATACAATACAAATATGAAAAAAAAAATCTTAATAAAAGAACTTACATTATATCAGCATTTCATTTTGTTATTTATATTTAATTGATATATTGAATAAGCAATTACAGAATTGTGAGTAAAAACAGTCTGGGTCTATTTTTATTCATGTTGTTTTTATATATTTTACAGGAAAGCGATTCCAGTTCCAGATCGATGGCACAAGCTGGAACACAAACTTCTCCAGATGGAGTCAAAAGTCATTTTAGTATTGGATCTATTAGCAGGGAGGAGTCTCCCAAGTCAAGTTTTAGGGTTCGAACTAATTCCATAAGATCCATGTCTCCAGGTCCAGCTCAGGCACCAGTTCAGAGGGGAACCAGAGATCATAGGTTTTATTTGTTTATTTTATACATCATTAGTTATAGTATATTACATTTGCCTTACCCAAGCCTGGAGAAACAGAAAAAAAATAGTTTGTAATTGTCATTGACATTCTTCAGAATTCAGATCTCTAAGGTCCAACCATGACTGGACATTAAACCTGGAACCTTCAGCATACCAACTCAGTACTTTACCCAGAAGAAATGATACATTATAATCTACTGTTTGATCAGAATTATTAATAATAATATTAAACAAAAATAAATATGTATAAACTCTCTAATGTCCTTCCATCCAAGGAATAATCAAGTTCAAAGGCAGTGATAAATCAGCCTAGATTCATGGATTATGTCTGTTCAAAATTTGCAGGTGCGTAAGGAACTGAGTTTCTTTCCACAAAGCAGACTGTCTTTGGACCAAACCTTCTGCTGACTTCCAGGATGCATGGAAAACTACAAAGTGATTTTCAATAGAAGTTTATGTGGTAGAATCATCACCCCTGTGCTCGATCTTTGTCATTTGCCTCTTTGTGGAGTTCCTGTGGGGAAATAATCAATAATCATATGCAGAATTTAGAGCTTTGTTGTTTTCCCCAGTAGCTTTGTTGTTGTCATCCATCCAAATTAAAGCCATGCGCGACATCGCTTAACTCTGAATACTATTGCAAGTGCCTTATTAATTAACACTGGCTGTACAACCCAGCACAGGTCCTGGCCGCATCTAGGTGTGTCGCCTCTACTCTTCTCTCCAATGATGCTGCCTGCATCACTCTCGACTTCATCTGCCCTTCTAGATCGTTGACGCCCACGTTTTTTTTTTCTGTCAATGAACCCAAACAGCAGTCTTTTCATGGTAGTGTTGTCCTCCATTCTGGGCACGTGTCCAGCCCATCTCAATCTGGCTATTCGTATGTGCTTCACCACGTCAGGCTCCTGATACATCAGATATAGCTCTGCATTTTGTCTGAGTCTTAATTGATCGCCAATCCTTACAGCTCCAAATATCCTTCTTATTTCGTAGTCTTTGGTATGCTACATTCAAAAGTACTTTGTAGGCAGAGCTTAGGAGTGTTATACCATAGTAGTTATCACAAAGCATTTGATTTCCTTTCTTGTGAAGAGGGAGGATAAGGCCAATGCACCAGTCCACTCATGCGGGAGAGTTTTGCTTATCCAAACACCATGCAGCAGATCTCGGATAGCCTTTATCATTTCATTTCCACCAGCCTTCAGAAGTTCAGCTGGTATGCCATCACATCCTGTTACTCGGTCATTTTTAAGCTTCTGAATTGCAGCCTCAATTTCCTCATTATCTGGTGGGTCAAGAAGCTCACACTCTTTGTAATTTTGAATTGTGTTAGAGTCATAACTATCTTCTAGGGCAGAGTTCTGAACACTCCCCAGTAGACTACCGAAATAGTCGGACCATCTTTCCAGGATCCCTTCTTTATCTGTGATCAATTATCCGTCCTTACCTCTACAAGCATTGGGACTTGGTTTAAATCCCTTTTGTTGGGTATTGTTTCTCTTGTAGAAAGCTCTAGTATTAGCTTGTCTACTCAGGACCTCAATCTCTCTTATTCTTTTTTCTTCTTTCTCCCACTTTTTTCTCCTATGTAGGTGTTTCTCCTCTAATCTTAACACTCTATAATCAGAAACAGCCTGACGAGTCCTATGCACATCAATCATCCTTCTATATGCCCTGTTTTTCCAGTCTGTATCCTCTTGGCATTCTTGATCAAACAATTCAGACCTCTGAGGTGGCGCCTCTATGCCTAGTACTTCTTCAGCAATTTTTTTAATAGCGTCCTTACACTGGCACCATATTTTATCAACGCCATTCTCCTCAAACCCACGTTCCAAAGCTACATCCAACATTTGGGCAAACTGTAGTTTATACTCTGGCTCCTGCAGCTTTCTATTATTTATTCTCCTTGAACGGGTACCTCTAGCCTTCTGTACATTGCTAATTTTGGCATGAATACTTGCCATAGCCAGGTAATGATCGCTATCTACATTTGCTCCTCTGTACGTTCTAACCGCTGTAAGTATAGAACGCTGTCTTCCACTGATGAGAACATGGTCAATCTGGTTTCTGGAGAAACCCATATTGCCTTGTAGATATCTTTCCTGTCAAACATGGTACTCCCAACAACCATATTGTGTGATGCTACGAAATCGACCAACTTAGTTTCATTATCATTGGACATATTGTGCAGGCTATTTCTTCCAGCTAGGGGCCAAAGAACTGAATTTCTACCGATCTGTGCATTGAGGTCTCCCAAAACTATTTTATATTGTGACAAGGACATTCCTCGATGGCACTTTCGAGGTTGCTATAGAAAGTTTCCTTTGCTTCTTCTTCCACCACCTCTGTTTGTTTAAATTATATAATAGTTTCTGAATCTACCTTTGATTCATAACTTAGAGATGCGGTGGTTAATGGCTTTAAAATCAATAACTATTTGTCTCATTCCACCGCCTACAACAAAGCCTGTTCCAAAAATATGCTGATCTTTGTGACAACTTTAGTACAGTAGAACCTCGATTATCCGTCAGGGTGTGGGACCAAGATGGTGACGGATTTGGGAAATAGACGGATATGGGAGTGAGTCATATGTCTTTATATATATATATATACACACATAAATTGAACAATATTGTTAAGAATTTTAATTTTATTACAAAATGTATTTATTATAAGAGCAAAACAAAACTGAGATCTTTAATCTCCGTGGGCCAATGATAATTACAGTTTGGGATTAGTTGTAACAATTTAAATTAAAACACAATTTCTATATAATAACCACTCACATTTATCTCATCCAATTGTCTTCAAACTTCTTCACCAATAACAGTGACGCCGAATGACACCGATGCTTCTCTTGACACTTGAAAACTGATCCTTACAGCAGACTCTCAATGGTAGAAAATGCTTGTAGAGATTCTACCTTCAGGACATCCAATCTTCAAGTCATGTAACTTAAGTCTTCACTCAGGGCGTTCTTGAAGAGAGTTCACAAACCTAGGAAGGTCTTCTCCTAAGGACCTCACACTGCAGAATGCTTGAAAGATGGCGGGAGCTTTTCCTTGTCCTTAGTGTGCAATGCCATTTGTATGATTTGAAAATCAGTTACAGATATATATAAAAATTGTGTTTAATAAGCAATCGGTATTAAAATTTTTAAATACGCTTTATTAAAATTTAGAATAATTTTTATTTACTTATAAATTCACGGCCACTTAATATTGGTCCGCCAAATATCGATAATAACTTTGATATATTTTGAACCTCAACAATATATTTCAAACATTCGACATATATGTACTCGTAACTTATTTACGTACTAATAAGGTATTATTATCACTGGCTCTACAACCCAGCACGGGTCCTGGCCGCATCAAGGCGTCGCCTCCACTCTTCTCTGTCCTGCGCCAAGGTCTTCCAAGCTCTGGATCCAATGATGCTGCCTGCATCACTCTCGACTTCATCTGACCATCTAAGTCGTGGACGCCCACGTTTTCTTTTTCCATCAACGAATCCAAACAGAAGTCTTTTTAAGATAGCGTTGTCCTCCATTCTGGCCACATGTCCAGCCCATCTCAATCTAGCTATTCTTATGTGCTTCACCACGTCAGGCTCCTGATACAAAAGATACAGCTCTGCATTTTGTCTGAGTCTAAATTGATCGCCAACTCTTACAGCTCCAAACATTCTTCTTAATATTTTTCTTTCAAAGAGCAGCAAACTGTTGGCATCTGCCCTGGACAGAGGCCAGGTTTCCGATCCATAAGTCAAAACAGGCCTGATGATTGTTTTGTACAGCATGACCTTGGCTCTTCTTGATATCAGACGACTTCGTAAAATTTTCGCCATCCCAAAATAACATCTATTAGCGGCCAATATTCTTCTTTGAACTTCTGGGCTGGTTGAGCCATCTGCTTTGACCAAAGAACCGAGGTAGACAAAACTGTCGACACTTTCAAATGTGTAGGGACCAAACGTGATGGTGGGATCCGATTGTCTTGAAGGGTTAGCCACCATATACTTAGTCTTTACTTGGTTTACCTGAAGACCTATACGCCGTCCAGCATTCTCCAATGCAAGAAAAGCCTGTTGTAGATCTCTCGGTGTTCTTCCCACTATGTCTATGTCATCTGCATAGGCCAGTATTTGGATGGACTTGGTCAGAATCGTACCTGCGTCTCTTATGACCTTTTCTAGAGCAAAATTAAATAACAGGCACGAGAGTCCATCTCCTTGTCTCAGACCCCTAGTTTTCTTGAATTCTTCAGACAAGTCATTCTGGATCTTGACCTGGCTTCTTGACTCCCTCATCAGCAATTCCACGAGGCTTATCAATTGTCTGGGAACATTCATTTCTTCCATACTTTGAAACAGGTTTCCCCTGATGATACAGTCATAGGCATTGCTGAAATCCACGAAAAGGTGGTGGGTCGTTATGTTGTACTCTCTAGTCCTTTCCATAAGAATTCTCAGGGAGTATATTTGATCAATACAAGATCTACCATTAATAAATCCGCACTGGTACATTCCAATCTCTCTCTGGGCATGGGGAAGTAGTCTTTGGAATGCCACATTCGAAAGTACTTTGTAAGCAGAGCTCAGGAGTGTTATACCACGGTAGTTATCACAAAGCATCTGGTCTCCTTTCTTGTGAAGAGGGAGGATAAGGCCAATGCACCAGTCATGCGGGAGAGTTTTGCTTATCCATACACTGTGTAGCAGATCTCGAATTACCTTTATCATTTCATTTCCACCAGCCTTCAGAAGTTCAGCTGGTATGCCATCACATCCGGGTGCTCGATTATTTCTAAGCTTCTGGATTGCAGCCTCAATTTCCTCATCATCTGGTGGATCAAGAAGCTCACACTCTTTGTAATTTTGGATAGTGTCAGAGCCATAACTATCTTCTAGGGCAGGGTTCCGAACACTCCCCAGCAGACTACCAAAATGGTCGGACCATCTTTCCAGGATCCCTATAAAGTATAATAAGGTATAATGTAGTAAAAATGTTTTTAAAAAATAATAATAATTACATACATCGATGGCTAAAAGCACAATTCATTGTATATCCAATTTTCCTCTCTTGAGAAATTAATATAAATTTAAAGGTGGAGTTTAGCTCTTTCCTCGTGCACAAACGTAGTCTGCCCCTTCTTAATAATCATTAAATGATTATATAGAAGGGACATACTCTAGGAGTCCCCCGCACGTTTTGTATGATTAACTGTCGTCTGATGAATTTCCTAGATTTTGGCTAAGATTGAAGCACTTTCACCTTTTCCTAAACGTTTTACAATTTCAAACATAGGAGCGAGATCTAAACCCTTTGGCTTTTTTACCGACATTATTGTATGTACTTTTAAGAAAACGATAAGTACCCGTAAGACAAGAATAAAGACTGAAGATAGTTCAACTTCCGAAGCTACATTAGGTAGAGATGAGAAGATAATTAATTTCTGAGAAATGTGTGCGAGGAAGCCTAGGCTTAGAGTAAACAACAGATTCTAGAAACCTAAGTTGTCAAGAACAACGATTGATTCTTAGCCGGCGTCTATGACTAGCAACCAAACAATATATATATATATTTTTTTTTTTCTCGAATTGAGGTGACGTTTAACAGAGAGTGATGGATAATAGAGGTTTTACTGTATATGGTTTGATGCTTCATCTCCGTAATGCCTGTTCCTGTCCATCTCATCTCTTGGATCACTGTTATATCTATCTCATACTTAGACAGCTCATCCAGTAGCATCTTTAAAGATCCTGGCCTATATACTGATCGTACATTCCATTACAATTTAAAATCCTTGAATGCGCCGGGTCAATTCCTTGAAGACAGTCCAATTCCAAGGCTAATTCCTTGATGTTTAACAGCTATACTTGTTTTCTGAGGGTGGGGTAGCTGGCCCCTCTGCTAAATCCCCAACCTGGAGGATCAGTAGCTAATTGCGATTAGAAGGCTGGGCGATGGAGTCGCTACTTCCCTACGCCAAAGCAACTGCCTTATCCTGCATAAAAGAAAAACTACTCACAGTAAAAAAAAAATATTTTACCTACTTGTACTATATTTTTATTAATTGTTATTTTGATGGTGATAATTTTTAAATATTTTTGTTTTGAAGAGAAAAGATTTGTACTATAATCTGATAAGTGTATTATTAATGTAATAATAATATGTAGGCTGCTTGGCCAAAAGATGACTTGGTTTATTTTTTGTTTTCCAAATGTAACAATTAAACTGTTTTAGAGGAGCAGTAAAGGAAGCTATGAGCCCATCTGTGGCTGAAAGTATAAGAGCAACATTTGCAGCTTTGTTGTGGCATGAAGGGTTGGTTCACGATGCTATGGCTTGTGCAAGCTTCTTAAAGTTTCACCCTACACTTCCAAAACAAGGAGCTCTTGTAGTTACTAGACATACAGAAAGGTAATTACTTAAGAATATTTATGAATTGTAGAGGTTTATTTATACTTATAAACAATATTTTCCTTTTCAAGAGCTAGAACTGCAGACCAAAGGCATTCTTTAGAGGTATCTATGGCAGGGAACTACCTGCGTATAAAACCTTCTACCCTTGAAACTTTGACCAGATCTGCTGCTAATGCCAATGCCAACAGACACAGAGGTAAGCAAAGTGTGATACGGGAGGAACTTAGAGAAGAAGGAAAACCAGAACAAGAGCATACAGTCACCGTTTTACCACCAGCCTTGAAATGCCTTGTTCACCTCTGGGAACAACTAACTATCACCTGCTTACAGGTAACTGATTGATTGAAAAGACTTTTTATACATTATTTACTAATAATGACTAAGTGGTTTATTGTAAATTGTCTAGTATTAAAGTATTGCTTATGATCATATGATTAAGTTCATAATTAATTATTCTCAATTCTCCAACGAAGAGCATGATCACAGTAATAGTAACTTTGAAAGTACAAAATTTGCATTTACATTTAAATATTTAGCCCTTTTTCAAAAGATTTTGGTGTTGCCTTTGAAACCCTTATGATTTATGGTTATTTTCAGTATAAACCTAAACTAAAAATACTTCAAATTCACTGATCATTAAAACTAGTACCAATTACAAAACTGATTGCTGCAATTTTTAGACTCCTCTCTACTGCTTATAAAATTTATTTGATTTTCATAAAAAAATTAAATAAGCAAAGCACAAGAAATCCAGTGGATATGTACTGTTTGTTCAATTTTCTAACTTGCTAAAATTATAATGCTGTTTCTTCAATTTATAAATATTTGTTTAGGCTTTTACTGTAAATAATATACTACCAAGTCCTTGTGCACCATCTTCGTACTGTAAAAATGGAGGCATTAAGGGATTATTTCGAAAGAAGAAGGATTGGAAAGGAAGTAGCCGTCCTTGTGAGAGGATGGGATCCTGTGAGCTGTGTGGAGGTGTCTTTCCTCATCCTGTCACTTACCACATGAGGCAAGCTCATGCAGGTATGGCTATGACTATTAATTTTCTTAATTTTTGTTACTTTAGTTAACTTCCTATTATCCTGATGTAAATTTATTTTTAAACTAAGGTTGTGGTGGCCACGCAGGAGGTAAAGGTTACAACTCTGGTGGCAATTTCTGTGTTGGTTGGGCAGGAAACTGTGGAGATGGAGGAGTTGGCGGCAGTTCCTGGTACCTTGTTTGTGATTCTTGCAGGGATAAATACTTAAGAGCGAAGAAACAGTCTGCAATCCCAGCTAAGAAACCTATTAGAAAAAAGGCAGCGACAGGCCCTGGTCTTGCAAAAATACCATCTCCTTCTTCTGCTCTTGCACGTCAGTCTTACTCTATAATGATTTAAATATTAAATTTTCTCCTGATGAATTTTAATTTTTCACTGATATATAATAAAACAAAACCTTAATTTTATATTTATATTTACCCTTCTCACTCTAATATTACCTCTTGTAAAATTACCACATTCTTTAGTTGTCATGATACATGTGCTCTTATTTGTTTTCCAGTGAGCATTAATATGAAATTAAGAATTAATACAAGTATGGTCTAATTAATTATATTAATAATAATATAATTAATAATAATAATAATAATATTAAATTGAGAAGTAATACGAATACAATTTTATTAATTAGATAATCAAAACCTATTTAAAATATAATACAGTAAAACCTCTATTATCCATCACTCTATTTACCGTCACCTCAGCTTGAGAAATAAAAGATGTATATATATATATTTGGTTGCTAAAGTCATAGACGCCGGCTAAGAATCAATCGTTGTGTGTTGACAATTTTGTTTTCTAGAATCTGTTGTTTACTCAAAACCTAGGCATCCTCGCACACACTTCTAAGAAATTAACTATCTTCTCATCTCTACCTAATGTAGCTTCCGCAGTTGAACTAACTTCAGTCTTGTCGGGAACTTGTCGTTCTTAAAAGTACATACAATATGTTTAATGTACATCCACGCATTGCTCCTTGCTATCCTCTACCTCCTTGCCACAGAGGCAGTGCCCTCTATCATCCCCTCTAGGGCTGCTCCTGGTTGAGAACGGGCCCAGTTGGATCAAGAACTTGTAAGAGTGAATATATGTTCCAGCAACATGGAGTAGAGACAGAACAGAGGGCCGGGAGTATGAGGAGGCCAGCAACCAGTTGGAGGACACGACACAGCCACGCAGATAAAACCATCAGTAAAATCCTAATATGTAATGCTCTATAAATAATTATTATAATGTGTATAAAGAAAAGGCCTTTCATTTTATATTTAAAGTAACATACAGTCCATTAACTTTCATCAGAAGCACCATATCCGTATAGGCCACCTCAAACGTAAACATGGTCCTCTGGGCCAGATTTTTTTTTTTTTTTTATAATAACACAGTACAGAGTGTGTTATACTGAAAATTCTGGAATCTTGCATAAGTATTCTGATGCTTTCTAAACACTGTTTACCTTATAGGTAAACGTGAACTTTAGTCTAATGATCTGTTGTTTCCTGACAATAGTTAATGCCCACTGATACAGTTTGATAACAACACTGATATGATTTTAAAACAGTTAAAAGCCCATCTAAAGGCGAAAACAATGAAAGAAAGCTACTGTTAATAGTAATAGCTATAAATTATACAGGCGAAAAATATTTTGATGAAACAAAAGTACTATGAATATTATATTAAATTATAGAAATCAAAGAAAAACTCTGATTTGACTTGGTATTTACGGATGATAAAAACTGATATTTATCTAGATAAAGATTACATAGTATATTACACAGATGTCTGGCATTTATCCGTAAATTAATAAAGACTGACATTTATTCGATTATATATTACACACGTAACTGGAATTTAACCATCAAGCAATCTATATTAGTTGCACAATTGTAATCAGAATTTTATGCTGTTTAGCTAGAATATATCCGGATAATAAAAACTGGCATTTATCTAGGCCCGGTGGACCATGTTTACGTTTTCCTGGCCCGGAGGACCATGTTTACGTTTGAGTTGGCCTATACGGATATGGTGCTTCTGATGAAAGTTAATGGACTGTATGTTACTTTAAATATAAAATGAAAGGCCTTTTCTTTATACACATTATAATAATTATTTATAGAGCATTACATATTAGGATTTTACTGATGGTTTTATCTGCGTGGCTGTGTCGTGTCCTCCAACTGGTTGCTGGCCTCCTCATACTCCCGGCCCTCTGTTCTGTCTCTACTCCATGTTGCTGGAACATATATTCACTCTTACAAGTTCTTGAACCAAATGGGCCCGTTCTCAACCAAAAGCAGCCCTAGGGGGGATGATAGAGGGTACTGCCTCTGTGGCAAGGAGGTAGAGGAGAGCAAGGAGCAATGCGTGGATGTACATTAAACAATGCTAAAACTCAGCTCATCAGGACGGTTCAACGAACTCATTTTCCCGTGAATCTATTTTCTTCAGCCTCTCCTACTCCTGCAGAATTTCAACAGCTGGCTCCGTTCCTCGACAAGCACGGGATTGTCAGGGTGGCCGGCAGACTACAAAATGCTCCTGTCCGCTACTCCACAGAGCACCCCATATTGATTCCATCGCACTCCCACTTCACCAAATTAATCATTAGGGACGCACATGAAAGGCATTTTCATGCCGAACAGTCTCTCGTCTTGGCAATCCTACGGAACTCATACTAGATTCCACAAGCTTCAAAGGCCATTCGCGCTTGCATTCTTCGATGCGTACACTGTCGAAAGGTAAAGGCCAAACCAATGACTCCTATGATGGCACCCCTTCCGAAGGATCGATTCGCCCAATCAAGAACGTTTATGCATGTGGGCGTCGACTAGGCAGGACCCTTCTGTATAAAGGAATCGTCACGTAGAAATGCCTCACAAGGTAAGGCGTACGTCTGTTTATTTGTTTGCCTGGCCACAAAGGCTATACACTTGGAGACAGTAACATCTCTCTCTACCATTAGTTTCTTGGCTGCTTTCAAACGATTCACATCACGTAGAGGCCTTCCAAAAATCATGTGGTCAGACAACGCGACCAACTTCGTCGGAGCTTCCCGATTCATAAAGGACGTATACCCCTTCTTATCTCGAGAAGAATGTCGTTTCGCTGATGCTCTCTCCCCCCTTGGAGTCGAGTGGAAGTTTATACCACCCCGCGCTCCGCATTTTAGAGGTATATGGGAAGCGGGAGTAAAATCAGTCAAGTCACTCCTCATCAGCACTATGGGAAAACAGCCTTACACATATGAAGAGCTGTCCACTGCATTCACAAGGATAGAGGCCATACTGATGTGCCTTAACTGATGACCCCGAAAACTTCGATTTTCTAATGCCTGGGCATTTCATCATCGGTGCTCCTCTCCTATCTCTACCAGAGTCATCTGCCACCGAAGCACCTCGCTCTGCGCTGGCTCGTTGGGAACTTATGAAGACCCAAATCGCTACTGTCTGGGACCGATGGAGGAAGGAGTACCTCCACAGCCTTCAGCTGAGGAGGAAGTGGAACACCAACACTCCTGATCTTCAAGGTCGTCATGTTAGAAAAAAGATTCATAGTCGGGGAATGGCCAGTGGCTCGAATCGTTGAAACGTTCCCAGGCAAGGACGGTGTCACTCGAACCGTCGTTGTTCGCACTCCCTCCGGTACTACATTGACTAGGGCAGCCATGTCTCTTATTCGCCTGTTTTATGACGATTCGGATGGGCCTAACCGTTAGGAAATATCCTTCTTATTCACACACCAATACAAGATGACCCTATTTGTTAGATATTTATCACATCTGTGTCATCTAATTGTATAATTTTCAGCCTATATTTATATTTATGTAATTTGTTCTTGCTAATTCTAATTTATCTATCGATTTATGTAATTGATTATAATTCTAATTAACCTATTTATTTATATAATGTTTTTTAATTCTTACTCATTTATGAACTTTTGTTGTCATATATCATCCAGTTGTTTATGTAGTTCACTGATCATTGTGGGTGATTGTGAGTGGCTTCGTGAGTGTTTAGTGCATACTGTGGGAAGTGCATCTCACCTCGAACTGAGCGGCCGTACTCTTAAATTGATCACAATCAATTTAGGCGGGCGGTTGTTTAATGTACATCCACGCATTGCTCCTTGCTCTCCTCTACCTCCTTGCCACAGAGGCAGTGCCCTCTATCACCCCCCCTAGGGCTGCTCCTGGTTGAGAACGGGCCCAGTTGGATCAAGAACTTGTAAGAGTGAATATGTGTTCCAGCAACATGGAGTAGAGACAGAACAGAGGGCCGGCAGAGCCGGGAGTATGAGGAGGCCAGCAACCAGTTGGAGGACAGGACACAGCCACGCAGATAAAACCATCAGTAAAATCCTACTATGTACTATGCTCTATAAATAATTATTATAATATGTATAAATAAAAGGCCTTTCATTTTATATTTAAATTAACATACAGTCCATTAACTTTCATCAGAAGCACCATATCCGTTTAGGCCACCTCAAACGTAAACACAATAATATCGGAAAAAAAGACAAAAGAGTTTAGATCTCGCTACTAAGTTTGAAATTGATGAAACAAATTGAAATTAACGAAAAGTGCTACAATCTTAGCAAAAATCTATGAAATCCCTCAGACGACAGTTAATGATATAAAACGTACAGGGGACCCCTAGAGTATGCCCCTTCTATATAATCATTTAAAGAGCTAAACTCCACCTTTAAATTTATATTAATTTCTCAAGAGGGAAAAATTTGACATACAATGATTGTGCTTTTACCCATCGATGTACGTAATTATTATTTTTTTTTTAAACATTTTTACTACATATGTATACCTTATTAGAACGTAAATAAGTTACGAGTACATATATAATGTCGAATGTTTGAAATATATTGTTCAATTTATGTGTAATGTTAAGAATTTAATATTTTAATAAAATTGAAGATATATAATGTGATATTATGGATAGCTAGTTAATTAAAATCAACGTTAATTTTATTTTATTACAAAATTTAAATTATTATAAAGAAAACAAAACAAAATAATACAATATTTGATCTCCGTGGTTCAATGATAATTAATTTAAACGTCGGGATAATTAGAACAAATTTTAATTTACAAACACAATTCTTATAGTAAAACGATTCAAATAAAGTAAAACTCACAGATGTATGTACCAATCTTCTTCTTGAAGCTCCCTCCGAATCAACACATGATATAACGTTCTTCTTAATAACTTGAAGATGCTGTCTTCTGGACACTCTGTACTCGAACAATGATGAGAAACTAGAAGGTCTTCTTCCCTGGACGCTCTTCTCACCAGCGTGGCATAAATGGAGATGTCCTGTCCTTAAGACGCTGAACCAGAGTCATAAATGTAGAGGTGCCGTCCCTAGGACGCGCCGAACCAGAGTCATAAATGGAGAGGTACTCTCCGTAGGACGCGCCGAACCAGAGTTATAAATGGAGAGGTACTCTCCGTAGGACGCGCCGAACCAGAGTGAGTGAAATATGGCGGAAAGACGCCGGTAGGGAGCAGCAATGCCATTTGAATCAATATGAAAATTAACTTTACTTAAAAAAATTGTGTTTCTCATAAAACAACTCAAATATTAATTTAATAAAAATTTATTATATAAGTTTTTGGAATTATTTTTATTTACTTAAATAAATTGTTCAGTAATCGATATCAACTTTACGGTCGTCCGATTGATAATAACTATCGATAATTTTTTATTTATTTCTAATATATTTTGAACCTCAACAGTATATATGAGACATATGACTCACTCCCATATCAGTCTATTTCCCAAATCCGTCACCATCTTGGTCCCACACCCTGACGGATAATCGAGGTTCTACTGTATAATAAGTTATGATAAAAAGTTCTTGAATGTTCCCATATTATGTAGTACAATACAATAAAAAAAAATAAAGAAATCAGCAATTTTCCAGAGGTCTGCCAGTGTTGTTAAGATCTTAGTTCCCATTGCATTTGGCTGAAGTCGCTTTGTCGTCAAGGAGTATACATCTTTAGCTCAGCTATTTGTTCTCCTTTAACACATTCCACTCTTTGCACTGTCGTATTTCCTTATAAATATAGCATTTAAGTTTATTGTGGTATGGAAGTCTAAGCATGACAACTTGTTTGTTTATTTAACTTCACTTTATGGTGCTATGGCTAATTGGATGATGCCATAGTGAAAGTTCTAAATATTGCCTATCCAGGTTTTACTAGGATAGGGATTTTTAACAAGTTCCTGACATCGCACAGGCTTGGCAACCCTTGTTTAATGTCCCTTCCAAAGGATGGTATAACCAAGGATTTTTTACTTCCTTTAAAAAATCCTAGGGCCACCTACTGGGTTACGAATTCACGATCTTGTGCTTAGTAGGTTGTTATGCAACCACTAGACCACAGGTCGCCAATAACAACTTTGTATTTCTTATTTAAAGTGTAATAGGAGTCTTGAGGTGGCGTAGAGAAATGGTGACCCCATCGTCCAGTCGCCGGACTACAAACAGCACTGGTCCTATAGGTTAACTCTGACACTACAACAGTACACCAGATACTGCACACTTCACTCACCCCCATACTAGAGAGCAAGGTCACCTACAGTATACACCCTAGGATCAACTTCCCTAGGTAGCAGCCCAGGACGGGGGAGCAAGTCAGGTGGCTCTAACGAAGCAGCCCCTCCTCCTGACTTGGGAGCTGGATGGGCTAATAACCAATACCCTTTAGACGAAATTATTATAATGAACCCTTAAATGACATGTAGTCGTAAAGATTTAAGAAAACAAACTGGAAATGGAAAAGGAATTAATCTCGGGATAGCAACTTGGGAAGTAAGAGGACAATACCAACCAGGGAAGAGGAGAACTCTGGAAATGGAGCTAGATAGATATAATGTGGATATTGTGGCTATTCAGGAGAGAAAATAGAAGAATGTAGAGACCCAGGACCTGAGCAGTTACACAATGATAAACAGCAGTGATGGAAACAATATTTTTGGAATCAGTTTCATGATAAGGAAATCACTAATGCATGGTTTGGTAGGTTATAGATTAATCAACAAGAGAATGTGAAAGATAAGAATGAAAGGTAAGTGCTTAAATGTATCCATGATTAGTGTTCATGCTCCAATTGAGAAAAAGAAGGTGGATGGTGAAGACCCAAAAAAAAAAAAAATTTCATGAAACCCTAACAAGAGAATCAGCTGAAATCTCAGGGCATAATGTATAAATCATTCTCAGTGATTTTAACGCGAAGGTGAGCAAAGAAGAGGTTTTTAGATCAACATGTGGAGTGCAAAGCAAACACCAGGATTCCTATGACAATGGGTTAAGGTTAATAGATTTTGCTACAGAAAATAGTTTCAAGGTAATGGTTAGATATTTTAAGCATAAGGACATCCATAACGAAACCTGTATATCAGCAGACAGAGTGACTAAAAACCAAATACTAGTGCACAAAAGGCATGCATATAGTAATGAAAATGTTTGTAGCTATGAAGGTGGAGACTATGACTCAGATCACTACCTAGTAAAATCTTCATTCAAACATAAAATATCACTGTGATCTCGAGCAGTTGCTGGAAAACTACAGGGGTACAATGTACATAAACTGAAAGAGAAGGAATATGGTAAAAGGTTCTCACAAAAGGTGACTGAAAAACTAGTTGGTGTTTCTGACCAAATGAATAGCAATGATATAAACATCAGATGGAATGCTATTACAAACAGATTGGGAAAAGCAGCAGAAGAGGTACTGGAAGGAAATGAAAGAGAGTAAATGTGGTTGGTGTGACATCGAATGCGAACAAGCCCTGACAGCAAAGAAAGAGGCGCAGAAGAAAATGATGAGAGCAAGCCGACGTGAGTACTCTACCAGAAGGAATGCTAAGAAAATCTGGCATCAGAAAAAAAAAGATGTGGTTTATAAAGCAGTTATAGGATCTCCAGAAAGACCTCAAAAACACAAGGAAGTTTTATTAAGGGATTAAATAAAAATAGAAATTTTTTCTATTCTATATTTTTTATAGAAATGTTGTGTACTGCAAGACAGAAAAGGAGACCATAATCAATAAGCCTGTCCGAGTATTACAGAGATGGTCAGAATCTTTCAGGGAAATTCTAGCACATCCCAATCACCAAAATAAAGAGGAAAGAGTAAATCAGCTGGAATGACCTATGGGTGTACCTGGAGAAGGAGATGAAGAAGTAGGGCCACTAGAACAAGAAGAAGTTTACAAAATAATTTGAGATTTTAGAAACAATAAGGCTCCTGGTATCGATGGGATACATCCAGAAATGCTAAAAAATGGAGGGGACTCCAACTGGTGTGGGATGTGTGTGTGTGTGAGAGAGAGAGAGAGAGAATGCCTGAAGAGTGGAAAGTAGCAGTGATATGCCCCACTCACAAAAAAGGCAACAAGCTGGGTAACAATTACAGAGAGATATCTATCACTCCTGAACACTGCCTATAAAGTTCTCTCGGTTTTACTTAACAGGCGGCTCACAAAATGCTCTGAACTAATTTTCACTGTGGTTTCAGGCCTGGGAGATCAAACATCAACCAAATATTTTCTCTGAGACAGATCCTGGAAGAGGACATGTGTTGAACGTTGATCTTCATAGTCTATTTAATGATAGCAAGCAGGCATACAGCAGCGTTGATAGAAAGCAATTACTTCAGATAATGCTAGATTTGGGAATTCCTAAGCTTACTTACTAAGCTTGTAAATATGACCATGCATGATAGCAGGATAGAAATAAAAATGCAAGGAATGCTATCAGAAGAATTTGTTGTAAATAGTAGCCTGAGGCAGGGAGATGTAATGGGGGGTAAATGAAGGAAAAACAAAATATTTAAAAACACTCAATAGCCAGCAAATGGAACACTACAATTTGCAACATTTTTGAAAGGACAGACACTTTTAAGTACCTTCGATCTGTCATAACAGATGGCAACAGAATGAAAAAAGAAACTAATGTGAGGCTGTCTGCAGGGTTTTTTTTTTTGGGTGGGCTTGAAGTTGCACTGCGACCATTCATTGATCTATTGTGCGTTATATGCGATTGTTACAATCCCAACTTAGCTAACCCCACAAATTTAAGTATGCTTGCAGGGTTGATTAATTCGAACTGCCTCGATATATCGGCACCCAAAATAGTCTCTTGTTGAAATGTCCCCTGTAGAGAGTGATTTTTCAATGGTATTCTTATCTGAAAATTCACAATAAATTCTAGCGCCTCCATCTCTAAGTGCTTCTGTGCCCATAACATCTGTAAATATGGAGTCCTTACATGGTTTCGGTAGTTCTAATTAATGTGGTTCGAACTAATACAATACTAGTTTAATATAAGAAATCATAACAACAAATAAATTAATCACATCTATTTATAAGATTATAATGAAACATACTCAACGATATACGGGTTGGTGACTATCCTGACCAAAGATTGCTAACCTTAGGTCGGCAAACCTATCACATAGGCAGATGACATGATAGGGTGATTCGTTCCCTGTTCGACAGAAGCAGCATATGAGAATATCCACCAGTCCCAGCCTAAACATGTGGGCATTGAGTCTTCCCCGTCATTGCCGCTATGATTGTTTTAAATGCTACACTGTCCAGGTCCAGAAGAGCTTTACACATCTTCTCATTGAAGCTGTCTGAATAATTTGGAGTGTCTTTAGCCATTTTGTCTGCACCAATGTTAGTTCATTTTCCTAAGGTATATGTCTTTTATTCTACACTTAGTGTAGCTGAGATTGATGCCAAATACTGGTTCGGGAGTGCACGGAATGTTGCCCGATCCTAGCCCGGCCAGTCTATCAGCTTCTTCATTGCCAGGGATGCCTGAGGGTCCAGGAACCCACTTAATGCTTACCCGGTTGCTCTCTGCCAGTTTGTTAAGAGCTGAATAGCAGTCCCACACAATCGGTGAGTTAGTGCTGTGCCCGTTTAGTGCACCTATGGTAGCTTGACCGTCTGTGAAGAAAGTAATCTTTCTAATTGACATCCGCTCATCCAGCAGTGACTGTGCTCAGTAGTTTATGGCAAGTACTTAAGATTGAAATACTGATACCTGCCCAGGGAGATCAAGGTTCCTTCCCTAGGTTTGTCTTTCCTCCAGAACCCCACCCCAGCACCAGTAACAGTAAGAGATCCATCTGTGTAGCAGTTGATGCCATTACAGGGCCTGTGCCTTTCATTGTGCCAATTTTGACCATATAATTGGGTGACATTGAGCCACGAATCTGAAAATCAGATCGTATCGCTAAGATGCGGTCTGCCTCAACTTTAGTGAACAATTTCCGCGAGCTGCAGAGAACCGATCCCGCTGGGATTATGCTCTGTTTAAGCAGCCTGCACATGGAGACCATGGCTCGTTACTCAAGTTCCAATGTTAAGGGCCTGAGTCCGAGCACCATCTCTATGTAGCAGTCAGAATCGTCCTTATAGCACCTGTCATCATTAGAGAGGCCAATCTCTGTAGCTTCTCCAGCTGAAGTCTGGGTCCACTTTTACCTGCACCTTGCCACCACACCAGGGCTGCATAAGTCACAATGGGTCTAATGGCAGTGTCTGCAGGTAACAAGTGCCTCCATGACATGCAAAAAACAAAAAAAAAAACTTCAATGCTCTATGTTTACAAGCTAAAATAGCTATTTATGAAACTATCTTGAGACCCATAGTTACTAACGGCAGTGAATCCTGGGTATTGACAGACAAAAGTAAAAGGAAACTCAATATTTGGAAATGGAAAATACTCCGGAAGGTGTATGGGCCAATTAGAGAGGACAGTGAGTGGTGATCAAGGGAGAATCGTGAGCTCCGCACAATATATAGAATACCAGACCTTGTATCGTTAGTAAAAAAATCCCGCGTAGGCCAAGGCACCTGTTATATGGAAGCATTGGAGGGAAACGATTTAGAGGAAGACCTAGAATGAGATAGATGAATGATGTTGAAGAAGACCTCTAGTTCCTTGGAGTAAGGAGATGGAGAGAACGAGCCAAGGACAGGTATGACTGGCCTTAAGGTCCTTGAGGAAGCCCAGTTCCTTATAGGACTGTAGCGTCCATCAGTAAGTAATTAAGGAGTCTTGAGGGTTATTAAAAATTATCGTTCTAAGTCTAATGACTATTTATAATATCTAATGCAGTTTTATTCGTGGTCTTGACTTCATCTTGAGAAAGTTTAACATCTATTTGTGATTGAAGGGATGCAGCCTTAGCAAGCTTATCCACTTTCACAATTCATCTAATGCCATCTAACTTATTTCCAATTTGGTTACGTACACCTTTTTTAAGTAGTATGTTTTAAGGTCAAATCATTATGATTTTTGTCCGATACGCTACCTAGGCTCTGAGAATTGATTGTGTGTGATAATCTTTCAGAAATAATAATTTGAGCTTCTTAGATTGGTAGGAAATAAAATTGTTTGTATGGCACCCAAAATAGTCTCTTATTGAAATGTCCCCTGTAGAGAGTGATTTTTCAATGGTATTCTTATCTGAAAATTCACAATAAATTCTAGCCCCTCCATCTCTAAGTGCTTCTGTGCCCATAACATCTGTAAATATGGAGTCCTTACATGGTTTCGGTAGTTCTAATTAATGTGGTTCAAACTAATACAATACTAGTTTAATATAAGAAATCATAACAACAAATAAATTAATCACACCTATTTATAAGATTATAATGAAACATATTCAAATGTTTTTTTTTCCATTAGATTGGTAACAAGTACTAACCTGAGCTCCTGAATTTTAAAATAACTTAGATGAGGTGATGTGTATATCTGACTTGTTGCCTTAGTTGAGCATGGGAAGACATGTTGACAACTCTGTTTAGTTTTGTTGCCATCACACTCAGTTCAATAAGCTTCATTATTAATTTAATAATTTAATTTAATAAAATATGCATTATTAGTTTTTATCTTAATTTTAATATTTTAAAGCCATGAAACAGTGGTAGTGTTCTTTTCTTCTAAAGAACTGTGTGAACTTTTTAAAACTAAATTATTTATTTTGTATTTTATTATTCATTATTATTTTAACTATGTAAAGTTAATTTGTATATATTTTTTTTATTTGAATTGTATATTGTCTTATTAATTATAAAGTCACGATTGTATCTTTTACAGCGCCTGTTGCAATGGAAACCCATTTAATTATGAAAAATAATGCCATGTTTTTATTGGAGTTGTCTAGTGGATCGCCTAAAAGAATCAGTTCTCAAAAAGAAACTCCTCCTGATATCAATTCCTGTTTCCCTCCTCCAGGACCATTTCAATGTCTCCTTTCTCTAGGTGTTAACCCATCTTCACTTAGAGAGGACGTGCATTTCCCACAAGATGAGGTATACATGATAATAAATTACAAGTAATTTGTTATCTTTTGTGTCAGAAAGTTTAATTTTTTTTTAATTTGTAGGTGATAATGAGGAGAAAAGATTCTGATAGTACCTCAGCATCGAGGGTAATAATTTTTTTTTTGATGGATTTTGTAAATCTTTGCAAATAATAATTAATTTAATGTTTTCATGTTTTTTACTTATATAGCCAGTTTCCGAGGGCCCAGCTAGTGATAGTGACAGTGAAAGTGGGAAAGGAAGGCTTTTTCACCGGTCAGTTTCCATGGGAACAAATGGAGCACCTTGGAATAAAAAAGAAACTGAAGCTAGGGTGATAATGACTGGTAAATAACCTTGACAATAGGTTTCTAATGAATGAAGTCACTGTGATCATTTTAATGATAATTGATTTTAAAATATTTATCTAAATTTTAAAATTTTAGAAACTGGGTCTTCCTTGTTGTGCTACCCATCAGCTGCACTTCAAAAATTGGTTCCAAGCATGAGTCAGTCTGCTATTGTTAGTTCTGATGTGGACCGAAGTTCAGTTGATCTTCTGTCTCGTCCCGTAATGCTCTTCCTTCTCCAACAGCACAATCTTCCGAGTTTGCATGTGGCCATGAAGCAAGCTCTTAGAAAAGCTACCTGTAGAATATATGGGATGCAGGTAAAAGAAAAGAACTTCTAAATAGATTATCTGAAAGAGAATAAAAATATTTTGTCTTACTTTCCTGAACTCCTGACAGTACTAAGACATTTTCTCCTTTTGTAACCAATGTAAATTTACTGTCAAATCACACAGTATAGTAGCATTGTAGTCTTCAATTTGTTTTCTTTTCAGGCTTTAGACTGGTTATTACATACAGTTACACAAGCAGCTTGCCTTCATGATTTGTTGTGGTGGTTTGTATTTGCTTTGACACCACCGCCAAATCCTCCAGAGTTAGATCCAGAACAGCTTAAAGAAGAACATGAGATTAAGCGTGAAGATCATGTAAAGAATTAATTTTTCTTGTTTGATTATAAAATTAAATTGAATAAGGCAACCTAATTTTAAACTGATTGGATTATCATATACCTCTTTTTTGTTAAAATTATCACTCTATCTGGGCATTTTTAATGTTTCACTACATTTTTAGAATTTTTTATTAAATATTATTTTTATCATTGTTATTATTATTGTACATCCAACTGTTTTCTTTTTTTTTTCTTAAATAGTTTTTTTACCACTTGAAAATTAGCTTTAATCTTCCCCAGTCGATCTTTTCTTCCGTAAATTTTTATTCATTGAATTTAATTTAATTCACATCTTTTCTTTTAAAATTTTAACTTTGCTTCTTGATGATGATATTTTATTTATTTTCACCACCAGTTCTGCCCAAATGCATCAGTAAGTGCATTCTATTTTTTTTTTGGAACAAAATTTTTCAAACTGATTACTTAATTATGTTCGTTAGAGGGATAAAGATGTTATTTATAATCTAGACATTAAAAAAAAAAAAAATGATAATGCCTTGTTTCATACTAATGATTTTACAGTTAAACTATTTGTTGGATGATATTTATTTCTGTTTTCCTTGAAAATATTATTAGGACTAATAAGTACAGCTTAGATACTTTGTGTAGGATTTACCTGGTGTTTGCGAACACCCATTAAATGACATGGGTTTGGCTGGTGATGCAGTACATCCATTGCCTTCTACATTCCATTCTCTTCTCCAATCAATAGCTGATCTCATGCTTCTATTACCGATGGGCTCTGCTCTTCAGCAAATGGCTGTTCGATGCTGGGGCATCAATTTTACTCAATCTGATCACAGTTTTCTGCACAGGTATTGTTTTCATTGTGTGTCTCATTATAAAATCTTCTTTGGTAAAAGAACTAAATAAATTATAACTAATTTTTCTTTGTAGGAGTCACGTTTTTAGTAATATAAGTAAAATACTATCCCGCTCAGAGGAAGAGCAAGATGAAAATATAAGCATGTTAGAAAGCCATTTGTCATCATTTTCACAGGTAATTTTAGTGATTTGTTATTAAAATGTTATGTTTAAAATTTAAGAAATATATATAAATTACTATGTTACAGCCATTATTTTTGTAAATTATGTTTTATATACCTATACATTTATTACATACTCTGAGGAGTGTCACTGTTGTTAGTAAATCAATTGGTTAGGGAGAGTTGGACTGGTTGACTTAACTGGTAGGTTGGTCAACTGCTTGTTATTCTCACCACCCGAGGCTCAGAATCTCCACCCGATGTTAATGTGTTTCTAATATAATATTATCAGATTATTATAAAATATGATGCAATATTTTAAATTTGATTTTAAGTTAAAAGACAGATCGAGAAATATTGAGATATATAAATAAAATTATATTGAGATATAGAGAAATGGCCTTCTTAAAGTGCAAAAAAAATTGTTAATTATTAATAAATTGTTCATTTGTTAATTATTCCTTTACTATTTTTTCCAGTTGTTACTATATTTAAAAATTTACAAATCCTTGTTCGCTGTTGTTTTTAATTCTAAAACTATATCTAAAATGTGCCAACCAACATTGAGATAGGTGTTGATTGGTGTTAGGCTTTTTGAATTTGATGTTCTCTTGAAAACTCAACACTTCAACATCAGTATAACAGTACTGCCTTCTTAATTGCACATACTTATAGTTTGAATGGAAAATCCTAATCTGCAAAGTGTTGCCCATCAATCCTCTCTCCCCTACTATTTGTGAAAAAGAGATTTTATGGTTTGATGATGAGGATGATTTTTTGGTTAATTTAATTCATTTCGATAAAAATTGTCGTTAATTTTTTTGTATTTATATTTTTATAGACAGCAAGCTATGTCGAGGCCTTAAGTGATTTGACTAACATGATCGAAATAAAAGCTTCATCTAGACAAGCGATGGTAGGAAGCCTTACTGACAATTCTACTGAAACCTTCTGGGAATCAGGTGACGAGGATAGAAACAAAACAAAGAGCTTGACAATTATTTGTCCTCCAGGATCGGTTCCCACTATTGTATATATTCATATCGACAATTGCCGGGATCTTGGGGTAATCCTACTGAATTTAAATTTTATCATTAACCTAATGACCTTTAATTATTTTTATAATTAATTTATTCTTAATTATTTGCAGAACAAAGTTTCTAGTGTTACATTTCAATCTGGTCCAAATTCCGATGAGCTATTCAAATTACGAACTGTAGAAGTCGAAAGTCGAGCAACTGGATGGATAAGTTGTTCTATTTTAGGTAAAGTGGATTATCATTATGTAAAATAATTAACATTACTTATTATAATTATCTTTAAGAATGAGTTATAATTTTATTTCTAGAAACGATAATATATCAATTTTATTATTTAATGTGATAAGTCTTGTGTGTATTATTTTATAGTTTAGTCATTCTGTTTTTTCAATTTGTTTATTGTAATAGGTGTTTGCCTATGGTTATTGGTTATTACATTTTAATAGTAAAATCTGTATGATACTACAGTAAAATATACTATGGATTGTGGTAACTAGCAGTGGATTACTGTTTTATATCCACTAATAGTTTTATTGATCATACAAGTACAATATAAGTGTTTAGATCTTAACCCAATGCTTTTTTAATCAAACAGGCATTAGTTTGTTTATGTAAATAGATAAACAAAAGAAGTAAATAGAAGTAGGCAGCATAGGAGAAAATGCAAGAGCAGGATATCTGAAATAGAAACAGGATATGTAGTGAATCAGAATTTTGTTGATGGTAACCAGATGTGAATGACTAATGTTTTTAGCCTTGGTCTTCAAGCTTGGTAGGTTATATTGTGCTTATTGAATGGGATCCCTTTTAAATGGAGATATGCATAGAACTAATTTTCTGTTGATGATTTAAATGACCGAGATCATGGGCTAGCAGTTAGCAGAGCAAATCAACACCAATAAACAGCACATGATTTATGGTATTCAAGCTATATCTCTCTAATGAAAAAGCAATTTGTTTAATATACTCTGAAAAGAATAATAAATTAATTGAAAAAATTTTCTCCAATGAAACAAATTATGTTTTTCCAGTTGCTGAATTTTTTTTTTTATTTCAGCAGATACTCCAAACACTGCTACTTATCTATAATAAGAATAAAATGTTTTCAGATATCAACCACTCAATTATCAGATTGGAACTTAAGGGAGGAGATAATTCAATGAGAATAAGGCAAGTACGAGTACTTGGTCGATTAGATGGTGAATCAATCAAACTCAAACGACAGTATTCAGCCTCGGCAATCCAACAAAGAAATACTGAAGTTGAAACACTGAGAGTATTTAGACTTATTACCTCTCAGGTAAGTTCTCGTTTCATAATTTGAATCTTTTAAATAATTTATTGAGATTGGCTCTGTTACTTATATATTTACAGGTTTTCGGAAAACTCATTACTGGTGAAAAAGAAGAATCTGAAAATTTTTCAGAAGGTGAAGTGATAGAAGAAAGTAATGATCTCAAAGAGCATATGGTTGGTATTTTATTTAGTAGGAGCAAATTGACACACCTTCAAAAACAGGTAATTTAAAGTTTTAATATTTAATAAACTAGAGCCAAAAGCTCAAAAAGAAACACTATTAATTATTATAATGCAATTGGGAAAAAACCACAATGCAAAGCCTTATGTTTCAAATCCAGTAATACACCCACTTACCGGTCATTGACATAGGGTGTATTACTGGATTTGAAACATAAGGCTTTGCATTGTGGTTTTTTCCCAATTGCATTATAAGTTTTAATATTTATTTTGTATGGTAAAGTTTACAATGGTTTTAATATATGGTGTAGAATGATTTATTTATTTAGTTGATATTAATCAAAGTAATTAATAAAATTTTATTTTTTATTTATTGTTTTTTTGATGGTGATTATTTTTAAATATTTTTATTTTGAAGAGAAAAGATTTGTCTTGGCCGGGATTCGAACCCGGGTTGTCCACATCTCTAGCAGGATAGCTCTAACCATCTGAGCTATCAAGGCTCGTATCCAAGCCAGACAAATCCATTCTTCAGATATGCGGGCGACCTGGGTTCGAATCCGGGTCAAGACAAATTTTTCTCTTCAAAATAAAAATATTTAAAAATAATCACCATCAAAAGAACAATAAATAAAAACTAAATTATAAAAATATATACGTAGCATAAGTCAACGAGATCCCAATTAAAGTAATGTTCAACGAACATTCTTCCCCATGTATACATCACAAAAATTGGAAGGGGATAAAACACGGATATATAGGATCGGTGAAGAGAACGCATTTGTCTGGCTTGGATACGAGCCTTGGTAACTCAGATGGTTTGAGCACCGCATTAGAGATGTGGACGACCAGTGTTCAAATCCCGGCCAAGTCAAATCCTTTCTCTAAAAAATAAAAATATTTTAAAATAATTAATAAAATATTTAACTTTTAATTAAATGATTATTAGTTAGAAATTTAATGTATAATAAAAAACTTCTTTGAAATCCTATTCTTGCTTCAGAATATTTTTTTTATTTATTGCAATGTTTGTCAAGAATTTAATATAATTAGTTAGAGAACTAATAATAAAGAAAACAATTCACTACATATATCATTATATTCCTTTATCTTACCTGGTTTAATGAACATTGTGGGATACTCCTCTACTACCAAGGTGCTTTTCTACAAATTAAGTTGTATACAAAACAATTTTGCGGTTAATTCATTATAATAATTGTTATGTTGTTATCCTGTAATGGTCTTTTGTTTTTGTTTTCAATTGTTTCCTTATCTTCACCATCCAGTCAGTCAAAAACTATTTTTATTGAAAAATACCTAGATGATGGGGGAGGGGGAATCCCAAAATGTTTGTGAAACTATGTATTACAGAGGATTATATGATTTTTTTCCAAAAATATATTATTTTAATTTTTTTTCCTATCTAATATTATTTAAGTTCTTTGAAGGCACTAATCTATTTTCAATTACTGTACTATTTTTCTCCTAGGTTTGTGTTCACATTGTTCAAGCGATTAGAAAAGAAGCTGCTGTGATGAGAGAAGAATGGGAAAGTAGATTGTGTTCAGCGTTGAGCGGACCTGAAGCTCCTGATACATATTGTTTTGAAATGCTGTCAATGGTCCTTGCCCTGAGTGGTTCTGTGGTTGGGAGATCTTACCTGGCTCACCAGCACGCTTTAATGTCAGATCTTCTTTCCTTGTTACACACAGGTTCAGCCAGGGTTCAAAGACAGGTATGCCATTGCAAACTAATCTGTTATCTTGATAGTTATATTATTAAAAACATTTTGATGATTGATTCATTTGTGTCATTAGTAAATAAATAAGTTGTAAAAAAAATAATAAATTTGTGAATTGAGCTGTGAAATTATTTTATATTTTATGAATGCTTTTTAGTTGAAATGGAGATGAATAAATTATTAAAAACAGGAAAAGGTATTTATCTATTCTTGCTTGAATAACAGTTTTAAGTCTAGCAGGAAGCATACTTTTAACAATATTCTTTACAAAAGCATTTATGATGATCGCCAATATTTCCACTAAAACTGTTCTCAGTTCTTTCTTAATATAATTCCATCTCTTTTCATGAGCCTATAAAGTTCCCCTCCAGCTTAAAAAAAAATTAAAACTAACAAAAAGCTTTTCTTTTCATTTATTAACTGTACAGGTCACTGCACTTTTAAGAAGGATGTTGGCAGAAGTGACGCCTTCAACTCTCGCTCACATTGTAGGAGTGAAGCAGTTACCACCTGCTGACTTCAGCATCGCAGCAGCTACAAGTCGATCACAGGACAATGCTACATTCGATTTTCATAGGTTGTATCACCATAAATTTTCATCTGTTAATAATATTTCTTAATGTAATTAAGTTAAATATTTGTTTAACTTAAGAACAATTATAGATAATTCTATTGTTTCAGGATGGGTATACTTGATGTGTTTTTAAGTTGCATCGCTAAGGCTCTGACAGTACAAGTAAAAACAAAAGGAAAAGAATCTAAAGGCGTATCGTCCATATCTCTTGCAACTTGTATTCATCCACGAGACAATGTTGGTTCTCGTTGGTGGCTCAGAGGATGTATTTCTCGAAAACTAGCTGAAGAAATTATTGCTCTTATCAAAGAAATGGCATCGGTAAAGAAACAAGTTGAATTTGAATTGACTTGATTGTGGTTTTTTACTAATTGAAATATGACCATGGAAACACAGGATTTTCATGTAATGTTTTTTATGAGATTAAACTTGAACACTCGGCAGCCCAAGTTGCAAGAAACATTACCACCCCATTCGGGAAAGGGTGTTATAATGAACGGACCATTCGTTGTTGGTATGAGAAATTTTGCATCCAAAAAAATTGTTGGTTTCTATGTGATAGTTAATGGTAGGAATAATTTATTTCTTCTTTATACCCAGTGATAAAACCTTCACATTCAAATCATACTGCATTGATATTGACATCAGAATCGGAAGGGACCTATACTCTTACACGACAACACCAGACCTCATGTTTCATGACAGACAGTAAAGAAACTAAACTAGCTGCGTTAAAAAGTCCTCCTACACTTACCTTTTACACCATATGTATCTCTAAAAGATTTCTATCTTTTCAAAAATTTGGACAACTTCCTTAAGGGTAAATTTTTTAAAAATTATTGTCAAATCAAGACACATTTTCAAACTTTATTTCATCACAAAACTATGAATTTTTAAGTTTTGGGATTGAAAATTTGGTATTGGGAAAAATATATACAAAACAGGGGTAAATATTTTGAATAAAAATGATGGATTGAATTGATCAGGGGGTGCAGTCAAAGATACCACAAAATAAGCAGAAGTTATTTTTTAATTGTGCCAACGTTTCGCCCTATGGTGTAAGCCATCTTCAGGGTGAATAAAGGTTATCTGGGATGTGGTGACTTATCAAACTGTGTTATCTTTGTCTGCAACCCCTGACCAATTCAATCCATCACACTTATTTTATTTTCCCTGCCGACAAGTCACCACATCCCAGGCACCTGCTATTCGCTCTGAAGTTGGCCAACACCATAGGCCGGAACATTGGCACAATTAAAAAATAAGTTCTGGTTATTTTGTATTATCTTTGACTGCATCCCCTGACCAATTCAATCCATCATTATCCAGCCGTCTTTTAAAGTTGAGGCTGTGGCTTTTCTGTTAATCTTTTACTATGGAGAATATTTTACACTATGTAAGTTTGAATTTAATTTTTTGTTTTAATCACAATTTATTTAAAGGGAAAATTGTCTGAAGATTGGGCTAGAGTTACCAAGGGTGCGATTGCTGAAAACATTTTGAATGTTACACGCCTGAATGAGTCACAGCGAGGAACGCATGATTGCCTCCATTCTCCAACTCTTTGGCTTGCCCTGGCTTCATTATGTGTCTTAGACAGGGATCATGTTGAGAGGCTTTCTTCTGGACAGTGGAGAAATGCCTCAGATGGGAAACCACCACCGCCTAGAGTATAAAATGACATTAATTATCATATTTATGTATATATTTTTGGAGGATTGTATTTTTTAATTAGAATCTTTTTTTAAATTAATTAAAATAATATTTTAATACTTATAACTTCTTTTTCAAACCATTTTTTGCATCTTTCTCTTTTATTTAAAAGTAGTAATTATCAATTACTACAATTGGTGAGATTCTTACCATTTGTCTGTATATCACATTCTCGACATTCTTATTTACATATATTACTGAACTAAAATCTAGAACATTAGAATTTCAAAGTTTATATTAATATTAATTATATATATATATATATATATATATATATATATATATATATATATATATATATATATATATATACAAAACTGGCATGTAAGAAGTCATGATTTCAGTAAATAAGTTTATTTTTCAGCCAACATGCAATAACCATGATGATGGGGAAACAAATGCTATCATCCAGTGCAGTGTGTGTGGAAGTTTATGCGCAGAATGCGACAGATACCTTCATCTACATAGAAAAACAAGAATGCATCAAAGACAGGTTAAATCTCAACTCTTCTGCCTATATTATATCATAATTGTGGATTGAATATTTATTCTTTTTTTTTATTATTAAATGTTAGGTGTGTAAAGAAGAAGAAGAAGCTATCAAAGTAGATCTGCATGAAGGTTGTGGGCGCACAAAGTTGTTTTGGGCCCTTCTTTTGGCAGATTCTAGTACTTTAAAAGCACTTGTGGAATTCAGAGAGGGTACAAGAACTCAAAATTCAGGACTTGCTGCAGGAGTGTGCAGGTTCTGTGGTGCTTCTGGTTCATCGGGCCTTTTATCTATTGGAAATGTTTGTGCAGACCACGATTGCCAGGTAACCTTTTATTTTTACATTTATAAGAGTGTTTTATTATTATAATTCAAAATTAATTTGTGCCTAATGAAATTGGTATGCTTAATTTTTTAGTTGCAATGATAAAATAAAAGGTTTATTGAAAATGAGGCTTGATGCCAATACTGATTTGAAATTTTGCCCATGCCACAAACCAAAATCTGTCCGATTGCTTGGTTCAATCCAGTAATACCAGACATAACAGAACTTTTTAGGAATTTGTTCATGATTGAACCCAAAAACTTGACATGCCATTTCAATCTTCATGATCCTATCTATCACTTTACCGAGTACATGCCACTGGCGGATCTAGGAGAATGTTCAGAGGGGGCCATGGGTCAATATGAATTTGTTATCAATATATACGATCCATATATGAATGAAGATACATAAAATATCAATTTTTAATTTAAGACAACTGAGGCCATAAATCAATAACATGGATAAAATGAGCTCCTTGATCAAAGCGGTATCTATCTATATGTGAATGAAAAACATAAAAGGGTTCGGAACGCCGATTTTAGATGCACCCATTGAGAAAACATTCGATACAATTAATAATTTTGGTGTGTAAAACGTGTTTTTTTCTTGTTGAAAACCAACTAAAATTCAGGTCAATGTAAACTAATGAGAACTCTAGGGGAGCCATGGCACCCTCCCTCCAATCCACCAATAGTACATGCTATGAAATGCCATATTATATTCTCCCGTGGATTCATCCTTTTTTAATACCTTGAGACTGTATTCATACTTCAAAGTTCGTGGCCATATTTCACATTCATCTAGGACAGTTGAAAGTATTATAGTTTTATAAATTCTAGTTCTTAAGTTTCAGGGCAAAAAACATGAGAGAAGTGATGTTGAGACCGAAAAATAACAAGCATTTTCTGCAAATTGGTTTTTGTTTTGTTTTTTCCCCCAGTTATCATAGACCTGTTGACAATTTCTGGACTTGTTCAAACTTATTCCCACTTACATATGTGTCCCCTTAGAATCATTCTCATTTCTGCCAATAATCAGATTTTTTGTTTTATCCAAATTTACCTCGAGCCTTACTTGTTTACTGACTTTCAAGTACATTATGGCATTTAGTTTTACATTTTTTGGCTCTTTACTTAACTGAATCAGATCCCCTGGTATTTATAAGAGCTTTCAAGTTTGTGACTTTTCTTTTTTCCTGCATGTTTGAAAAGTCATTACCAAATGAGGGTCAGTTCTTTTTCCTTTCTACCACATACTAATGGTGACAAACAATAAGTTTTGGTGAGGTTATTTGAATTTGTTGGAACAGACTTTTAGAAATATTGTTTTAATAATTATTATTATATTCTAGTAAGTTTATTTTAAAAGAAACTTTTTTATCTTTTAGGAGCATTCCAGAAATGCCTGCAGCAAAGTACATTCTTGTGGCCACATGTGCGGAGGAATCCAAGGTGAAGCTGAATGTTTACCTTGCCTGCATGGTTGTTCAGGAGATAGTAAGCTTAAGCAAGATGCTGATGACATGTGTATGATCTGTTTTACTGAAGCCCTTTCCTCGGCCCCTGCAATTCAAGTAAATAAATCTATATAACTTGTATAAGGTATTATTTGGGGAGACCGTTATGCTTAGAACCAGATTTATTTATTTATTTTTTTTTACTTTAGCAATAGAAAGTCTTTCTTGATAGCAATATCATTCTCTAACACTAAGAATGTTTTGAGCACTAAAATATAATTTATATTTTTATGAGTAGTACATGAATATAATAAAGTTTCATAGTGTGGACCTTAGGCCATTAATCTTGCATTTTTTATTATTATTGCAATTTTACTTTTAGTCACATAATTAATTACTCTGGACTTTGAGTTTCTAGTAGGAACTAGATATCACAGGATATCTATCTTGTTGACCTTGACATGGCTTAAGTTTCCTTACTATTTTGTCCCATCATGGATTAATAGTAAAATAAATAAATAGATCTACCGTCTTTGTATATGTAACATGAGACATACTGAGGAGTTTAATGCATCTACCAAGGGTCTTCTGTGAAGATTGGAGGCAAGATTATTAACTGGCTTATATGGCTTATATTATATAACTGGCCATCTGCCCTCAAAGGCAAATATAACTCTCCAGTGAGCTGTCTATTGCCTAGGGATTAGAGGTTATTTTGATTGCCTAAAGCCCAGAGAATTTTCATTGGCAATTTAGATGATGATTTGAATGAGTCTCAAAGTGATGTGATGCTACATTCATAAAAATAAATAGAAATTTAAAGAAACACCAATCTTTTTACAAATATTACAGTACAGCAATGAAACTAGATTTCAAAGAACCCTGGCCAGAAAAATATTTTAAACTTATTTTAGCGGATTATGATTTTATCTTACTTTTTTAAAAGTATTAGTAATGAAATTATTGTATAAGAACAATTGAAACAGACGTAGTTCATAGTGGTTCGATTGTAAAAAAAAAAATTATTGTATCAGAAATTAGTGTTTTTTATTGACTTTCATGCACACCAATAATAATAAATACTCATTTATTTGTTTGGATTGTAAATTACTATTAGTTCTTAATATGTAATTTATAAAATAAGCTAAAGTTATTTTCTATTTTAATTTTCTCTAAACTCTTATCAAACAAGGCTTAGTCAATTCAATATACTGTCTTTATTTTATGTTCTGAATCATAAACTTTGTAATATGAAGAAATTAAAATGGTTGATGAAAATAGATTAGATAATTTTTAAAATCATTGGGATCCACTATAATATGCCACACTTTTATGACACAGATTTAAATTACATGAGTCATATAAAATTTTATATTATATTGTTGCATGTTAACAAAGCAAGCATATTTAATACTTCTAAAGTTCCATAGAAAAAAAATGTTGATTTTTCTAATTATTAAAGATTTTCATGTTTAAAAATGCTAGGTATCCTACATTTATAATGATATATGTTTATTTATCTAGTCTTTTCTCATGATATCTCATTTTATATTACGATTACTGAATTAATTTTATGATTTCAGTTGAAATGTGGACATGTGTTTCATTTACATTGCTGTCGAAATGTTTTGACTAAGAGGTGGGCTGGACCAAGGATTACATTCTCATTTGCTCTATGCCCTATATGCAAGGTTAGAGAAGCTATATCTATTTTTATATGTTTATCTCCTGACTACTTAACATTTTTATATACTCTGTTTTAATAAATACTCTTGTCTTTTACTAAGTATTGTTGTATTTAGATAGCTCATGTGTTATCTGTAAAAATATTCTACTTGAATACAATTTGTTTTGGCTATTGATGATGGGCTTTTAAAAAGATAAGCAAATACATAGTGGAAAAACAGGGCCCATAATCTTTCCTCAATTTTTAATCTCTAAAAAAAATTATTGTATCAGGAATTAATGTTTTTTATTGACTTGCATGAATATCAATAATATTAAATGGTCATAATAATAATAAATCATCATCATAGTATTCTTCTCTTCAAGTTCGAGGATGGTGTCTTCTTTTCTAACCCACTTCATACTTTGTACTCTGAACATTGTCCCATCTCGTGTGACATCTAGAAAATCGTCCTCAGTTGCCTCCTTTTCTTAAATCTTACACACATACTCTACTGGTCCAGATTTAAGAGCTCCCTGATCCACCTTAGCTTATGCTTTTCTACAATTTTCACAGCTATTTTAACCACAAGTTTAGCCTGTGCAGTGGTGTTCCTGATTCGTTCTCATCGGATGTTCACTCACTTTTCAAAAATACTAATTTTCACTAAAGAAGTTGTGTTTGATTCTTATGCTTTGAGGTTTAGGTTCACAATTTTAAAGTAAACAAGAGAAGGAGGAATCTCTTTGATCTCAAAAGTATATGTATCTTAAATACTATTTAAGTTTCCACGGCCACTACTTATACACAAAACTTTAGTGGTTTCTGGTTAAGACCGTGTTGTTAAAAACCACTAAAGTTTTGTGTATATATTTATCTTATTAGTAATTTTTTTTAACTAAAGGAATTGTAACATATAATAGATGTAATTAAATATATCATTTTATATAGATTAATGACATTTATATTATTTTTCTACTAGAGTGCAATGGAGCATAAAATTTTAGCTAAACAGCTGGAACCTGTGAAAGAACTCATGGAAGATGTACGTAGAAAAGCACTCATGAGACTCGAATATGAAGGCCTTGACAAAGGACGTTTAGATCCTGCCGCATATGCCATGGACAGATATGCTTATTATGTTTGCTTCAAATGCAAAAAGGTTGGTTTGGTTTAACAACAGTACAATTTTATCTATTTATTTTCTTAAACATAAAATACTATAACTCAAAAGAAAAAATACTGTTGGCTAGGACTGTGATACACAAAGCAATTGTGATATTAACTTTTCAAATAGCTCATTTACCAATTCTATATTTGTTGCTATCAACTATTTATTAAAGATTAAATATTCTCAGTTCAATTCCTACTTGGGTCTGTTAATATTTATTTCAAATGATATTGTTTCAGTGAATTTTGACACTCAGATTCCTGTTAGTGCGTGGCAGCTGGTAATAGGGACCTAATAATTAAGTATTAAAAATGCAAATGCAAAAAAATGTTCTTGAGAGGGATCTTAGGCAACATTAATTTAGAGTACCCACTTCTAGATAAAATAAATGTATGCCTTATATAGATTGTTAATACTTGTGAGAATAAGCAGTAAAATTCACTGCAGAGTCCTGACCATGTTATAAGGGCATTTTTTAGGGGCGCAATATTCTACAGGAGGCAGTTGTTTGAAAGACTTCAATATAGATGCAGAACTGTATTGCTTTTTTTATTATTACCTATCAGGTCAGTCCAAAAGTTCGTACGCATTAGAAGCATGTATAAGATTCGCGATGACTTATTACCAAATCGATAAGATTCCGAACCTGTCGAAACTTCTCATCGCTTGACTGATGTATTCGTCATTTAGTCACCAAATTTCATGCTGTTATATTTTTTTCTTTTCGAGTGGTGAAACTACCAGATCTGCAGCAATAAAAATTAATAGTGTACATGGTGCACATACTATTAGTGTAAGGACTGCTCATGCTGTGTCAGTTCCAACAGGAAAACCTCCTGGTGGAATGATAATTTGAATAAGCTAAGGAATGGCACCAGGAAGCTATTCAATGCTGCTAAAAGAACGGGTAAGTGCGAGACCTACAGAGCGTCTCTCACTGAGTACCACAAACAGATAAGGAAGGCCAAAAGACAGGCATGGAGGAAATACTGCAGTGATGTGGACAATATTCCTGCTGCCTGTCGCATCAAAAAGATAATGTCCAGGGATGTGGGACACACAGTCTTGGGAACGCTCAGGACAAGGAGCGGATACACGCAGAATGAGGAGGAAACCCTGAGGGAGTTGGCTGATTGTCACTTTCCGGGGTGCGAATCCCATTTGGCGTGTGAGGTGGCTCCGGAGGAACACATCTTAGGAACGGATGGTGTACATCTGGCGAAGGCTAGGAAGATCATAAACATGAGCTCCCTCAAATGGGCTATTGACTCATTCGAGCCCTACAAATCGGGGGCCCTGATGGTGTCTTGTCGGTCCTGTTGAAACAGGGATTTACGGCGATCAGGACTTACCTGCTTGAACTTTTGAGAGGAAGCCTAGCATTTGGATATATTCCTCAGAAATGGAGAACGTCCAGGCTGTTACCTCTCAAAACCTAGCAAGGAGTCATATGATGACCCCAAAGCATTCAGACCAATAAGTCTGTCATCATTCTTGATGAAGACGCTTGAAAAGATCTTAGATAGATACATCAGGAAAAGTGCGTTGGTAGCAAATCCAATACACTCGCTTCAATTCGCATACCAAGCAGGGAAATCCTGTGAGGTTGCTCTTTTAAACCTGGTTACAAGATTGGAGAGATCCATGAAACAGGGCGAAACTACAGTAGGCATCTTTGTAGATATAGAAGGTGCCTTTGACAGAACACCTTACAGCACCATAAGTAGGGCGCTGAGGAGCAAAGAGATTGAGCCTGTTGTCTGCAGGTAGATTAATTCCATGCTGGAGCAGAGAGCTCTTACATCTGAACTAGGTGCCACCATACTGTGGATCAAGCCCAGAGGAGGCTGCCCGCAGGGAGGTGTACTTTCACCACTGCTCTGGTGTTTGGTGGCGGACTCACTTCTGTCAGCAATCAATGGAGCAGGCTTCTATGCACAGGGGTACGCGGATGATGTAGCCATCCTGGTGGGAGGCAGACATCACTGTGTTATCTCTGACCTGCTTAAGACAGTGACGAATATTCTGTCGTGCTGGTGCTTGGATAATGGTCTGAGCATCAACCCGCGTAAGATAAACGTTCTGGCCTTTACAAGAAAGCGCAAGGTGGTCATAAGACTGCCAATGCTCAATGGAATCCAGTTATGTTGGAACAGCGCGGTCAAATATCTTGGGCTGACGCTGGACGATAAACTGAGATGGAGACAACACGTGGATAACACGACAAACAAAGCTATTAGATGCCTGTGGGCTTGCAAAAGGGCAGTGGGAAAGTCATGGGACTTGAAGCCGAAAATGATCTATTGGCTGTATGTAGGCCATTAGACCCATTGTGGCCTATGCAGCCCTGGTGTGGTGGCAAGGCGCAGGTAAAAGTGGATCCAGACTTAAGATGGAGAAGCTACAGAGATTGGCCTGTCTAATGATGACGGGTGCGATGAGGACGACTCCTACTGCTACAATGGAGATGGTGCTTGGGCTCAGGCCATTGGTGCTGGAACTTGAGTACCAAGCCTTGATCTCCATGTACAGGCTGCTTAAACAGAACATAATCCCTGGAGTATCTGATCTGAGTGGCTCGAGGGAACTGTTCACTAAAATTGAGGCAGATAACATCTTAGCAATGCGGTCTGATCTTCAGGTTGGCATCGCGATGTCGCCTAAGTATATGGTCAATATTGACACAATGAAAAGGCACAGGCCCTGCAACGGCATCAATTGTTACACGGATGGCTCGCTCACGGCTTCTGGTGCGGGAGCAGGGTTCTGGAGGAGGGACAAACCCAGGGAAGGAACTTGGATCTCCCTGGGGAGGTACTCCTCAGTATTTCAATCTGAAGTACTGGCCATTAATTACTGTGCGCAGACACTGATGGATGAGCGGATGTCAGGTAGAAGGATTACTTTATTCACTGACAGTCAAGCTGCCATAGGTGCGATAAGTGGACACAGTACCAACTCACGGATTGTGTGGGACTGCTATGCAGCTCTTAACAAACTGGCTGAGAGTAACAGGGTTAGCATCGAGTGGGTTCCTGGACACCATGGTATCCCTGGCAATGAAGAGGCTGATAGGCTGGCTAGACTAGGATCGGATAGAGTTCCGTGCAGTCCTGAACCGGTTTGCGGCATTGGTCTCAGCTATGCAAAGCGCAGAATAAAGGATATCTACCTTCGAAAAATGAACCAGCATTGGTGCAGACTAGGTGGCTTAAAACACTCTAAATTATTCCTTGACAGCTTCAATGAGAAGCTGAGCAAAGCCGCTCTGGAGCTGGGCAGGGAAGCATTAAAGACAATCATAGCGGTGATTACAGGGCATAGCAGGCTCAACGCCCACATGTTTAGGCTGGGACTGGCGGGTGTCCCCTCTTGCCGCTTTTGTCATGCAGCGGACGAATCACCCTACCACATTGTCTGCCTATGTGATAGGTTTGCCGACCTAAGATTTGAGACCTTTGGTCTGGATAGAGTCACCGATCCCAGGCAGCACAAAACTATCAACCCAGCAAGCATACTGAAATTTGTGGGTTCGACTAACCTAAGATTTTAATAAATCGCATATAGATGGGGCGCACAATAGATCAGTCATGGTCGCAGTGCAGTTAATGCCCACTGTTAAAAAAAAAAAAAAGGACTGCTCAGAAATGGTTTGAAAAATTTAAACTTGGAAAATCAACACTAATGATGAATAGTTCAGGACGTCCTGTCGATTTTGATAATGACGTTCTTAAAAATCTTGTGGAGTCAGAGCCAGCCACATTTAACAGTGGATCAGATCGCATTATGAATTGTTAGAACAAAATAAAACCATTAATGCAGATGTATGCAGTGAACAACTTTGCTGTTTAAATTCATAAATGATTAAAAAATGCCCACAATGGGTGAATATGAAAAAAGTGTTGTTCCACCATGATGAGGCTAGACCACATACGGCTCAAACAATGCTGCAAAAAATTAATGAACTGAATTGGGAGCTTATGCCGCATCCTGCATACTTCCCGGATATTACCCCAATTATTTCGTACCTTACAAAATTTTTGCCAAGGCAAAAAGAGCAATTTTAAACAGGATATAAAAAATGAACTCAGAAGCTTTTTTTCTTCAAAACCAGAATTTTTTTACACCAATGGAATACAAAAGCTACCAGAAAGATGGCGAGATATTGTAGATAGCGGAGGAAAATCTATCATAGATTAAAATGTTAAATTGTGTTTTATTTACACCATTTAAAAATTTTGCCAAAATGCGCATGAACTTTTGGACTGACCTGATATTAAAAAAATGTATCAGTCTGTCAAACTCCTTAAAAAGTCTCTTATGATACTGAAAAAAACAAAATATAAAAATGATATTATTATTATTTATTAGTTATTGTAATAATTTTACAAAATAACTTGATTAGTTCTCATGTAAATTTTGATTATTTTAATCCAATTCAATTGTTCCCACTTTTATAATAATGACAAATTTACAACTTCAAAGCAGAAAAACACTAATATATTGATATTTTATTAAATTATGTTTTTCAATTTTTACAGGCTTACTATGGTGGAGAAGCCCGCTGTGACATTGAAGCAGGGGGTAGTGGAGAATTCGACCCTTCAGAGCTGGTGTGTGGAGCATGCTCAGATGTTTCCAGAGCACAGATGTGCCCCAAACATGGAACAGATTTTCTTGAATATAAATGCAGATATTGCTGTTCAGTTGCAGTTTTCTTTTGTTTTGGAACAACACATTTTTGCAATGCATGTCATGATGATTTTCAAAGAGTGACTAACATCGCGAAAAATGAACTACCAGCATGCCCAGCAGGTAAAACAAATAAATCAATATTTAGACATGGAACAAATACTGAACATTGTACTCTTAAAATAAATGAAATATTATGAATATTTAAGATAAATTGAATATCATATAAATTAAATTTAAAAAAATGTTTTATTCTTGGCCAATTTGTCAGCTAAATCTACCTGGCCATTGCCATATTTGGAAGATTCAGAGAAATCGTAAGCCACCAGGAACTAGGCAATCATCCAATATAATATAGTTCTTCAAATAAGCTATCAAAATCAACGTAAATTTATTTAATTAAATTATTTGGTTAAGTACATTGTTGGTGCCATTCATAGACACTCGCACGCTAATTGGCTTTTCAACAGCTAATCTCATAATTTTTTCATCTTTTAATGAATGGAACCATCCCTAAGTGCCTAGATATCAAATATCATAATGGCTCTTTCTGAAGCTAAGCATTAATACTCAAACCGAAAATAAAGCCATATAACTACTTAGATCAAAGTTGTTTAATATGTTAACACTCTCTTGACCTAAACCAAATTAATCATTATCCCTAAGGGAGGCTTAGCTACTAGTGAAGGGGTGATTTGGAGAAACTATAGTATTACAATAACTACACCTACTTTTTTATTCACTCATTTATATTCATTAAAAGTTATTAAATATACTTATATATTAACAAAATTGAAGGATTTATTCCATTTTAGAATATCATATGAAAATCATTAATATTTTTCAGACATCTCATAAAACAGAATGTAATAGAAATACAACTTATTTTTATGTATTTTGTATTCTCTTTCTATTAATAATGTTGCTACACTAGTGAGTGTAATCTTTTTTCAGAAAAAAAGTAGTTTCTAAAATGATTTTTCAATAATAATGAAAAGAGAACTGGTTGTATGAGCACAAATTGTACATAAATTAAATATTAGCATTATCAAATCAACTTCAATAGAAATAATATTTATTATCATTCTTTATAATTATATTCAATAGTAATATTCAGAAGTGCTATATTTAACATGGTTTACTAAAAAATGTTATAAAATATATTCTCCGAACAGAACCCCTTTGGTTTGTAAGGAGCCATACTGATAAATAACATTTTTAATTCCTACTATCAACTTCTTTGCATTATCAAGAAAAAATTTAAACCAGAAAATGTTTTTCTTTAAAAAAAAAATATATATATATATATATATATATATATATATATATATATATATATATATATATATATTATCATGTTTTACAATATATTTAATAGAAATATAATAACTAAAAAAAATGATTTTTCATGACTCCAAAATTCCATTTTATGAAGAATTCCTAAAAAAAAATAATGGTGTATATCCTGCTGTTTTGAAGATATTAAATTATATCAGGGATTTCCATAACTTAATATGAATATAACTGGATATTGAAAAGCAGGTACTATCATTAAACCATTTTCAATTCAATCATTAAACCATTCATTTTTGGTTTCATGATTGAAAACTTTAGAGACTGGTTGAACTATAGAGAGACTTCTAAATTGTCTGTTTTTATTTTTTTTTAAATTGGGCATCTTGTATATTCAAAAATCAATTTTTTTTCTTTTTGTTTTAAACGGATAGGGAGGGGATGGGTCAATAATAACATGTCTTATTTTTACTCAAGTAAATAAAAAAATTTAATTCACATTTAGTACAATATGTCATAACATATAATAACATTTAAAGCTGAACATATAACAGTCATTGAAATATTCTATACATGGAACAGTCTACAACATGTATCATAAGTGCATATCATTAATATTTAAATGACCAAAAAACATAAATTATAGGAATCATCTATTTAGAATAATACATTAGAACACTACTCAGATACTTGGCTATTAAAGTGAATTATATTTTTTTTTATTGATGTGCACTCTTAGCATGAAATTAATTAGAATAATTTATTTTCATGTCATATTTTTCAAAATATTAGCATAATCTTAAAATTATTTTGTTATAATAGAAATCTAAATTAGGAAAAAAAAATATATAGTCCTTTTAAATTTTTATTACAAGACAATATTTTATTATCCTTCGGTGATATTTATGTTCTACTGGATGTCGAACTCCTCGGAAAAACCTATTGAGAATCATGTACGATGAAGATCATGATAGTTAATGCAGGTTGTTATTAAAATAACCTTCATTAACTAATTGATTTTTAAATTGACCACTTATTATTATGTTATCAATTTTTGACAATTAAAAACTATCTGTCTAATCAAATCTTGGCTTAGCAAATACATCGAAACTGGAAATATTAATAAATGTGGTACTAGTCCACGCATAATTAATTAAGAAAAAAAAACGTATACCACTACAACCCGTGAACGGGTATGGGGTTCAGTACATGGTAGGGACTGTACTGTTGCATGGACAACGGTTCTGCAGGGAGGTGATTTGTCCTAGATCACACTCAACTGCAAGATTTTCCCCTCTTAATTTTACCCTATTTTTATAACATTTTATAGAGCCTGGGTGAGCCTTAGGAGGGTCCTAGATCCCATATGATTCATCTCCAACTGCAAACAGACTAAATAAAAGTCTTGCCTGCAGTAGGATTGGAACTAGGATTTTCAGCATGGCAATTCAGTGCTCTACCACTGAGCCACTCCGCTCCCCAATTAATTAAGCTGGCAGCTGTTAATGTTCTGTACTTTGAAAATTTGATTACTAGATGGAATCTACTTTAATAAGCGGTTCTCCTTAAACTAAATATAACAAATTATATAGATTATGGTATTAAAACCAATCCAGTCGTTGTTGGAACGATTATTAACAATCAAATGATTAATTGGTAGCAGAAATTCAATATATCTATTGACTTGGACTCAGGTAAATAAATAAGCATCTATGAAGCTCGCGTAGCTTGACATTTTCGGATAGAGAAAATTGCTAGTGGGGAGAGGGATTTTTTTTTTTTTTTTTACCATAACAAATAATAAATGTATTGATTATTTCACAATAAACTATCTTTTGTTAAAATAATTTTTATACTTACTGAAGTATAAAGGTATTACTGAGGAAATAAAAGAAGTTTAATAATTCTAAACAAATCTCTTATGAAATCAAAACTGTTAAAAATATTTTTAGCTGATTTTATTAATTGACTGGTTATTTGAAGTGATTACATGTTATAATATTTATTAAAAAGCAACATTTAACAAATTATGTTAGAAGCATACAGTTACTCTACTTAGAAATTCCACACCACTTAAAATAATGGTATTCCGATTCTCTATAATTCACCAAAAATGATTAATAAATTGACATTTTTAGTTTAATTGAACACACTTCACCAATATTATAATCAAATGCTCTTATATTAATTTATAACTTAAGTCTATAGTTGGGAGGAAAGCTACTTCTTTTTATAAATGATCGACTAATAACTTAAGATCATCTAGAAAAATGGTAAAAAATGTTTATTAAAACACCTCAAAATGGGTGTAAAAATTGTTTATTTTGATAAAAATAATATCAGCATTTAAATTGCCAAGCTAAGGAGCCACATTTATTTATCCTTACAAAAATAAAAAGTTTAATGTGTTTTATAATTGAAAGTGTTCTAATGTTTAACAATTTGTTTGAAACTAATGTTTAAAAATTACTGAAAATAAATAAGTTTCAATAAACCCTCAGAGAATAAAATTCAAGTATTCCATTCTGGCCCTTAAAAAAAAAATAATAAACCCTGTTTAAAATCCAGTATTACCATTAATTTATTCAATATAAATGAGATAAACCTATTAACCTTTTTAATTAAATTTATCATTTAATTGTTTTAACTGTCCTCATAAACTAATTAAACAGGGTTTTTTCAAGTGACAGTTTCATATGAATTATGCTATACAATCATTCCACCATTTAGCAAACGTGTTATCTCCATATCATTTTGTTTAAGTAAGTAAATAAAAATTAGTACAATCATAAATAAAACATGACCTAAAACACAGTTATTGTTTCAAGAATTATATTTAAGCTAAAAAATTTGTATTTTATAATTAAAAGTTAAGTAATTTTTCTAATTCAAATAATGCACACATACTTAACTTGATTAAGTTATTCAGTTCAGAAATAAGCAAGATAATATTTTTTGTGAACACAGGGAGTTTTTATGAAACAGCCACCATAGGCCTACCATTAGAGCGTGGCTGAATCCCAGAGCTCAGAAGAATTTAATTAAATTAAAAAAACTTGTACCACTACAATCCGTGAACGGGTCTGGGGTTCAGTACCTGGTAGTGAGACTGTACTGTTTCATGGACAACAGTTCTGCAGGGAGGTGATTTGCTTCTACATCACGCTTATGGCCAGATTTCCCCCCCTTATTTTGGGTACCCTGTTTTTATAACATTTTATAGAGGCTGGGTGATTCCCAGCCATACCATCCTATATTATCCATCTCCGGCTGCAAACAGACTAAAGAAAAGTCTTGCCTGCAGCGGGATTTGAACCAGGACTTTCGGCATGCCAACTCAGTGCTCTACCACCGAGCCACTCCGCTCCCGCTTGCAAACTGGCTAAAAATATAAAAAAATAATTAGACTCTACTTCTCTCCGCCTTGGCTAGGCCTAAAAATTAGGCCGAATTGTTGGCACTAAATAAGATAAGTTGTACTTGTTTGTGTAAAATTTATTAACTGCACCCCCAACCAATTTTAACATTGCTCAATATACATAGTCAACCATTTGCTCATCGATGAAATGAATAATATTATGTATTTTTTTCATTCACTAATAATACGTGGTATCTTAACATCTTTGTGTCAAAAGTAAGATTAACAATTACAAGAAGCCAGTAGGCTACTGCTAATAAAGATGGCATTGACTGAGGAAAATTATTTTTTAAATATAAACATATATTGTTTAGTTATGAACTCTTGAATAAAGTAATAATTATTAAGTTACACCATCATCAAGTAATTTACTGAAAACAAAAATATTATTATTATAGCAATATAATAATATAATATAAAATAAATGTCTTATATATGAAAAATATAAGACACATGGAATACGCATTGGCTGGGAATGGGTAGAATTTTTATGATATGGCCCCAGGCTCAACAGCTGATGGCAACTCTACTAACATTTGTAATTCATATACTTTTATTAAGTATGATGTAAGTTTTTCCAAAGAGTTATTAAAGAAATGTGCATACATATAAAAAGAAAGTCAACTTCTTATTAGATCAAGGGACAATATGAAAACAAATTAATTCTCAACTTTAAAAAAAATTGCATAAATAAAATTCATTCATTAAAAAATAATAAACCAAACTTTTCTTATAGTAATATGGCAACAAAGTGAATCATCTTGCTTATTTACAATCATTTTCTATTATCACATTAAAAAAAATTATAGAATTAATTATATATACAACCTAATATAATGAGTATCAATTTTCAATTTAACTTGTTTATTACAAGTAGGTGTAATGACATAAATAAAAATAAAGTAAAAACACTATTTTATTTTGTGAAAAAAATAGTTATTATACATAAAAAATTGTACATATGAGTGTAAATCATAAAATTTACAATACATCATTTTTAACATACAGTTAAAATAGTTGAGTTAATACTATACAGTATCAAGATTTATAATTTAAAAACCGTGATTCACAAGAATTTCTAATGTTTAAAATGATTTAATGTTATCAGGGCCAAAAGCTAAGCAGCTGGAAGGAGAAGAATGCCCACTTCACGTCAAACATCCCCCCACAGGTGAAGAGTTTGCGCTGGGCTGTGGAGTTTGCAGAAATGCCCATACTTTTTAAATTTTACCTCTGACCCTGGGCACTGCTTGTTAAACACAATTTTAATTATTTTATTATAATATTTAATTGAAGTTTTAATTGTAGTAATTTATAAAAATAAATATTGTTTTATGACCTAAGATTTGTTCTTTGGTAAAAGCTCTTATCATATTATATTTAATTTGTACTTAATAAAGATGTTTTTAGTAGTTCTGATGATCCATTTGCTTTAGATATTTATTTAAATTAACCAAATTTATGTGTTTTATTTTCTTAATTCATTGAAATACTCAATAATTTGTTTATTTAGCATTCTATAATAAACTATACATACATATAGAACGTATTTCAGGATTAATTAGCCAAACTGAAAAATTGAACTAAGTAGTTCATAACAAGAAAAAAAATTCCTATGAAGCTATGTCCGCAAACGTTTGGTTTAGGAAATATTCACACATCATTGTTATGCTGAATTATTTTTAATAATTTACTATGCCTAATAATTCATAATAATGAAAATCTTTAGGTGCGAATAAATAAATAAAATAAGTTAAATTTATTTATTATGCCTAAGAAGTTCATAACAATGAAAATCTTTAGGTGCGAATCACTTTTGTGAACATTTTGTTCCATTTTTTAAAATTAATTTTGCTCTAGTTTCGAGGTCCTTAGTTCAAATTTTCAATTTGGCTACTTAATCCTGAAACACCCTGTATATTTTTAATTAACTCACTTCCTCAGCTAAAAGAAATCCATGAATGTAGAATCTAGGCTTTACTAAAAGTATAAATAATCAACTAATTAACAAAATATATTCCAATCAAACAATTATTGAGCTCAACTTTTGTAAATTTGGGCGCAATGGTAACTTTACTTGTGAAGCTTCCAGGTCCTCTGAAAGAACTTTTTCTTAAAATGATTATGGTTGGAATGAGATGGTTTGTTGACCGGCGAGTATGGGCCATCAAGAGGCAATAGAGGAAGAGGCGAAGGCGGTGGCGATGCAGCAATCACCTGAAGTGGTTCTAAGACAGGCGGTGTATCTCTCTCGCCTAGGTACCTAGCAACCTTCTTACTCACTTCCGAATCACCTCCAGATTCAGGGCTCGCCATGCTACCTTCTGTACTCCGCCTCCTTTTGTCGAGCTCAGTAGAAGCAAAAGCAACAAGCCTATCAAAATCTGAACTGATTTTGTCTTTCCATCTTTCTTCATCAACAGTAGGAGGAGGAGTCCTATTATTATCTAACCCTAATCTTTTGTTAGGAAAAAAATCTTCTTCGGATAAAGTTCTTTTCAGGGTTTCTGTCTCAGTCTTTACCTCTGGCAGTGTTATATTTTCAGGATCTTCTTTGACATCCCCACAAAACAAACTTTCATGTAAACTGGCTGCTAGTCCTTCAACAGGTTCTTCCTTAACTTCGTACTTCAAAGAGTCAAACTCATATGGATCTAGAACATTTTGAGAATTTGGTAAATTCAGAGAAGGTGAAGACGTACTCATCTCAACAGCAGCATTTATAATATTTTGATTTGATATATCTAATGTTCTTTCTATTTCTACATTTACAAGATCACCAATAGTTCTAGGCCTTGGTTTTTTTGCTTTAGGTAATATTTTGTCTTGAGAAAGATGTCTTCGAAGAGCCATTTTTCCAGGAGAATCTTGATTTACCTGCAAAGGTGTCGAAGTTTTATTGTTGATGTTTCTGTTATAATCAGATGCCATATTTCTTGGAGCATTTTCTTCTTTTAAAGCTGTAGTAATAATACTTTTAAGACGCTCTTCAAAGTTAGCAACCCTAGGAGGTTCGTTAACTTTATTGGCAGTAAATGCTATGTGTGAACCATTTTCTTTGAGATTATTATTGTGCCGATTACGTGACTTTTCAAGATCAGCATATCTCCTGTCAATATGATCATTATACCGATGAGGAGGTTTGACAATATTTGTCATCTGTTTTTCTTTTTGTTTTAATAACAGTTGGGCTTGCTTATTAGCTTTTTCAAGAGCTGAAATTTCAGCTTCCAGAACAGATGTATGGTGACACAATTTTTTCTTAGCACTGATCGTGGCATATATCTCTTCTAGAAGATGTTCTGGTCTCAGAGGTCCATTAATTCTCATATGTTTACAAACTTCTTTCTCCCGCTCTCGAACAAGGATTTTTTGTTCTTCTTCTAAACCTTTAATTTGTTCTTGTAACTTACCAGCCTTCCCTTGCAAAAGTTTATGCTCTCTAACAATTTCCGATGCTTTAGTGAATATTCCACTAACAGACAAATCCACAACACCCAGTTCATACATTCTAGCTTTCAATAAAATGACACTATCTTCAGTTAAAACTTTGATTTGCCTTTCAATTTGGGCAATCTGTTTCTTAAGATTATTATTTCGTTCTCTCTCTATGTCAATTTGCTTTTGCACATTATCCCGAAACAAAGGATTTTTCATTTGTTCTATCATTGAAACCATTTGATCTCTGAATAAATCCAATAAAATTTGCAAAGAATATGGTGTGGCAGCAGGTACAGGAGGAATTTCAAGTTCTTCATGAACACTTCTGGCATTTGAAGTTAATGATGTGAGTTGCTGATCAACACACCCAGGTGCTGGAGGTATTTTTCGACCAACTTTCTCTGGGGATGTGCTTAATAGTGTTTCACTATGAAGAAGATCTAATCCTGAAATTTTAATTGGCCTTCTAGGCTTAGTCTTTCTTCCTTTTGTTTTTCGTCTAGGAGGTTTTTGGGAGGTCATTGCTGGTGTGATTGCTAAAGCCTTACTACTCCTTGGTAATATCCTTTTGGGTCTATTAGTGGTACGATTAATATTTTCTTCATCACTATATGATTTGGCATTGACGTAATCAGACCATGCCCTCCGTGTTGTAGGCCCTCTTGGTGGTGAACTGTTGTCGGTACTTTCATCATCTGATGTATTATCGGTATTTCGTTCACTAACATGTCGGCTTTCATTATCAGTGTTTTCAAGACTCCCACAGTTATTAGCTGCCTCTCTTCCGCCTCTTGGTTGATTCTTTAATTTCTGAAAATATCTTTCGAGCTTAGTTCTGTCAATAACATGTAAATAATAAGAAACCGGTTTTCCTGTCCAAGAAACAGATCCCTGCAATGGTTGCATTTCTGAAACATGCATTATTGTACCAATATCAGACAGATTTCTGTCAGTAATTCTGAAATTCAGAGGACAAAATGATTTAGAAGAAACAATTCTGGCACCATCTTTTAAATCTGCAAATCTTTCTTTCAACATATGATCCACAGTTGGCCCAAAAGCAAAATTATTAACAAATATTATAGAAGCTCCAATAATAGTTTTACGATGTTCTTCAGATAGAAAATCTCCTTTTACTAATTTATATTCACCATATGACTTTCCGTACCATGACATCCACTTTTTAAATTGTATATTCATTGTTTCTGCATACCTGGTTGGAACTTCGGCTTTTTCAACACCATAACATATTTTACATTTGGTAGCTGCAGCCATTTGAAGAACAACCTGTCCTACACCTGATCCTAAGTCGACAAATATATCATCCTGTGTTATGTCAATTTCATCAATCATTTGGCATATAAGATCATATGATGTTTCTCCATATACTTCTGGAGAGAATGGTTCATACTGATTGAGCTTCTCAGGGTCTAATACCGACTGATTATATACTTGTTGCAGAATATGTCTAAGCAAACCACGTGATGGAGATTTTCTAGAATGATGCATACCTTTTTTGAGAGTTGAAATAGCATCTGCAGCTCGATTAAAACGATCACATAAATCTTTCATACTGTTATAATCTTTTGAACTAGGATTATTAAGAACATTATTTTCCAGAGGTAATTTCAGTTCTGGAAAATCATCACAAACCCATTTTATTGTTTCCAAGATTTCCCCTGCACTGTCAAGGCGTTCAGTTCCTGGCCATGGATAGACAACTGGATCAGCCCCAACAGGGCTATGTAACTTTAGCTCCATCTAAAAACGTAAAAAATGCTTCAATTTATTTAAGCAATTACAAATCTATAAAAAGTTGTGTAATAAGATCCGTACGACCTGATGAAGAAATGGGAGTAACTATTTGAATAATAAACAGTAGATCAAAATCAGAAACCAATATTGAGAAATAAATTATTATTATTAAAAATTTGCCAATACATATTAATGTTAAACCAACAATTACTCTTTTTTAAATACTTTATATTTCAAAAGATCATTAACAACAAAGTAAATTGATAGAATGAGTGGTAAAAGATAAAAACACACCAATTTCCTTTTTGTCCTAATGTTATGACTTAGATCACAACAACACATTTTACTTAAGCATGTGCATCATCTGAATGCACTCCTTCCCCCTCTCCATCCCATTTCTTCAGTTCTAATAATTATTAATGGATAAAGGCATTAATAATTAATGAGCAAACACTGTAATAAAATAAAGATTCAATATATTTTTTGTAAAATTCAAAATCTCACAGGATGTTGAAATTACTAATCAACATCTAAAATAAAACACATAACTCAAAAATAAAAACCAGAGCAAGAAGTGCTTTAATTTGTTAACACTTGTTAGTTACATTATTAAAATCTTAATTTTTTTTTTTTGTCTTTCTAAAACTATAAGATCTTCCCTCTACATTATGTTATCTAAAGAGAGAAAATTATTTTTCATATACTAGCAACTTTTAAGAAGAAATAATGAATGAATAGAACTGAATAGAAGCTTTCAATTCTAGATGAAATGATTACTGAATTATGTACATTTCCCATTATTACATTCTCTTTTCCATATAAAAGCTCATGATAACTTGTATTTTAGGAAAATATTGAAAGGGAAACAAATGAAAAGTTAAAACGAAGAACTTCTAATCATGTATTTAAAATTTTCTTAAGGAAATAGAGAAGCTCAGTATGTAGGATGCTGAGTTACTGGTCTTAAATATCTCAGTTCAAGACCAGCTGTGGTAGATAATTTATTTATTGTTTTGAAACAACTCTGTCGGAGCTGGAGAACTTTCTGGAGCTCATTTAACTTCTTTAAAGCAGGAACCCTTATCAACAATACATACCCTTTTTTATTGTTCATTTTCTCAAACCGGCCTAACTCAGAAGGCAAACTGGGCTGCAAGCTAGTGTTGATAGTATGCTATTATACCACTTGCAGCATATTGTCTAAACAAATAGAACTTAAGCATCAACTACGGCTATTTTTCCTTTGAGTCCAAATAACTAATTTGTGCTAATAGGCTGTATGTGTGTGAGGAATATTACATTAAAGTTGGTCATGAGTGAACTACCAATTAAGAAAACATACCATGTGGACCTTAATTAGTGACCACTATGTCTGAAAGCTGTAAATGAAGAAAATATTCCGATGGTTATTCTAAACTCAAATAATTTTTAACAGCTAAAATAATCAAAGCAGATGACGTGTTAATTATTGGAAGGATATTACCTAGTATAGAGGATAACCTGCAAAGGCTTGAGTCGGAAGCAGAAAAGTTAGGTTTAAAAATAAATGAGGAAAAACGAAACTGGTGGTGCTGAGAAGAGGAAGGCAAAATCAGCAAATTCGCCAGCAACAACTCTAAGTAATGGGAACACATACCTTTGAGGTGGTGAACAGCTTCCAATACCTAGGTTCTGTCATCAACGACAAACTAGATGAAACAGAAGAAGATTACTGGCTGGGAATCGGGTATATTTTACCATTGCCAGTTTCCTGAAAAGCAAAAATGTCGACCTCAAAACTAAGATCACTCTCTATAAATCGCTAATCCGGCCAATAGTGACACATGCTTGTGAGACATGAACCCTAAACAATAGGATGCACATCTGGTGGATAGATTCGAAAGGTGTATCCTCAGACTCATCTTAGGGCACGTCCAGAAAAACGGTGTATGGCGCAGAAGAAAAAACGGAGTTATATGAAAGCTATAATGGCATGACGATCTCCTCTTTTGCCAGGTTATAGAGGATGAAGTGTCTGGGTCACTTGCAGAGAATGGGAGAAGAAAGACCTGTTAGAAGAGGGTACGAAAACTGCCCTGATGGAGTGAGGCGTAGAGGGAGACCCAGGGGCAGGTACAAGGATACGTCCAGGGAGATCTCATGAAACTGAGAATAAGTTCCTCACATGCACAGGACCGAAGCAGATGGAGCTTGGGGACTGAGCAGACCAACGATCGCTTTAATCAACTGACACGCCACTAAAAGAAGAAGAAAACAATCAATATTTTTTAAATCATGTTTATTTCGAATCCTGAGAATAAAATCAAGGAACAAATTAAAGGGAAATTTATGTATATCAGAAGAAAAACTGTGATGTTTTAAAAATAATCAGAATAAATATACTCTAAGTGAAATAAAACCATTACTAAATGCCCATACTATTCATATACAATATTTCACAGTAATAGTCAATGAGAAAACAATTGGTTGGGATTGTAAGGGCAATTATTTGGAAATTTATGTTTCTCAAATTGAATAGGAACATTTTATCACTACTTATTTTATATTTTTTTATTTTTATAGGAACATTATTGCTGCCAAGTGAAGTCATAATCAGTCTGAGATTTTAAAACACAAATCGCACAGAGGACATAACATGAATCACATCGGCCTTTAAAAAACCGTATGCTCAAAATTAATGCAATTATTGCGAGGGTAAATTTTCACAGCATATGAATTAACAAACGAAAAGGATTTTATATCTCAAAATTTTCAAACTTAAAACAATGTCAAAGGAAATAACAAAGTCATACTACAACTAAAAACTAAATTACACTTATTTGGATGAATTTACTTGTTTATAAAGTATTTTAGTTAAGAATGCATGTATTTTAACTAGCAATAATAACAATCTACAACATAGTATAGAAATGATACCATCAAAATAAAAAGACAATTAGCTTCTTACAATTAAAGGCTGTGCTACTAATCATATATTCACAAAAAAATAAGGTAATTATTCTGCAGGTTGTAGTTTCGTGTTGAGTCAAAAGTTTTACCATTTCATTCGTTGCCCACTTAATATTTAAAAAAAATATAAGTTATCACGAGCTTTACTATAGAAAAGAAAATAAAATTATAGAAATGTATAAAGTTTCGTAATTCTTTCATCTAGAAATGAACATTCCAACAAACATATATTATCTATACTTCGAAATGTTACTTGAAACTTATATTTCTTGATGAAATGATTACCAAAATCTACTCATTACCCATAATTACATTCTCTTTTTCATACTAAAGATCACAACAACTATGGAAAATATTAAAAATGAAACGATTAAACAATTACAACTTGTACCTCAACTCAAAAAGACAAACTGCGGAATAATTACCAAAAATAATATTAATATATATAATTCTCAAGTCCTGGTTTTAATTACACTTTTCAAAACAATAACATTTTAAGGCAAACCAACTGTCAACGTTAACCAAATTGAACAAAATCTATATCTCAAAAATGCTCATAAATGTGCTTGAAGCACAACATTAAAATTCTTTTAAACATTAAATTGATAGAAAGAATTATGTTGTAAGAACAAGAGACGTAACTAAACAGGATAAATTTCTGCTCAAAATCACAAAATGAAATTAAAATGTTATAGAAACCAGAAAAACAAACAAAGCAACACTATAAACATTAAGGTTTTGAATGAATAGTCCAGTTTGAAAAATGCATTTTTTTTTCTATTTTAATGTTACTAAGGTAATCATAAACAAAAGCATTACCTCAAATTCAGCAATAAGCCATCGAAATACAAATTTAAGAAAAAGAAATTTCCGAGTTGCTCTCTTCACAGGGATCCTCAGGGACCTACAGCCCGTGACATCATTGGGTCACGTGCACAACACTGAACCAGGAATGGACGTCCAAACATTCATGACGTCACCTGTAATCATTAAACTGCACCGCTATTAGCAACAGTTAGTCATTGTTCTCTAATTGTTTACTTTTAAATTAAAATCTTTATATTTTAATATCTCTATTTTATTCAATTATTTATGTATTTGTAAAATGACCGACTTATTCTTCTATTTGCTAATAAATGCAGCATATCACAAATATCTGTTTTTGTCAAAATGTGTGGACTTCAGAGGCAACCAATCTTTAATTTTAAATTTAATTAAGGTTAAAAAAAATTGGCTGTGATAATTTCTTCTTCCTCAATCAATATTGGTCACTTTCGAGGAGGAATGAAGTTTGCTTAACAATTGAGACTAAAGTTGTAATAATTTGTTTTATAGCTCATGATTCTCCTTAGAATCTTGAAAATCGCCTTCCTATGCATATATGAAGCCTGCTGGTCTGTGTTCTAAATTTCATTGGTAGAGTATTCCTAAAGTTTTCATACAGTTAGTTCTTGGATAGTTCCTTATTCTCAAGATGCTAGTTTTTCACATCAGCCAATAAACCCTTGATAGAATTTTTCCCTCCAGCAAATCTAGACTATGCCCATGAACTGACCAAATAATACCTGATGATTATTAATGTACCTAATCGTAATTAATTAAAATATACCCTACGCTTTTTTTCCTAATTGGCGATACCTTTCACCACTCTTTTATTTTCATAAATCATTAAAATAAATGTAATGACTGCCCCTCATTAAGTTATTTATATAAAGGTGATTCCGTAATATGGAGTCGATCAATTATTTAAAAAAATTAAAGATATTAAAACGGTTCTTCACAAAAGCGAAAATTGTATCATATATGATATCTACATCTCAATACCAGCAGAGTTTTAAAAAAATGGACTAGACCTTTTATTGTAATAATATTAATGCTCATTTATTTTTTATAAGAATCTTTTAGTTTTTTGACATTAAAAGTTTCTCGTTATTTGAGAAAAATAGAAGAAAGTGTGTTTCTCTAAACTTCTCTTCCTTTTCTCCAATTACCCATTCTCCGACCTAAGAAACCGTTCTTAGTCTACTAAGGAGAGGAACGAACTGCATGGAGATCAACTCAAGTGAGTTTTTTCTGGTTCTAATTACATGGAAAAGAAAGACATCACAAAGATATTTCATCGGAAAGTAAGCTCCACAATTTGTGTGTAATGATCGTAATCGAAGTGCGGAAAACCAAAGAGGATGCTAGGAGATGCCAAATATTTTGAAGAATGGAGTCACATAATCTTAGAAGTAGTTTAAAGACAGTTTGGAGTTACATATATTCCGAAGTCTACATAAATCGTAATATGAAGCCTCTTTTTTTTTTTAGTCGAGTGAAAGTGGTTCAGTATATTCATAGAGTAAATATTGTGATATTTTAAGTGGTGAGTGGAATCAGGAAGTCCGTCGTGACAGACAGGAAAAAGAATTGAAAAAAGTGAGAAACTCTTAGGAACGCCAAGTGTAAGTGGAATGGGAGAAGAAACAAGTTAATAGGGAATGTTGAATGTTTAGGAACAACAACATTGGACGGAGAATGGATCACTTGGAAACACTAGAAGGTTTTTGAGCTTAAAAAGGGGGATCCATTTTTTTATTTATTTTTTTTAATATTAACTTTATCAATAACCTTTTATAATCACATACGAATAGAAAAGACATTTTCTGTTTGTTTATAGAGCATGAAAAGAGGGAATATTTTTCGAAAGATGGAAAAGATGGAATACTTTTAAATAAAGCGCTTGGGACAGAAAACCAGAATGGAGGGAATTGAGGGAAGGATTTATCGCAGGACTAATGATGATATTTAAGACAGACAAGTGGAAAAATAGGACATTTTTATTGTAGATTTTTGGGACCACTCCCCTGTCTTGATTTTGTATTTTTTTAAAGTTATTTATCTACATTTTTTTAATTTTCTTCTATATCTCTGACTGTTGTTAAATTTGAAGTGATTTATAAAACATAAAAATAGCGTTTTAAATGATAACTTTTGAACTGTAGACTTTCCAAAGGATTTAGAACTCTGTTCTATCCATTGGCGGATTTGAGGGGGGCATGGGGGCCATGGCCCCCTCCCCTATAGTTCTCATTAGTTTACATTGACCTGAATTTTAGTTGGTTTTCAACAAGAAAAAAACACGTTTTACACACCAAAATTATTCATTGTATCGAATGTTTTCTCATTGTGTGCATCCAAAATCGGCGATTCCGAATCCTTTTATGTTTTTCATTCACATATAGATAGCTACCGCTTTGATCAAGGAGCTTATTGTATCCATGTTATTGTTTTCTGGCCTCAGTTGTCTTAAATTAAAAATTGATATTTTATGTATCTTCATTCATATATGGATCGTATACATTGATAACAAATTAACATTTACCCATGCCCCCCCCTGAAAATTACCCTAGATCTTTTGAATAGAAAAGAAATGTTCTTATATCAGAGCTTCATCGCTAAGTTCGTGTTTTAAATAAACATTATTTATTTATTTATGATTTTGACAACAGTAAAACACAGAGAATTTGGTTTGGGAAATACAAAAACCAAATGTTGAATAATATTAGTTGATCTTATATGTATGGGGAAGAAAATGGTTCCGGTGGAGGTAAAAAAAATCACTTATGTCGGAAGAACAGTTTATTTATTTATTGATAAACCGTTCTCCCTATATAAAAGAATTTTTTTACCTCTACCCGGTTTCTTCCACCTACAAAAATTAAAGTACGTAAGAAAAAGTAAACATACAGGAAAAACTTAGATAATAATAATACTGAACATAGCGGTGAAGTTAAAATTAGAATTATAGCTAGGAGTTAATACTAAATCAAACTATGGAAAATTTTAGTAGAAAAACTATTATGTAAAAAAAAATTAGAAATTATATAAATCAAAAGAATTATTATGTGGATAAACAAACATATATATGTCACTGGGTCAGAGCTATTCTAATACTTAGAATGTGTTTTGGATTCAATGCAACACAAATATCCTGATCTTATGAACTTATATTTTTAGTCCTATGTTCTATATAAAATGGGCAGGCAAAAAATATGGGCTTTAGTCCATCAAGTGCATTACTATAAGCATAGAGGACAATTGTCTTCAGTAATTATTTTATGGATTGTTATACTGGCGTAAAAAAATTTTCATACGAAGTAAAAAATTACAATTAATAATCAATATTTAAAATACGAAAGGTATAGTTGGAGACACATTTTAGACCACCAAAATCAATTTCATTGACATCAACTCAAATACGAATTTACGACGCCTGTGAATCTACGACTTAGGAACTGTGGATTAGGCATTTCAATGTTATTTTTAATTGATAAATATTTATTATTATCAATTGTTATAATGCGAGTACGTAGTAAGAGTGTCTGAGTTGTAGCGATCTCACGGTGGCATCCCCTGTTTTAATATAGTAATGAATCTTTATTTTCCCAGAGATCATTATTTGAACCGGTTGAACATCCTAACAAAACTTACTTTAATTAATATAGTTTGGAAATAAATCCCATCTCATAGCACTAACGCAAATAATTAGTTCAATTAACTAATAAAAGAAAAACAAAAAACTTTAATCATTTATAAAAATAACATCGAAAATTCACTTTCCGTACTTTTTTTTGTAGCAAAAATGTTTTTTAACTCTTCATAGTTTAAGCAACTATAATAATAATCACTCAGATTTATTTATTGAGAAATCGTGAATATGTTACAATATCACAAAATAATATATCTCAGTACGAAAAATCATAATATAATAAAATCAAATCAATAAAATAGAGCCGAATAATCAAAAAGAAACACTATTATTTATTGTAATGCAATTGGGAAAAACCACAATGCAAAGCCTTATGTTTCAAATCCAGTAATACACCCACTTACCAGTCGACTTTTCGCTTATTCAGTCATTATCAAGACACACACACACACAAAATGGGTTATGTGAATCACATCTCGAAGAAAAAGGTGCAATACATCCCAACGATCAAAAGCCCAAACAGGCTCCAAACATGAGACAGCACCCCACCACCAAGACGTTCAACATACAACAGAAAAGAAGGTAATACGCAACCAGCTGGGAAGGTTATAGAATCAGCTGATCCACAAAACTTATCAAGTAATACTAACCTATATAAATTTATACACATTAGTAGTTAGCCAATTTTTTCTTTTAAAATATTCAACGTTTCCGAATAATATTGGTTCAAATTTCTACAATCTGTTTTATAATTAACCGAAATGTCAATCTTTTGCGCAATCTGCATTGCCTCGAACAACTTCCTAAAAGAGCCATCACTCTCTTTGTAAATAACTTTAGCATTCTCAAAATCAAATTGATGCTTACAGGTTTTGGTATGCTGGGCCAGTACTGTGTTAGGTTCCTTGCCACCAATATTTTTAAAATAATATTGATGCTGATACATTCTTTTGTGCAGCAATTGTGATGTTTCACCAATGTATATCTTAGGGCATTGTAAACAGCTAATCTCATACTCTACATCCGATTGTTGTGATGTAAATCTTTTATCTTTTAATGGCGTGTAAAATTTACTCATCTTGTTTGTAATCCTATTCGCAAGCCTAATATCGTAAATATCGTACTCTTTAAATATATCCCTAACACATTCTGACAGGCCCTTAATATAAGTGCAAGCAAAGAAAGACACCATTCACATTATCTCTCTCGGCACCACCACTATCCGACAATGCAAGATCCCCACCACTAGAAGTCCGGTTCATATTATTGTGAATCTTGTTATAGTTCAAATTCCAATATTGTTTAATGAGGAATGAAGGGTACAAGTTAATTTCGAACATCGTGCAAATGGTCTCTTACAGGAAGTTGTTCTAGGCCATGCAGATTGCGCAAAAGATTGACATTTCGGTTAATTATAAAACAGATTGTAGAAATTTGAACCAATATTATTCGGAAACGTTGAATATTTTAAAAGAAAAAATTGGCTAACTTTGCTAATGTGTATAAATTTATATAGGTTAGTATATAGCACTTGATATGTTTTGTGGATCAGCTGATTTTATAACCTTCCCAGCTGGTTGCGTATTACCTTCTTTTCAGTTGTATGTTGAACGTCTTGGTGGTGGGGTGCTGTCTCATGTTTGGAGCCTGTTGATCGTTGGGATGTATTGCACCTTTTTCTTCGAGATGTGATTCACATTACCTTTTTTTTTTTCTGTGTGTCTTGATAATGCCTGAATAGGCGAAACGTCGACTGGTAAGTGGGTGTATTACTGGATTTGAAACATAAGGCTTTGCATTTTGGTTTTTCCCAATTGCATTATAAATAATAAAATAAATGAAATGTTTCTTTTCCTAGCCCTGAAGATGGCCTACATCTTAGGCCGAAACATTGGCACAATAAAATAAATTTTGCTTATCATCGTAGACTGCACCCCAGACCAAATCAATCCATAATTAGAATTATCCAGTCCCACTTAAATGAAAATAAATTGCTGTTCCTAAAAATAAGTACGAATCTCTGAAGTTTTTATTATATTAATCAAAATTAATGTTCTAATATGAGAAATTTAATTTTGAAATTAGTTAAACAAAAAATAGATTCGTGGGAGTTGAAAGGATAGAATGAAGATATGAAATTTTTGCGAACGCTCTTGCTTAGTATGCACTTGTTCAATATTACTGCTAAGATATTATTATATATTTTATATTATTATAAAATATATCTATATTATTATATATGGATATATTATTATATATATTATGTTCAATATTACTATATTATTATAAATATGTCAACATGCACCTTTGAGTAATTTTGATAAGCTCTTCATCAAAATTAAGCAAATTGTTCTGTGAGCTAGACTCATTAATTAATAAATTAAGTTAGGAACTATGGAGTATGCTTTCTGATATTAATTCACCCTTGAGGGGGCGTCAGGTTAGGTATTTGACATATCACACATTCTTAATTGAATCTGAGGTCTTAAGTTCGTATTTCAGTTGATGTCAAAGAAATTAATTTTGGTGGTCTAAAATTTGTCTCCAACTCTTCCGTTCGTATTTTAAATATTGATTATTAATGGTTTTCCTTTGTATGAAAATATTTTTTTACGCCATTATAACAATCCATAAAAAAATTACTGAAGATAATTGTCCTCTATGCTTAAACAATTCACTAGATGGTCTAAAGCCCATACTTTTTGCCTGCCCATTTTATATAGAATATCGAACTAAAACTATAAGCTCATAACATCAGGTTATTTGTGTTGCATTGAATCCAAAACACATTTTAAGTATTAGAATAGCTCTGATCCAGTGGCATATATATGATTGTTTATCCACGTAATAATTCTTTTGATTTATATAATTTTTAATTTTTTTTGACATAATAGTTTTTCTACTATAATTTCCCATAGTTTGATTTAGTATTAGCTCGTACCTATAATTCTAATTTTAACTTTACCGCTATGTTCAGTATTATTATTATCTAAGTTTTTCCTGTATGTTTACTTTTTCTTATGTACTTTAATTTTTGTAGGTGGAAGAAACCGTGTAGAGGTAAAAAAATTCTTTTATATAGGGAGAACGGTTTATCAATAAATAAATAAACTGTTCTTCCGACATAAGTGATTTTTTTTACCTCCACCGGAACCATTTTCTTCCCCATACATATAAGGTCAACTATACAATTATTCAACATTTAATTTTTGTAATTTTCAAACCAAATTCTCTGTATTTTACTAATGTAAAAATCAGAAATACATAAATAATGGTTATTTAAAACACGAACTTAGCGATGGAGCTCTGATATAAGAACATTTTTTTTCTATTCAAAACTTGATGTCTTGGACATTGTTTAAATTATTTCATGTAGTTTTTTCTTCATCCTCAATGCCACTGCTTAGAAGCCTTTTTTATTTTTCTTACCCTTTATTAAATTTAATTTTTAAGGACAATTAAAAAAAATAAAATAAGATGAACTCAATTACAACTATAAAATAAACGTTTGAAAGTAAAAATAAGTATTAACAGGTAAGACAGATATTCTTAAAAACTCTAAAATTACTGCAAGCCATTTTGGGATCATGAAGAATTTTTAACATCGAACTAGCTCTGTCTAAAATTAGCTTGGCAATAATTGCAAATTCTTTAGTGTTATATAACTGTGAAGTTATTGGTAAATAGTTATGAGCAGCAACTCGAGGTCGAACCGAATTTTCAATCAAGTATATATAGAGACAAGAAATTCTAGAAATCCATGCATAATTTATATTGACAGTAGAAATCTAATAAATCATCCCCTCCTCAAACAGCAACAATAATTAAGCTCAAATAAAATTGCAGTCATGTTTTGCATAGGGATAGGCATAAGTCCATCCTCCAATTGGACAATAGCGAAAGCAGAACACCATTTTCAATCCCTCGTCGTTCCTAGCGAGGCTCCTCCAATTTCTTGTTTCCATCTTTCTCAAATCCTCCTCCAATTCCTCTATCCAGCTACGCCTAGGTCTTTTCTTGTTTCTCCTGGTGCAACCTTTAACATAATTTTAGTGAGCCTATAGGGCACCATTCTATAACCATCTCCTTAATAGCAATAACCCTCTTAATAGCGCAGAGGATACCAGGCTTATCATACCGCTCCATCAATTCAGCATTGTTTCTGATTCTCCACCTCTTACTCTTCTTTGACAGGAGCAAAGATTTTTCTCAAGTCTGATTCTCCCAAATCAGAAGAGCTCTTCTGTTTCCTTGATCATAGTCCAAGTCTAACTGCCATACTTACTACAGGACTAACTATTGATTTATTCAACAAAAGCTTTGCTTTCCTGAAAAGATTTTTCTATTTTTTAGTTTAAAAAAAAGCCGATCAAACTGGTATCTAAAGTTTGATATTGAAAACTAAAAAATACACTTTTAGACCCAAAAAAAAAAGAGTGATTTATCTGGGTAGTTTTTTGTTCTAGTTAGATATCATTTACTATTAAGCTTATATAGGAGGAAGACCAACATTTCCTTGATTTTTATAAATTTTTGAATTTTGAAATTTCTTTTTTAAGGTTGGGGCTAGTTATCTCCGGTTGGACTGAAAATAATATTTTGATTTTTACACCAAATTAAGCATAGAAAACATTTTAATTGACATGGCTGTTTTTAGAAACCTCTTCTCTACAACATTGTTTATTATCATAAATACCTTAAATTCAAAAATATCCGATAAAATGTCATTTTAGCAATTTTGAAATAATTAATAATAGGTATCACATATAAAAAAGTAAAAATATTTAGAAATTTTCATGCAACGCTCATTAGATCATTTCATATGGATTGACTCAATATCTCTATTATACGAGTGAATGTAATCTTTGACCGGATTGGTAAAATGGCAAAAAGGTGGTGTGTAGTGACACCTGACTTTGGCGGCAATTGAAAAAAATAATAAATGGAGCTATCCGTACCAGATAAAACCACGCAGACAGATATTTTTATAAATGCGATTTTTGGATACTAAGTCTTGAAACTTAGATTATAAAATTTGAGAGGAGTTATAAAATATTACAATAACAACTATATATTCATTATAATAATTATGAATTTTGAATTAATTAGGGAAAATGCGAGTGAAATTCGCATCTTTTGTACTTCCCAAGATTGCTATTCACAAAATTGTATTTTATGAAATCACATAAAAAATAAAACTGTGCTGTTATCACTGAACGTTTTATAATTTATTTTGAAATAAAAAAGAGAGGTTAAAGAAGCTTTAAAATATAACGTTTTAAAAAAATAAAATAAAACAACTGGAGGTGTCAAAATATTTCGTTTTAAAAACAGTTACGATAAGAAGAGCTAAGCTGCCCATGGACCATGCCATGATTTATTCGGGAGTCCCGAAGGATACAAGAGCAAAGGAAGGAATAGGCATAATCATGAAAGATAACTTATTTGCTAAGGTTGAAGAATGGAACCCTGTATTCTCTAGGATTATAAAAATGCATACCGAAATATCATCAAAGCGGTTATTTTTTATTCAGATATATGCCCCTACAGAAGATACAGACATCCTAGATAAGGAACAATTTTACGCCGATCTGGCGCAGCATTTTTGAATGTGGGGATAGGTAGTACCCCTCGCGTGGTTAGGCCCCAGCCCCAAACTGATTGGAGAAGTTCATTGGCTAACCACGCCTGTACTTGCTGGTAATTGCGTAGGGTGTGGTAATTGGCAGCGTCCCTTGTCGTTGGTAGTTGCAATTTAGCCTTCGTCGCTAATAATCGGTACCACAGGTCGTCGAGGTTGTCATTTTCAATGTCGCCTCCATAAACTGCTACCAAGAACTTTTCTCCAGCTTTGGTATGAGAAACAGAGCCACTACTGTAGAGAGGGAGGAATTCTTCATATAGGTGCTGCAAATTTCGTTCTTCCCCTATCCACACGGTGCTGACGTGGTGTCACATCCACTCTCTGCATGGAGGAAAAGTATATTTTTAGGAGGAAAGGAACAGGAACTTGGCGAGTAGAGGATACTAGGACCACTACCTCTTCTACTTTTCTGAAGAAAGATGTTTTTTGTGGACAAACCTAATGCCGTCAACAAAATAAGTATGTCTACATCAGCAGTAATAATGACGCTGTCGAATTCGCTTTGAATATGGCAGTGATGACGAGCATCACATCTGCGTCTTCATATGCCTGCTTCACTTCGATGCTAGCATTCGCCATTTTTGTCATCAACATCGAAACGAGTGCGGTCTAATTGTGATCGTTTGCCAAAAACTTTTCTTGTGCTATAGTCACCTTGGTAGATGAGGAGAGCACGACTTTGGTTGCTGATTGTAATGCAGAACGGCGAGCTCATTCTGCGGCTCTGGTGCTTTGGTAACCGGCGTTAGTCGGGTATCCATCAAATGCAATAATTACATTGCTGCCGAAGTCTTTCTGCACGTAGTTTTTGTACGTAGAGCATAGCGTCTCGAAAGTGGTTGTGGGAGTTTTGTTCCACACCACTTTATGTAACAGGTACCCTCCATCAATCACGTTACATTTCTTGTTGCCAAGGTTGATTTCCTCTATGGTAGTGAAGAGTACATTGCAGACTTTGCCTTTGCGCATTCTCTCCTCAGTGAAGAGTAATATTGGAATAGGTGCGAGTTCACACTTCAAGAGTTCTTTTAGTTTTTTTTTAATTCTTATTCAATATACTGGACTGTCTTCACTGTAATTTCTATCATTTGAAACAAAACCAGCTTCCAGTCATAAAATCTTTTATTCTTTTAACATGACGTTTCGGCATTCAAATGCCATTTTCAATTTTAATTATACTTCAACAATTACTAAAAATATAACTTTTAAAAAGTTATAAGTCAAATCTGTAAAAAAACAATCATAAATGAGCCATACAATCCAAAAATAAAAAGAAAAAAACTTGTCCCTAAACAGTTAGCAAAACCAAGAATAGATACCTTATAAAAATGTATATTAATATATTTTTTTTTTAATTCAATTTATTGATATTTACAACTATAATACTATTACAATAAGTAAATCTGCTATATGTACAATACGACTTGAAAAGCACTTGTGGAGAAACTACCCATCGGTAGCACTCCAATATATTTAAAAAAAATATTATATCTATCATTTTCTTAGGGATACTTTATCCTCCCATGGTCAATTGTCTACTACTGGCTTTAAACTTTGATCTGTAAGGTAATGTGAGTTTATTATGATTATATTATTTATACATTACTGCTATTTAAAATCTTTATGTATTAAAATATTTTATTTTAAAACAACAAAATTCAAATAACATAATTTTTTTAATTAATTTGTTTTTTTATTTAAACAGTTTAATAACAATATGAAATTTATAAAAATATTATATTATTTTTTCCATATAATATTTTTGTTGACACGTTGGAAGATCTAAAAAGTAACTTATTTCAATACCAACAAGATAACTTTCATCAGAGAAAAAAATTAGGTTTTGAGAATTGGGGTTGGATGGGGAAGGGGTGGGTCCTAAGTTAGTTATTGTAACCAGGAACCATAATTGCAACAACATTTCATCATAATGCTGGTATAACTGAAGAAATAAGGTGGAATTCTGCAATTTTCGGTATTTTTTAGCGAATTTCGAAAAATGTTATTATTTCGAAGCGCTCTATCTCAATAAGGAATTGACATACAGACATATTTTAATAGTCAAAATTGTAAAAGTGTATCGACATTTTTGCCGTAGGATGTAAGAAAAAAAAGTTATTGACGAAGAACTGACAGACGGTCGAGATTTTTGCATTCCCCTCCCTCCTCTTTTTGCACAGGGTTCTCGAGGTCCAAAACTTGAGAATATGTTAATTAACCATCCCTGAACAACATCTCCAAGTTTCATTAAATTCCGACCTTTTTCTATCTGAAACTACCTGTCGACTGGCCTAAATAATAACTTTGAAAAAGTAAAATCCTTCAAAGTTTTATTTTTTTTTAATTGTTACTTACAATTTTTTTAAAATTTCTTCTAAGCAATGGGGGCGGGTTACATCCCCAATAACCCCTCCTCGTTACGCCTTTGCCACTGGGTAGTTTCTCTACTTGCCTTTATCTCGGGGCTTGATTTATCTTTCATTACATTTACTTGATGTATTCAGTATACAGTTGTAAATTTCAATAAATACATTTTTTTTTTTAAATTTGCCTATCGCAAAATTTCTTTCTTTATCCAACGCCCGTACGTGGTTCCTCAACCATTCGACGTCGAGCCTCCCAGTAGCGATTTATGATGTTATCAGCCGGACACGATAGAGCCTGGCAGTTCGGTAGGTGTTCGTTGTCCATTCTTGCAAGATTGCACAATGGGCAGGTTTCATCGGCGGCGAGGCCAATACCCATCTCCACCCGCTTGCTAGTAATCATGTCTCATGGCTAAACGGAGCCGTGTCACAGATTCTCTTCTTTCTAGCTCCCTTGAGATTGGTCCATCGGTGGCAAGATTCTCCCACTTTTTGCTAGTGCTCAGGGTCTTAAGAGTTGCGTTTGTGGCGCTGGTGGTGGTGATATCTATCAAGCTCTTTGCTATGTTAAGAGTGAGCGGAATGTCGGATTGGGCTGACTCAGCTCCCTGCTTGGCCTTAATATCGGCTCTTTAGTTGCCAGTAATTCCTACGTGGCTGGGCACCCATTGTAGGGCTACTGTCTATCCAGATAAGATGAGTTCCGCCAGTCTGGTGCGACATTGAATGGTTTTGAAGCAGTCAGTAGAGGCATTACTAGCTAGTGCAGTTATTGCTGCTTGGGAGTCGATGAGGAAGACCACCTTTCCTTGGTCTAGGTTGTTGGCTATTAGTTGCCCAGAAGCTTCGTGGATGGTGCACACCTCACTATCATAATTACTGGCATTCTTTCCCAATGCTAATGAGCAGAGTTTCTAAATTAAAGATGACAATTTTAGGAAAAAAGAATAAGATAGATGAAATTTTGATTAATTTAAAAAAATACCTTAACTTAAAGTACCTTGTAAATATTACATCTAGCTATCCTAAAATTAAACTATTTTAAAATCGACCATTACCAATAAACCTCTGTCTTGATCATCAATCACTCAAATATTTTAACAGTAATAATTAATCTAACTATAATAATCATTTCTTATCATTTTAATCCCAGATCATCCAACGTGTCAAAACAATGTTTTTACAGTGTCGACTACTCTTTGGAGGAACCTCTATTAAGTAACCTGCATCGATGTAAAGTGGGGGAGTTAATTTTTTTCTAATATGTGGTTCATTTAACTTGAGAGTGTTGATGTTTTGTAAATCGTACAGTGATGGATGTCATTTGTCAAAAAAGATTTTTTTTGTATTTTTTCTCTATAGCTATAACTAGTGTTCAGAGTACACATCTTCAGGGAACCTGGGATACATCTGAATTCTTTTTGTTTCTCTCTAAATTTGGATTTCAAAAAACAGATCTTCACCGTGAAAAGGAAACAGATGGATATATATTTGGCAACATTACTACCAGAGGTAATACAAGCTATCATGGAACCTTAGCAGTTTTGAACAGAGACTACTTTTTGGAATATTATGGAAATAGATTTATTGATGACAAAGATAAAGCTTGTGCTATGATGTTCAACAAGCTTAGTACAGTTGCTTATGACCCATTCTGCTACGAGGAAGGATATGATTTTCTTCGGAAAGTTCCTTGCCCCAAGGGAGAACTATGTGAGGATGAAGATTTTCCTCAGAATGTTGTCAAACACTCTCAGTTTACTTATCACATTAGAGACCTGAGTGTGCCTAGGTATGCTGCTTATTCATTCAACTTTAGCATGCACTGTTCATTTGTTATTTCTTAACATTGATTAACAATATTTTAGGTTTTGGTATGTGAGTTTGGTTTCGTGTTATCGTAATTCCACCACCTGTAAATGGCACCACACACCTCATAATATACAAATTGACTATGACATTTGGTTGGTTAATGGCAATCCTAATTCGAGCAGTTACAACCCTCTTGTATATCAATTTTCATTTGATAGGCAGGTAAGAACAGTGAATTGTTACATTTATTATATTTTTTAATAGATATGTTATAGATGATCAATACTTTGCTTATTAATCTTTGTTGTTTGTTTTAGAATACGATTGAATTATATCTTGTGTTTTTCTTAATTTACTTTGTTCTGGTTCCTTTACAAATTTTTGCTGTTGTGAGGCAACAACACCCTGTGACCAGACTCTTTACAGCGAGCCTGATTTTAGAATTTCTTGGATTGCTATTTAATTTAATAAATGTTATGAAGTTTGTTGTGGATGGTGTTGGGTATCCTAAATTGGCTGTAATTGGTGATGTTTTAGATATTCTTTCTAGAGTTAGTATATTTATTATTTTTATGTTATATATGTAGTATTAAAACTCTTCATAACTGTCCTCTAAAATTTAATTTTGTTGATATTTATAACAGTTACCGTGGATCTTGCTTGGTAGTATTAGTGTGACAGTGTAAATTAGTAAGATGGCAGTACTCTTAAGTTGACACATAGTTCTATTGTTAATTAAGGAAGCCACTAAGATTTGGGAAGAGTTGTTATAAAGTAAAGTAAGTTGTGGACTGTGTCTGTGGAATCACGGCTTCCACCCAATAAAGCTTTTTTGTGGAGTGAAAATTAAGAATCTCATGTTACTATTTTTATGCCTTAATCGAAAAGCTAAGTCACAAATAATTATATCCAGAATAATAACTAGTTACAACTGTGGACCAACCTCGTTAGATTTCGAGGCCCTACTGGGTCTTACCCTGCCTCTGTACAGTTGGTTCCCTTGATTGGGGGAAAAACCTACCTGTTGAGTGTGATCTCGGCCAAATCACCTCCCTACCCCTTAGCTTGCAAACAGCACAGTTTTTACTGTCTTCTGAATCCTTTCCCTTTGTGGGCTATTATTGTAAAAGTTTAAATAAATAATTAAACTTCATATTTTAAAAATAATTAATAAAAAATTTTATTCCAATTTAGGGTCAATCCATATGAAGTGGTCCAATGATAGTTGCTTGAATGTTTTAAAAAAGATTGATATTTGAAATATGTTTTTACCAAACATAACAGAAGTTCAAAACAGTAAAAAAAAATTTTTTATCTCACATCGTTTATGTGTGGCGGCCATTTTTGTTCTGGAGCGCGCGACGTTTTTTGGCTTTGAAAGCATTAGCGATAAATTGATTATCTCAGGCTGGGTTAGTGCTACAACATTGCAAATTGTACCATTTTTTTCAGAATTTTCTGCTCTACAACATTGGTTCCTACACATTAAACCATATATTCATTATTTACACCTCAAAATATTCTTCAAAGTATAGTGATTAGAATTCAGAAATTCCAATTTTTAAGACTACAAAAAACCATGAAGGAATGATTTATCAGAGTTACAATTTTTTTTGTAGCTAGATAACATAAAGTTCTTACTGAGAATTGAGTTTGAGCTTCAGCAATGTTGTCCTTATTTCTTTATGAATTTTTAAAGTTTCATTTTTTTGAAATTTTTGGAATTTTGAGGTTCAATATCTTTGGTGGGACTGGATGAAAAGTCCCCATTTTTGCACATTATGTAGACCTATGTGATGCCAAAGTGGGGTAAAAATTTTAACTTTGATATCTTACTATTAAGCAAGTTATGAATTTTTATATTTAAGGAAAAATGGCGCGAATTATACTGAAATGTTTGGTACAATAGGTGATCTAGAATGTGTTTTTACCCATTAAAATGTTGGGTTTTTTTTATTTTAAAGGGCATATTGGCAATTTTACAAATCACCCACACTATTGACATGTCCTATATAAAAATAAAATTTTTTTGAAAATTAAAAAATGTTCACTTTTGCTACAAATTGATTTAATTTCTGCGTTAAACTTAATCAAATGTGTCATTGTTAAAGTTTAATAGGCTTTGAGTTATTAAGGCATTTGAAACATTTTTAAACATACTATATTGTAAACTTTGCAGGTTTTTTATTTAATATTTGTTTTGTGAAATCTACAATTGTCACATATACAAGTGTATTTACAGGACATTTTGCTTCAAGTTTTTTATTTCTTAATCCAAGTGATTAGTAAGAAGCACACTTATTTCTTCAGAAAGATTTTGGGGAATGGAATAAGATCTTCCTGTTGCAGTAGTAAGCTCTAGAACAGAGAGTTTTCTGAGCACATTCTTCAAAGATATCCAAACTCGGTCATTGTTCGATTTCTTGAATGATGTTCTCGGTCCAGCAGGGTGATAAAAGTGCACAAATACATCTGCATTTTCTAAACTTATACTTTCAACTTCTGCAAGCCACCATTGATTATCGTACACACAAGCTACTATGTCCCTCACATTCAATGTCAAAGATGTAATTTTATTAACACAGTGATCTTCAAAAATGTTGGTTTTTGATGTTGTGTAGCACCGAATTAAGTTTTCTGTGATCCCATGGAACTTGTGAAACTGCCTTGTTCCTTTTACTGGTACAGAGTTTTCAAATCTACTTTTGAGTGTTTCAATATGTTCAATAATTTCTTCTTTCTTAATGAGAAAATAGGTAATACCTTTAATGTTGTCTTTGCAAAAAGTGTACATATCCTCTACTGTAAGAATTTGGTTTGTAATTGTTCTTTGTAGACTAGCTTTGCTTACTTCACACTTTGTAGTGCCACCTACTCCATCACATGCATTTTTGCCATGACAAGAGGCAAAAAAATGCCATTCAGCTTCTAAATCAAAATCCTTAAATATAAAAATTCATAACTTGCTTAATAGTAAGATATCAAAGTTAAAATTTTTACCCCACTTTGGCATCACATAGGTCTACATAATGTGCAAAAATGGGGACTTTTCATCCAGTCCCACCAAAGATATTGAACCTCAAAATTCCAAAAATTTCAAAAAAATGAAATTTTAAAAATTCATAAAAAAATAAGGACAACATTGCTGAAGCTCAAACTCAATTCTCAGTAAGTACTTTATGTTATCTAGCTACAAAAAAAATTGTAACTCTGATAAATCATTCCTTCATGGTTTTTTGTAGTCTTAAAAATTGGAATTTCTGAATTCTAATCACTATACTTTAAAGAATATTTTGAGGTGTAAATAATGAATATATGGTTTAATGTGTAGGAACCAATGTTGTAGAGCAGAAAATTCTGAAAAAAATGGTACAATTTGCAATGTTGTAGCACTAACCCAGCCTGAGATAATCAATTTATAGCTAATGCTTTCAAAGCCAAAAAACGTCGCGCACTCCAGAACAAAAATGGCCGCCACACATAAACGATGTGAGATAAAAAATTTTTTTATTTTTGTTTTGAACTTCTGTTATGTTTGGTAAAAACATATAAAAATGTTAATCTTTTTTAAAACATTCAAGCAACCAACTTATTTTTTTTTGGATCACTTCATATGGATTGACCCTTTATTTTCAGACATTTTTATATTTTCTATATTAAACATAAGTTTCATTAGAATACAGTTATCCTGTTCATTCCCTGAAGTTAATATCTAACTTCCTATGTGTTTTATACAATGACTAATTACATTAAATTTATTTTAAAAAATATCAATTTTAAAAATATAGATTGTGTAACTATTTTTCTTTCTTTTAGACAACATTTATGCTTTTACTTCTCTTACTTGCTAAAGGCTGGGCTGTTACTAGACAAGAATTTACGTGGAAGCCACTTCTTTTTTCTGTTTGGTTCATTTACGGAGTTGTTCACATATTATTATATGTATGGAATAAGGTATGTATGTATATTTGACTTTTTTTGAAGATGTTTGATTTAAATTAATGAAGGCATAATCTAAAACTATCTGCCATATACCAAAATAAAACACTAGGAAAAGGCATGATGTTTATGTTTGACGATGAATATGAGAGGATCAATTAAAACTTTTGTTAAGATTTTTTTTTAAATACTGGTGTAAAAAAAATTTTTTTGTTCGCAATTTTAGAATACTTTTCCATTCATCCATTTCTCTCTAACAGTCAGCCATTTTTTTTTTTTTTTTAATAAAAATATGAATGGGATACCACTAACCCTCCTAATACTGGGTAGGGTTCCAAGCTCATATTTTTGACTCTCCTTAAGTCAGAAACAAAGTTATGCTCACGAGGGTCTAGGAAATTTGTCCTTATACTATCTGAAACACGAAGAGTAGAGCCCTAACAAATTTCATGTACAAAATAAATCACTGTGGATTAATTTTTTTCCGAAAAATAAGGTTGGGGTTACGTTTTTTAGACAAATAATTATTTTTTTCTAGAAATTTTTTCAAATCCAAAAAAAATAAAATAAGAGAAAAATGTTGGTAGAAACCTTCCCTAGAGTGTACTGAACTACTTCTCAAAGTTTCATGACAATCGGATGATTGGTGTAGTAATGCATAAAGACAAACACACATACATTCATTTTTATATATATAGTTATGATAGGACTGAAATCAGGTTCTATTAGATCTACAGAGCTGCGGTTGGGCTCAAATTGTAGAAAATTAAATCTTCTTTAAAAAAGGCCGATTACGTTTTTTAGACATATAATTATTTTTTTTCTAAAATTTCTCGAATCCAAAATAATAAAATAAAATAAGAAAAAAAAGTTAGTAGAAACCTTCCCTAGAGTGTATTGAACAACTTCCCAAAGTTTCATCACAATCGGATGATTGGTGTAGTAATGCATAAAGGACAAACACACATACATTCATTTTTATATATATAGATTATACTAATAGGTAAAGTATAAATATAGAGTTAGACCGGTTCACCAACCTTGTCGGTTAAGTTTTATATGAATTGAGCTGTAATGTATATATTGATTGTCAATATCATTTACCTAAATTTGTTGTCTTACTCATTTCTTCAAACATCTATAATGGAGATGACAACACATTTTAAGGAAAATGACTCAATGACAGATTTTGACTTAGAGTTAAAATCGCATTTTAGTTGCCTGCTAAAGTTCAGGTTTCGATTATTTTTTTAGTATGTTTTAAGTTTTTAAAATATTATCAAACTACAAAAACTATAGTTTTGTTATTACTTAACAAATTATTATTGCCTTGATTTTTCCACAAAACATGATAATTTGGGTATCAGGTCCGCAGGTTGTCGCTTTCAGTTAAGCTACAACAAGTTTTAACTTTTCATTTGTTTCTTTTTTATTATTCTCAAAAATAAAAAATAATTGTAAGCTTTTTTAGTATGAAAAAATAGAGTAATTATGGGATATGTGTCTATATTTTGGTAATCAATTTATCATGAAATTAGTGTTACAACAAACATTTTGAAGTGTAGTTGATGATCTAGCCTAAACAGTATGTTCATCTACAATTCATCATCATCTACACTTTGGCCTACTGCCTAAGGGTCTTTAACTATTTTTCAGTTACAAAATTATTTTTATTTTCGTGAATATTTAAAAGGAAACGAATGAAAAGTTAAAACTTGTTGTGAAAACTCGAAGTGGCAACCTGCAGAACTGGTACCATCATTTGTATCGACTTATTGTTATTATTAATATTCCCTTAATTTTAAAAAACTTAAATACAAAGAGAATCAGGAAGTTTAAATTGCTTAAAACAGACATTTATTTGATATCATTACATGGGTTAACAAATATAAATTCATGATTTTACAATTGTGCTATTTTTTATACCTTATATAAGTGAACATTTATGTATTGTCAGGATTAAGACTAGAGTCAATAAAAACATTATTAATTTTAGACTGAAGTGGATATAATTGAAGATATAGATGAATATCAAACTTGGCCAGGCTGGTTGATCTTGGTCCTAAGATGCCTTATTATCGTCTGGTTTCTTTTGGAATTGAGAACAACAATGAGGTATGAGCACAACGAGTCAAAACTGAATTTTTTCCTTCATTTTGGAGCCTCAGCATTGGTCTGGTACATTTACCTCCCTATCGTAGCTCTCTTAGCTCTGCTCATTCCTCCATTTTGGAGATACAAACTGCTCTTAGGTAATAAACATATTTTATTGTTTTGTTTATTTTACTTTTATCATGGTGATATTGTAATCTCTGTTAGTGTTCTGAATAGTTTTTAATAAAATTAGAATATTATTTAAACATTTATTATTATTTTATTGATATTATACTTATCTATGATAAAGAATGTAATATAAGGTCTTCTTTCATTTTTTTTTTTTATTGTTTATTTTTTTTTCATGACATTACTTTTTTATCCTTTTTTTTTCAGGTATTACTTATTCAGCAGATTGCCTTGCTTACTGTGTGATGACTCATTTACTATGGCCTACTCGAAGCGAACAGTATTTTTTATTAGCACATCGTGGTGATGCATCGGATGAACTTGATGAATTCAATGAAGCTCCCCATGTTCTAAATTCTGGAGAAAGTTTGATACCTTCCTGGGATAAAAATCCTTTGATTACTTAATGGGATGCTTCCTTCCATTCTTGAAATTATGGAAAAAACTAATGAAAACTATATAAAAAACCCCTCATCGCTCATAGATATTAAATAGTTGATAAAGAAATCAGGTAAAAAGTGTTTACTGGTCTTTGAGTGGGAAGGATTCCTAATTTATCCAAATAAATTTATGGATAACTATAATTGGCTAGGTGACTGATATTGGGGTGAAGAAAAATCTATTTTCTTAACGAGATTAATTATGTTCGATTTTAGCATGTCATGATATAAGATACTTGATTATATGTACAAATTAATGTAGTATTATTTTTTAAAAATGTTTATGTTAGGTAAGTAGGAATACTCATTGTCAAGAATGCAGTTTTAATTGTTTTGTTTTTTTAAATTTAATATTTTTTTTTTCTTAGCTTTTGATATTATCTTAAAAGAAAAACAATTTTTTTTGGTAATGCATACTGTATATTTGAACTTCCTATACATATTAAATTAAGTGAAACCATATTAAGTATCTTTATATGAATTCATAATGTGTCTGTGTAGTACATAATTATCTAATTAAAATATTCTCTTTTATCGATAAAAATATGGACTCAGTTATCAAAATATTTCGTAATTGGTTGGAGTCCATATGAAAGACTATCTGGAAGTAGTTCCTTCCGAGATTTTATTATTTTATTGTTATTCATAAAAGGAGATAAGTTATGTTTTGTTGTTTGCTCTTGAGAATATGGTAGTGGTGCTTAGTTACCTTGTGTTTGTCTACTTACACTCTTTCTGGAAACCTCAAATCTAATTCTATTTATAATTTTTGTTAATTGTTTTAATTTTTAAATATTTTTATTTTGAAGAGAAAAGGTTTACCCCGGCCGGGATTCGAACCCGTCTGTTTCTCCGTGATAGCACTCTACCAATTGAGCTACCGGAGTCGCCTTCCAGTCGGGACAAATCTGTTCTCTTATCTGATCACATGTCCCCATGTTCTCGCAATTTTTGCAATGTATACACGAGAACAAATGTTCTTTGACACTACTTTTAATTTTAGGATCTTGTTGACTTACGTCATATTCATATTTATAATTTTTTATTAATTGTTTTAATAATTTAATTTAATAATTAAGAGACTGAAAATCCATAAACTGAATGTTTAATTCACTGAGTTCTTGTGATGCTTTGTCTTTTAAAAAGCCAAGGACTAGCTTTTTGTTATGTTCAGTGCACATCTTGTTAAACTTTGTTTTTATGTTTTGTATGTGGTGATTTTGACAATCTACTTACCAACTTTAAATTTCCTTCTTATTAAATCCTGGCTTGCACTCCACTTCATTTCGAGAGTAATTTATTGCTATAGTACTAATTTGGAAATCCTTTACATATACCATTGGACTATCAAAGTTAAAGATTGTATAACTATTTGTTCTGTATAGACTGCAGCAGGATGTGGAATGGGGGTGCTAGTGGACAAGCGGGCTGGGGTAAATAAGTAACTAAAGTTAATCAATGTGGAGTATGATAAGTACTAAGATAGTTGGTTGCTCTCTGGGGAAAACTAAGAAGCCTGAGATTCTATTGATGATTATTCCCTAAGGGTATGCTAGACCCATCACCGGAGGTAACTCACAAAGACCAGGCATCAGAGTGATGATTCTACTCTACAGACAATCCCGTTGTGGTTTACCAAGATGTCAAATTATTGCTCAGAGGTTTGCTTCAGGTCTGCTTAGGAGATAGATGTATAGGGCTTTGTGCTCATGCTGACTCCAGCAACCTCATGATTTGTGGATGTAGATTGATTTATCGCTCTTCTTGAAGGGTTCATGAATCAGCACCAAAAGGTTATGGAGTCATGGGATATCTTCCACTGCACCAAGGAAACCAAGGTTCATAGCAATGTGAGGTTGGATGTGATCCGTCAGGCTGTCTATGTCAAGTAATTTATGTTTGCGAGAAGACATTGTGTATTCAAAGATCTTTATCGTCTATTGAGCCAACCCTCTTCTTCTTTTGTTCTATAAACTTTCTTGACAGCTTTTGGGCCTAGAAACCTTTACCAGGTTTCATGTTTGGTTAAACAATATTCTTTTGGATGTCAGGAATTTTTTTCCTCTCACTACTTTATCTTTTGGCTATGGTTTATTTGAATGACTACATGGTAGTCTTTGTCGATCTTAATCAATTTTAGTAATTCATTTATGGAAGTTCAACTATATTTACTTGTAATAATCTTAAAAGTAGTCATTTCATTGGTATGATATATCTAATATTAAATTCCTTAACACTCCAGTACTCATGCAATATGTGATTGCCATTTCTTTGGGACACAATTTTATTCTGATTTGAATTAAATTGTCTTGCGTTTTTATACTTTAAAGAGTCCAAGTTTTTCTTGATGTTTCAAAATGATTCATAGCAGGCCTGAAATTTTTGTTAAACAAATGTTCTTGGCTAAATATTTAATATAATTGCAAATAAAAAAAAATATTATTTATGCTATTGGTGGGTCATTTTAAATTTAGGAACATAAGTCAATATATATTTTCTTAAATCTATTTATTTAGGAGCTTGTTAGGAATGTCAAAAGGTACTCTGTAATCTGATTTGACATTACCTTGTGTGAAAAAAATCCTCTGATAGTAATTTAATTCTATGTCAAGATAATCAAGTGTAATTTTATTATAATTGATTTTGTATTATTGAGAATAAGTTTATTTAACAGAAAGGGTCCATCCCTTTGTTTTGTCGAGCTATTAGAATTATTTTTGTACTGCTGATAATAATTGAAATTACCATGTGGTGAAAATAACTAAATGTTCTTAAGAAATTAGAAAGACTTAAGAAATTTAATCTTTTACATATTGTGATAATAGGCATAACTGACCCTTTTTTTTTTACGGAAGGACCAATTAGGTATTTCTATTTCTTCTCCACAGATACTTCTACACTATTATATTTGGAGGTTGCATAGCTAACAAGTAATTTTTGTACTTCATAGCATTTATTGTTTTTTTTTTGGGGGGGGGGTCAATTCTCCATCCTCTCCTTAAGATTTTCCCCTCTTAATGTTTTTCAATTTAAAAAAGCCAGCTGATTTCCAAAGACCTTTCAGAGATAGTTTTATGAATTCACCATAATTTATTACTTCGCATGAGTACTTGGGTAAATTTTAATATTCTTGAGTTTTTTGGTTCTCATTCAATAATTTTTAAGATAATAGGTTCCTCTAAATTTATATTGAAATTTCTTCTTATGGATTTGATTAAGTATTGAATTAGTATTTTTAATGATTGAGGTTCTTTGAGACAGTGAAAAATATTTATATTTAATAAAGGTATAGCACACATGTGTCTTGCTTAAGCACAAAATTCTAGCAAATAAAATACTAACTAGTCCTTTCAACCTTTGTAAATAAAATTATATATTGTATATTTAATATAAATTTATTGATATGTATATAGATTCTTTGTACATACACATGTTTCCATTTATTTACATATATCCGGCCTTGTTAGATGTCAATTTCAGAAACCAATTCCATATTTATACAGAATACTTTTGTACTTAATAAGAAATGATATTTCATTTCTAAAACATACTCTTGTAATCATACATTTTTGTCCAATAATTACGTCCTACCATTAAATATTCTTGTTAGGATGAGGTATGCTCAATTTTAATTGCTTGGTTTATTAGAAGTACTATGGTTATATTGTCACTTCAAAATTGATGAAGGAAAGCATCATAATTAATGTCTTAGCACATAAAATATTTTAAATTTGTGAATTAAATTAATTATTAAGAATAATGGTAAAATAGTTTCACTCTTAACTTCCAACTTTTTCTCTTGATGAAAATGAATAATAATATGAAATTATTGGAATCTTTGGAAGTTCTTGATGTATATTTTATTACTTATGTTGTAAATAATTATTTTCTTTAACTTTTAATTTTATTGTTATCTTTTATCATTCCTTGGTTTGAGATAATGTTTAATCTTTGTCTGATAAATTATACTCACACCAAAATCAAGCTCAAGTTATGCATTTTATTATTTAAACAAAAATGATTTTACTTTATTATATTGGTTTAAACATCCTTTTTCATTAAAAATCAAAGAAAAGAAATATTGAAATTTTGTAGAGGCAGCTTATATTAAGAATGATATTGTATCACAATTAACTGAATCAGCTCTCATAATAATATTTTCAGATTTTAACTTTGATATTGCATACCTAATTTTTATGTCTTTAAGTTTATTCTATTGATTTTTTACTTACTGTTGAATGAATTTACCTTATCTAATTCCTATTGAATATAATACACCATTATTTATCATTGTGTTTTTTTTTATTTTCATCATGTGTTTAATTAAAAACTTTTCTTATTTATTTCCACTTCATGATTTCTCAATCATTTTATTTTAAATATATATTTTTTCTTTATCAGTTTTTATTTGCAATGTATTTTACATATTATTTTTAACTTTTTGCTTTAACTATTTTATCTATCAATATTGATTTTATCTTTACTTATTTTTTATTGTTTATATATACCCCTATAATAATCTATTGAATCTTTATTTTTAACCCCAATAAAGTGGTTAAAAATATTGGTATTATATACTTTCTACTATTCAAATTTATTCTCTACCAGTACTGGATTTTATTTTATTTTGTAGCTAGGATTTAACTAAAATAATGTAGTTACTTCTAGATTGATTCACAAATTTAACCACTCACATTTTGGATGAAATAAATATATGGCTGAATTTTATCATTAATGAAAACAGGAATATTTCTTAATCAAAGACTATTTTCTTTCTTTCTTTTTTAAATATATAAATTTAAATGCTCAAGTTGTTATTAACTACTTTATTATATTCATTTGCTATTTGTATTTTTTATATGAATTTATTGATTCAGTGTAACTACCAAAAATATGTGAATAAAAATAAATTAAGAAATACTTATTTCTTTTCTATTTTAAAATGATTGGTCAGAATTGAAATCCTATTTTAATATAATAATCTATGAATTGGTTTGTCCAACATTGCTAGCTAATTTTCGTAATAATATTATACATCAATTTAGAAACCAATAAAGATTTTTTTAAATAGTTTATTTGCTTAATTCTTCTGAAATTAATAATTTGTTATCTTTAAAAGGATGACGATGATAGTGCTGTATCCTTGTTCTAGTATTATTTATTTTTGCAATGTAATTGTAACAATAATTTATTTCTGAGGAAGAAAATGGCGACCCATTTTTCAAAACGCCTCTGCCCAGTAGTTAGTGATACAGTAACAAAGCCATACCGGCCCTCCTCCCCCCCCCCCCCATGAAACTCCTGATTTTTCTCTTTGAAGTTGGTATCGCCTGCATTCCGTGAGAAGATGTTTTATACTCAGCGGAAGTCCACACGTTTCACACATAGGTGGTTCTTCTTTAGCCATGAGGTATGAGTGAGTCAGAGGAGTGTGACCTATTCGTAGCCTGGTGAGAACGACTTCTTCTCTTCTGTTTTCACGTACCGAAGTATTCCAGCTTCTGGAGTCTGCTTTTATCTCACGCAGTTTATTATTTGTGGTATTTTGCCAAACTAATCCCCATTTTTCATTTATTTTTCCTTTAATGAAGCAAACTACGCCTCTCTGTGTAACTTTATTATACTGATCGCCTTTTCTAATTGCTTCCCTAGAGCTTTCATTGAGTATTGCTGTTTCCTGGACCCACAGACAAAGGCAGCACCAACACCGTTCTTGTCTTTTGAACCATCTGTGAATATGTGAGTAGCTGATGGGAAATCATTGGAAAGCCTGAGGTATTTATTTCTAAACGCTATGGGGTTAGTTTCTTTTTTAACCATCTTTGTTAATGTTATATTGAATTTTGGGAGATATGTAATCCACGGTGCTTTTGATGTTAAACTGTGAGGTAAAATATTAGGTATCGGTACTCAGTGTTTAAATGATTTTTTCTTGTTGTTTAAATGATTTGGAAGTGCAGATTTTACGAATTCGTGTAATGGATGCACTGGGGATGCTAATATGGAGAGATAATAGTTCATGGTGAGGTACTCCCTGCGGTATTTTAAAGGTGGCTCTCCACTTTCAGACAGTATACTAAGAACAGGGCTGGAACGGAAGGAACCAGTTGCTATCCTGATGCCTGCGTGATGAACACAGTCTAACATTTGTAGAGTTCTCTCTGAAGCCGAACCGTATGCCATACAACCGTAGTCAAGCTTAGACCTAACTAGACTTCTATATAGCATGAGCATGCTAGTGCGGTCTCCCCCCCCCCAAGAAACACTACATAACATTTTTAAGACGTTAATAGAACGCTGGCATGATGTTTTAAATATATGTTCCAGTTGAGTCTAGAATCAAAATGTAAGCCCAAATATTTAACGGAATCTTTATATGGAATTTCTTAGTTATTGATGTAAAGAGATGGAAGGTGAAGAGTTTTTCTAGGGGAAAAGAGTATGCATTCTGTTTTATTGGTAGATATAGTAAAGCCGTGTTTATTTAGCCAACTATTAATTATATTAAGAACTTCTTGTATGACTTGCTGTAGATTTTCTATTGATTTATCTGAATAATGGATCCGAAGGTCGTCTGCATACAAATCTTTGTATAGAATTTTACGCAAGACTGGATTAATAGCTATACAAAACAGGAAAGGGCTAATTACGCTTCCTTGCGGTACTCCGTTTTTCTGTTCATATTCATCGGAGTATATACTACCATTTCTTATCCTAAATATTCTACGCTCGAGGAAATTATGTATGAACCTTAATATATAGCCTTTTACTCCATTTTTTGCAAGGTTTTTTAGAATTAGCCATCTCCATACACAATCAACGGTGTTTTTAATGTCAATGAATACTGCTAGTAGTTTCTCTTACCGTCCGAAAGCATCACATATATCGTTTTCTAAACGTATGATATTATCTCTAGTGCTTCTACCTCTTCGGAAGCCACTTTACCATTCCTTCCTCCATTCCTCTAGTAACCCCTTGCTTTCAAAGAATCATTGGAGTCTGTTTGATATTATTTTTTCTATTAGTTTGCACAGTGAACAAGTGAGAAAAATAATCCTATAGCTGGAGGCCTCCTTGACGGGTTTACCATTTTTTAAAATTGGGATACCAATGGATTTTCGCCAAACTTCAGGGAATTCACCAGTAAGAAAAATCCTATTTATGAATTTTAAAATGATAATTTTGTTTTTTAGGGAAAGATTTTTGATAAAACTAATACAAACGTATTAGTGGACTTGTATCTTTTCGGGATCTTAGAGCATCGTTGAAATCTGAGACTGTAAACGGATTGTTAAGTGGTTCAAGAGGATCTGTGCTATAATTAAGTGGTTCGGATTCTTTTAGTTGTTTTATTACTAAAAACTGCCGAGAATAGTTGGAATCAGAATAAATCTCTTGAAAGTATGAGCCAATATGATTAACTATTTCTAAGGGATCCGTAAGTGTATTGGTTGAAGTTTGTAATGAGTTTAGACGGGTATTTGTTTTATATCTTCCCGATATTTTACGGACCGTGTCCCATATTTGTGATGGAGGTGTTTGATGGTTTATTTGCGATACGAAATTTCTCCACGCTTTTCTCTTCGCTAAGTTTAATATGTACCGTGTTCTACGGCGAACATTTTGATACTGTTCGAGGTGATCTGAACACGGGTGCCTCCAGAATTTTCTTAATGCCTTTTTCCTGGATTTCACAGTCTTTATTCCACCAGAGGGCACCTATTTTTTTACGTTGTTGTTTTGTTTTGGGGACTGATAATTCTGCTGCCGACAAAAGGGTGTTGTTAATATTTTCGGTAAGTTTATTAATATCCGGTTCTTCTAAATTAATTTCTTTCAGCTGAGCTAAGTTTTGAAATTTTTTCCAGTCTCCTTCTTTTATCTTCCATCTCGGCTCTTTTATAAACTTTAATTGTGGCTGTCTATCAAGGCAATCAATGATTAATGGAAAATGATCTGATCCATACAAATCGTCAATCCTACGCCAGTTGCTTCGTTGAAAGAGAGATGGGCTAGCCAAAGACACATCTATATGTGACGAGACACATGTAGCACTACAAAAATGTGTAGGGGAATTATCATTCATAATCCCTAGCTGGGATGAATCAAGAAAGGACTCGACTAAACGTCCTCTATAATCAGTTTTAGAAGAGTGCCAAATGAGATTGTGGATATTAAAGTCTCCTAACAAATAAAGAGGCTGAGGTAGTTGCCTAAAAAGATGGAGCAACTGTTGCTCGGTAAATGGTTTGTTTGGAGGTAGGTAGAGTGAACAAACTGTGGCTTTCCATGGGTGAAGAACTTGGATTGCTACTGCATGTAGAGTAGTATTTAGTGGAACTTCAGAATAGGAGAAAAGATTGGAAACACCTATACACACTCCACCACATGCCATTCGTCCCTCTGTAAAATCTTTTCTGAAGATTAAAAAAAAAAGACTAAAATCGGCAGATTCTTTTAGACGTGTCTCTTGGATAAATATAATTTTACAATCTACGTCCCTTAGGAGTGAGATGAGATCTGCTTTATGCGAGATAATGCCATTTATATTCCATTGTCCAACAATCATGAATATTGATTTTAAAGAACAGACCTATTAAAACGGATGGTGGACGGATCGATATGAGAATTTGATAGACATATAAGAAACAAAGTAAAAAAAAAAAAAAAAGTAATATATAAATTTTTTAATTAAAAAAAATATAAAATAAAATATATAAAAAGTAATATATAAATATATATGCATAAATATAAACATATAGATGTATAAATGAGCATATTATAGAAATATATTCGTTTCGAAGGTAGAGAGGTATAGAAATATATATATATATATATATATATATATATATATATATATCATGCTATGAAGTGCGATAATGTTTTTTTTAAGTATATGAAATTTAAGTTGTACGTAAAGAATATTATATTTATTAAAAGAGAGAAAAAGTAAGCTCTTATAAGAATAATCCTGAAATACCCTTTTATAGTTCAATAGATAGATATTCATTTTTTAATATTTTTATTTTTGGGTCGTGATGGTTTGCCTCTCGACGCAAGTCCTGATGAGTTAGAATCGGTAAGTGACATACTCGACCCTTGAGATAAAAGTCTCTCCCGTTTATCTCCAGTTCTTTGGATTACAGGTTGTTGGTCTATTTTTTTAATTGGAGGTTTTGTTGACATTTTGGCATTAGTTTCGTTATTATGGTTTATGGTTTGGAACTATAATTGACGTACATTTGGTTTTTTCGTTATCGAGTGGAGCACATCGGTTTGTAATTTGATTATTTACAATCGTTTCTAAAGTATTAATTTTATTGGTAAGAACCTCAACCATTGCGGTGAGTTTTCCAAATTGTTCTAAAATTAAATTTGTAGGGGGAGAGGATGTTGCTTCAGCATAAGAATGAATTGTATTTCGGAGATCAGTTGGAGGGGGGTGGGAGAGGCTGAAGTAACTTTTCAGCTACGGCATATGACACTTTTCGTAAAACCGTGAAACCGTAAAAAAATGAACATGACGTATTCCAGGCGGCATGAGGACCGCCACAATGCTTACAATTATATGTCTTACAATTTGACTTTTCTTCTTGAGTTTGGTGAGACTCACCACATTTTCCACATACTTCGATATTTTTACAATTACGAAAACCATGACGGTAATCGTAACATTTAAAGCACATTAAAGGTTTAATATATGGTACGACCTTAACATTTGTAAATTCTAATATAAGTCTCTCGGGTAATTCAGCCTTACAGAAAGTAATAATTAGAGATGTTGGCATTTTTCCATTATTAGAATTTCTATAAATTCTTTTCACGTCTACAACATGTTGATTAGCCAATTCGTGTTTAAGTTCTTCTTCTGAGCAGTTCATGAATTCGTTACAGGTAATTATACCTTTTGAAAAATTCAGTGTTCTATGTAACGAAAAATTAATTAGATAATTTTCATAAGCTTTTATATTTTTAAATTGATAATATCCTATTCGACTAGTACTTCTAATAGGATTAGCCCGTTTCTTAAAAACTTAATTTTGACTTGTGGGGCATAACTTTTAATAAAACGGAAAATTTTAAATGCCCTGAAGTCAAGGAAACTTTTATTATCATTGTTTTTAGCAATAGACATCATTAAAAACTTTTTAGAGAATCTTCCCTTCGGAAGTTTAAAATCAAAAGGTGGGTCAGGTGGTTTGGGTTCCAACCTAATAGTGTTATTATCCGCCATTAATTAGTAATAATAATACAAAAATAAATTGAGAAAAATACAAGAATATATATACGTATGAAAGTAAAAGTAAATAAAAGAAAATAATTATAATGATAAGGTACTCCCTGACGAGCAGGAGCCGGCGCGTATTTTAGCGCTCACTTATGAGCGTTCACTCGATAGAGTTCACTTTACACAGAAAGCAAAAAAGAAGAAACATCCACAAGCAAACTTGGAGATCTCCGGATGGAAAAGTGTCAAATCAAATAGATCATCTCCTCATAAGCTCCAGATACAAATCTGAGCTGGTAAGCAACAGATCATTTAGAGGAGCCAACATGGATACTGATCACTACCTTAGTATAGCGAGAATCCGCTCAAAATTTACTTTCAAGAAAGCCCAGAGGAAACAAGCCAAGAAGATGTTTAGCACTGGGAAGCTAAAAGAACCTGAACACAAGGAAGAGTACCAGCGAAAACTATCAGAGAAGCTTGCAGAAGAGCTACGGGAAGCAGACTCCAGCCTTGATGAACAATGGAAGGGAATTTCTAATTCCATTAAAGCAGCAGCTGAAGAAGCACTGGGACCCAGACCAAAGTTGCAAAGGTCTCCATGGTTTGACGATGAGTGCCTCCAAGCTACCGTGGGCAAGAACAGGGCACACAAGAAAAGAGTTCAAAGGTACACCAGAAGCACGGATGAGACCTATCGTGAGAAAAGAAGAGCTGAAAAACGGCTGCACCAAAGAAAGAAAAGAGAATGGGAGAACAAGCGGATGGAAGAAATCGAGAACCTTCGAAGTGCCAATGCAGACTCTTCTTCCAAAGAGTGAATGAAGGAAGACGACCCAGACCAAGAGTCACATGCTGTAAGGATGGTCACCTCCTCATTGAAACAGATGATGTACTCAGAAGGTGAAAACGGCACTTCAGAGAGGCACTTAACAGAGCAGACGGTTCGAATGTAAGCCCTGAAGAAGAAGAAGACAAGCTATCGCTGACGACGCTGAGCCCCCCGACGAGGGTGAGATAGAGGAAGCCATCAGGAAGCTAAGGAACAACAAAGCACCTGGGATTGATGGGATCCAGCCAGAACTTTTAAAATACAGTGGGAATGGGCGAAGGAAGGAGCTCCATAACATGATGGTGACGATCTGGGAGCAGGAACGGATGCCAGAGGACTGGGCGAAAGCCATAATATACCCAATACATAAAAAGGGAGATCAGTCCGAATGCGAAAACTATCGAGGAATTGCACTCCTTCCATCCCCTTACAAGATTCTATCAAGTATCCTCTTTGAATGGCTGAAATCCTTTGCTGAAAGACAATTAGGGAATTATCAAGCAGGCTTTAGAAGAGGTAGGTCTACCATTGACCAGCTTTTCTCATTAAGAATGATACTTGAAAGGAGCAAGGAGCACAGGATTACGACTCACCACCTCTTTGTCGACTTTAGGGCAGCTTACGACAGTGTGGACCGGATGGAGCTCTACCAGACCCTTGAGGAAATGGGAATACCTAAAAAGCTGACGCGCATGGTTAAAATGACCATGAAGAACTCAAAGTGTGTCGTACGTATTGGAGCCGACGTCTCAGAGGAGTTCTACACAAATAATGGAGTGAGGCAGGGGGATGCACTCGCATGCCTCCTCTTCAACCTAGCCGCAGAAGGGGCTGTCTGGAAGTCGGGTATCCAGGTTGGTGGGACCCTGTTCAACAGACTGGTGCAGCTGCTGGGTTATGCGGACGACTTTGACATTATGGCCAGATCAAAACGAGCCTTAAGGGAATCATTTTTTGCCCTTGAGGAGGCTGCAAGAAGGTTTGGATTAAAAGTAAACCAGCAAAAAACTAAGTATATGCAGGTTGGAGGGCTAGGAAACCACGAGGCGTGCTTTGAGGTTGGACAGTACAGATTCCAGGTTGTCAACAACTTTACCTCCTTGGGAAGCGAGATAAACAACCAAAACAATATCACCCAAGAAATTAAGCGTAGGATAATAACTGCTAACAGATGCTACTACAGCTTAGCAAGAAACTTCAGGAGCCGATATCTGTCAAGGAAGACAAAAATCAAGATATACAAGACAATAGTCCGCCCAGTACTAATTTATTGCTCGGAAGCATGGGTTATTAAGAAGGTGGATGAAAAACGGCTCTTGGTGTTCGAAAGGGGGATACTGAGGAGGATTTATGGACCCATCAAAGTAGGCGAGACATGGAGGAGACTTAAAAACCTGGAACTGTACGAACTCTTTGAAGATAACGAGATCTCCAAAATCATAAAATTGGGAAGACTTCGATGGCCACCTAGCCAGAATGGATGATGGCGAGATTCCGAAGAAAGTGGCCACAGAAGAGATCTTAGGAACAAGGAGAGTGGGACGACCGAACGTAAGATGGATGGATGGTGTGACCGAAGACGCTAGGACTCTTCTCGGCGTGCGGGACTGGAGGACTGCTGCACAGGATAGAGCCGACTGGCGGAGGCTACTTGAGGCGGCCCGGACTCGGTGACGAGTGATGAGTTGTTGTGCCGGATAAAGTAAGTAAAGTACACAGAAAGCTGAGTTAATATTTAAGAAGTATGCAATGCAAAAAATATGAGTGGATATTGCTAAAAAATTAAGACAATATATCTGTTCAAATTGAAGTGATTTTTCTTAGACTGTTTTCACAAAAAATGACAGCATGGATTTTTCGAGGCATTGTAGTAAATATTCCCTAATCATTGTGATGAGAGTATTGAGATGTACCAATCGGTTTGAAATAATGCGTATCCGGACTAAGAGTAACCGTACCTATTTAAGTGATAAAATAAAAGGATAATCGAAGAATAGTGGCCAGATAATGGAATTCGCAGTTAAAAAAGTTTTTGAACATCGCGGAGTGGAGACGATTATATAAAAATATGTGGGTCATCAAAAAAAAAAACTGTCCCTCACCTTCAGCTCTCCGTTATAGTAATTATTTTCTAACTACTAAACTTGCAGAATAAACTACAAATCTGATGAATAAATATCGTGTTCTAAGATCGTTCTCAGTTGATCGGTGACAATAGTTGCTTCAAGCTGAGGGGTACTTGTACTAATCGGTCTGCGTAAAACCTACCTCCTTATTTCGTGAAACCTCTTCTTATTACTCCTTTGATTTGAGTTATTTTTGGGTGCGAACGTAAATTGGTTTTTTTTCCTGATGGTTGTAATAATATTTACTAAAACAAATGCAAATAACTCAGAAACAAAGGCAAATGAAGAACTCTCATTAAACTTAGTAAGTTCTTTGTTTCCCGCGTTGCCAGTTTAAGCGGAAGTGTTGTTTAATGTCTATTTAAATTTTTATATTGTTTATTTGATTTAATTTTGTGTGTGCCAATTATGCCAACAGTTGTAGTTGATAGTTTGGCGCGTCACCTCTGACTCGGCACCTGCTACCGCCCTGAAGAGGGCCTACTTCAGCCGAAACGTTGGCACAATGAAATAAGTTTTTCTTATTTTGTATTATATTTGACGGCACCCCTTGACCAATTTAATCCATTATTGGAATTACCCAGTCAACTTTCCACGTAAAGATGATAACTGATGATGAAGACGAGTTTTCCAACCTAAGAACCAAATTATATTACTATTAAATAAAGATTCACAAAGCAGAATTAACCGGAGAACAATTTTTTTAATAGAGAACCGTTGGAGAACACTTGGAGTAATAATAAACACAAGATATATGATAGGAATAAAATGGGGCAAACTTCGAATTTAGTATTCTATCTAAATTTATATCCTAAACAAAGCGTTTGCAAACACACCTTCCTACGAAATATTTTTTTCTTAAGATCCTTAGTTCATATTTTCAGTTTGGTCACTGCTGAGCCTGTCTGAATGCTCAAGGAAATCACTTTGAACATTTAATATGAATGTTAATGGTTTACATTTAATAAATAAAGTAGTTGGAACAAATAAAATAAGTTTATTTATTTACTATGCCTAAATAATTCGTAATAATGAAATCTTTAGATGTGAATATCTCCTAAACAAAGCGTTATCGGACATACCTTAATAGGAATTTTTTTTCTTGTTTTGAGGTCCTTAGTTCAAATTTTCAGTTTGGCTATTTAACTCTGAAACACCCTGTATATGGGTGTTTAGTATCATTTATGGTAAAAGTTCGTTTTAGCGTACCCTCGCGAGGTGGCAACCATATATATCAATCGAAAGCTCTTTCGATTTGTAGTGGAACTCCCAGCGTCCGCAAAGGTCAAATAAAAAAGTTTCTTAAAAATATTCTAAACGCTAGATACCCTGAGTAACCACCCCCTAACCATCTAATCACCAAAAAAAAAAAAAACCAAATCTAACCTAACCTAACCATGAAAAATCATTAAAAAAAAACACCTAACCACCCCTAACCAAACCACCAAAAAAACACCTACTACCCCTAACCAAACCACAAAAAAAACACCTAACCACCCCCAAACCATCTAACCACCAAAAACCTAACGTAATCTAACCAAACCATGACCATAACCAAACCAAACCATAATCAACCCTAACCAAACCACCAAAAAAAAAAACCTAACCACCCCTAACCAAACCATAAAAAAAAAACACCTAACCATATATATCAATCGAAAGCTCTTTCGATTTGTAGTCGAATGACATAACTCCCAGCGTCCGCAAAGGTCAAATAAAAAAGTTTCTTAAAAACGTTCAAAACGCTAGATACTCTATGTAACCACCTCTAACCTTTTTTTTTCCCTTCCTGCCATCACTGGCATACGGGGTTTCGGCAGTGGTGGGTTAATACGTTGGGTTTACGCAAGCCCACCACTGTCAAAAAGCAACTCTTTATATTCAAAAATCTTATTATACATAGTCTATGGGGGGAAAATGTATAATTCTATGAGAACAAAAAAAAATAATAATCTGTGGCGCTGCCCAGTGCACGGATGTGCAACTTACTGATGGGGCAGCACCTTTAAGGCCTCCTGGTCGGTCTGCATCCGTCCGGTGCCGTCCAGTCTCCCCGGTCCGCATCCGTCAGTCCTGCCTTCCTCCTAAGGGATCATCCTCCGGTGAATGCTTTGGTGAACGCTCTGGTGGCCGTATCCTGCTGATGGTGAAGTGCGCAAGGACCGACCACCTCCTTCCACCCGTAGACAAACTCCCTGAAATGAGGGTAGTTGTCCTCCTCCACCAGGCGGGGGAAGTCTTCCTCGGCGAGGGCGAAGATCCCGGTTTTCCTCGATCACCTGGCACGGTGTCCTTCCATCGCGGTGAAGGAGAGCACCTCGTGCTCTGCTGTCTCAGGGACTCCACAGGTGGGGCACCGAGGATCGATTTCTCTTCTATGCTCGCTGAGCTTTCCCCGGAACCCACCGTGTCCCGTCAGCATCTGCGAGACCCAGTAGTCCGGGAGGACCCATGTCAATCTCGACTGGACGGTGGGGAAGAACTTCTTCAACGTAGAGCCCTTCTGGCTCGTCACCCACCGTCCATTCCACTGCTCTATCGAGTCCTCCCTCAAAATCCTCTTCCACAGGTTCGGGGTCTCGCCGATCCTCTGACGGAGTCCCTCCGGGAGCGTCTCCAGCCCCTGCCTCTTCGCCTCGTTCTTGAGGGCATCCTCCTTCAAGAGGAGGTCCAGGGGCATGGCTCCGGCAAGCACCTGCACCGCCTCATGCGACACCGTTCTGTACGCCTTCATGACCCGTAGCAGAGCCAGTCTCTGGATCGTCGCCAGTCTCCTCTTCTGCTGCTGCGTGAGGTTGCGGCTCCACACCGGGGATGCATACCTCAGGATACCCAAGACCACGCCTTTATAAATGGTCATCGTTGCTGGGTACCTGAGGCCCCAGAATGCACCCCCGATCCTTCCTAGTCCGTTGAGTGACAGGGTCACCCTATCCTTCAGGTATCCCAGGTGAGGAGTGGCGTCGAAGTTTTTCCTAAACCTCACGCCTAGGTACGTCACCTCCTCACCTAGCCTGACCCTCTCCGTCTGGATCTGCAGTGTGATAGGGTGAGCCCTGTCGGTGGAGCCTCTTAGGAGTATGGCCTGGGTCTTGGCAGCGGCCATACTAAGCTTCCTCCTCACGCACCATTCCGCTACGAGACTGGCCCACCTCTCTGCTTCCGTCTTCACTCTGGCTCTGCTGTTCGCGGCCACGATGACTGCCAGGTCGTCGACGTAGGCCGTGGCAAGGAAACCATGATCTTCCAGTTCCCCCAGCAGCTGGTCAAATACGAGTTTCCACAGGGCCGCCCCGAGGACCGACCCTTGTGGACAACCTCTCTCTATCTTCTTCTCGACCTCGTAGTAGCTACCTCTTAAAAAAAAAAAAAAATATACCACCTCTAACCATCTATTCACCAAAAAACTTAACCTAATCTAACCTAACGGACGCGTTATTTGACCTTTGCGGACGCTGGGAGTTATGTCATTCCCCCCATTCGAAAGAGCTTTCGATTGATATATATGGTTGCCACCTCGCGAGGGTACGCTAAAACGAATGTTAGCCTCATTTTTAATATACTATCTAAGTTTGCATATAAGAATGATAGTATAACGATAATAATAATTCACTGTGTTCAAAGTTTTCTATTTTGGATCTAAATCTAATGTGGAAATTAATATTATATGCAGCCTCACTCACTCACTCCTTGGCACTATGATCCTACAAGGACCTGGGCCTCATCCACCACTGCCTGCCACTCACTTCGGTCTCCAGCAAGTCTTCTCCAATGTCTGATTCCCAGCTGGTGAAGATCGGCCTCCACATCATCTAACCATCTCGTACGGAGCCTTCCTTTGGGTCTTTTTTCCCAAACAACAGTCTTCTGAGCCCTCTTGTCTCCGGCATCCTCATCACATGGCCCAACCATCTCTTTTTACGAAGGAAACCAAGTCTGGCTCTCCATGAAGTTGTCGGAGTTCTGCATTGTTACGGATCCTCCATGTTCCCTGGTCGTTGATGGGCCCATCAATCCGCTGCAGTATTTTCCTCTCCCAGACATTCACCATTCTCTCTGCTTTTTTACTCAGGACTTATATGCAGCCTAGCTATGAAAAATTCCTTAGTTGCAAGATAATTTTGGTTGGCAACCCCTAGACTTTTTATCGCCTACGTTTTCTTCATATATAATTATAGTCCATTAGAATTTATGGTAGATATGTTTTAAGAAATATTCATTTACAAGACGCTGTTTTGATTGTTAATGTTTTACTTTTTGGTCAAAAATCTCTCATTATCTTAGAATTAAGTTTTATCACTATTGCCTAAAAATATCTATTTTTACTTTGGATTTAGTAAAAAAAAAATTTGATTATTTATAAAATCATTTAAATTATCATCATGTTAATCATCAAATATTTATTTATAAAATAATTTGTTTATTATTTATTTAGTTATACTCTTATCTACTATTTATATTTATACCAGTATATTTTGATTTTATTGGTTTTGTTACATCTTTTCTCCACTTCAGGATCATTATTTGTATTTTAATATTCTTAACACCAAGTCTTAACTTATACCTCCAATTCATATTAATTTATAAAATTTTACTGAACATTTCTTGTATCACTGATTTGATTTCAGAACAGAGGATGGTTTACAAGTTGTGTATTAAAATAAAACATATTACGCTATCACAGTAGACCCATAAACAACTGATATGTTGTTATACCTAATTAAAATTACATGCAACAGCTATCCTAAGTTTTAGAGAGTTGATGATTAAGTCGCTGTAATTGAAGTGTTTTTTTTATTGCAATTGTTTTCAATTGCATATAGCACGTTTACTTCACGAACATTTTATATGGAAGTTGAAAAAAGAAATGACTAAAATAATCATCGAGGAGAGACTATATTTATTAAACATTACAAATACATTATTATAGATGATAAAACTAATACTTAAGTAGTACATACATACAGCTGCTCACCTTTCAATTCTATCTTACTTAACATTCTGTTAAGCCAACAAGAAAATAATAAAAAATTAAAGAGCATCCATTTCTTTTTTTTCTCTTTTTTTTTTTTAATTTTCAGGATGCTATATTATTCATTTAATAAATTAATAAAACACATTTCAGTAATCAGTCATGTTCTTAAATAAAATATGCCCAGAGTAGATATACTCTTTAGTATAATTTTTATTATGTGCTAGCAACAACAGTGAATTATTAAAAACATGTGCATTAAATACAAAATACAATTACGTTTTTACATCAATAAAATAAAAACATTGAAAAGGTAGATCACAAAATTAAGTTATTACTTTCATACATATTTACAATAATCAAAATACAATGCTATTATTAAATAAAGCTATAACAATAAATCATCATTTAAACTCTTCAAACATTATATACATTGTACTAGAGCCTTGAATACTGATGTTAGTTTCTGTACAAAAATATATGTTAATTTAACTGTTGGTGGTGACTAAAAGTTATTTTCATTGATAAAATATCACAAATACCCAATAATGAAAAATATAACATTAACATTGATATCATAAAAATATAGGTCAACAATTATTTTAAATAAATTAAGTTAAAATAGTTAGATCAGATTTTACTACAAATAACAAACCATAAAATTAAAGACGCCACTACCTTACTGTCTTCAATGTTAAGTATTTCAGCTACAAGTTGAGTTCATCTACTAGAGGTATTTTTGCGACTTCAAAAAATATCCTGAAACAAATTTTTGTTCCTATCAATATAAATATATAGTGTAAAAAGGAAAATTAAAATCTAAACTCAAGTCTTTTTCAAAAATATTTAATAATTTCAAAACAATAAAAAAAAGAAAGAGAAGAAAACAGAAATGTCACTCAAGGATTCAGAGGAATATGACACATTATCTCTTAACTTGTAATTTTGAGCTGTCCGGTTTTCTACCAAAGGAATGATATGTTATACCTTAAGTACTTTATATTTATGTAAAAAGAATAAAAAATAATGAAAACAAAGTCAAATAGTAACATAATCAAAAACAAAAAATTTTAGTCACTGTATATTGTCAGCGCAAAGCTCAAGTAACGTTTAGTTTTCTATGACCTTCGTAATGCCAGAAATATCTACCTGAATCAGTTGTCACTATTAACGACCCTGAATGCAATAAATTTATTAAAGAAATTAACTTCAAACAAAATTCAAATACTATTATTCACAGTTTCACAAACTTTCAGATGTACCCCAATAAAATCTCATTCATGTTTTTTAAATGTCAGATCTAGTTTTAAAGCATGTTCAAGAATTTCTCTTTAACTATACCCCGCAATGCCATCACCACAAGTGATTTAATATTGGAAAATAGAGGCTATTGTTTGATTCTTAGAGGAAAAATATTAATAGGAGGCATCTTTGAAGTGTCCAGCAATAAGGCATAAAAAATAATTTAAAAAATTGAACTATTAATAGTCTAGGGTACTGGACTTAAATTATACTTTTCTTTTGGTGTATAAATACAAAACCCTTTAGTCCAAAAATAGTAATTTAATTCATTTTTTCATTACATATAAACGTTTCAACCCACGAGTGGTCATTTTCAATACACGCTTCACATCACCATTTAGTCAGTACATCTCAATCTTTTTTTCTGTAGAATAACATTTAAAGGAAGCTGGGTGAGGTCCACCCATAGTCAGCCACTGCAACTGTTTTGCCACAGTTTTTGACCTTAATCCATAGAACATTTCTCAAGAAGATATCAGAAAATATTGAAAGTGCTAATATAAAGTTAAACAATCATTTTCATATGAGCTCAACACAAAATAAAATGAGTTTTACTTATTTGTGTAAAATCCAATGAATGCACCCCCTGAAGATTTTCTACATTTCTCAAGATACAAACAGAGAACCATTTCCTCATCAATGTAAAAGTTTTGAATATAATTTATAATATTAATAAAGACTAAAAATCAACCAAACTCAAAAATTACTTCAAGTTTACAACATTTTAACTATTTTCATTCTTATAATTAAATACTTAAAACAATAAGAAACATAACACAAAAGCAAACATAATAATATTTTGTTTATTAATTTTAAGGAATTATAACCGTCAGGCAAATATACATACTTGTGAGAGTACTTTGTTCTGATAGTTTTGATTTTATCATTTTGTTTCTTGTGGAGTACTCCATTTAGAGCAATAATGATGTCTTTAAAGTCTTCAACCTTATATCCTAATATAAATGAATAAATAGATCATTAAAACTTTTTAAATATATTTTAATAATAAAAACAAATAGATACATATTTATGAACTTTGAAATAGTAATGTCAAGAATATAAAAACAACAATGTAAGAAAAAACCCATAAACTAATAAAAGATTAATTGGATAAAGAAGCATCAAACTGGACTATTTTTTTTTTTAAAGATTATCAACAGACTATATTTTAAAATAGGGATGAGCAACCTTTTTAATCAACGGGCCAATTTAAATTTTTTTGGCAGCCACACATAAAGTAACACTTATTAATAATTTACAAAACTTTATTTATAATAAACATTAGAATAAAAAAATTTAAAATTAAAAAAAAAAAGTAAAGATTTAATATACAAATTTTAATACAAAATAAAAAGAAACAAGAAAAGAAAAGAAAAACGGATTTACTTGAAATTTAAGCCGGAATTGATGAGGTAGCTACATGTACACAGCTTTTTAATCGTGCATTTCTTGATCGGCAGTCATTGTTGATTAATTTCATGGTTGAAAATAAGTGTTCGCAAACATACGTACTTACAAACAGAGACATCATTTGATTTGCATTTTTCGTCAAAAGCGGAAATTTCTCAGGACTCACATAAGATTTATAAAATTTTTTGATGTTTACTGAGAAAAATACATTTTTTAAATTGGTATTATTCTGCATGTCTATCACTTCCATTTGAAAGTCTTCGGGATACAGTATCCACATCGATATTCAATGGCGAGGAAAACATTTTCATGGATACCGCTGTCGTCTCAGCTTTGAACATTTGGAATCGTAATAGAAATTCGTCGATTAAAATGTCTAAATATTTTGAGATGTACTAACACTTTCTTTTTCTAAATGTGGAAAGTGAGACGCATTATTCTGCAAAAGATGCTGTTTTCACAATTTTAATTTGAGCTCAAAGCCCTGAATTTTATCATACAAATTGTGAATAAACTGTCCTTTGCCTTGAAGATCCACATTAAGATCATTGAGATGCTGAGTCATGTCGATAAGAAATCCAAAATATCAAATCCATTCTTTATTACCAAAATGAGGAAAGGCATATCCCTTCATACCCAAGAACAATTGTATTTCGCTTTTTAAGTTGTATACTCTTTTTAACTTTACACCTCTAGTAAACCAACGTACTTCGGTATTAAAAACCACGTCGCCTTTTTCAGTTTCTAAATCTTTCAGGAATTCTTTAAATTCACGGTGATTTAACGCTCGCGACTTTATGGAATTGATTAGTTTAATTATTGGTACCGTGACATTTGGCAAACTCAGTCTTTTCGCACACATATTTTCCTGGTGAATTATGCAGTGGCTAACGAATATTTCCCTTCCTGTGACCTTCTAAATGTCTTGAAATAGCCTTCCCGATACTCCTACCTCCATGCTTGACATTCCTCATGCTCCATCTGTCGATATACCAATAATATTTTGTAATAAAATTGAAAATTTTTCCAACACAGACTTTAGTTCATAGTACAGGTCTTTGTAGGTTGTAGTCCCTTGCCAGTTGTGCTGTATCGCTAATATCGCAACTCTCATCAAATGCCAAAGAACAGTATTAGAATTTTGCAATGCATTCACGAAGCGTTGTTGCTATGTTCTCGGACAATTCTCCTTGCAATGGTGAATCTTGATAAACTAATGTTTGAAATTATATTTATTTTATCAGAAAATGCTATTTCTGCAACAGCATTGAGACATTCTTTTATCATCTCTCCATCCGCAAAGGGTTTAATTTTGTTTGCCAGTATTTGACTGACAAAACTAGCCTTTACTACCATATTTGATAAAATAGCTTGATTTTTAAAAATAGCCTCTGTTGTTTTCTCAAGTTTTTCTCCATTTGACTAAACTTATCTATCCGGAGTTGTTCTGTTAAGTTTTTATATTGTTGTTCATGTTTTGTACCGTAATGCCTTTTTATGTTATATTCTTTTAATGTCATAGACATGCTATTATGGATTAAAAATTTTGTAGGAAAACTTAATTTTGAATAAAAAAAACTCTAATATTACCTTTTTGACAATAATATTGCACTCACGCCTTTCAAGAAACACAAGAATTGCTAGTTAACAGCTTACCGGTCTGACTGATTGTGTGACAGAAGCAAAAATAAAGCACAGATGCGTTCGTATTGCATGTTTGAACAAGTCGCCGACAAGTGAGTAACTCGTCACAAAAAATTGTTTCGGTTTAGTTTGTACTAACATTTTATTATAACTAATATTATAACAATATATTGATAAGAGAAAGTCGATAAAATAAATTCAATTTTAGAAATCCTTGGCAGGCCGCATAAACATGTTTAATGAGCAAGCGTGTTGCTCATCCCTGTTTAAAAAAAAAACGATAATTTTCTGAAAAAAAAAAACCTCCTAATGCAATTAATTTTAATAATTGTGGCACTAGTTTTAAAAATCTACGAGTTTTCTGGTGATATCATCTAACCTAAAAAAAAATCCCTAAAAAGACAATTTTTTAGAAGAAATAATTTAGATGAAGGCAATTCATTAATTTTTAACAATATTAGACTCTCCAGTGCTCAAAATATGTTAGTTTGGCAATTTATAATTTTCCTGTTCAAAGTAATTTTGTTTTTCACTAATAATGTAGACAAATTTCAATTAATGATATTGATGAAGAGTTGGCATTTTGGCAAAGGAAAGTAGGAACAAAAGAAAGAAAAAAAAGAAGCACACATTAAATTGAATAGATATCGATGCATCTATAAAATAAAACATTTCCCCATAAATGTCCTGATTCGATGTTAAATGATACATTTTTTCTCCAATATTCTTCTTTCAATTTTTTTAAGGGATGTTGGCTGTTTTTATATCGTAGATGCTTCTTGGTTTTATTCTTAATTCATAATGTTTGATTGTGACATTGATGAAAGATTTTTCTGGTCATAAATATTTCGTAAAGAAATTTAATTTATTTAGTCTGTATTCACTTGATTATTCTTTATTTATTTTTGTGAAATAATTAAAATCCCGTTAGACTTTTTTTTTTTTTTAATATTGAACATCTGTGAAACAAAACCAAAGCCACGAAGTGTAACATAGATATCTTAGTACATTTGAAAATAAGTTGAAATTTGTTGTTTAAATCTTTGTTAGTGAATAAGAAAATGCAAAAATAAGATAATATTTATTATAAATTGAATTCAGCGACACATTAATGAAAAATGAAAAAAACGTCTTGACAAATGAGACAAGCGGCTCGGCACACCTGAGCAACTCTCCTCGCTAAGAAAATAAAATCGACCAAGAATTGTTAAGATGACTAAATTTAAAATTATTTTCCTACACAATGTCAAGTGATATTGACATATGTAGTGAAAAAAATATTGAGATTTAGAAGTTTTAAAAATACAGCATTGAAGATCATTCATAATCATGAAGTAGAACTTCAACTTTTAACAGTTTATACTTCATCCGTGTAACAACAGAATTTTCTACATACTGGTTTCATATTGCATAGCTAACTGAATAATTGACTGTGATTGTCCAAATTGTTTTAAAAATTAATATGCATATGACAACAAATCTTCAACAGTTCACGAAGGGCTTTTGGTTCAGTTCAATATTTGATTTGATGTATTGTTGCCCCACTAGAAATACAGGATGATGATTGGATCAAGATTGAACATTCAGGAGTTTCTCTTGGCTCATCAAAGTCACAATCTTTGTTAGGGTGAAGTTGGAGAAAGGCGACAGATATAATAGAGAATAAGTTTGTTTTTTTAACTGTCATTTAAAACTTTAACTAAATCTATCCTAAAGATATATAATCTTTGTAAGTTAGCATGGATATGAATATTAAAAAAAAAATATATCTATATAAAAACCTGAATAATATTCCAGTGTTGGTGTCCAGGTTCCTCCTTGTTTCATGGTAATAGCTAATAAAAGTGCCGCAGCAGCCATTTTAGAATCTGAATAAGTCACAGTGGAATAATCCATCAATGAGTATTCCAAGATGAATCTCGCTAATGTTAGTAATGGCATGTCTATTTTGGCACACTGTAATAATGAAATATCATAATTAGTACTAATAAAGAAAATATATCATGCCTGATTATAAAAAAATCAGGCATATATTAACGTTAAACACAAGACCAACCAATATAAAACCATTTTGTTTTGTTTTTGTCTCATCATAAAAATACCAAAATATTTTTTTTTATTAAGGATAAAATATGGCATTCCTTTAAAGGGCATGGCAATTTAAATTAGCTACCGCCATGTTAACTGGTGCATTAGCATTAAAAAATAAATAAATTACATTTCTTTATAACCTTCTAAAGAAGACTTATCTTTTTTAATTTAAATAAGTCTTCATTAACCGGTTAATGATTTTGAACAAACACCGCCCACGTGCGGTCGGCATACTCTAACGCACCAACCCGAGCGCTGCTCGCAGATTTTGACGTCTTATTACATACGACAAATCGTGCTTCCCAGTCGCTACTTGTCATTTGTACTGCTTTCTGCATATAGTTTCTTTTCTTATAGTTTATAAAACTTTTTACACTTTTCTGTAGGTGTATTTTTGAAATGATAAATGAATGGTTATAATTAGGTACATTTAAACAAATGAAAATGATTATATTTATATATATTTAAACAAATAAAAATGATTTTTTCAATTTATAATAAAATGAAAAAAGATTTTCTAATTGTATAACAAAATGAAAAATTCATTTTTACTCAATTTCGTATATTTTAATTTCTATTTATTTTGATTAGAAAGAATTAAACTATATTAAGCCAACGGCCATACCACGTTGAACAAACCGGTTCCCGTCAGATCACCGAAGTTAAGCAACGTCGGGCGTGGTTAGCACTTGGATGGGTGACCGCGTGCTGTTGGCATCTTAACTAAACAGTGCACTAAATAATAATACATAGCTGGCTGTATGGACGAATGAAAGAATCCAATGCCATAAAAAAAAAAAAAAAACTATATTAAAATAATAAAACTATTTTTGTTCTATTTTCACTTTTTTTTTTTTAACATTAACTTTTTAAACACAAAATAAAAAAACCTGAAGTTTTTGGTTACATTTTGTGAAAAAAAAAAAAAACGAGCATCAAGGGGCTGATTAAAAAATATTAAATTAAATAATTAAGGGAACGAATAAAGGAGAAATGGAAGAAAAGAAAAGAGTTGAAACAAATGTAATCCACAGTGGCTAGGTTGTAAAAAAAAAAAAAGTATTCTATTGAAAATTTATAAACATGACAACAATATGAAGAGAATATTTAATAAAAATGACTTCTATCATCTTTTTAATGCGCGAATAAATAAATAAGAGGTTACAAAAAGTAATTAATTTTTTTTAACACTAAACAAAAAAGCACAAATCACGTTTCGTATAATTTATTTTACATGAGCTGTTGTTTTTGAAAGTGGTATAATTCAATTATTTCATAATCCCAATATATAAGGGTTTAAATTTGAATTATTTTAAAATGTTTTTAACATTTAGCAATAAGCAAAGAGTGAAGTTTCAAGCCCAACACACCTTTCAAATTAAATATGAAATAATAATCATTAAAATCATCTAAAAGAGCAAACGATTTTCTCAGATCCAAATGAAATTATACCTCTTTCAAAAATAACAGCTCATATTTTCCTTTTATATCTGATATTTGGTCTTTTCATTCTTCTATTCCACAATTATCTTGCTAGATGCACATTTATCATGCCAGGACCAATTATTACATAAGTTAAATAAAAAGATATTTAGTAAGTAATAAAATCTTACTCTTGCATATCTTCTTAAAAATCTGTATGATAAGGGAATGCCCAATTGAAAGTCCAAGTTTTTAAGTAGCTTTATTTCCATACTTAAAACATCTTTTGCATCATATAAGTGATCGCAAATGTACAAGAAATCATCAAGCATGGGGGGAATTCTCTCCTAAAACAAACAAATAAAATAAAATTTCATTAATAATGGTTAACACAGAACAAATTGTTTTTTTTTTTTTACAATGCAGTTCAATCTTGATAATAAGCATCCTCAAGGTTCTGAAGGTTAAATATGAATTATCAAGATATCAAAATTATCGTTAATCAGGAGCAAAATTAAAATATTCAACATTTTATCAATAGACTTAGATTAAACATGTCAAATTAGTTGTTACCCAGAGCACTAAAATATTAAGGAGTAGGATGATAAATTGTTATAAATGGTCAGTTAAAAGAAAAAAGGAGGAACTGTACCCGTGTCAAAAGAATTTTAAATTCAAGATCTCAAAGAACATAGATATATTAGATTGGAATTGGATCATGGGTGTGTTGCGGAGTGAACAGGCATCTGCTAATATGTTAAGTCTTACCTATTTTTTAGTCTAAAACATGCAAGTACACATTTAATGCTCCCTAAATAATTATGTTCAGATATTTCTTTTACAATTTAATTTATATTATCTCCTCTAAAGAGATATAATATATAAGAATATATTTGTCCCCTTTATCCTTAAAAGTTGCTAGATCAATTAGTAATAAGTTTAAGCGCATACCACAAACTTGGGTGAATCATTATTCAATTAATAGCGATAGTGTAGCAGAATATTTTGCTAGAAGGATTTTCATACTCAATTAGTTATTTAAAAAAAGTTAAAACTAATCTGAGATTCATATTTTACAATCTTCAACAACAGCTATGAAAACAGAACGTGGAAGATAATTTAATAAATGAATCAATAGTTAAAAGTAAACCCTACAAAAAGGGTTACAACATTTACAACATCCTGTTAAATATATCCGCTACAACTATTAAGCCAATTTTAGCAAAACAATACTTTCTGATTTTATAAGTAACAAAATGAATACTTACATCATACTTTGAGGCAATAAATAAACTAGCACAACCAACAAGTTGAAGGTCTTCTTTTTGAATTTTTACTTTGGAAAGATATAAATCGACAATTTTTACAGCAAGATATAGCGTTTCGTGGTTCAATTCAAAATTTTCTTGTATTTCCACCATCCAATCGATGAGCAATGCTCTCATAGATTTGTTAATGGAAGTCTGTTTACTCATATAATCTTCAATCTTGAAATGATTCTGAAAATAATTGATAAATTGCAATAACTGGAGACATAGTCAGATTAAACAATATGTATACTTGTAATCAGAAAGAACACATAACTTTTTTACTCTCCCACGAATAAAACTTGCACTTGTTTATTAGCCAGTCTGCATGGAACCTACCTCCTTATACCATATGTAACCTTTTCTTATCACTGTCTCATTTGAGTTATTTGTCTTATTCCTTTTGTAATTACTTGTTTAAAATGAACAGAATAATACTTTGGGAATAGTCATCTTTAAAAGAAGAAATTGTGAAATACTTCCAGAAGTTTGGAATAATTTCAGAAATATATTTTGATAAAGATAGAAATGATAGAAAAAAATTATGTAAGAAGAGGAGTGTGGCTAGAGGGGTCTAGAGTTTTAGCATTTTATTATCATCTTTTGTATATCTCAATTTCCATTAACATGAATAAGAAAGTAGGTGTTATCGTCAGATTAGCCATATCAGTATAAAGTGACGTTAAAGGAACAAACAATAACTAAAGAAAGTAGGTGTTATCAATAGCAGAATTATCACTGTTCTGGTTATAAACAATGGCAGATAAAAGCAGACCAGTTAATACACAAGTAGAATAAAACTTTATACAATGGTCTGATTTTTATTGCAATTTGAATGTAGTGTAAAATGGTTGATAAATATAAAATTTTGCACATCAGTAAGAGTTAGCAGGGGAGCGGAGTGGCTCAGTGGTAGAGCACTGAGTTGCCATGCCGGAAATCCTGATTCAAATCCCGCTGTAGACCATGATTTTTGTTTAGTCTGTTTGCAGCGGGAGATGGATCATATGGGATCTAGGACCCTCCTGGGGCCCACCCATTATGCTCCCAGCCTCTATAAAATATTATAAAAATAGGGTACCCAAAAATAAGGGGGAAAAATCTGGCGGTTGAACGTGACCTAGGACAAGTCATCTTGCAGAACCGCTGTCCATGAAACAGTACAGTCTCTACCATGTACTGAACCCCAGACCCTCATGGGTTGTAGTGGTACAAGTTTTTAATAACAGTTATGATTTTAAAAATTAAATAAATAAAAAAAATTGTTGCATTCAGAATAAATGGCCAATTGAGAAAGGAACTATAATCAGTTTTAAGTTTAATAATGTTTTATATATATATATATATATATATATATATATATATATATATATATATATATATATATATATAAAAAAAAACATGAGCTTATTTATGGGACTGAGGCAGCTTAGCAGGATGTCCTAGTGAAAGTAATTCTATTAAAATTTTTAGCATTAGCACATTAAATTTTCTGTCAGGCGAAAAATAGTGGATTTTAATCAGGAGAAGATTAAGGCTTGATAGTACTTCCTAATTTAATCAACTCTTAAGATACCTGATATTATTTACCCAGAGCAGAGTGGACATGTTAAAAAAAAATAAATTTTTTTACCAAGAATCAAAAAACTGTATTGAGATGATTCAATTCAAGGACTTTTATTATGTGGATGCTTCAAATTTATCATAACTTTCTTGGAGAATGTGTGCTATTGAATTGAAACAAAACAGAGATGGAAAAATAGGAGACAGCATAATAGACAGAATTTTTGTTTTGAGAAGGACCTACATTAAGAAATATTAGATATTATAGCCATAAATTGATAGTTATTGAAGCTTACAAAAATGTTTGTAAAGTTTACAGTGTTGATTGTTTATTAGAATGCACAAATCAGAATTTTCACAGAAAGATGATCAATGATCTGAAGCTGATGATGAAATGAAAATGAAAGGCATAATTGAATTATATTATCATATCACTGAGCAAGATATTGCATAACAGTTAAATATATCATGAGACAACAATATAAAATCATCAAAGACATTTTATTTAAGTTAAGAAGATCGTCATTTCCGTAAATTCTGAACAAGTTGAAAGAAATTAACCTAATACAACAAATTCATTTTATAAAACAATAGTTCGGCCAGTAGTAATGTATGGCAGTGAAACGTGGACTCTGATCAAGGAAAACAGACGATCTCTTCTGGTTTGGGAGAGAAGAATCCTGAAAAAAATCTTTGGACCTGTCAAAGAAGAGAACATGTAGAGAATCAGAAGCTATGCCGAATTGATGGAACTAAATGGTGAGCCTGATATTCTCTGTGCTATTAAGAGCAGGCTAAGATGGCTAGGGCACGTGGAAAGAATGGAGCCCTACAAACTGTCTAAAATTATGTTGAATGGTGCACCTGGAAGAAAAAGAAAAAGGGGCAAACCCAAGCGTCAGTGAATGGATGATTTGGAGGCAGATTGGAAAAGGATGGGGCCAAGATATTGGAGAATGCGAGGAATGGAAAATGGTGGCAGAGGCCCAGGTCCTGCAAGGACTGTAGTGTCTAATAGTGAGTGACAACCAATTTATATCTGTGATACACATTTCAAATGTAATGTAATTGCAATTTGAAAAAATAATTACTAGAGACGAAAAAGGGATCGCCTAAGATAACATTAATTAAAAAAAGATCATGTTCGAAGCATGATAAACTTTCTGTAAATTTGGTGTTGGTATAATGTGTCTTGAGTTGCTTCCAAACACTTAATGAATCAACTCAGAATTTGAATGCCGAAATCTTATGAAATCAGAGGAAGCAAAGAGAAAAGGCCAGAATTTCGCAGAAAGGATTGTAAAGAAATTGTGTTCCATAACGACTTTGTGTGACCTCACACATCTTTAACAACATGAACAAAATTGTAGGAGCTTGGTCGGGAAGTGTTGTTGCTTTTCTCACTAAAAAAAAAAATTGAATAATTACATGAAGGCCCATAGAAAAAACTATTTCCAGAACAATATTTAAAAAATCTAGAATGGGCCTACCAACACTTTCTTTGTTAGGAACCATTCAACATTCTGATACAAGGCAGGGATACATTAGATTCCATTCAGGAACAAATGATAAAACAAAAGATTGTGTACAAAACAGACAATTTAGAGATTACTAGCTTTTGCCCGCGGCTTCGCTCGCATGGAATTTGGTCTGCCACATAAAGTTTCGTGACAGATGATTTAAATAAATAATTTAATTTTTTTTTTAACTATAAGTTACTAGTACATCCAAAATTTCAGATGTCCAACTTCAAAACTGATGGATTCCATACAATCTTTGAACCCCTATTATATTAAGGGGGAAACCCTTGGGGGTGGAATTATCCAAATTTCTTTCTTAAATTATACAAAGAACCTATCTGCAAATTTCAAGATGCTAAGTACCTGATTTGCCTTTAATTATGTACTATAATGGATTCTCCACAGGACAGAAAAAACTGTCTGGGGGGGGGGCACGTGCCCCCGTAAATCTACCTTGCTGTAGCCTATGTGTTATTATGATGTACAACCTATATTACTGTTAAGTTTCATCCAAATTCTTTCAGTAGTTTTTGTGTGAAAGAGTAACAAACATACATACAAACTTTCACATTTATAATATTAGTAGGATATCAGAACAATAGTTTCACTCATGTTCTTTCTATTATTTTAGCAACTATTATCATGTGATTTGCCTTTAATTATGTACTATAATGGATTCCCCACAGTACCTAAAAAACTGTCTGGGGGCACATGCCCCCCCCCCATAAATCCACCCTTGTTGTAGCCTATGTGTTGTTCTGATGTATAACCTATATTACTGTAAAGTTTCATCCAAATCCGTTCAGTAGTTTTTGCGTGAAAGAGAGACAAACATACAAACTTTTGAATTTATAATATTAGAAGGATTTAAACTATAAGTACTAATTCAATGTTACAAATACCTCTCTTGATTTGAGGTAGTTGAAAATATCCATTGCATACATGGCAACACTTCCTAAATCACTTATTTGTTCCTGATCATAGTCTTCAACACCAGGTGGTGGTTTAGGCTTTCTCACTTGACGCTTTGCAGATGCTTTCTTGTTTTCATCAAGACTTTAAAAGAAAAAAAATCTTTAAGCATTGTATTCAATAAAAAATAAACTATTATCTAGTATATATATATATATATATATATATATATATATATATATATATATATATATATATTAGATAATAGTTTATATAATAGATTATGTCTTGGCCGGAATATATATATATATATATATATATATATATATATATATATATATTCCGGCCAAGACATAATCTTTTCTCTTCGAAATTAAATAATTAAAAAGAACCATAAATAAAAATATATATATATATATTCAATAAATAAGGCAATACATTATATAAAAATAAATTACTTTAAATCCTCCAGAGCAGATACATATAATGAACTTTCAGATGATTTTTCCAGTTCAGAAGTCCGACTAGCTCTTCTTGTCACAACACCTGTCGACAAGGTAGATGTTTCTGTTTTTTTGGATGCCACAGGAATTACCTCAGGCTTTTTGCTAATCAATATTTTCTCTACCATTTTTGGCTTAGGCAAAAGGCTTTCAGTGACCTTAACTTGAACCGGGTTGGCAACACTGACCTTCGTTGCTTCTTTTTTAGGTATCCAGGAAACGGTTTTTTTAACATTAAGAGTGCCCAATGGTTTCTTAGGCAGAGTAACTGTGGCAGAGGCTTTCCTGCTAACATTTGTCTTTTGGTAAACCCCTTCAACATTATTTTCTTTTGAGTTTTCCTATATAAAGAATGAGGATTGTTTTAATTTAATTTTAAACATACAATAAATAACTAAAATTACAACAGACATAAATAAATTAAAAGATAATCAATGAAAAACATTTTATGCCTTGTTAGAACCTCTGATTCAAAATGGCTTTGAACTAAGATTATGGAAAATAACATTCTTTTATACTTAAATATGACACAGCCGGAACACAGGCATGCCAATATAAAAAAATATGTATCTATATGACAGCCATTATTATATACAATTTACAAAGTTTTGAAGAGCAAAAATAAAGAGTGCACAATGATAATAAGATAGTAACAATGAGTCTGTGAAGTATCGAATTTCACAAATTGGAAAGCTGTGGCACCGAATATAAATAATTAAAAAAAAAAAGGCTTATATATTAATAAGACTGAGTTACAATAAACATCACTATAAATATGAACACCATACTAAAACTTTCAAGAAGAACAATAATTATTTAAGGTAGAAGTATAAATGAAGAAGCGCAACCCTTATTAAATAAGGCGATAAAGTAGAAAAAAGGTACTTGTGTGTTAACACAGCCACCGTTAGTTTTGCCTACTTGTTCGCATGCGTGAGTAGTTATATTTCTAACAGGTAATTATATTATACATTACATTTCTAACACAAACCACCCCTAACCCCAATAAATAGATTTAAAAATGTTATGCAAGATAGCTGTTATAAAAGATAACTGTTACGAAATATTCACACATGCGAACAAGTAGGCAAAAATAACAGTGGCTGCGTTAACACAAAAGTAAACAAAAAAAAAGTATCTTTAACAGTTCACTAGACCACTTTTAAAAAGGAAAAAAATTCTGAAAATTAAAATTTGAAACTTTAAATAAATGTTTAATATTATAAATATATAACTAACTATACTCAGGTAAAAAAATTGAGGAACAAAGTATATGCAACTGTATATGTGAAAACTGATAGAAACAGTAAAAAAGTAATTACTGTGATTGTAATAATGAAAACAGAGAAATTGTACTTTTAATATTGTAACCACCATTTTAGTTAAACTTCAGGATTTGAGCAGGTGGAGTAGAATAAGCTACTTTTTAGACATATTGAAAAAAGAAATATAAAGATAAAGATCAGAGAAAATTTCAATGTTGTTTTTTGGTCAGTTTATTGGAATAAGTTCAAAATGAAATGACCAGATCAACCTTTTCCCAATATGTTATACACTAGTTGCAGAGTTTAATGAAAAAAGAGAATTATTAATCTAAAAATTCTTGATAACTGGTTGTTTTTCATGCAGAATTTATGATCTTTAAAGACTGTACAATATCCTGTTAGAACATTCAAACAATAAAAATAATATGATTCTACAAAATAATTAATTAACTCATTCTTCTGCATCATTTTGCATTTTTTTAAAAATAAGTTAGTATTCTTTCAATATATATATATATATTTATTTTTTATTTCCAAACATAATATAATATGATTTTAAAAAATAATTTAATAATAAAATATTTATCAAGGCATGTTGATGTTTTGTCATAAAGGGCATGCTCCTGTAATTACTCTTTGGCGAAATTATAAATTTTATTAATAAAGCAGTGAACTAAGCCACTACAAGGGAGTAGTAACATTGGGTATTAGACCTAATTAAAAATGTGTATATATAAGTAAATAAATATGGCTTATAACAAATAATTCATAACAAGCATTCGATGCAAAAAAACGAAACAAAGGAATAAAAATTAACTTGCATTGGAAGGAATAATAGTCAAATAATAGTTTTGAGGTCACAATTAAGTAAATGTAATAAGGATATATTGTAAAAATAACACATTGATATCACTTGAAGGTACATTTATCCTTATTGAGAGGCTTTTAAACTTATTTGATTAACACCACTCCTTCATGTTTATGCTAAAATAATAACTGGCCATGTACCATCATTCATACTACAAAATATTTTGCTTAGTGTTAATAAAGTTGGAAAGAAAATTATCGTTAAGATCATATTATGTAACTTTGTTAGGAACTTCATACTTACATTTTTTAAATCAACTAATGCTGATCTCTTAACTGTAGCTCGTTTCAAGGGTGAATCATCAGCTTTTCTTTTAGGAAGAACTTCTTTCTTCATTGAAGTAAGATGACTCCTGGTTTTAACTCCTCCAATAGTCACACCATTATTTGGAAGTTGTTGCTTGTTAAGTGCTTTGAGAGGAGCCATTTTTCTAAGAAACAATTAATACCCAAATTAAAAAAAATGTATAGCATTGATTACTAAATTAAAATAATTAACAACGTATGGATTTAAATAAAACTGCAACTAAGAACCGATGATAGTCAATAACTGTGTGTCCTAAGTGTGACATAAAAATAATAATACAAAGGAATATGTTTAAATGCCCAAAGGGGTATTTAAATTTAAAGTTACAATATTTACAACAATGGTTCATACCTTTATATTAAATGTTAACACTGAAATAGTTAGACATGCAGCAAGTCAAGAACAAGTATGAATGATCCTGTCAATTCGTGTAAGGATTAAAGTCAAAATACAAAGGGAATATCAAAAGGGTTATTGTTAAGAATTACTACAGGGATAATACAGTATAAAACTAAAACTGCAAATCCGAACTATTCAACAAAAACACCACTTATGCTTAGTCAGTAAAAATAAATAGGGCGTGATCTAGAAATTAAATAGTTAGAACAATTAAAAAAAGATCAGCAATTAGAATAAGTAACACTTACTGTAACTTGTGTTAAAAATTAGTAACGAAGAGTAATTTTCTAACATAGAGTAACTTAAAAAAAATGTATAATAAACTAAACTTTTTAAATTCAAATCTTAACTTGGTTTTACGAGAGCAAGGACCCGAGTCCGTTAAATCCCAACGCTTTTTCAAAACGGCAGTTATGAATTTCCGCCAATTTTATTGGTTGGCGTTTGACCAATGGATAGTAGGTTCTGTAGCCCGGGAGACTTTGGCTATTTGAAAAGCTATCATGACAATTAATAATGGAGTATTGAAATAATATTCTTATAGTTTTAAACATTTTTTATAACCAGTAGTATTATCAAATATTTTTAATGCATGTTCATCACAGATATCTGGATGATAAATCCTTCGATATGCTCTATATACAAAAACGTATGTATGAAATAAATTTTAAATAACTAAACTGACATTATAAGTTTTTAACTTATTTAAATTATAGATGATTATTGTAGAGATCTTAATCGAAACAGATTTGTATATAAATAATTAAAAGAAGGTAACTATCAAGTTAAGGTTGATGACAAAACCGCAACAGGTTATGTTTTTTCGAGAGCAATGATAAACTGTTTTCATCTAAAATGACTAGTGAAATTCTATCAGTTCGATTTATTAACGTCCCAAATTGTTTTATACATTTATCAAAGGATAATTATGAAAAGCTAATAGGACCGTCGGTAATAAAATATATAAAGAATTCTTAAATTTTGTTTTACTTTTTCATTCCCTTGTTCTTTTATATATACTTTCTACTGGATTTTAATTTTTTATTATGCGTCTATATTAATTTTACATGTTTTGCAGGTCAGAGGCCTTAAGTTGATAACTTCTGAAGGAAAGGAACTTTTTTTTTCATGTTACCCAGTGCCTAATACAGGATTACCTAGTGAATGCATAGGTGTTAGCCCTAAGTATGCAAAAGCACTGAAATTGATAGAAAATGAAGAAATTATTGTTAGACCAGTTTATAATATTGGTTCTATACTGTCAGTCACAGTGACTCCTGTTTCTGAGGATGACTATGAGATTCTGGTACTTGTTTAATATTTTTTGTTATAAATTGTTTAATATTTGATTTTGATTTGATAATTTATTTCCGTATTTATGTTTAATTTTATTCTGATTTGAAATTATATTTAATGTAAACTTTTAATACGAGAGAACTTTCTAAAAGAAGAGAGACGTCAGAATATACTGGGAAATTTTCTCTCACACCCGAAGTCCCTTTCTTGTTGCAATCACATTAGTTCCCTAACACCAATAGACTTGAAAATCGTGTGGAAGGAACTAATTAATAAGTAAAAATAAATTAGTATTAAATTAAAATATAACAACGGAACAATAACAAGGACAGTAATTAAGATTGTATTGTGTTTCACCACTCCTTTCATTTTAACTACACAATATTTTAATGTGGAGTTTACATTTAAAAATGAAGGGCTATTTTGAGCTCAGTTTTTTAAACATAAAAATGACCTGTTAACAGGAATTTTTAGAATTTTGTGTAACAATTATTTTTAATCAGTAATAAGTCATAAAAATATAGAATATGAGGGGTATAGATGCAAAACTCACATTCTCCACTTTTCATAAACGTTCCACTCTTTTGGTAAAAACGATTTTGAACCGACTTATCAAAAGTTAGTGGAGAATGTGAGTTTTGCATCAAAACCTCTCATATAATGTAAGGATAGAGATAGTTGGGGGTGCAGTCAATTGACTGCACCCCCAACAACTCTATACTTACATTCGAAGTTCCAGTCAACAAATTCTCTAACATAAACCTCTCATATTTGATTATTGATGTTCTTTTTTTCTTTCAATCTCTCATTCTGCTAAAACTAGAAAATGCATCATTTTTGTTCATCATTTTTGCCTTCATCTTCTGCCTCTTCTTGTCCTGCTGATAAGTAAACGGTGAGTATCGATAAAGGAAAGAAGTAATACCTTAGCCCCAAACATATATGAATTTTGATTCCAACCAAATTACATTAGGCTTTTTTCAATAAGTTCTCTGAATCAACCATAGCTCTTGATATTGGATTGTCAGGATTTGATTTATTCCTGTAATAATATTGTTATACCATCAATATTTCATTAGATCATCCAATATGTGGATTTCATTTTTTTACTCTTGAATTTGTTTTATGCTATTTTTATTTTTTTATTTGTAATGATAAGATGAGTCTTCATTGTTTAAACTTATGGAAGAATTATTCATTATGAAGTGTGGATACAGCCTCTATAATTATTCAAATTCCTTTTCAAGCTGAAAGCACTTTGAATTTCGCAGTTCTTAGCATTGAAATCCATGAATTTTTGAAAATGGAACTTCACCAGAAACAATTTACTTCAAGGAACAAGCTCTTGTATCTAGCAACATGATAGAGCAGTAGTATCACTGAGTTTTTACAAGATATATACATTTTTTGGAAGCACAAGACAATTTTTAAATTGAGAAAAAATTTAGCATATTAAAAAAATTAGCAACATACCTTATATTACATGAGTTGAGAGAGTTATATCGGGTACAACAATTTTTAATGATGAACTCAGTTAACTTTTTGTCATCATATTAGTGGATCGATTGTTTGTTTTTCATAGTCGGTTCTATTAGTTTATCTCGCAAAAAAAATTTTTTTAACAATTCAAACACAATTTGTTTGACCCAAAATAATTCATACTTTTATTGAAAAAATAAAAATAAAAAAAGACATTAAACTCATTAATTTACAACTAGTTGTACCAATAGTAAATTATATTTTATCAATGATTGCACTAGTACTGTAGTAACACTGAGAAATCAGTTAATTTCACAAATTAGAAGTTTTGTTTATTGTGAGGAATCCATGGTTAACTAGCCTGCTTTAACCCAACAGAACTATGGACTGGTATTAATGTTCCCTACACATTCCTTATTTAGCTCAATAGGTAAGTAACTCAAATCTTAATCTCCTAAATGCATTAACTCTGGAAAATAGCAGTAGGTCGGTCTATTTTTTAAAGATCTCTTTGAATTTAAATACCTTCTTCAAAAGGTTGCATATATAAATGAATATGAAATTTAGATTTTAGATTTCACTAATTGTGAAGATTGCAACAACTCAACGGTTTCTTAATAGTCGAGATTCTTTTACAAATCTGATGTATACTTTCAAGATTTCAGTATTAGTTTATCCATTTCAGAAGTGCATGAAGCCATTATCAGTTTTTCTAAAACAATTTCTTTGTGTTAATCTGTTTTTCATTTTCGCTATTGAAGTACTAATTTTTTTCCTACCTACTTTTTGTCTCGGTTTCTGTTGTGACATGTGCAATATCTCAAACCATTGTTAATTTGAATACTATAATAGATTTAAAGTAAATTGAATTGCCCACATAGTGATAATTATAAAATAACATAAAATACTTCAGCTGAACACATCTAAAGTTGTTATATATGAGAGGAAAATAGTTGACTGGATGATAAAATGTAGAACTGAGATAGTTGGGGGTGCAGTAAAAAAAACAACACTAAATAAGTACTAGACTTATATTTATGTGCCGACGTTTCGACCTACAGTGTAGGTCATCTTCAGGGCGATTTGGAGAGAGTAGCCTTTGGGTGCACCGGCTAACTAACAATCTTATCTTAGTTAGCCGGTGCACCCAACTAAATATAAGTCTAGTACTTATTTAGTGTTTTTTTTTTTTACTGCACCCCCAACTATCTCAGTTCTAAAGTTGCTATATTTTGATTATTTATAAAATTTTGTTTTCAGTTAAATAAAATAATGATATTGTTTCAGCGAACTTCATCTTTGGAAGTTGAGGGATCTCTCTTGAATCAGTTGAGAATTGTCTGGCCCAAACAAATATTTCCTGTTTGGGTTTCAAGAAATGTTTCTGTAAATTTAGTTGTTGGTAATGCTTTTTTATTTCATTTTTCTTATTCATCAATTCATTTTCTATTTAAAGTTTAGCACTTTTTGTATTTAAATTGTACCAAAAATATAACACTCTTGGGCTACAAAAATATTTTAGTGAAAGTTTTTGAACTGTAGTTCTTAACTATTTTTTTTTTTAAAGTTGAATATTGTCTTTATGCACTGTTTTATAGGAGGAAAATATAAGGGTGTATTGAAAAAAAAGTGACCGTTTTTCAACCAAATATTTGTTGATAAACAATACAATTAATACTCCATATACAATACATCTAATAGTCCATTGTTATCTACTGTCATTAGCCATCTGCTGGCCAATTGCTCGATCCCATGCTGATACCATCCTTGGGATGGCTGTCAAAAAACTCTTGGCCCAAAATTTCATATTCCGCAAAATTATCAAATTTTTCCTTTGAAGAAAGTGGGCCATGGATCGAAACAAGTAGTAATCCTATGGTGCGAGGTCTGGACTATCTGGTGGATGAGACAGGAATTCGAACCCATGAAGTTCTCTTAACTTTTCTTTGGTTCAACGGGAAGTATGAGGGCGAATAAATTTTATTGTTGGAATAAAACTCCTTTTCGGTTGATTGAAGCAGGATAACGTAGTGACAACTTCAATCTTCAAATCAAATTACCTCCTTGCAGCAACCGGAAAAAGAGTTTCACCGCGATCGAGCTATTGCTCACGGTTATTCGGTTTTTGCCAGTAAACCCACTTTTCATCACAGGTGACAATCTTGCAGTAAAATATCATATAAAAAAGGTTTTTCAATAAACTTTCACAAATTTCTAACCTCTTAGCTGATTGCTGAGGAGTAAGTTAGTGAGGGACCAGTCTACAACACTTTTGCACCTTCCAATGGAGCATATATGGCGACTAACAATATCTTTTGACACACCACACTCCCTGGCAAGTTTGCGAGCTCTTGTGGATGGATTTGACCCAACATCTTCCAGAAACACCTCATCAAAATCCATTAATGGTCGCCTGGAGCCCTCTTCCTTTCTTAGGTCTTATCTCCACTACTGAATTTTTCAAACCAACATCGCGCAGTGCGCTGGTCAAGAACACCTTCTCCTTTATATTTAATAATTTCAGGAGTTGCTTCAGCAGCTGTGAACTTTTTTTTCCAATAATGCCTTAAAATTATGAGAATTTTGTAGGACACTGTCATGTTTCTTCTTCAAAACAAATAACTAAAATGAGGCTTTCTTTGAAGAAGTCCAATGAGATATAACAAGCTTAGAAAATGCTCTAGAGGGATTATTAAGTATTGGAAAATATTTAATAGGATTAAAATATTTACAGCCCTTTGAAATTGAAAAATGTCATTTTTTCCTTATACACCCTTTTATTTTTAAATCTATCAATATTCTTGTCCAAAGGTTTTTATCATATATCATAATATCGGTTTTAAAAATCCCTCCAAAAAGAAAAATTAGCAAAGAATGTCGGATTCGAATAACTAATAATGTATTAGTGTTATCATCTATAGCACTTATGTTCAAGAGAGCCATCTTCTTTTTTATAATTGTTTTCAGTTTCCGGTTTGCTTAATAAATAGAAATCTGTTTTGAGATTTTATTATTATTGTATTCATATTTTAATTGTAACATTTAGATATAAAATTAATGTTAATAAAAAATTACTACTATTTATTAGTATAATTAGACAACATTGAATTTTACCATGGATGATATAATTATAAAATTTAAGAATGCTTACATTGAAAACATAAAGTGTACTAATATATATTGTGACGATGAAATATGTTGTACTTTACTGTTTTATTCAACTGAACTATATTTGAATAAATTTCCAGCTAATACTGTGTGAGAGGTTGGATATACAGTTTTTTTGTTTGTGGGGGACTTTTCATTTTTACACCAGTCTACATATCATTTCAATAGATGTGCTGTAAAGAAGATAATAATTTATCTATATATTTAGTTCTGTTAAGTTATCATTTAAAAAAAAATTACATTTGAAAATTATTAATTAACATAAGTCCTAATTTGGACATAGAAAGTAAAAGTTGTAATTTGCTAATCATAGCTATAGGTCTCTAAAGAATATATTTCTGTATGCATTGCTTTTATATTTAAATGCAAATTTATAATATTTTTTTTCTTACAGATTCATTTTCTCCCAATTTGAATTTTGGCCGATTAGAAGAATACACAGAAGTTGTGGTTTGTAATGTAGAAACGAAAAATAACAAAGAAAATATTAAATCTTCTACTTCTACAGACCATGTGAATACTTCTATAAAGAATTTAATTGAAAAACCAGTAGATTACAAAACTCTCAAGTTTCGTTGTGTTCCATTAAATAAAGCACCCAAGCAAGATAACATCTTCAGTACTCATCCATATGTTGTTTTCGCCTCTCAAGAATCAATTCCTGAATGGGCTCTGATGGCTATAACATCTAATAAAAAGACAGTCTGGAAATTGAGAAAGAGCGACGAAGATACCATGAGCTGTGTTGTTAGTTTATTAATAATAGAAGGGAATGAAAGCAAAAATAACAGTGATCACAATTTTAAACACCTTTATATATCACCTATGTTGAAAAATCAATTAGGTTTGGAACTAGGTTTGAAGGTTTATTTATATTTAATCGATTATACCGAAATAGCAGAAGTTACTGGAATTTTAATATCTCCTAATTTTGATATCGTAAGTAAAAGTTATAATTTGCTAATAGTTATGATACAGTGTTATATATGAATATGTGGCATATGCATTTACTTCATCATATATATTTATATGTGAGTCAAATTGATAATATAAAATAAAATTACTTTTTTTTCAACAGGATAAAGAGAAAATAACTACTGATGTTCGTGAAACTTTCACTCAAGCTGTTAACCAGCACGGTGATCTTCTTTTAAACACTAAAACCTGGTATCCTCTAAATCAAGGAAATATTTTTGTTACTTTAAGACCTCTTCAAGTAGAATGGACTTTTATTAATAAACATAAAATAAAAGATTTAACTATTCATTTAAATGAATACAATCAAAGGGACGAACAGGGTCCAAAGTGCAGTAATTTAGTCCATCAATATGAATCCATTGTGTAAGTTTGTCATAATTAATGTAAATTTTTAAGATTAACAAAATTACTTAGTAATAAAAATATAATAAATGCAATAATAAAATAGTCAAGTGGAGGCTAAAGTCAAGTAAGAGGAGATCTGTATTTTTATTCTCAATTAACCGTTTTCAGATTATGGCTATTAACATAAAATTTTCTTATTATAAAAAAAAATACTGAAGGGAGTGGGGTAGCTCTGTTTGTGGAGTGCTACTAGACCCTAATAAAATAAAATATAAATATAAAATAAGACCATGGTGGGCCATACTATCCACACTGTCTCCTAGTGATACTGTAAGATCGAAGCACTTATATTGAGGCTAGTCTCGTAGACATTCTACAGGCTATATCAAACTGATCTATTTTTAACAATATTAGAGGATGTTAATATTCATATAACTTGTTTCTCAGCTCTACTATTGTAAGAAAAAAATGTGTGTTTCTAGAGCCTGGTAATGCTTATTATCAGCTGTATTTTCCCCTGAAATAATAGACTATCACACAGGATCCTAAGCCATTGGTGAGGGGTGGGACATAAATTTATGACTGTTTCCCATTTCCTGGAACAGAAAATGGAAGTTTCGTAGGTATCTGATATTTGTATTGATTGTATTATTTGATCCCTTAGGTGGTAGATAAAAGTACTCAAATTGCAGATGTAGTGTGAGCAGCAGGGCTCCATCACTATATCAAAGGTCATCAGAGATGGGTGGGAGGCCACTTTGTTAATATAAAATTTTGACTATTTAAATTACTCATAAAAAAAAAACATGAGGAGGAGAACTACATCACTGAGGTCACAATTTCAATAAAATTTAAAATAGCAAAGGAGAAAAAAAAGTCAAAATGTCTGCTGATTTGACTTGAATAATTTGAATTACTAGAAAACTAAGCATTGTCTTGAATTCTATTCATTTTTTGGAGAATAAAATTCAACAAAATCCATCTAAACTAGGCTAATATTAGGGAAGATAATTCATTTATAAAAAAAGTAATTAAAATATATTAGAATTTCTTAGTGTAGGTTGCTTTGGAAACCCATTTAATTTTTATAAGTTGTTAACATCATTCAAAAACTAAAGTCTGATAAGTTAGTAAACAATCTGTGGAGGAATCGGTGGCAGGACTTGAGAGGTCTGATGTGGGGAACTCTCTCCCTCTCTCTATTGGAAATAAAGTCCAAAGAAAGCTGAGTCTGCACATTATAAAAAATAAAAGCCTTAAATGAAGTCTATGGGTAGCCGGGTTGTATGCAAAACAACAATAATTACTCCAAGAGAATGCAAACGCATTACAGGTAGAACAAACTAGCCACGATGAGGACAATGGGCGAGTGAAGCGAGCTATTTGTTGGGGAAAGGACATGGCTGCCTTATGCGCAGTCCACCTTTTGTGCAGGTTGTTTACTTAATTGCCAGACTATATATGTTTCACATACTCATGGAGTTGCTAATTTGTCAGATTGTTAAATTCAATACAGTATATATAGAAATATAAATATAGATAGTATAATATAATATGTAGAAATATAATCCTCAATTACTGGCTGATTTAGTAATCACTTCGCCTTAAATGAAATCAATAACTATTAAACTAAAAATTAGCTGGCTGTTTTATAGTCGAGCATTTAAGCTATAATAATAATATTATTAATAGTCTTAGTAATATTAATTGAATAATAAAATTAATAGAGATATTGAGACAATATTGCAAATCCTTATTGGTTTTAGGGGTTTGGAAAAATCTGTAAATAGTGCCACCAGCAAGTTAGTCTTTAGAATATATTTTAGAGGAATGAGGCTTAAAGACACCCCCAGCAATAATGTCAAAATTTTAAAGAGAAGTTGGAACATTCTGTTAAAATCCAGATATTTTAAATTTACTCTCAAAACTTATTAATTTGCAATTTTTGGTATTTTATTGAAATTTGAATTTGAATTCATAATTTGTGCCCGAGCAATTAATTTGCCTATATTTTATATTTCTATTATTTAACTTTGTTATATCGCTCCTTCAAAAGAAGAACAACATAACTCAAAAACTGCCATTTTTTATTTTTTAAATGTCATGTTTAAACTTAAAATTTTATGGGAATAATGGCATAATGGCTTTAAAATAAAAAAAAATTAAAATTCGTCTAATGGTTAATAAAGAATTTCAATATCGTCATTACAGTAGGAGTGCTTTGCTTTGAATTTTTATTTGTTTAACTCACATGTAACTTTTAAATACCTCTATTGAAAAATTAGATTTTTTGAGTCATGACTAGTGATGTACCGGATCTTTAACAAAGTATATCCGCGGATATGGATCCGGAAAGTTACTGAAAACCACTCAGGTTCGTGTTAGTAACTATATAACAACAACTTTTGTTCTGGACAAACATCGAAAACGAAAAAAAATTCGTGTTTTTCCATACAAACTAAGATCAGCTGATCGGTCATTTGAATGGAGGACTGAATTTTTTTCATTTCGACGTTGGCCAGAACAAAAGTTGCTGTTTAAAGTGTTACTAACACGCACCCAAGAGATTTGCAGTGAATATAAAATACCCATATATAAAATTTCATCTATTTATTGAAAATTAATAAGGTAAAAGATCCGCCAAAAAAGTCACGGATATGGATCTTTCTTTTTATATCGCAGATACGGAGACGGATACGGATATCCAACACATCACTAGTCATGACATTGTTCTTTTGTAGGAGCTATATTATGTGGCCCCTTACAGTCATCTTCAACATGAACTATAAATTCATCTGATATATTTTATTCATTTATTTAACTTTTATGAAGAGGTCCAGACTCGCTCAGTGGGTTTTCGCACCAATAATGATGAAGATGATTCAACCTTTGAAAGGCACAGGTCTTAGCCAGTCATCCAGTTAGCTCCCTACTGATCCCTTTTCTAATCTGTTTTTAATTTATATTTCTAAGACTGAATGAATCTATCCTTACCCTTTGAAAATGTTTCCTTTGGATCATGTGATCACAGATACAATGATTTATATGTTTCAAATCTTGCTGATTACGTTATAAAATACATTCATTTATGACATTGTTTGTGTGAATTGTAAGATTATCATTTCCTATACATTGACTTACTATTTACTATATATTATTAAAAAATATCTTTTTGAGATCAACCATCTGAAAATATTTATAGATTGAAATTACCCCCTTTCAATTTTAAAACTCACAGAATGCTAAAATTTTATCACTTTATTTTTAAATGTTTCTGTTTATTTTAATTAATTCATTAATTAAATCATGAAACTAAACATTTTTGTTTTATTAAAAAATAAAATAATTTAATTAAATTTTGATTCATAGAATTTTTGAAGAATTGTTCCAGAAGGGAAAGCTGGCTACAGAAATTTCATTGTCATTGCAGGATATAAAAAGTAATAGATTTTATGATAACGTTATTTATGTCGGTAAGACATCATTTTATTTTTTACTTTAATTTTATTTTGGTAAATCAAATCCTTAATTAAATTGTGCATTTTTAAACTTTAAGGAAAAGCTGGTTCCGGCAAAACATCACTCGTTAATTATCTTTTGCATAAATTGAGTGGTCCACCGTTTTATATTTTTACGATTACTATTAACTGTTGTTTACTTAAAGGTATGTAAGGCTGCTTTAGACTAATATGCTCAGATTTACTTTTAGATAGTACTGTTTCAAGGTTTATTAGCTTAAAGATTTTAACAATAATGCAATTAGTATTAATTTAAAAACTTCTGTTCATTTCTAAAGTGCGCTCTACTTATGTGCTCTGTTACTGCCTATTTATTTTTGATAGAGCCATGTCTTTGTCAGTGTCAATGTTCCCCATTTAATTTATCTGTATGATTAATAATCGCTTGAATTTATATTTACTGATGTATAAATAATTACTTAAAATTATGTTATTAGTTAGCATTTAACTATTGTTGGTGTAGTTGTGATAGCTTGTTTCAGGTGATTCAAACCACAGAAATGAATTAATTTAAATTTACAGGTAAGCGAGTCGAAACTTTAAGTAAATACCTTACTGATGTCTTATCAAGCTGTGTAATGCACCAACCTTCAATTTTATTTCTTGATGATTTAGAAGTATTATCTGTTTCTTTAGAAGATGCTTCAGAACAGGCCTTCCATTTAATTAGGTAATTAATATTTTTATTCTTTTGCTTCAAATTAAAATCACAGCAAAAATAAGAATTCTAGGATTTATTTAACATCACTGCCTTAGAATAAATCCCTACCCATCCAAATAGGTATTCTGTATATTATACAACACTATTAGGTATTTAGTAAAAATATCCAATGCTTGGCTGTGGGTTGGTTTCTTATTTATTTTATTTTTTAATCTTATTTTTCAGGATTACCAATAAATTGGTAGAAATGATTCATTCATATCAAACTAAACATTTTTTCTCGGTTGTCGGAGCTGTGAAGAGTTTGGATAATATCAATCCAAAATTGTTTTCAAAAAAAGGGAAATCTTTTTTCTCTACTGTTGTAAATGTTCCTGATCTCTCAAAAGTAAGCCTAGAATTATAAAATTCTGTCCATTTGAATTGAATTACTTTTGTGTTTTGGCTGATTCGTTCATAAGAATTTCTAATTTTCCACTTCTTCCATGACCAAGTTATTTTTCTTCATCAATTGTATTTTTTTTTAGAAAATGTTTACTCATTCCTTAATGTATGAAGGATTTAGGGCAAGAATGTGACAAACCATAATTTTGAAGTTAATGAATATTTTGTTTCTATATATAAATCTTTTTCAACTATTTTTTTGTTACACTCCATATAGTTACCCTATTATATTATTGAATATACCTAAGCTGGTTTATTTAAAAGAAAAAAAGTAGCTTTTTATACAAAGTACTCATTAATTTTAAAGATGTTGCTTGTCGCCAAAACTGAATATATATTTATCAGTTTTTGAGCTGAAAAATCATTTCTAATTACTTTAAGCTTTACAATTTTATTAGATGTATCCATGTGTGTAATTTATTATTATTTTTTTTGTATGGTTAGTCCATTTTTAGGATTGACATAAAAAGTCCATGTGTTAATAAAACTATTGATTTATTTAAATATTCTAAGTTTCACTTCAATGAATGAAAATTCATCTGTTATAACAGTGTTGTGTATAGTTAGAACAACAACATAATTAACTTATTTATTATTAATTTCTGTTTTAAAGATCATTAATCCTTATCATTTTCGTCTTAAGTTAATAATTATCATTACTATTGCTTTCAACTCATAAGATATGTAGTTAATATAATGTGACAGTCAATGAATTGATAAGTTATTTCATGTAGTTAATATAATGTGTCAGTCAATGAATTAATAAGTTATTTCGTTTTTAAAATACATATTCCCTAAATCTTTATGAAGAATTCAAAGGGTTAAAAATTGCTAATTTTAAAGGGTTAAAGATAGCCTGATAAATAGATAGATAAAAAAGCAATTTCATTCTAGGACTAGGCCCTTCAGAATATCAAAAGAGTGCAGACCAGACAGAAAACAAATCTATCCAAAAGGTTACATAAAAACAGTCAGTTTATATTTAAATCAGTGTCAATAAAAAAAAAAATTTGTTCCTCGAATAAAGCATGTGTTTTTAATTATTGATTTAACTTCATATTGATTCTGAAATTTGATTTCATAAGCAATATTAATAGTGCCATTCACAAGTTTTCTGTAATGTTGCTAATTGCTGCTAGGAAGATTGCTTGGAGTTGGTAAAGAAATTGACATTTAAGATTACTGGATCAGAGTTAGGTGATGATCTGTTTTTGAAAGATATAATTTTTCAATGTGAAGGATATACTCCTCTTGATCTTAAGAAGCTTACTGAGAAAGCTGTCTTTGAAGCATGGCAAAGGAAAGGTATACTTTAAATTATTATTTGCTTTAATATTATTACTAATGTCAAATATTTACCTAGTTTATAAAGTTTTGTCACATCTCTCTATTATATAAAAAAGTTTTTTTTTAATATAAGTTGTCTTTTGAAGAGAAAAGATTTTTCCTCACGTCATGGTGCTCTCTAATCAATTGAGCTATCCTGGCTCGTAACACGGCCAGACGTTCGAATCCCGGCCCTGGACAAATCTTTTCTCTTCAAAAGAAAATATTTTAAAATTATAACAATTTATAAAAAAAAAAATTATAAAATATGTTTAATTGTGAAAACAGTTTCATCATGATTTAAATTCCATTTAGTATTGTGGGAATTACAATATTGTGTTTCTATCACAGTTTTTTTTTGCTATACATTTTTAATAATAAAGAAATGTTAGAATTAGATAATCAAGAAATTGCTATTAAAATATATAATTTCATGCTATTTATTTGGTGAACATGTATCTATACAATTATTGTTTCTATTAGTACAGGTTGGAGGAAAGTTTGCCTTGAAAAGGGAAGATTTTGAATTTGCATTTAAAAATAACAAACCTTCTTCACTGCTGAATATTAATTTGCGCAAAGGTGTTAACAAATGTTGGCTTAACATTGGAGGTTTAGAGGAAGTGAAAGTTAAACTAATGGAAGTTATCTGTTGGTCTACAATGGTAAGTTCATAAACATCAGTTGTTTATCTAGTAAAATTCATACTTGAATCAGAATTGTTTTGCTATTCATTTTGCAGTACCCTGAAATTATGAAGCAGTGCCCAGTTAAACCGCAGACGGGAATATTATTGTATGGAGCTCCTGGTACTGGCAAAACACTGATAACTAGTGCTTTAGCTGGGGAAAGTAAAATGAACTTCATTAGTATCAAGGTGAGAACTAAGATTGGTATGATTACCGTTTATGTACTATGCCTGTATAATTAGTAGTCTGTATCCTAATTGTACATATTGTAATATGAAATATTATGTTATAATATTAATTATATTGTAATATAAAAAAAGATAAAATTGGTAAAAAAATAAAGGTCAACAAGTTTATTGTTTATTCATTTGAACTCACTTTATGCTGCTATGGCTATCAGATAATGCTACAGCAGGAGTCTTAAATTTTGGCTATCCAGGTATAATGAGGATAGGGATCTTTAATGAGCACCTGAAATTGTACAGACCTTCCGAAAGACGGCATAACTAAGGATTTTTTACTCCCTTTTGAAAAATCTTAGGGCTACCTGCTAGATGTAGATAGATAACCCGCGACCTTATGCATAGTAACTTGTTATGCTAACCACTACACCACTAGACACCCCCAGGCAGAAAAGTTATCCTTACTAGGTTTATAACTAACAGATGCTCTGCCTTATGCAAAGTTTACTCAGATGCTCTGGAGGCTCTAAGCAGGATTGTTCTCGAATGTCAATCAAAGTCTTAATCGCTGGTGAAAGAAAGATGGATACTTTAAAGTACATTCCTCTAATTGCGATTGTGGCCGTGTATCTGAGGGCATAAAATCCACCCATTTCACGTTGTTTAGCTTTTCTCTTGATTCCGGTTCATCTATTAAGGACCACCATATAAGCTGGTCCTAGAACTGCGTCCATCTTCCTATAAATTACATTCCCTTTCTTTGGAAGCTTCTACCTAGTAATAGCTGCTAATAGCTTCTTACAGGAGTATATAATTCGCTCGGATCACCACCATACCTCTACAACTGCACAATTCACCACCATAAACTATCAAAGGCAAAGGATCTATCAAAAAGAAGAAGCAACAGTATCTCTCCTCAACATTTCTGCACACTCTCAGCAGGGCATTAACAGTTTCTCAGCATCTGGTCGACCATCTTGCCAGTGATTGGATGGCATGATTGGATTGATCTTGAACAGACCAATAACTGGTCATCCTGAGGTTCTCCAGAATTTTGATCTTGAAATGGAGGAGTCTTATGAATGAGGTATATATGTCTCAGGGAGTTGTTTTAGAATTCAATGTTCTAATTTTTACTTCAAAAGTATCAATATAAGCTATATAAAACAGTATTTATGTTGGTTATGTAAGGAAATAATACGATGGATAATTATAAATATATATAAATTATCTGTATATTTTTTGTCATTATTTAATACTTTATGTGTATTTTGTAATATTTAGTTAGTACAATTGACGCTTTATAATAGTTCAATTATTTAATTTCAGGGACCTGAGCTCATGTCTAAATATATTGGAGAAAGTGAAGAAGGTGTCAGGAAATTATTTGAAAAGTAATTATTATTTTTTTAAAAATAATTTTTACAGTTTTAATGACTATCTTACTGAAGTACCTTTTAAATTTGAATTCAATACTTTTTTTCATTGTCAATTATTGTTTACTATCTTTTTTGCAGAGCTCAAGCTGCTAAACCCTGTTTATTATTTTTTGATGAGTTTGATAGTTTGGCTCCTAGGTAAGATTATTTGCTTGTTATTAAAGCTATTTTTGTTATTATCTCTAAAATTATATTTTTTACGAAAGTTTAAATTGATTGATGATTATTTACCAATTTAAAAAATAGAAATGTTAGAGAAGAATTGGTCGACTGTATCTTCTTTCTTTCGTATTTCTTCCTTAAAAAATAGAAAGTTTTCAATTTGACTTTACGTTTATAATTTATCTCATTTATTTTGACCTTACTCCAATTTCTGTAAGTCATCTCATTACTTATGGTTAACAGATTAGGAATTACTCAACCATAAATTTATGTGACTCATGACTTTTATTTTACTGTGAGGAACTAAACTGAAACTTACTATTTACCTGTTATCTTGTCTAAAATACATTTTTTATATAATCATTCGTACTTCTTGATCTTTCATAATATGAGTCTTTCTTCAAATTCTTCTCCTTTAGTATTGCCATTCCTCTTTAGTTTATAAATACAAAATAATTTCAACGTAACCAGTTTATTAAATTATAATTTTTGCTGGAAAAATAGTGTCATATCATTTTTTAGAGTTATAACTATTAATGATAGGCTTACCAAATGAAATATTTTTAAATTTGTTTCTAGATTAATTATCAGTTTCTCTCTAGTATTATTAAGTTAAAATTAGAAAGAAGTAAATACTCTTTTAGGTTTCCACGGCCACTATTATTACAAAAGACTTTGTTGATTTCTTCTGGTTTAGACCGTGTTGATAAATTTTTCGCCAACGTTTCACCAGCCCTGAAGAAGTCAGCAGTATGGCTGGTTGTTTGTTTATTTGGGCTTTAAGGCGTAAAACCCCAGGGTCATCAACGCCTGAAATTCGCAGTATGGCTGGTGAAACGTTGGCAAAAAATTTATCAACACGGTCTAAACCAGAAGAAATCAACAAAGTCTTTTGTAATAGAAGGAAGTAGTTTATAGGTTGTTAAGGCAATCTCTTGTAGACATAAATCGAAGTTTTTCTCTTTAATAAAAGAAAGTAACCATTATTTTCTTATGAAGGATAATATACAACATGAACTCCACCTTTAAAAAAATACACTTTCACCAAGCGCATTGAATAAAGCGGAATGATTGAGAATAATCTTTGACTAGGTTTCGGTTCATGGAAGAATATTCTTCCCAATGTCCGCTCGGAGTATCCTCACATATATCCTCGGAGATATAATATAAAGCAATTTAAAATGTGTTGTATTTTTTCTTAACTTCAGGGTCAGTACAGATTTTTTTGGAGGGGAAATTTTACTCATTTTTTTTAAATGAGCATTGGCAAATGAATGTAAAATTTATCCTTTAGAAAAGTTTTATAATTTGTTCTTTATCTATTGCACCAACCAGTAAGGTGCTTTGTGATTTATTATGACTTGTTACACCAATGAGTCCAAACCTGAAACATAAAAGATAGTTTATTTTCTTTCAAGAGATAAATATGAGCCAGAAATATAGACACAGGGATTTATCTGCTTTAACTGAAAAATATGTAAACAATTTTTATATTAAATATTCTTTTAGGCTTCCACGACCACTATTATTACGACCATTCTCATCTCAGCCCTGAGGAAGTCAGCAGCATGGTTGACGAAACGTTGGCGAGAAATTTACCTACACGGTCTAAACCGGAAGAAATAAACAAAGTCTTTTGTAATTTTTATATTGTGAATATCTACACAAAAATATCTGTTCAATAATATATATATTTTCCCTTTACTATTGGATTTACCAAAAAAATCTGCTTGCCTACCAATTAAATGCAATAAAAAATGTAGTATAAATAATATATTTTTATTAGCAAATAAGTCTGTCAATGTCTTGTTTGAGTAAACTATGGTAAAGTAAATGACTATTCTTGTTATTTTGATTTTTTAAAAAATATTATCTTGTTATATTTGATTCAAGGCTTTTACTGAATCCTAACACTTATACATCCATCACTAATACTGGCATAATTTATTCATTTTTAACAAAGAAGAATACTTGTTAATTTTTTGAAAATGATCGTACATCAGTGGCGTTATTTATAGAGTTGTTGGTTTAGGCGAGGACAAGACCAGACTGGCGTTACGGACCGTGTGGTAAACCAGATGCTCACTGCTCTTGATGGTGTTGATTCTTTATCAGGAGTTTGGGTTATTGCTGCTACGTCAAGACCAGATCTCATCGATCCTGCTATATTGAGGCCTGGTCGAATAGGAATATCTATATTGTGTCCACTACCAGATAAGGTTTATTTATATTGCATAATGTAATTAATTTATTGTACTGAAGAATCATTTATGTCCACTCATTATGCTATTACTTTTATTGTTCTGACATCAATGGACACTGTGATCAATTTAACAACACTTACTTTGATTTAAAAAAGTATTGATCTTTAAAAACGTCCTTCAACATTTTTAAAATTTTTTTTGTTCAATTATCATTGGTATCATTGATGCTAGATAATAAGTATTTATTTCAAGTAGATGGTTTAGGGTGTAGTTAAGAAAGGTTTAATACTGCTATAACAACATTTCAGCCTTAATTTTAGCTCTTCATCTGGTGTTCCCATTATAATAACTTTGACATGCCAATGAACCACTTGTTGATATTCCACTTGTCGAGGTCTAAAATTTAAATCGAAAAATAAAGCAGCATTAAACCCTCCTGTGTTTTTTTTTTATGGACTGCATCCTTCATGATCTTGTAATCAGCTTGAATACATCTACAGTTAACAACATCTCTATTATTAAATATTTACTAATTAATTTTTGTATGTGTGTAGTGATGATTTTTATTTGTACCATATTATTTACTTGTATATTATACACCTTGAAAACAATTGACGATTGAATTGAAAACAATATGTTTTATTGTTAGGATACAAGACATGCCATTTTGGAAGTTCTTTGTAAGACTGTCCATCTTGCTTGTGATGTTGATTTAGAAGAAATTGCTTCCTTAACAGATGGTTTTACTGGGGCCGATCTACGAGGTTTACTGACTTCGGCTCAAATAAGAACTCTTGATTCGTTGCAAGATAATGGTAAGTAATAAAGTGAATTTGAATTAAGTTTTTGTTAATATGTGATTTTTATCAATGTTGATATTGTAAAATATTTTCTTTTTTCAGATATATATTTTTCTGAGGAAAATTACTCCGAAAAGGTGCAGTCTTATTTATTTGTTACTTTTGTTTTAATTATTAGTAAATGCATTTTAACATTTGCTTGTTTAATGTGTTACACTGACTATGCTTGGAATACTGAGCAGAAAAGTTTTCTAACCATTTTCCTCCGCATAAACAATACTGGAGGAACAAATATTAGAGTACTTTTCCAATAGATTTTTTAATTAGTTTTTTTAAGAGCTAAAAGTTGATTTGCTTAGTTATTGGTTCTATCTTGCACAATTATGTAATATATATATATATTTTTTTTTTAATAATAATTTTTATGCAAATTTAATAATAACCAATTTTTTTTTTAAACATAACAGAATTATTTAATTTAAGAACTTTAAAATTGTTTCATTTCTTTAAAAAAATCAATAATAAGGAAAATACTTTAACTGTAAAGTTAAGGGGAAAATAGAGTGCTTCTAATAGATTTTTAATTATTTTTTTTAGTGCTAAAAGTTGATTTACTGGGTTCTGGGTTATGGTTCTATCTTACACAATTATGTCATTTTTTTTTTAATAATAATTTTTATGCATAAATAAAACCCCCTCCCAAAAAAAAATAACAGAATTGTTTAATTTAAGAACTTGAAAATTATTTAATTTCTTAAATAAATCATACATGAGGAAAGTACTTTAACTGTAAAATGGAAAAAAAAGAGAGAGAGAAAAGAGAGCTTTTCCAATAGATTTTTTAATTAGTTTCTTTCTAAGTGGTGAGATTATATTTACTTGGTTTTTGGTTCTATTTATGTGTATATTTTTTTTTTAATTAATAATTTTCATTAACATCCATTAAAAAAAAATGCATAACTGAGCATCCTGTTTGAATTTGGCAGTTAAACATTAAATATTAACTTAAAGTTATATGTAGGTGTATTTCTTCTGCAATTTTATACTTTAATAGGTTTTTTTTTCTTCACCATTCCCCTCTCAGGTAGGTACTCACCTCAACAAACAACTTTTCCGGGATGAAGGAATAGGGAACTAAATTGAATTTTAAGTAATGATGCGAAGGTTGGCTGCTGGGCAGGAGGAGGGGGATGATTTAGAAAAGGTTTATTGTGGTTTGGGGGAGGTGGCTGCCCCAATAGTCTCCTGGCCTTGTTGTCACAAACCCTTTGATCAAACAGTGGGGTATTGGATTCATGTAATTTCTTCTCTCCAGTTACCCTTCTTCCTCAGGCTCCGGCATGGTATAAATAAGAGTGTGATCCAATGCAATCAATACTTATTATTCGCTCCTAACCCCAATCTCACGCCCTTAATTAAAACACGACAAGCTCTGCCAATCCTCCCTCAAGTCTTAATTGAAATCCATTGTTGATTTAACAATTCAAACACCTCTTTGACAGCTTATTCAATTTCTGATCTAACCTCCATGGTCTCTTGGCTTTTAGTCAGTCCTTGATTTTTTTTTTTTCCTTTATTGATTTCTAGAATTTTCATAAATATTTTGATGACTTTGGACCACTTCCTGTTCCTACTTCACTCTTGTGGAACACTTGGCATATCATAATTCTTCTAGTCCCTCTCTTTTTCAACATGTCCCACTTCATAATAAAAATTTAAATATAATAACTAATTTTAATTAACTTCAGCTTGTTACAATGGATCATTTTAAATTATTTAAAACTGATTTTTTGTTGTAAAATTTGATCATACAGAAAATAACAATTATTTTTACATAAAATAATGAGGTTAGGAATTCAAATTAAAAAGTTGCATTTTTTGTTGTCTTCTATTTAAATTATTTAATTTTTTTTTTATCAAGCATTAGTAGTAGGTATATTTTCTGCATTTGTTGTACTATTGTGTTTCTTTGAAGGTTTGGTGTAATGTAGTTTGCCTATTTATGTAAAATATCATTCTTAACATATCTGATTACCAATTTTTAAAATATAATATATTAAATGTTTATTTTTTTCTCAATATATTACATAGATAACTAGGCCTTTATTGTGAAGTCAATTTAGTTTTCTCAACATGCTTTCAATAATCTTTTACATTGGGTTTTAAAACAAACTTTAACTTTTTTTTATTATTCTTTATGAAAAAAAAATTATATGTCAATCTACTTCAATGATAATTAATTTTATTATGATGCATTAAAATAGAGTCCTTTTTAATTTTCCTATCTTTGTTGTACTACTATGTTTCTTTGATGCTTTGGTGTAATGCAGTTTTCCTATTTTTGTATAAAATCATTTTTAAATGATCTATTAACCAATTTTTAAAATACTTTACATCTTTATTTTGTTTTTCTTATATTTGCATAGGTAACAAGGTTTTTCTTGTGAAATCAGTATAGTTTTCTCAATAAGTTTTCAATACTCCTTTACAATAATAAAATATTTAATATTTTTTATTATCCTCTATAAGAAGAAAAAATGTTTTCAACCCTCTCTGTTTTTGTATTATTAAAAAGCCTGTTTCTTTTTAGATTAAAGAAAATATTTAAAAATAAATAACATCAATTTCGGGTTAAAGGATTCATTGAGTTTTATAGGAGATATCTCATTCTTGAGAGCATAACTATTCTATCTCCAAATATGGACCTTTTATTCTGTTCCTTATTTCTTAATCTTAATAATTCATGCTACTGGGTATATAATGAAGAAGCAATTTGTCTTTATAATGATACATAATGGATTAAACCAAAATAGAAAAGTATTCTGTCAGAATTACTGTCTCAACTTTAGTGCCTTAAATTATGTTAAATGTTATCTTGTAAAATTGGAGTTGAGCTACTTTTTGCTTTGATAATTTATTATGATTTTTATCTTCATACCATTTAAAATTTTTTAAAAAGTTTCTATAAAGGTTTATAAAAAGTTAATTTATGTTTTTGATTTTGATGTAGAATCAAATTGAAATGATAATAGTTTCCTTCCCATTTCATAATTATTGATTGGGATTTTTCTATGCCCTCAATCAGTTTCATCCTAAATTAATCTAAGAAAGATTATATGAATTCAAAATTATATAATGCTACATGCACTTACTAAAAATAATAATAATAATTACAAATTTAGAAATCATTGATTATATTATGTAAGAAAAATAAATAAATAAAATCTAAGAAGAGGTTAATCAGATCTCAAGAATTTTAAAATTTCTAGTAAAATACCAAATCTAATCTTATAAATAGTTTTTAATACTTTTTAAATATTGAATAAATATTTTAATTGTTCTAATTTTGTTATCCATTTAACAATATCAGCTAGTTAGTGCCTTGATATTGTATTGTGATAACTGTATTAATGTGTTATTTGAAGTGAGGACATTAGTAGAGGTACCATAATGACATGAAGGGAATGGTAGGGCAAATTAACTTAGTGCTGATATCTTGGCAGTTCCTGTATCTGTTACCTTTCCTGTGCAGGCCCTAGTGAGAGCTCTTATCTTGGAGGAACTGTTTCCAATTACCATTAGGCTTTATTAGTTCCATACACCCTCACCTTACCATATCTTCCCCCTTAGCTCCTTTTTAGTGTTATTCTGCATTTACATAATCATACTAAACTTCTTAGGTCTATTAGTATTAATAAAGTAAAAAAAAAAGTAAAATACCTATTAGCTATAGTAATTTAAAAAAAATCAGTTGATTCTTGTAATTAAAAGACACCTCCTTATATTTGTTTCTGTTTTAGGACATGAAACAAGTTGAACTTTCAAAGGATTGTTTAATGACTGCTCTCAAAGAATTAAATCCTTCTTTAACACTAAATGAAAAAATCAGATATGAAAACATGTTAGTTTATTATCAGCATTTAATAACTTTTATAGGTTAAAAAAAAACATAAATCTAAACTAATGCAATCTATGTTTATTATTTTAGCTATGAAAAATTCTCTAAGCGTCTTCCCATGGATTTGTCTCAACAGAAAGTGACTCATGCCTGAATGATGATTTCCAAAAATAAATAAATACATGTACATATAATACATATATGTGCATGTTAAAATACATGTACTGTATTTACTAATAGTGATTATCTAGTCTTACTGGTGGTGATTGGTGAAATATCAGTTTTATGATATCTGTTTTTGCATTTTTTTAATTGTTATTTTATTTTCGGAGGGTAGATTTGTTATTTTTTAATTATATATTTTTATATTCCATTGAATTTGTTATTATTTTAAACCCTTTCTTCTCTCATATTAATTGATAATTTTTATATATTATTGTTACAAATTTCAGAAAGTTTTTGAATATATATATATTTATGAATATATCACTGCATGAATATATCCATATATCCATATCCATATATCCATGAATATATACCTATATATCCATCAAAGAAATCAGGAATTTTATTTCATTTCTACGATTAAACATAAAAAACTATTAAATCTTGTTTTGAAATTACATAAAGGTTCTCATTAAATTGTTAATTAAATATTGTTTAATAGAATAGTCTTTGTAGTTCGAGCAACATATTAAAAATATTAAATTCAAACAAAGTGGTATTAATGATTTATTGCATTAAATTGGGCCATACTTAATTTTAATTTTGTATTAAAACATAACTTGAGATGCATATGGGAATTAGAAGAGAAAGTGATAGCTAAGAGGAGTTTTGATCTTATCCTCTTACTAAAATTAAAAGAAAAAACTAAGATAGCTAAATAAATTGAAGGTTAGTGAGGATATTTAACTTCACATCTGCATATTTACTGACAATCGTTTAGGCTGTTGTCCTCAGTCCTCTCCCGTTATTCTCAGCTTTGAAGAAAGCCAAAGAATGTAAGGACTTCACATTGGGTACCGAAATCTGAAATCAGTTTACTGCAATCTCAATTAAGCTTTAACTCGATTTCTGGCCACTTCAAAACATCTAATTAAATTGAAACTTTGCACAGGAAGTTCAGGATTAGTGATTTTTCATATCTGCTTTTCTTATATATATATGCATCTTATGCCTTGTACTAAGCCATACTTGGCTTAATTTTGAGACATGCATATGGCTACTGGCAGGATCAACTGGGGAGTTTCTTATATTCTGCAACAAAAAATAAAATTATAGTTTGAAAAACCAAAAAACATGTTTTTGTAGCTAGCCGAACTAAAAAGTTGAAAATGATATTTGTTTAAAAAACGTAACAACAGGGTTTTGATGACATATGACATGATTTAATAGAAAACAAAACTAAAAAGTAGAAAGTAATTTTCAATAATCTTGAATAAGTTTAATTTTCAATAAGTTTAATAATTCATTAAATGGCTTTTGTACTAGGATTTCAAAAAAAAAAAAAGTGGATCTTTAAAATATGTGTAGAATATTGATCATGAAGTAACTTCTGGTAGGGAAAGAAATATTAATACGTTCGCCGACTGGAGGACGGAAGCAAGGGATTAGCGGCTTAAATCCGCCGGCGGGAGAAGTTAAAATAGGATTAGGACCTTCTCAGCATAGTAGATCCGCCTCTGCTTTGTCGGAAAGAGATTAAGAAGATTCTAGAACACGGAAAAGTGGAGACTGTTCTAGAATGTTCGGCCTTGCCTATTTAAATACCTCCCTCGCCTCGAGCGAGTCAGTCTTAGTCTGAGAGAAGACCACGCACGGTGAAGATCTGTGATAAGTGAGTATCAGTGTGATAAACTAGTCAGTGTTGAACCGGCCAGTGTAATAAGTGTATCAGTGAACTGTGACAGTCTCGCGAGTGTAATAAACTGTTACTGTGTGTCAGTTTGTCATACTTGGAGAATCTTACGGTCGGTGGACTAGTGAACTGTAAGTGTTAACTATTAGTTATAAATTGTAGTGTAATTTCATAATATTCATAGAAACTATTGTAACTAGTTAAGCTATCTAGAATTAGTAATATCTTATATTATTGTAATAATTAAATAGGCCTAGGTGATAATAAATATTTAGAACATTGTTAGTGTAAATTTATATTAGTTTAATAATTTAATTGTATCCTTTTTATCACTTTTGTTAATAAAAATTAGTATCTTTAATTTAGCTGTAGTTTAATTCATTTTAATAGCCCGTAACAATATATTAGGCGTTCAGTATCAAAAGGGGATAACTCCAAATTTTAAAAATTTGCTTTTTCACATTTTTCTCTAGTTTAGTCAAGCAATGCTTTATGTTACGGAAACTTCAGGATCAAGGCCGGACGAAAACCATGAGAAATAAGCCGGCGAAGCATTTCAGTTATTCAAAATTTCTTAATTAAACGAGCGAAAAAGGCCATTTTTAAAATTTCGGAGTTGTCCGGTGTTGACTAAGAACGCCTCAAGGGATAAATATAAAAATATTTTAAATTTTGAATAATTATGGTAACAATAAATCCATGAACTGTTGGCAGGCATTACAGAGTATTGAACATATACGGATACATGAGACAACTCTTCTGAGAAATTGTGCACAATTATTAAAGACTTTACATATATATATACATGCCGAAAACTCTAGACTAGAGGTGGGCAAGCTAGTCTCGTAATAAAATTGTCTTACTGCTTCTGTCAACATTAACGCTTATCGTCAAATATATTAACTACTAGAAAGTTACACATACACACGCAAGAATGAGGTATCAAAATAAATAACATTAAAACATTTCTTGCACAAATATCTTCAATAAAAAAATAAATACCTTTAATATATAACATAAATATTACGTATTTATAACCTAATCTGACGACATAGCTTAATTAAAAGTGGTGGAATAACCACCATTCTATAATTACTCAAATCACTTGTAGTTTCATGCTTGTATAATCGTTATATTGTATATTTTATTATGATCGTTAATTATTTCCAGGTTTTATATGTGTTGTGGCTTTTAATTTTATAGTTTCTATATTTAATTTAATTGGAATTTTTGTAGTTTCAGTAATATTTATTATTACCTATTGTCAAAGGGCGCGAAGTGGCGTAGTGGTAGAGCACTGCATTACAGTGCCGACGGTCCTGGGCTCAAAACCCGCTATCTGGTAGGCTTTTCTTTAATCTCTTAGCGGCCGGAGATGGATCTAGGACCCTATGGGATCTGGGACCCTCCTGGGGCTCACCCAGCTTCAATACATTGGGTATCCGAAATAAGGGGGAGGGGTTAATCTGGTGAAATCACCTCCCTGCACAGATGTTGATCAAGAAACAGTTCGGTCTCTACCATGTACTGAACTAGAACCCTTCACGGGTTGTAGTGGTACAGGTTATTATTGTCAAAGTAAAACAAGAAAAGAGAATACTACTATTAATACAACCAGATCCCTGATTAGGTTTCCAGTTATGCTACGTCGTGTTAGACAAATACAAGACGAAAATACTAAACTAGCAAGAAAATCTGAAAAAATCACTTTTCGAAACTTTGGATTTATCCGCTATTGATAAATTAAAACGCTTATACTATGCTTCTTATTCAGAAGGAAAGATTGCCAAATAATATTGGGGGCCAAATAAGCAAAGCTGTATCAAACATTGAGAATTAAATATCGTAACCCGATAAGAACACTTCCTTTCCTGTTGATGAGGGTGCTAATTTAAGGGGAAGAACTACTAAGTGAAAAAGTTGTGACAATATCTGTTAAACTCATATCGAGATAAGCGATCCTTTTTGTAAATTAGATTCATTAGAGATAGTAGGGAGGGAATCCGGGCACAATTAAGAGGCAAGTTGAACATTGTTGAGGCGGAGGCGGGAGGATGGAGGCTGATAACAAACTCGGAGCAAGAGGAAACTTAAAGGAGCGCATGTAGAGGAGACAATTAAGTGCTTGTGGAATTCGGCCGGGAACTTGGCTCCTAATTGCCGGTTTATTAGCCTCCTTAAGCCGCGGTTAATGGGACTTTTTAGTTGCCAGCGCTTCTCTTCATTATCAACTACAGCAATGGCTAACAAATTGCTACTCCTATCTCTTCTGTTCCTCCACCCCAAGATAGTTGCGTGATAGAAGACTTCCCTTTTGTGATGGCGGAGACCATCTGATTGATGCCGCCCCTTTTATGATATAATCACTTTACAAAACTTCAGTCTCGGGTGTAAACTTTTATCTTCAAATTACAGCCCTTGCTAGGGGCCATCAGTTTCTTCTTACAGATATTTATTCGTAGCGGCATTTAAGAAGTGATTTCTTCAAACACGCTTTTATTAGCTTCGCTTGTTTGGAGTAATCTGATTTAAATCCTGAACGCCCTATATATCTCTGTCCTTAAATGAAGTTAATTAATGATCAATATTCTACACATATTTTAAAGATCCACTCTTCCAAAAAAAACCTCAGAACAAGAACCACTTATTGAATTATTGAAATTATCATACTTATTGAAAATTATATTGTAATTTCAGCCAGAAATAATATTGAAATATTCGATATCAATAGGCTTGTCTATTCAGTCGTTCGCTTTGAAGAGCCAAGGCAAAGACCTTCAATTGTCCAATGCACAAAATGCCAAGCACTCGGACATACAAAAGCGTACTGTCACTATCCGGCCAGATGTGTCAAATGTGCTGGAGCACATGCAACAGAAATATGCAAGAAAACGAGGGAAACACCTGCAAAGTGCGTGCTATGCGGTGAGGACCACCCAGCAAATTATAAAGGATGCATGGTGCATAAAAACCTACAGAGGCTAAGATCCCACCATGCACCATCAAATAGTAAAGAAGTAAATGCCAAAGAAGAAATAGAAAAATTGAAAGACATTTCATTTCATAGTAATCAACAGCAGCCGTTGACCTCAACAAATATTAATCCTCCTCAACAGGGACAAAAAAAATATTCATTCATCAGTCGAAATCAGCAGCCCCGACATCAACAGATCCGGCAACAGGCGCCTCAAACCTCCCAATCCCAGCCAATGGTTCCCAAATCTCATCCACCTCCACTACCTCCACGCCAAGACATCCCTTCTCACCATCTTCCTCTACGGGTGAAGCTTCCACCTCAGAGTGAACCCACAATTCCATTCCAAACTTCTTCCATTATAAACCTCCAAACCCAAACACCATTGAAAGTCGAAGCAGCTCACAGTGTCCCAAGAAGGGTCCAACTCCCAAACAACTTTCCAATAAACACTAATCCTCCATCTCAACCTTCTGTCCAATATCCTAGTCCCAGTCAAAATCCAGTAGACATCAACACAATCCTTTCGACCTTCTTATTTGAACTTAATAATACCATCAAACCACTCATTTCCCTTCTGACCCGACTCCTTTCCGAAATGCCATTTACTACCCCACGATGAACACTAAGCCCCTATCAATCATACTGTGGAATGCAAATGGCCTACATAACCATCGAGACGAACTTGACTTATTTCTTCATGACAATCACATAGACATTGCCCTATTGACTGAAACACACTTCACAAAGCGATCATATTTTTACATACGTGACTACATTACTTATAGATCAGATCATCCTGACAATACAGCACATGCCGGTTCTTGTATCCTTATCCACAAATCCATTCCTCATTCTCTTATTCCTTCTACTTCAACTGACGCCATTCAATCAACTTCAGTAACCATTTCAACTAGTCCTTTCCATATGACATTCTCAGCTGTATACTGTCCTCCTGGTAACTCCCTTTCTTATAACCTCCTCGAATCCTTATTCCGATCCCTCGGACCGCGTTTTATTGCCGGAGGAGATTACAACGCCAAACATCAACGATGGGGTTGTCGAACATCCAATTCCCGTGGTAGCATTTTATCCCGAATTTCAACCTCTAATAGTTTCTCTATCCTCGCACCCATAAACCCTACTTATTGGCCTACATCGCTCAAAAAACGTCCAGATATTCTTGACATATTTGTTTCCTCACAGATTTCCTGCAATCAAACAACTATAAAATCCCTGGATGACCTTTCCTCTGATCACAGTCCAGTACTACTTCAAGTACATTCAATTCCCATTCCTAAGCCCTCTCATCCCAGACTGATTACCGGACGTGTAGACTGGGATAAATTTCGATCGAATCTGGAAAATAATTTAGACCTCAAAATTCCGCTTAAAACAAAAGGAGACATCAATTCTGCAATAGACAAACTAACAAATGCAATACAAACCAATATAAGAGATAGCACCTTACCAAGGAAAAATCATTATCAACAGAATAACTGGCCACTTCATATTCGCGAGTTATTAAAAGAAAAACGACGGGCAAGAGCGAAGTGGCACCGCACCAGATATCCATCGGACAGGAGTCATTATACCAAACTAACCAACAAATTAAAATCAGAGATCAGAACATTCAAAATTCAAAATTTGTATTACCGTACAGAAAATCTGAGTACTACTGACAAATCCTTATGGAATACCACTAAAAAACTCCTAAAATATAAACATTTCAACCATCCACTTTTAACCGAGTCCCAAACCTGGTCAAGATCTGATGAAGAAAAATCACAAATTTTCGGCCAGCACCTATTCAACACATTTAACCCTCATCCAGATATCCTTAATCCAACCCACTCTGAATGCATTGAAGCAGAATTAAGTATTCCTCTTCAGATGTCCCCTCCTCCTAAAGCATTCCATCCTTCCGAAATATCAAACATTATTCACAGATTACCCGTCAACAAAGCCCCTGGCCACGACCTAATTACATCCCATATTCTAAAACGCCTTCCTCGGAAAGCGATCCTACTCCTTACATATATATACAACGCTGTACTCCGCACCACGTACTTTCCTGATTCCTGGAAATTATATTAGTTAAGATGATACCAAAACCTAAAAAACCACCAGAACTCTCATCCTCTAACCGTCCTATATCTCTCCTGCCCATAATGGGCAAAATACTTGAAAAACTCATTCTGAAACGTCTTCATCCTATCATAAAATCCAATCAAATAATCCCAGATCACCAATTTGGTTTCCGAACATCACACTCCACTATCCAGCAATGCCATCGTGTGGTGGACGTTGTCTCATCCGCATTAGAGCGCGGAATGTACTGCGCGGGAGCTTTTCTCGATGTAGAGCAGGCTTTTGATCGAGTCTGGCATCCGGGACTGTTATACAAACTCCGTAAATTCTTACCTTCTACTTACTTCCTTATTATCAGTTCCTACCTCAGTAATAGAGCCTTTAAAGTAATCCATAATTTTACCTACTCTTCCCTCTTTACCCAGTCTGCCGGAGTTCCTCAAGGTAGTATCATGGGTCCCATCCTATACACGGTATATACAGCTGACATCCCAACCCATCCAAGCACTGTCCTCACTACGTACGCTGATGACACATGTGTGTTATCAGTAAATAATGATCCATTTGTTGCATCCCAAACTCTTCAATCCCATATCTCAAACCTTCAAGAATGGTGTCAAAATTGGAGAATTAAAATTAATCCTAACAAATCCCATCAAATTACCTTCACCCTTCGTCGTAAACCTACAAATTCCTGCCCTACTGTATCCTTTAATAATATTCCTCTGAACTCTGTCGAACAGGTACGTTACCTAGGACTCCATCTGGACAAACGTCTCACTTGGAATCCTCATACAAGACTGAAAAGACAAGAAACTGCTCGTCGTTTTCGCCTACTTCAACATTTACTGGACAAACGCTCTAAGCTCCCAATAAATTACAAAAGACTCATTTACATGACAGTTATCAGGCCTATTTGGACATACGGAGTTGAGCTTTGGGGCTCTACTAAACCATCCAATTCATCTCGTATCCAATCCTTGCAATCCAAAATCCTTCGTAAAATCCTCAATGCTCCTTATTATGTCACAAACAAACTCATCCATCATGATCTTAATATCCCATATGTTACTGATTTGGCCCGAACTAGATACCTATCCTTCCATGACAAGCTCCATACACACTTGAATCCGCTAGTCTCTCAACTTGCTTCCCATACTATTCCTGATAACCCTCCGAGGCGTCTGAAAAGAAGATGGCCTCGAGACCATCTACTATAGAACTTTTTAGAGTGCTACCGATGGGTAGTTTCTCCACAAGTGCTTTTCAAGTCGTATTATACATATAGCAGATTTACTTATTGTAATTGTATTATAGTTGTAAATATCAATAAATTGAATTAAAAAAAAAAAAAAAAAAAAAAATATTGTAATTTAGTTTTTGTTTCCATTAAAGCGTGTTTTTTTAACTAATATTCATTTTCTACTTTTTAGTTCTGTAAGCTAGAAAAGCGTGTTTTTTTTTTAATTTTTATTATTTACATTTGATACATTCCTAGATAGATGCACCTGTTACAAACATTAGAACAGTCCGCACATTACTTACGTTAACAAATAAACATGAGTAGTAGTAAATTATTATTATTTAATTTTTTTATTTGAATGAAGTTTCTTTTCTTTTTTTTTCTCCATGATCATCCCGTTATTTTGAAAAAAAAAATATATATATATCAAGTGTTGAGCAGGTCTCTTGGCCAATGTCTTTTTAATCTTTTTTTATCAAGTCCAGGTAACAGGGAGTAGGAAAGCGGAAGAACGAGTCGGTTTGGGTGATACTGTGTCGTTGAGTGGAATGTTATGTATTTGTTATGAATATATGATTTTATAGTGGGAATGTTCATGTCGTTGTGTGTGGTGTGATTCGAAACATACCATGGTGCATTAATAATTTTTCTGAGAATTTTGGATTGTGTTATTTGTATCTTGTGTATGTGAACTTTTTTTGCTGAACCCCAAAGTTCTGCTCCATATGTCCAAATAGGTTTTAGTATACTGTTATAGATAAGTCGTTTGTTCCTCAAGTCAAGTGAAGATCTGTAGTCCAGAAGATGTGATAGTTGTTTGTACCGTCTAGTCAGTTCTTGTAGTAGTAAATTAAAAGTAGACTTGACTTGTAATAAAGAATTGTATGTTCTGTGAAATGGAACGGTATAACATGATTAGACAAAAAGACTTTATATATGAAATAACTAGATTGACTATTAACTGTGGACTAGAACTATAACTTATCAACTAGCATAGTGATTGCTATCTTATCTACATTATTAAATATCCATAACCTGATATACCATCTCATTTCTGCTCTCTCTCTCTCTTTCTCTCTCTCTCTCTCTCTCTCTCTCTCTCTCTCTCTCTCTCTCTCAATCTTTAAACAAATCTATTATCTATCTTACATTATTTGAAGGATGGTATATATGCATGTATATATAAGAGTGAGCATGTATATCAAGGAATCTTTATAGACAACAAAAGCAATGAAGTAACTTTCTGGGTTAAAAATCCATACATAATCCAATTAATACAGGTATATACAGAGCGGAGAGACTCAGTGGTAGAGCAATGAGTTGTGGCGAAGGTCACGGATCAAAATCTGGCCATGACTTGGTGAATCTGTAAACAGTAACGGAATAACCCTGTGAATCTACAGATCTTCCTAAGGCTCAATCAGCCTCTGTGAAGTGGGTACTTTTAACTGGGGGAAAACCTGGAAGTCGAGCCGGGTTACTGACCTTCCTGCACGAGCGACCCTTTCTTAGCTTCTTCCACGTACTGAACTTAAGACCCTCCATGAGTAGTAGTGATGCAGAATAAGATATTATTGATCCATAAATAATTCTTGATTAAAGTCATTATGGTGTAAAATCTTCCTCCTACAAGAGTATGAAAGGAAGAAGGATGGTGTGATATACCTTTGCTGTATTCTTAAATGGATATAAATTATTTAAAATCATTAGAGCTGTCCAAAAATTACTTATGAAGTATTTTTGTCATGATTCGCACAATAGAAAAGGGATTATTGTCATGAGTTGAAGAGACATAATAATCGAAAACCGCAAGTAATTCTTTCCTTGCAAAAAGTTCATTAAATTCGAGAGCACCTCAGAAATTATATTTTAATCGTTAATTAAGAAGCCTATTAAAAAATAAATAAAATAAACGGGCTTTGAGGCTGTATAAGAGATAACGACCGGAGGGTGGCGAGGTAACCGCAGGAGCTGCAGGCAAAACTGAGAATGAAGAGCGACAAAGGAAATCAGTCGGATTGTCAAAACAAATTATTCATGGCAAAACGAGGGTTGGTAAGAGCGGAATTAGCCTGTGTGTAATGTATACAAACCTCCCCGGCTCGGACAATGGACCTAATCCACGGCTGGCCTAAGTCTGTTACCAAGCCCTAATCATCATTTACATTTTATTCGGGATCTGAATCAGTACTAATTTCTTATCAACTCCCACGAGCTCTGCAAAACTCTGGCCCCTTCCTTCCCCCCCCCCCGTTTTCACCCTCTTCGCCGCTCATTCTGAAGCATCTCTGATCGAATTAATACACTTCCCTTGTACAACACCTCTCGGCGTTTTATCGAGAATTCGGATAAATACCCAACAATTCTATTGACGTAGTTTTACCAAATCCTATAAAATATGCATTTACATGTATGGCTATATTTTGCTCCTTCAAATGAATAACGGCCACGTTTCAGTTAAATTTAACAATCTATGTTACGCAGAATAAAACAAATACAAAATAAAAGTAGCTATGTATCTATACATATTACAAAAGTCCTCCGCCCCGTCTGTCAGTCTGTTCGCGATGTTAATGTGTTTTTCCCCAATAGATAGAGTGATTCATCAAGGAAGTTTTAGGTATATAGTTTGTCAATGTTTTTGTAAATTAGTTCTAATATGACGATAATTATTGGAAGTGTTGGAAAAATTCTTGCCGCTAGGGAGCTTTCATCGAAGACGCAGCCTAATCCCATTGATATAACAAACAATGCATGGTGGAATTTTCCTCTTTTATAGATCTCCCAAAAATTCCGTGATAGCATATTTCTATCTTTTAAGCATAGCTTACTGTACTCTTAATATCTTCTAAAAAATTGACATATTATAAAACAAAGTCGTCGGCCGCGTTTGTTCGCGGTAAATTCAATAACTACTGTACGGATTTTAATGCAGTTTTCACCAATGATAGAGTGATTAACCAGGAAGGTTTAAGTATATAATTTGTCGAGGTTTTGTGTAAAGGGGTTGGAACATCGATGGGTTTCACCGAAGACTATGCTTGCCTAATCCCGTGCAATTATCTAACGTGCAAGATTATAAAGTCGTATATAAAGAAATATTTGGTTTTATTTTTATAATTTCTATACAATAAAGTTCATTAGCTGAGATAGGAAGAAAGAAAATCAAGACTTCCAAAGAAGCCTAACCAATGAAATTCACGTGATTCTTAGTGGCCGGTACGTGATTAAAAAAAAATACATTACACAGACAAATTATGAGCTTGATTTGGATGATGGATATTACCATGTTGGGTTTGGACGGACAATCCTCTGATCTTTCCATCTTTGGCACAATTTTTAGGTGATAATGTATCTCCCATGTCAGAACAATTTAATAAATTTTCAGGAGATTATTACTTTGTTGTCATTCGATCCTTGTTGGAATACAGAAACACTCCTTTGAAACACATTGTTGCATTTCATTGTTCCTTTGAGCCTAATCCTCTCTTGCTGATCTACTCTAAAGCAAAGTCCCCTTTTTCAGGTATATCCCCCCTATGTTCTACTGCTTCTTGCCTTTGTAACTCTTTGGTGATACCTGCACGTTTTTGCAACTGTATTTTTTTTTTACAACCATAATTTTAAATTTAGCCGGAATGGCTATTAGGACGATGCTCGGAAGGGAGCCCTAAATTTTTCCTTTCCAGGTACAATTAGGATAGGGATCTTTAACGAGTACTACCTGACACCGACGGGTTCAGGACCGCCATTTTATGTCACCTCCAAAGGAAGACATGACTAAGGATTTTTTACTCCTTTCATAGTATAGATTAAGTATACCTTCACAACTGAATCAAAATTGTGGATAATGAGTTTTTGAATGACTTCATTAACTAATTAATTAATCTCTAACCAATCTACAGATGTTTATTATCCCTCAAGGGAATCAGGGAAGTGTATTAATTATTTCCAAATTAGTTGGAACTAATAATAAGTTAGTAGTCGATTTTAATTCCTTTAAATAATATAAAATAATAGTAGACATTATTATTCAAAGCATTCATGACAATTGACATCGCACAGGCTCGGGACTGCCATTTTTCATTCCCTCCAATGGACGGCATACCCACAGAACATAGAACCAACTAGAAGCGGCAGGTAAAGCGAGTGAAGCCAACCTCCCTCTGGTTCCCCCACTCTTCCCGCCCCTACCAAGTGGCGCAGCGCTCAGTTCACTTCTCTTACTTAGCTCGTGTACTTCTGTTTACTTAAATATTATTCAATATTGTGTTATCTCGTGGTGTCTTTGAGTTCTGTATACTTTTTGATCTGATCACTGAACGTGTATTTAGCAAAATGCCTTGTTGTGTTGCATTTGGACGCAGTACAAATAATGCCGACAAGTCTTTCAAGCCTCCTCTCACCTTTCCCCTGTAAGTCCGAAACCTAACTGTTAACTATATATAATAATTAAATGTACCACAAAATTTAATATTTTCGTAGTTCACTTAACCCTCCAAGTACGATGGGGTCAATTTAGGTCCCACGTGTTTCTAATTTTTGAAACTTCGTTTGGAGAAATCGATTGATCTGTCACATTCAATGAATTTTAACGCAAAACTGTCTGGAATAATTAGGAACTGAAACGAAAGTATTAGAGAGCCTTTTTGAATTTTCACAAATTTTCCTTCTCTCAAAAATGTGGCTGGGGTCCTTCCGGGACTCCCGTGGTATCCGACGTCACCTTTTTATGTTTTCTCCTTAGTTATTTAAAAAATCCATAGCCATAATTAAACTAATTTTTACTAGGAACTGTTTCTAAAATTAGATAAATTTTACTGGAATGTTTCTTATTTGAAGGATTCAATTCACTAGAAACAAATTCCTACATTGTATAAGCACTTCCTGGAAATTTTTTTTGTTGAGAATTATGCTACTTGATTTATTTGTTTCATCAGGCCTTGGTACACAGAGGGTTAAAATATTTCTATATTATGTGTAGCTCAAACACGTCACAAGATGTTGTAGAATACATTTCAGGTACCTATCTAATTTTCCATGTCCATTATTTATTGATTTGTTTATTTTACAAAAAGAATTTAGAATAAGAATAACAATTTTTATTAATAATAAACGCATTACCTCATTTATAATAAGTACATTCTTTTAATCATATCGTTACTTAATGTGTCATTCAGATTTTCACGCGACGATTTATTTCTATTACAGGATTTATAGTGAGAAGACTGAATTTGACATTAAAATGTGAAGAATGATTGAGAGCTGTAGAATCAAACCCGAATGCCATTGGAAATTGTCGACTTATTGTAATAAAGGACCGAGGGGGGTTGATCCTACCAAGTGATGATGTCACTGAAATTTGTAAAATAAGTGAAAAATTGTTTAGGTACATGTCCAAGCATAAAAGACTCACCCAAGTCGGGGGCTTTCGCATCACTCCTAATAAAGCAATGCATTGGCAGAAACTTTTTTCCTAAAGTAACACATTTTCTAGAGGACGAGTATCACTACTCATCAATCATCTCTGCAGTGGTAATATTATATTATAAACTAGAATGTACCACGAATTGAAACGTTTCTATGACAATCTGAATCTGGAAAAGATACGTGTGAAGAATAATACACTTGTTCTATTTAAAGGACAATAATATTAAAAGTAATGTAGTTTACAATTAAAATACTGTATATACCGAACGAGCTTCATTTTTCCTGCTTTGTCACCCATTATTTTTTACTATATATAAAAAGTTACCACATAAAGACGAACAGTAGTAGGTAGTGCAGGTGCTGGACACAGAACATTGAATAGACTAGAAGCGGCAAAGGCTAGTCGTGGGATGGCACCAGCTCTGAGGTCTGTTCCCCCTCTCCTTTGACCCCCTTGGGCCATTGTTGCCTATTCATTCGGAGTTCGGACGTTTGTTCTAGCCACGATCGTCTTATTGTTAGTATGCTTGTTTGTTTCTATTATTGATTTACGTTCGATATTTTTTACTTCCTTAGTAATTTATTTTCGAGTTACTATTGTTGTATAAGTTTAATTACAATATGCCTTGTTGTTTCGCCTTTGGATGCTGTACAAAAAAAACCGATAAACAAGCAGTACCTCCAATAACATTTCATACGTTATTATTCCTTTTATTATGTAAAACAATTTTTTCTCAAAAAATATTCTTTTAGAATTTAAAGAACATTAAAAGATCTCATTAACAATTACTTATTAGTTATTATGCTAAAGAAAGAACAATACGTGTTGAATTTAAATAATCGACCCACATCTTTGTTGTGGTTCAATAAAATTGCAAAGTAAACACTTAATTATAAATACCTAAAAAGAGTTTGCGAAATATTTCTTGGAAAAAAAATGTTTTTATAATTTTTTTTTCTTTTTAATTTGACCTCGGTATTTTATTCTTTCGGGTTAGCTTACCGTCAGAAGAAATGGAACGAAAAAAGTGGGTTCATGCAATAAGAAGGGAGAACTGGAAGCCCACGAAAACCAACCGGTTGTGCCCCAAGCACTTCAAAATCCTCTGACAGATCGTCTCCATTTTACGTAAAACTTAAAAATGGTGTTGTCCCGTCAGTTTTTGGTAGTTTTCCCGAATATCTGAAAACCTAAAGTTACTCAGGTAGTAAATATAGTTTTCAGTTACTTTGAGCACGATAGGTTTATGTATTATTATTATTTATTTTTTTAGAAGAGACGAGCAATTAAAAGGCACACCTCTCCGATTCCACGTGTGAAAAACGCTCGATCATCCGACAAAAAGAAATTTTAAAAAATGCTAAAATTTGCGGACAAGTTGAGTGAATTGACAAATAAAGTCAATCAAACATCTTCCCAATTTGAACAAATGACTTCAAGTTTTAATGTTACTCAGAAGAAACTGTGCTCAACCAAGAATTCGCTGAGAGAAAAAAGAAACAAGCTTAAGAACCTTCAAAAAAGGCCAACAGATACAAAAAAAAAGAATTGCAATTTGAAAAAAATCGCAAACGAGGATGTACCATTATGTTAAAAAAAAATAATGATAGCTTTCAAAAAATTGGATTTTTTTTAAATAAGCCAGTTTTATTTAAGGGCCAATAATTAATTGTACCAAACGAAATTGAAGTTCAATGAAAATTGTGATATAATATTTGTAAGAAAAAATACCTAATTACGTTATCTAAATAATTAAAGTCCCAATTTAAAACTGTCGTATGAACTTATATGACGAACTACACCCAATATAAAACCTTAAAAATCATTATGGACTCCTCAAAAAAATTAAAGGATCAAGTTTTTTCATTATTTATTTTTGCCAATAATGTATTTTCATATTTTTTTTTGTTCTCTTGTTCTCCTAAATGGGAAAGCACAGAAAGATCTCAACAGAAATTAAAAGAGAACTAGAAAACAACCAAAACATAATGTAACAACTTGACTCTTTAATTTTGTTGAAGAGTGTATTGTTTAGTAAACGTTGAATTATTACACTTATGCAATAGAAAAATGTTAGTTTTTATTGTAGCTAAATAAATTTAATATGTCATAGATATTGTTTGTTACTGGATAAAAAGATTAATAACATAAAGGCGAAGGCATGAGGCGGGATGAGGGGGTCAAAGGAGTGGGGGGAGTGTAGGTGAGCTGGTGCCATTCCCACTCATAGGGCGAGCCCCGGCTAGCGCTTCTAGTCTATTCAATGTTCTGTGGTGCTGGATGTATTAAAGTAACTAGAGCGGTGTGGAGATGAAATGTACTATAAATGCACTATAAATAAATGTACTATATTGGCTGCCGGCAAGATAGGATTGGTTATTGTTTGGGGTATCAGGTCTACAGCTGCTCCCCAGTAATAGTATTACTAAGGAAATAACCAATTGGAACATTCCACGGTGTATTTACCCCGACAAGATAAAACACGAGGAATTCTTGGGCTAAATAAACTGAGCGCTGCAACACTTTCTCAGCTGTAAGGGGGCGGCAGGAGTGGGGGAACGGCTTGGGAGCTGGCTTCACCTGCCTCCCTCCAAACGGGCCCTGATGCCGCTTCTAGTTAGTTCTATGTTCTGTGGGCATACCTAAGGATTTATTGTTTATATTACTACATTTTTTACTTTAATTACTTAACAACCAGTACTCATCTTGTTTTATAAATGAGAACCGGCTGAGTGGTGGTTAACAACATTTTCGGAAATATTTTAGTTATAAGATAACGAATTATAGTTGCAAATTATAATTGAAACGTACGGTCTTAAGTACGAAAAATCCTAAGTATTCATCTAATATTCCCCGTCATCATCTAATACATAAAATTATCGTGTTACAGTATTTGTAACAAAACTCCTCCGAAACAACTTGACCGATTCTTATGAAATTTTGTGTGTATATTCAGTAGGTCTGAGAATAGGACGCAAACTATTTTTCAAATCCCTAAGTGATGTGGGTCGGTCATTATTATTGATTGTGCGTCGATTATAGCAGTGACGCTAATAAACTTTCTCAGTGCAACTCTCATGTTAAGTATATTCTCATAGTAAATGTATCATCAATTTGCAGTGTTCTAATTATTTATTCCGATTTTGCTCAAGATAGTTATCAAGTTCAGTTAATTAAGTGATCTCGTATAAATCAATAGTTTTCAACACGTGCCACGAGGTCCCTCCAACAATAACCATTTTCGCACTGAAAGTAACTTTGTCCAACTTAAAATATGGGCTATATATTATTTCGATTAATGACCGCGATATTTTTATTACAAAATTATATTTTTTCCTAACCATGATGCTACAATTTATTTTACACGTGTTCAATTATTTACGTTTATTCACACAAGTTATACGTATATTTGCTATAGAAGCGTTTATTTACTTTTTTAAAGTTTAATATTAATTAATTTATTATCATGGTGCTGTGTAAATAATAATAATTAATTAATTAAAATAGAACTATGATAGATTTGAATAACAACAAGCTATTCGGTGGTGCTCCTCTATTACTCTCTGGTGATTTCCGACCGACATTCCTCGCTCTACTTTTGCTGATGAAATTAACGCATGTTTAAATCAATCGTTTTTGTGGCGAAATGTTGAAACACTTCGATTGAACATAATCATTTAAGTACAAATACAAAATGATCCATCAGCACAAATATTGTCACAACTATTGCTGGATATTGGAATCGGTGAAATAGAACTGCATCCAAATACACAATCTATAAATTTCCAGAAAATTTCAGCACTGTTGTTCAGACAAAAAATTAATTAATTAGAATTGTCTTTCCGGATGTACTAAATAGTTACACTGACTATAATTGGCTCTGTAATCGTGCTATGTTGACAGCGAAAAATGCTGATGACGAAAGTAACGTTATATATATATATATATATATATATATATATATATATATATATATATACACATATTGTTAAGGTCACAGAGAGGAAGACGAAACAAGGGATTAACGTCTAAAGCCGTCGGAGAGAGAAGTTAAGATTGGATTAGAACCTTCTCAAACATAGTAGAGCCGCCTCTGCTTTGACGGAAGAGATTAAGAAGGTTCAGAACAGTCTCCCCCTACTTCCGTTTCTTAAATGTTCGGCCTTGCCTATTTTAATACCTCCCTCGCCTCGAGTGAGTCAGTCTGAGAGTAGACCAGGCACTGTGATGAACTGTAATAAGTGAGTGTCAGTGTGATAAACTATTTAGTGTTGAACCGGCCAGTGTAATATGTGTATCAGTGGACTGTGACAGTCTTGTGAGTGTAATAAACCGTTCCTGTTTATTACTGTGTGTCAGTTTGTGATATTTGGAGAATCTTGCGGTTGGTGGACTTTTATTAGTGAACTGTAAGTGTTAATTGGTAATAGTTAATTAGTTAAGTAGTAGTTGTAATTTTATGGTATTAGTACAAGCTTATGTAAATAGTTTAGCTATTTAGTATTAGTAATATCTTTTATTATTAATATATTAATCTATTATTATAAATAGGAGTTAGGCCTAGATAATAAATATTAAAATATTGTTATTGTAAATTTATATCAGTTTAACAATTTAATTATATTCTTTTTGTCACATTGTTAATAAATATTATAGTATCTTTAATTAAGGAATAGTTTAATTCATTTTAATACCCAGTTATATATATATATTATATATAACAGTTGTTACCAGATGATCCAATATCTTTTAAATCAATCCTCCAAGAGCTATTGTTGATAAAAACCAAGCCGTAAATTATCCAACTGAATTTTTTAAACCACACAATCTTTGGTTGAAGATCGGTTCACCTATTTTTCTTCTGCGTAATTTGAATTCACCAAAATTATGGAATGGTACACGTTTGGTCTTCAAAAATATCACCAGGAATGTTGTTGAAGCAGCCATGTTAACTGGAATCTTTAAAGGAGAAATCGTCCCGTTGCACATATTCCAATGATCAGAACCCACAATACCGTTCAAAAGGCTTCAATTTGCTATACGCTTGACTTTTGCTATGACCATCAACAAGTCTCAAGGCCAGACAATGTCCATTCGCGGTTCGGACCTAGAACATCCATGTTTCTCCCATGGACAATTATATGTTGCATGTTCAAGTGTTGGTAAACCATTTATTCTATTTGTATTAGCAAAGGATAGATTTGCAAAAAATATTGTGCATCAAATAGCGCTCAATTAAATTGAAATAAATATTTATAATTTAAAATAATATTATTATCCATGAGTAAATATCAACCTCATTCATTAAACTAATGTTTATATTTTATCATTTAAGAATTTTGTATATTATTTATTTGTTATATACTGTACTTAAATATAAGATGAATAAAATGTAAAATCAAAAATATATTTAATTCATTTTTCCATTCATTCATTGTTTCTTTAAAATTCAAATTTTAATGTAATATTTTTTAATTTTAACTATTATAAACTAAAAAGGGCGTGGATGAGGGATCTATTACAGTAGGAAATTAAAGCAAGCCAATGGAGAGGTACCGCTGGGTACTGTTCTTCGTCATGCCTTCCATGTCATTTTGTATTTTTTTCAGTCAGCCAATCTGCAATTACTTGTATTTGACAGGTGTGGATGGAAATATAAAGAGAAAGCTACAACTAGTAACATATAAATCTGCCTAAATGTTTTCTGGAGGTGCTAATTCATTGTCAAAGAAAAGAGTAATCCCAGACTTAAAGTTAGTATCTGGTTTTAATAGTCAATGTGGCTTTTAATTTAATAGTTTCCATATTTAATTTAATAGGAATTTTTGCAATTCAGTTTTAAATTGAAATATAATATATAATATTTATTAATTTATATAATATACAATGTATTTGTTCAAATTAAATACTGTTTATTGTTAGCAAGTAAAAAAAAAAGAACAATATATTATGCAAAACTACCAGAACCCTGATTAGGAAGCCAGTTAGTTTTTTAAAGTACAATCCTGTAGATAGGATATGAAAGTTTACCTGCTTGCTCTGGCGAAAAAAGTATATATCAGAAGACGACAAAGAGAGAGCTGGGTAGACAATGGCGGCAGACATTAGGGGAGGGCATAAACGGAGGAGAGCGGGGATATATAAAAGGGGAAGAGACTTTATCTGCGGGAGGGGGGCGGCAATTTATGCGGCATTGTAGCGGGCGTCCAGAGATAGGGCTCTAATAGGATAGCGGCGAATAATACCAGTGGCGGTTATCTCCCTCCGCCGGCCAAAGAACTCGCAGGAAATGAAAAGGAACCTCAGCTGTTTGTCTCTGGATCAGGTCTTTCTTCCCGCCCGCTAATGTCTGTCTGCTCCTTTAATCTGATCTACTTGCGTCCGTCTATAAAATTTTTAATTTCTCTACCAGGAAAGGCGCTGAGATATTCCGTGGTAGTTAAGTGTCTCAGGAGATACGTGCAATAAACCCGCAAACTGATGAAGGGGCAGAGGACCTGCTAACTGATTATGTTGGGTTTTTTAACCACTAACCTACCTCAGTACGGAATATTTTAATTTAAAGACACAATCTAATAGTTTGTGGGGAAAAAACTACGAAAGACTTGAATTGAGAAAATTTAGGATACCAAGGAGGACTACTGTTGATAAATTTCAAAACAATCCCAGCATATCATCGAACAAAGGCCAGGTATCGAAAGTGAAAAACACCATTTTTTATATTACCATTATTATTATTATTATTGTTATTATTATTTTTTATTTTTTATATTATACCATTTACAGAGTGGAAAAACTCCTTCAAGGTTTATTCAAAATCAGTTAGTGCTTATCGTCAAACGTATTTTACTTGAGTCATTGTGCCTTATAGATGTAAATTTTATACCAAAATCAATCGCTATAGATCTAAAACGAAAACTGTGCTTATTTTAGTATCGCCGATATTGCGGCTTGTTGATAATTTCGGTCTTTCCTTAACTTTAAGGTTTTATAACGGTAATAAAAGGCTAACTGAACCCGATGTCCCTATGTCGATTCCCACAATCAATATTTACCCGCAAAATTTAAAGTTTACTTTTCCTCAAGGTAGTATCCTTGGTCCTTGGTATACAGTTTATACAGCTGACATCCCAACTCATCCTAATACTATCCTTTCCACGTATGCTGATGATACATGCGTATTATCAGTCAATACTAATCCAGTTATTGCATCCCAAAGCCTCCAATCCCATATCACTGATCTTGAAGAATGGTGTCAAAACTGGAGGATTAAAATAAATTCTCAAAAATCGCATCAAATAATTTTACCCTACGTCGTAAACCAATGACTTCATGCTCTTCAGTATCCTTTAATAATATCCCACTGGTGCCTGTAGAACAGATCCGATACTTAGGGTGGCACCTCGACAAACGATTAACCTGGAATCCTCATACAAAACTGAAAAGACAAGAAACCGCTCGACGTTTCAGGTTACTTCAACACTTAATCGACAAACGCTCTAAACTCGCAATTAACTACAAAAGACTCATCTACATGACCATCATACGACCTATTTGGACTTACGGAGTAGAGCTTTGGGGCTCCACTAAGCCATCGATTTCCTCTCGTATCCAATCCTTACAATCCAAAATCCTTCGTAAAATCCTCAATACTGCTTATTTTGTTAAGAGTAAAGTCATCCATAACGACCTTAATGTCCCTTTTGTTGCTGATTTGGTTCGAACCCGGTATCTATCCTTTCATAACAAACTTCATTACCACTCAAAACCTCTAGTTTCAAACCTAGCTTCCTCTTCATTTCCCGATAATCCTCCGAGGCGTCTGAAAAGAAGATGACCATGTGACCTTCTTAGTTGAACTTTGATTTGAGTACTACCAGTGGGTAGTTTCTCTACTTGTCATTATGTATCACTTATCCTATTTACTTGTTGTATTATTGTAATACAGTTGTAAATATCAATAAATAAATTAAAAAAAAAAAGTTTACTTTATATCCTGTGTGGTGTCAGTGGTACTCAGTAAAGATCTCTGTCCTAATTATGGCAGACATGCTGAATTTAGGACTCCCACTGTAGCATAGCCCGATTAGCCAGTTCAGCATAAAATTGAAGTTAAATAAATAAGCAACTTTATTTTGTCATGTATAGGGTTAATGGAAATATCGCGCTTCCACAAAGCCGGATCAATCCGAATTTTGCGACCTCTCCTAACTTTTCGATTCATAATTAGATATGGTGGGACAATGGAGCCAAGTATTAAGTTGTAATATATTTTTTATAAGGGTTCACCAATCTGACGTTTTTCGCTGTTTGATTGATAATTAAAATTAGTTCGTTGGTAAGAAAAAAGGTATGTTTAAAATATAATGTAAAAAATATGTATATCATGTAAGATTAAGAAAATTAAAAGACAAAGTATTATATAGCATATATTGGGTGTAAGAGCAAGTGACATTAAGTTCTAAACATATTAAAATTTTATAAAAAAATATTGTACCTGCTGGTCTCACAAGGCCCATCTATGGCTGTTAGAAGAATAAATAATTTATCTGCCATAGTCGGATTTGAACCCGGAACCCTGAGGACAGTAACTAAGCGCTACACATTGAGTTTCCCTCTCTCAATAATTTAAGGAAGTACTAAATTCAAGTTGGTTTTAAGGTATTGTTTTGATAAAAACACGTGTAAGTAACTACTATATTTAATATATTTTAATTAATAGAAATAAAAATTAATGATGTTACTTGTTAAAGAAATAGTTCAGCACAATCACCAAAAATACTTACTTTACCTTATAGGCATTCTGATAAGGGTAACCTCAACTGTCCAGAGCGGAGTTCCATGTCTCCCGATCCAGCCATCTCCTTCTGGACTCCCTCCATCCACCTGCTTCTGGGCCGTCCGCGTCCTCTCCTCCCTGGTGGAATCCAATCCAGAACAACGCCATTCTCTTCACTCGACCATACCATATTAGGCGGCGTGCCCCTATCCTTTCATTTGTAGATATGACCACATCCATCCTCTTTCGAATTTCTTGGTTTCTTACTTTATCCAGCCTAGTGACACGGAGACATCTCCTCCAGAAATCCATCTCAACCGCCTGCACCTTTGAGTACAGACGGGGGCTCATAGTCCAAGTTTCCTTGGAATAGTTCAGGATGGTTTCCACTATTGCTGCGAAAATATTTATTTATATATATAATATATAATTTATTTTCTTTAGATATCTCTGTATTCCAGACCAAAAATATGTTAGATAATTTTGAATGTTAATGCAAATCAATGGGGCTGGGATCCCTTTTCCAAAATGAGCTCACACCTCCGACACCCATTTCTTTACTAATTTAACTTGCGACTATAACCAGTGTAAATAACTAACACTTGATTGCTGAAATATAATTAATCCAAAGGTTTTTGTCTCTCATTAAAGAAATTAATTAATAGGTATATTATTTAAGCTCGATTTTCAAAACGGAAATAAACTCTCAAATTGTTTGGATTAGGTTCTAGTAAAATCTTGAACTCATCATGTACGAAGTTGAGCACGCTTATGGAATGCTGATGGTTGTAATAAGTACCATATGATACCTCCCTACTATGTATTACTAAAATAAAATGTAAACGTGTGAGTCTAAGTAGATAATACAAGTAGTAATGGATGAAACATAAAATATTTTGAAAGTTTCAAATAAGAACCGATTTGACACAAGGTTTTTTTTTCTTTTATTACAAGGTGGTCGAATTTATTTATTGTTTCTGCCAACCCGGAGAGATCGGTGTTCCCACTGTTGGGAATTCATTGTCTAAAAGAACAATGTATTTTATATTCGTGAACTTTTTCAACATATAATTCACAATATTAATTTGTTGATTAATTATTATTAAATACAAAGAAAATTTGGGTTTGATATGTAATATATTTTTTATTTATTCCTTAATTTTTATTTGCACCTCATCCAGAATATATGATCCAAGTGTTATTCTCTTTATTTTTCTACAGGGCATCAAGTTTTAGAAATGAAACACCAATAGTTGATCAGGCCTCTTCGCTATTGTCTTTTTGATCTTTTCCTATCAAGCCCGCGTAACAGGGAATAGGAAAGCGGAAGAACGAAAGGATTTTGGGGATTTTGTGTGGATGAGTGGAATGTTTTGTAATTTATGATTTCATAATAAAATAATATAACTTAATGAAAAGGAGGAAACCTAATGCTTCTGCCAATACATGTATTCGTTATCATAAATGATAACAAATATTTAAATCGGAAGCGATTCAGAGATAAATAAATGCAAAAGTTTCCCCACGTTGAATGTAGACTAATTCAGGCCAGGTTGAGGAGAAGTTGGCTTTTAAAATCGGAAAAGGTGGGAACTGTAACGCGCTGGGTGTGGATGCCATTACCTCCCGGGATCTGATTACCTCCCGCTCCGTGTAACTTCCGAAACTCTTAGCCCCACATTACATAAAATCCAATCCTAACCTCTCTCTCCCCCCCCCCAAAATAAACTCGTTACAATGAGTTCTCTCTTGGTCGGAGAAAATCGTTCCACCTCATACAAACATGCCATTTTCTCCAATCCCCTTATTTCCTCCCTCATATCTGTTTGTTAAAAAGTTTTTTTTTCTTCACTTGACTTATAATTTTTATATTTATTTATTATTATTCTAGCTCTACGGTCCTGCAAGAACCACCAAAGCCATCCAATCTCTGAGATCTTGTGCTAATTCCTGATCTTGTACACCTAGCAGTTGCAAGTCCTCCTCGACATCATTTTGCCTTCTGATCCGAGGGCGTCCTTGCTTCGTTTGCCGTCTGGTTTCTCATTGAGCATTCTCTTTGGTCTAATTTTTTGGTTAAGGACCATGTCTCTCACCCATACCTGACTACCGGTCCTAATATTTATAAATGTAGAGTAGTTTATTGAAAGTTTGCACTGTAAATAACTGCGCATGTTTTAAATTAATCCGAGTTAGTGATGTTTGGCCACCTGATGAGAATGAACTACCATAGGTGGCCAAAGAAACTCTTTCTATATAAACCAAATTATAGAAGAAAGAGAGGAAGACCGAGGAAGACATGGATGGAGGATGCAAGAGAAGGAATGGCAGCAAAATGGCTGCGAGAGGAAGAAGAAGAATGGGCCGATAGGAAGGATTGGCGGGAAAAGATTATGGGTATCGGGATACATGAATTGTAAAAAAACCGAATAAATAAATAAAGTATTGATTGGATTCATATGGTTAGAAGCAGAAAAATTATCTGGTCACCATGAGCAGAGAAAATATTTATAACTTTAGTCCGTTAGGTCCAATGTTATTAAAATGAAAAATGATAAAAGTCCGATTCTCGCAACCATTACAATGATTAGAATTCGTAACGAGATAGACAGCTTTCATTCAATTATTCTTTAGAAGAATAAGGTGTTGTTTTTTTAATTTCAAAGGTAGAGGCAGTTAAATTTCCCGAAACTGCGTAAAATCCTCAAATTTAAACTTTCTGACCACCCTTTAACTATTAAAATGTTTTTCGATTGTATTATTTAATCCAGCAATACTATACAATACTACGATAGAAAATCCTTGAAATACTTATAGTGAAATATTAATTATAAACCAATAAGATTTATCCAAAAAGTATAACTACTTTAGCCCCTATTCTTTCTTCCATTATCCTCAACTCTGCTATATGCGGAAGATATTGGGTATAAAACAAATGGGAAAGAAATTGAGAAAAAACAGGTTAATTCATACCAGATTTTTATTACGATTCTTCAATAGAAACCTATTAAGAGAAACCACAAGAGAAAGTAAAAGAAAGAACTCATTGTTCAAAGAACTAACCAAGCGAGAATGAAAAAAAACATTACAATTCCTATGTAACTATATGCCATATTCATTCAGAACTTATTTATCTGCGTATATTACAATTTTGTGTTTTTTAAGTCAAAAATTTACATTTGAAAACATCTCAGGTGTTTGGAGTTCTGAGTTACTGTACTGAAAAAACGGTTCAAATTCAGGTGTGGCAGCCAACTTATTCAATATCTTAGCAGCAAAGGGGAGGGGGAATGGGAGCCTGGTGTGGGATCTAGGGTTCAACAATTCTCCTTAAAAGTGAATATCCTTAATTGGGGGGAAACCTAGCGGATGAGGCCAAACACTTCGCTGAACAACTATTGACTTAAAACAGTACCGTTTTTCCCGTATACTGAGTCCAAGACTCTCCCTGTTAATCATACCTGAGTGATAAACATTTCCCAGAAATAAAAGACACCCGACAATGACCAACACTTGACCAACCTATTGCTTTTTCTTCTCTGTTCCTTCTGTAGGTCGAGAAAATAAAGAAAAACTTTCCCACACATCCCCGTATATCGGAAAAAAAATTAGACCTTGTAGAGAAAAACATATCATAAGACTCAAGAAGGGAGTTGTCAGTAGCTCTGTCCCGCTGTAATAACAAGAACCATCTTGTTTTCACATCCACTGCCGGATACCCACATTTCCACTTATTTACCTTCTCACTGTCTGTTGCTTTCTTTCAATTATCTCAACAGTTCTTATACACTTCTCTCCTTTCAACACACCTCTCCCTTGCAGGTTCCTATTTGTCAGGGTAATTTTTTTTATTCTATCCTTTATATTTGAAATACAAGTTGTTGCATATTACTTAAATAAACATTGTTATTTTATATATATTTTTTTATTTATTTTCTATTTTAATAAGCTTCAATTAAAAAGTACCTGTTGTGTAATAATTAAGCTACTTTTTACTTTATCAAATGTACAATAAGAATGATTATTTTAGTTTTTCACTAAAATGTTTGTTTGTTCATTAACCGTCACTTTATGCTGCTATGGCTAATCGGACGATGCTACAGTGGGAGCTCTAAATTTTGCCTATCCAAGTTTAATTAGGATAGGGATTTTTAACGAGTACCTGAAATCGTACAGGCTCGGGACCCTCGTTTAACGTCCCTTACGAAGGACGGCGTAACTAAGAATTTTTCATTCCCTTAAAAAAAATCCTAGGGCCACCTGCCGGGCTACGAATCGGTGATCTTGGGCTTTGTAGTTTGTTACGCTAACCACTAGACCTTTCTAAAATGTATTTTTTTTCTTACCCTCCTAATTTATTTATTTACAATACAAAAACAAATACATACTACAAATTATCAAACAAAAAAAACTTGTAACTGAGGCCTTCTTCTACCCCATACCATACCAGGGTAAAAGGGTATAAGGCAGTTTTGCTCTTGCCGCTGTATGCGGGAGCTTTTATTTTGTGGCTTTGCCTTGGCTTTTACAATGGGGACGCACCATTTTTGGGCTATGTGTATAGTACCTTTATATGCTTATAAATAAAAGGATAGATTTAATCTAATTCTCATAAACATTTGTCGATATAGCGATATTTTAAATATCATCAAAGCGAGATTAATTCAAAAATATCTCAAATAATGTATAATAATACATCAAGAATAAATAAATAACATAGAATAAATGACATCAAGAATAAATAAATTATTTTTATATATACATTTTGATTATATACCGAAAAGCTACGAAGATAGTCCTTTTAAGATTCACTAGAATGTAATCACATATGAATAATTACAATTATAAATTCAGATATCAACAACGCTTTTTGATTTTGATTTTTAAGGAAACCAAATAGTCGCCAGAAGGTTTGGATTATAGGGACAATCTGCTTGAGAGAAATATAGGCCCTTATGCGTCTGCCATAATCCATGGATCTAGACCGATTTATTACTGCCCTCGAGTTCAAGTTTATATAGACTCTGTAGAAGTATTTTATGTTTTCCTTATTTAATTTGTTTAGGTTTTTATTTAATTAATTCTTAATTAAATAATATCGGCTTACTATATTCATATTTTAATATCGATAACTCGAGTCAAAAATTAATTTGGAAGCGTTATCCCATTCTCCAATTATGCCAGCCTGATAGATTGTGTTTTATTAGTATGGAAAGTCTATTATTGTAGTTCGAGCTTGTTATTTAAATAAAAAGATTCCATAAAGACAAGGTTCCATAACGACAAAAACATATCAACCAATCGATCAAAGTTTGTTAAAGAGAAGATGGCACAATGAGGCTTGTCAGTGAGAGATTGGGGGGACACAGTTTACTGGCGATTTTATTGGGTTTCGACATACGTCCCGAGATTATAAAAGTCCGAAAAAAAGAGAATATTATAAAAAAATTGTCAGTAATTATTGTTTGAAGAGTATTGTTAACAAAATAACGAAACCTAATGTAAAAATATTTTGTTAAATTGATTATTTTTAAAATTGGATCTTTTTTTTTATCATTCCTGAAAAGTTTTTGAATACGAATGTAACCAGTTTTGAAACCAAGTGCCTCGATTGTAGTATTAAAACTGTTAGATTTTAGAAAATAAGTTTGTAGAATTAATTTTTATTTTTTTGGATTAACTTTTTAGTATTAATCTCTTATTATGATTCTTTATCAAAGTGACCCTCAAACTTGGAGGGGGGGGGGAAAAGACCTCAAGGACTTTTCCCGGGTTAGATTCCGGACTACCAGCAGCTGTACCATGAAAACCATTCTCAGCAGCTAGGCCAGATTAAGAGATCCATTCTAAGCTCCCGCACGTAATATGTATCTGCAACATAGCCAATTCATGCTACCAAAGATCTTCAAGGTATATAGCACAAAAAGAGAAAAAAAGTTTTAATTATAACTGTTTGGGCTCTTCAAATATTAGAATCGTTCTATATTAGATTTTAGGCGTTGTTTTAATTCCACTTTAGTAAACCATATCATTGTGGCGAAATTGCGATTACGACGGATGAAGCCCGGTTCTTCATTATCCGTTCTGGTTTCAATCTGTGACCCATCGGGATAGGTTGGGTGTAATGGAGTAAAGCTGTTATTTGAAGCGGCGTTAGGGAAAGTAATAAGAGGGGAATTATGTAGCCGGAATGTATTTAGGCCGGAGAGAAGGCAACAGCCCGTGGAATTGTCCACGCCCAATTTGACGGGGCAATCCCTCGAGGCAGTTGACGGGACCTAACCCAATAACTCTCGGCAATCCTCTCCTATCAGCCTTGTTCGCCTCCCAGCGCCGCCTTTACCCACAATGCAACATTCAACGCTCTGTACTCTCACCTAGAGGGTAAAGCAAGTTCAGGCTGTTGTCTTAAGCATCAGATATCTATGGTTTTGTAAAGTGTTTGATATCCGTCTCCGATGATGATTCAAAATCAGCGTTAAGCGTTTTATTATACAACAGTTGAACCTAATTCAGATATTGATTTTATAATTCTGTACCAACTTAAGATGTTTATCTTATGGACACAAGACTTACTTTTTTGATATTGGTGTTAATAATTACTCTTTTGCAATTTGCTTAAAAAATATATTCCAAAAGTTTTCCTTACGTTTCTTCGTTTCCCTGGAAAATTTTTCTATATGTTTGTTAGTTCATATAACGTCACTTTATGGTGTCACGGCTAATCGGAACGTGATACAATGGGAGCTCTAAATTTTGCATAATTAGGAGAGGGATTAATTTTTTCTATAACTATACCCATCTTCAGGCTTCGTCTCAGAATGGAGAAATTTGAACATTGTAGAAGGACTATGGTTAGAATAATTTGGTAAATTGTAGCAATAAATCGTTTTATTTACCTACAGACTAACATTTAACTTAGGGAAAAATATCTTACCTACGCGTATTGCAAAGTAAAATTCATGGGAGAAGTTTCAAACCCGTTTCAGACAAAAACAGGCGTATGCCAGAAACTATCTCCACTGTTATTAAATGGTTTCTTGGCAAAAGTTGTCAGAGAATGGAACGAAAATGCCCGTGGTGGACTGACGAATATGACTGGAGACGAATAATAAAGGAATTACAATCATCTGCCTGGCTTAAACAGACGGCATGACCAATGCTTAAGCTACGTCCACACTACTAGACCAATGCTACTAGGCGGTTGCGGAGCCGCTGCTGAGACTAATCCCCGTTGCTGAGCCCGTCTCTGAGACCAAAATCGCTGGTCTAAAGCTACGTCAACACTACTATACCGTTGCTTAGACCTGGTCTCAGAGACGCAGATTAGCTGGTCTAGCTAGGCGGTTGCGGAGCCGCTGCTGAGACTAATCCCCGTTGCTGAGTCCGTCTCTGAGACCGAAATCGCTGGTCTAAGGTCTCCCGCTCCGAATGGGAGACCTTAGAACAGCGAGCTGAGACACGGCCAAATCTGAGCAATATTCAACATTATTATTGTCATTATAAATTGTGATTTTACATTTTAATAATAATTATTGTAATTATAGATCGTAACGATCATCTGTATACTTAAAATTATAAAAATATTTCAATTATATTAATTACTAGCTTTTGCCCGCGACTTCGTCCGCGTTGATTTTAAATATAAATCTATGTTGAGTTTAAATGGGGAGTGAATTTTGAATTCTATAAATGAACTCCTTATTATAAACAATGACTTAGAGCCATTAGAGTCATTTGAAAGCATCCGTTATATTTCTGAGTGTTCGATAGAAAATGACGTGATTCTGGTGTTTCACTAAGAACTAAAGAATGCCATGGCTCTGGTGGCAAGAGCAATGGTGGTAATTTAACCTTGCCACTGAGACAGCACAATCCAGGCGTTTCTCCAGCGAGCTTCAATGCACCACAATGGTTGCACACAACCTCTATTGGGCCAATTTGAACGGAAGGATGCGAGCTGTAGTCAATTGTACAATCTTAATGAAACGCTACTCGATTCAAATCAACACTTGAAGAACTTCTTACGCGTTTATTTCGATTTTCACGTTGTTGAGTTGTTTGATTTGCTCGACGAATGCTCATTGTTAACCAACGTTTAACGTTTCATTTGCCATCTGTCTTTCTTCTTGTGTTTGTGATGCACGAAGTCGGGCCAAACTAACACGGCGCTGTTCTCGTGCGATTTCTTATTGATCCATATTCAATTGATTGGCCATATTCCGAACTGTACTTGCAAGACGGTTTCGATGGGAAAGGATAGATCTTCTGGCTAGCGGCAATGTGAATAACACTAATGAATGTCACAAAAGCAATTAAGAAATTATCGATATATAAATAAATAAATATAAATGTCATAACCTCCAAATAAACATCGATGAAAACGTGCTCAAATGTCATAACCTAACAAAATAAACATATTCGCTGGCTACTTACCGTTTGAAAATAGAATTCCACATAAAAATGATAAATCAGAATGAAATAAACAGCGAATCCGAATTGATTTTCAAAGTAACCCACGTAAAAATTAATTGCACAATCCGAAATTAACGTTTGGTTTGCTTGTCGATATGTACTACTCTTCTAAAAGCGAGTTCAATATTTGCTGTATAATGTATAGCTAAGAACTAATGTGTAGAGTAATTTGAACCATTAAACATATACCTAATAAGGATCCAAAATTTCATCATAATGAAATGGAAGATGAAGATGGTAAATCAATTAAAGATCTATTAATAATTTTAAATAGAGGATGCGTTTTCGTATAGGTTTATTCATATTTTAATTTTTTATTCGTAAAGCAATAACAGGGAAGAAAACACTTTATTGAAGCATTACAATCTGCCTGTTGTGGGCAATAAGTAATGGTGCTATGTAGCTTACAATCATTCCATAAAAAATAAAGTTAAAAAAAAAAAAGAAAATATATATATATATATATATATATATATATATATATATATATAATAATAATAATAAATAAAACATAAAAGAAATATACTGTACACATTCGTACTCTATTTACAATTTGCCTGGGGTCCCCGAACTGAGCTTCTTCCTCATGAATGAGGGCAAAGCAGGAGTCCGGGAGGCCCCAGCCCCCTTTCCCAGCCGCGTCACTGGCATTAAACGCCAATGGAAGCTGGTTAAGGGCGCTTCACACACACACACACACACACAGGTCGTGAGTGGAGAATCTGGCCAGTGCCAGTACTCCAAATAACATTATTATATCAGGTCTCTAGGCCATTGCCGGTTTAGGCGGCGGGATGGGTTATATGGATGTGTGGAACTGGATAATGACTGAGCCAGGGGGTTGGGATGACAGGCAAGGTTTTGGTGAAAGTTTGAAAATTTAGTAAGGATGAGATCGAGGACGAAAGGAATGTTGAGATCATTATGGAGGATTTTGTTGGAGACATAATAAGGAGCATTGACAATAGTTCTCAGGACTTTAGATTGAAAGGATTGAATGCGTCTGATATTCGATTTTTTCGCGGTCCCCCACAGTTCCAGTCCATAGGTGCAAATAGGTTTGATGATGGTCTTGTATATTAGTAGTTTATTGTCTATTGAAAGATGTGAGGTCCTACATAGTAATCTGTATAGTTGGCTGAATCGTCTGTCTTTTGAGTCTGGTATGAGGATTTCATGTAAGTATTTTGTCTAGGAGAAAGCCAAGGTATCGTACTGTGTCGGAAATGGGTAGGACGGTTTCATTGAATTGGATAGAAGGACATGCTCCCCGGCGAAGTGTAAAAGTCACGTGTTTGCATTTTTCCTCGTTGACTTTGATCCGCCATTGGTTACACCAAATTTCAATGAGTGAAAGGTGCCTTTGGAGGTTCGAGGAAGCCATTTCGAGATCTGGATGAGATGATAGGATGGCTGTGTCGTCTGCGAACGTTGCAAGGAAGGTTTCAGGAGTAGTTGGGATATCAGCGGTGTACAATATGTATAGGATAGGACCCAAGACGCTGCCCTGGGGGACTCCAGCTTGAATTGGGTAAAGATTGGAGTATTCGTTACCACAGCGTACTTGGAAGTAGCGATCAGAGAGGTAGGATCGAAGGACTAGGAATAAGGATTGAGGTAACTGGGTTTTGAGCTTGAACAGCAAACCGGCATGCCATACCCGGTCGAAAGCTTGTGCTACGTCCAGAAATGCGCCTGTGTTCTTTGTTTTCAAGAGCAGAGGATATGTGATCGACAACTCGGAGACCCTGCTGGACCGTCGAGTAATGCAATAACAAAGAACATAACCATTCACAATGTGTACTTCATCAAACTGATAAAGTTTCAAAACAACGTATTCAATGCAATATTTGTAACAACAATTATTGTAAATCAAGATCGCGGGTTCGTAGCCCGGCAGGTGACCCTAGGATTTTTTAAAGGGAGTAAAAAATCCTTAGTTACGCCGTCCTTCGGAAGGGACGTTAAACGGGGGTCCCGAGCCTGTACGATGTCAGGTACTCGTTAAAAATCCCTATCCTAATTAAACCTGGATAGGCAAAATTTAGAGCTCCCAATGTAGTATCTTCCGATTAGCCATAGCTGCAAAAAGTGACGTTAAATGAACAAACAAATTATTGTAAATAATAAATAAATTATTATTACTGTTAACTGGGCAGTTATTAAATAGAAAATTCTAATTAATCTTATGCAATCACAAAGAACATAACCATTCACAATGTACACTTCATCAAACTGATAAATCATTTCAAAACAATATATTAAATGCAATATTTGAAACTACAAGTATTGTAAATAATAAATAAATAATTACCACACACATTTATCAAACAGAATAGTGCGATGAAAAGACTGCAAATGATTCAGCTGTCAAAAGTTGATGCCTTAGTTCATAAATGTGTTATTTGCCAGTTTTTCAAAAATGGGTTTTGTTACATAAATAATATTGTAAAGTTGTGATCAGGAAGTCATAGATCATATGTTGATATAAAATTAATAAAAAGGTTACAAAAATATATTATGTATATATAAATATAACTCAAGAACGCCTGGACCGATTTTTATTTTTATTGGTTATTCTTCTTTTTTGGCCGAAGACCAGTCCTAAATGGTTCGAATCATCAAAATCAGTCCAGGCGTTCTTTAGTTATTAGATCAGTAACTAACGCCACTCTCTTTTATATATATATATATATATATATATAGAGATAACATAATTAAATTACCGGGCTTAATTTATTTAACATTACGAAAGGAGCGCGCATCTGTCAGATATGCACTGGAAATGTTCTTTAATCCTCGTCGGTTGTAATATTTCCCTCTTCTCACGACCCAACCAAACCACAGTCTTGGCCGAAAATTCCTACAATAAATAGGTCAAAGTGTTGTGGATCTGATGAGTAATACGTGATTCAAGCAGTTTTTTATACCTATTTAATTATGCAATGTAAAATTTTTAATTCATTGGTAATTTAAACAAACAAATTAATTGAATTTTCACTTGATCCAAACTACTACAGACCATTCGATTACTATTAGTTGTTTTATTTCAGATAAGCGCGACCTTTAATCATTGCATCAGTCTTTTAATTTTCTATTTTTTGCAAATTTGTATTTGATTTCAGTGTGCTATCTTATTTTCTATTATTATAGTCGAGAAACTATAATGTGAATAATGCTTTAGAAGTGAAAGCTGTGCTAAATGCAATTGTATGTGATAAAGACGATGAAATTGATTAAGATATCTCGACTTTCCTGGAAATAATTGTTAATGTAGCTTGTTACTTTTAAAATGTAAATTTGTATTTTTTTCTGAGTTTCTTGAGAATATACTTTTATTTCCATCTACTTTCGACCCAATCCTACCACAGTCTTGACCGAAAATTCCTACAAAAAACGGTTAGGTAAAAAAAAAAGTGTTTATATTTGAGAAATACGCGCATCCATTTTTCATTTTTTAAAATATTTTATTTTTAATTATTAAATATAAAATTGATAAGTCATTGGTAATTTAAACTAGCATATAAATTGAACTTGCACTTTATTTAAACCATTACTGAAATTAGATTTTTATACGACAGAGAAGCGTGACCTTTAATCATTGCATCAGTTTTTACTTTTCTATTTCTTGCATTTATTTATTTTATTTCAGTGTGCTATCTGATTTTATGTCATTATAGCCGAAAAAAGTTTTTTTTAATGTGAATAATGGTTTGGACGTGAAATCTGTGCTAAATGCAATTATGCGTGATGCGGATTATGATTGTTCAAAACCAAGCTACATTCCTAGAAATAATTTTTGAGTATAATTTTATAATTCTAGTCATTTTTAAAATGTAATTTTGTATTCTATCTGATTTCCTTGAGAAGCTGTATAAAAAAAACAAAACAAAAAAAGACTGTTCAATGTATTGAATCAAATTCAAAATTCAATGTATCAAACTTTTATTGTAATTTTTTAATTTATATATTTTGAGAAACGCAAGTAAACTGAACTTGTAAATTCTTCAAAAATACAAAAGTTCTAAAATAGTTAGTTTTTGATTTTCACTATTTTCTTCATTGATCGCATTTGTTTTTTTTTTTACTGAAATTTGAAAAAACATCATATATTCGTTGATGCTAGAAGGTTAATACAAGTAAGTAATAACAGGCAATAAAATGTTTAAATATTTTATTTTGTATTTTTTAAAGCATAAAGCAAGAAATCATTCTCCATGGTGTATTGACATGTTATTCCGTTGAATAACATGGTTCCTATTAAAGTGAATTATATTCAATTTTCAAAAGTTCAATTCATAAATTTCCGATTAATAATCATGGATGAGTTAGAAGTGTCCAATGACAGAGACTATTAATTTGAGAAAATTTGGCTTTATCCTCCCTTGGGACGGAAGTAGCCCTCACAGCGCCCTTTTTCCCGACAGGACTGGCCTTTTCATCCTTTGAGCTCCGCAAATAGGAGGATCCACTCATGTCCCCGTGTGTTATCTAAAATTATTTAAGCATATTATTGGAGCCTCAGATCTATTCATCTAATCAAAGGGTCGTCCCTGCAAAGCTCGTTAATCCTTTTCTGGCCTGACAGAAAGCCCTGCACGAGGGCCCTTCCCATTGCCTCAACTTCGTCTTGTGTGAAATTAGGAAGTCGCTCCTTTATCCGATCATGTTTTTATAAATATATTCCATTTGCATGAGCAATTACTCGACTTCTGAATCGATACTCATTCTGAAGATCCTCTAAACCGGTACGGTCGGCACTCTTAAGCCTTTCATTAAATGATTACCGTTCGCCTTTCGAGTTAATTGAAGCGCCTCATTTCGTCGGACTTTTTATCGAGAGCCGCCTTTGATTCGAAGTATCTATTTACAAAAGGAATCAGTAAGCTTATGTGTCGCATTTCTTTTTAAAGATAACTTTATTTCTCAATACGACATTGATGCTGTGATGTGGTTTTTAATGTCCAAAATAAAACTCTGTATAATGGTACCTAAAGCATAAACACGTATAAAATTTAATTCGAAATGTGTGTGTGTCACCTCCGACGCACGACTGGAGTTTACTCCTTAAGAACTATTATTGTGTAGATTATGTAAAAAGAGGGTAAATGAAAGCATCTTAAAAATTAATCAAAGCAAATATATATAAATATTTATTCATATTATTTATATAAGGCCTCGGTCTGTGAAGTTGCTTACGTTATCTTTAGGTTTTTGAATTAATTGAATTCATTTATTTTTGATGTGTGTGAATAATGATTTCTTAAAGTGACTTATAGTATCATTTAGTGAAAAAGGACACTTTTCTGATGAAAGACAATAAAATTGCCGGAACAAGTAGGAAAGACGATGAACCTGTTTCTTCTACTCTTTTGAAAATAAAGGTAAAGAGTAACTCGGTAAAAGTGAAAACAATATTTAAAAAACTTAACCTACCAAAACCATGTGGTAATTTGAATAATAATATTAATGCAGAAAATGTTGAAATAACAGCTGACAATCTACTATCTCAATCTATACAACAACCATTGACTCAACCTACTACTCACAATTATGAATATATGAATATTCCTACTCTAAACAATGTTCCTAATGTTCCCGTTAGTAACATGTTTGCACCACGATCTGTCGAAATGGAAGAAGAACGGGTCGGACCACCAGTAGTCCATTTACCACCGCCAATAAAAATTAAGGGAATCAACAACTTTCAAAACTTATGCACAGACTTATTAGCTCTTTTAGGAGAGAATAATTTTCTATGTTTTTCCAATAAAGAAGTGATCACATTAAAAACTATAACCAGTGATGCATATAGAGCCTGCATAAAATATTTAGAATCAAAAAACTTTTCTTTTCACACAACCTTTCAACCTAAAGAAGAAAAAATCTACCGGTTCTTCATCAGAAATCTTCACTACTCCACACCTCATGATATGATTAAAGATGATCTTGAGAGAAAAAAAATCACTGTTCGTCTTATCAATAATGTAATACACCCAAGGTCGAAAGAACCCTTCCCACTCTTCTTTGTAGATATTGAGCCAGCTCCATAAAAATGCTGGTCTTCAATATAAGCCATTTAGCTAACACTAGAGTAAAAATTGAGGAACCTCAATTAGAACCAAACAGGAAGCGTGGCCAAGATCATTCTAGTGACATATGCTAGAAACCGCGTGAAGAGCCGCCAACCTGTGCCACCCTGTGCGGCGAAGTTCATCCAGCGAATTATAGAGGATGCACAGTTCATCTCGAACTTCAAAGAAGAAGACTGCACGTCCGAAGACAGGTAACTTCACGTGATTCAACAGATCCCCTGCCCCTAGAGACGGACCGTGACCGACTTACTAACCCAACTACTATCTAGCAACAACCACAGGATACATTTTAAAATAAAATATTTGAGTACAAAGCACCACAACCCACAACATCTCAATACACAACACCACAACACACAACATCCTCAATACACAACACCACAACACATAACATTTCAATGCACAACACCTCAACACATAACACCCCAATATAGAACTCATCAAAATACTACTCCTCAAGTTATGAGTATAACACCTCATCCTTCAATACTACGTTACCCTATCATATACAGTATACAGTATCATTACACTCCACATTCTGACGCAGTTCCTAAATGCCCAATACCACATCCGCAATCTAGTGCTCCAGACATCTCATTATACCTCAATTCATTTTTAAATGATTTTAAATCGATGATAAACCCTCTCATCACATTACTTACCACGCTTGTAACTAAATTATTTCCTAATGCCAGTCCGTAATTCCACTTCAAACCAATCTTTAAAACTCCTTCTTTGGAAATCAAATGGAGCCCTACATCGAAGAAACGAACTTGATATATACGTACATGAACATGACATAGACTTAGCACTACCTACTAAAACCCATTTTTCTCAAAATATGAAATTTTACTTAGAGGGATATGTCGTATACCATACTGACCATCCAAGCGGTGCTGCTCGTGGTGGCTCTGCGGTAATTGCAAAACGTACATTATATCACGATCCTTTACAAATAACGGCATTATCCGAAATTCAATTAACAGCGATTTCATTTGAAATTAATCAATGCAGTATTTCCATAGCGCATATTGCTCCCCTAGGCAGCGAGTTTCCAATGAGATGTTTACCAACATATTCTCCACTTTAGGACCCAAATTTTTATGCAGAGGTGATTTCAACGCCAAACACCCCCGATTTGGCAACAGTACACAAAATTCTAGAGGAAATGCTCTTTTTAATACCTGTTTGGACCTTCATTATGACTGCCTTCTACCATCTGAGCCAACATAATGGTCAACAGACACAAACCGACAACCAGAACTACTTGACTTCTTTATCACTTCTAATCTAAGCACTCTACCACATAAGTGTTGATAACGATCTTTCATCTGACTATTACCCAATCGTTCTATATCTCTCAAGACAAGTGCTCACTATAAATCATACACCGCCGCTGGTATATGATGATGATTTGTGAATTTCATCGTATAACAAATGATAAAATAACCGCTGCTGTAACGCTTACAAAGACTGTACAGCCGCTTGGCAATCATCTCACAGGCATGAGACATTCAGACATAAACAATACTTACCACCGGACATAAAGTCCCTTATTATTGAAAAGCGACGTGTACTGAACCAATGGAAAAGATTTCGATATCCTAGTGACAAACAACTACTAAACCAACTGTCTAATAGATTAAGAAAACGAGTACAACTATACAAAAATGGCATCTAAAACACTCATTTGGCTAACTTACAGACAAGTAATAATATTCTATGGGAACAAACTAGAAAGATTCTGCATTACCATAATACAAAGAGGCCCCTCCTCATGGGCCAGAATTGATAATTATCAATTGGCCTCTTTGTATTATAATACAAAGAGGCCCCTCCTCATGGGCTAGAGAATTGATAAAGAAAAAGCAGACCTATTTTGCTCTCATCTCACAAACGTATTTCAACCACACGACGACCTACTTGGCCCACTGCACAGCTCTGACGTCCAACAAATTCTGACTTCGCGACTTCCTCTTTATTTACCACTCCTACCAATCAATCCTTCAGATGTTGAATTTTGTATTAAAAAAATGGTCCCGCGGATTGGAGAAAATCTCCTGGTTATGATCTTATTACACCTAAAATTCTACGACTTCTTCCTAGGAAAGGCTTAACTTTTCTGACAGCTATCTACAATTCTATTCCTCGACTTACTTATTATCCTTTAGTATGGAAATTTTCAGTAGTAAAAATGATCCCAAAGCCAAACAAATCATTAGACTTAGTTACGACCTACAAGCCTATTAGTCCTTTACCAATATTTTCCAAAATATTTGAAAAATTATTGTCGAAGCGGCTCTATCCATTATTAGAAATAAATAATTACCCACCAATTCGGGTTTAGACCTGCACATTCTGCAACACACCAATGACATAGAGTTGGTTGTTAGCAATGTCGTAGCACTAGGAAAGAAGGAATATGTGGACACAGCAGCGTTCTTGGACGTTTCACAAGCTTTCGATAAAGTTTGGCACGAAGGTCTCCTGTACAAACTAAAATTAATTCTACCGCACGCATATTATCTGATCATAAAATCTATAGTATCTAGAAGACAGGTTCTTTGTTGTTAACCATAATGTAGGACACCAAACGCCAGAAACTCTACTTGCTACATATGCGGACGATGCTGTCATACTTTCGACCAGTACTAACCCCAATATAGCTTTTCCGAACCTACAGACACACTTAAATTAATTAGAAAATTAGCTCCATAAGTGGCGCATAAAAATTAATATACAAAAATCTAACCAAGTAACATTTACACTTAGACATTCAGACTGCCCTACTCTAACACTTTACAATACACCATTGCCCAGACAAACACAGACAAAATACTTGAGCCTTACAATGGACAGAAGTCTGACTTGGAAATCACACGTAATTAATTTAAAGAAAAAATTGAATCACCGATTGTCACTTCTAAGACGACTACTTTACCACAAAAATAACACTAACAAACAAAATTATAATATATAACATGCTACTTAAACTAATATGGACCTATGCCTCGCAAGTGTGGGGGTCATGCAAAAAATCCCATATATACAGACCATTCAAATTTTTCAATCGAAATTCCTTCGTTATATTACACATAGTCCCTTTTACATCTCTGATAAAACATTACACAAAGATCTCAACACACCACTCGTGACTGACACAATGACGAAAAACTACAAAACATTTCATGACTCACTTGCTGGACATCCAAACTTACTGGTACAATCATTACTGACAAACACATTACCACATAATCCCATAAGGAGACTGAAACGTCTCTGGAGCAGGGATCTGCTATCAATGGGAGGTTTCTCCATACAGGCTTTTAAGAGAATCCCTTGAAAATAATATAATTCAAATAATACATGTTTCACATAACAGATAGAAATTAAAAGTTAAATTCCGGTTAAATTAATAATAATAATTTAATATCTTAGTTCGTATTGTTCATAATATTAAGACAATACAGAAGATCTATCTGCGCTTGGTAAATTTACTGAGATTATCAATAAAATTGCGATTACGCCAAAATCTCAAAAATTAATGCATGCTTTGTTCATACTAAACCAGCTCGTGAATGTTCTAAAGAAGGATAGTTGTAGACGGAATGGTTAAAATTAAATTTAAAACCTTAACTAATTAATTTAAAGTTTGAACTAGTTAAGAGGATAAATATATGAGCTCAATGCAACCTTTGAGCTTGAATGTTTTTTATGTTTTGTTGTTATGAGAATAGATTTACAAATGCTTTAAATGGTCAGGGAGGAAGTTTAGTCAATAAACTTCAATAATATCAATAATATTACAGTTATCTTATCGAGAAAGAAGTGAAAGGTGCGCAAAGCACGTTACGGTCCAAACGCTCGATTGTACTCATCATAAAATTTTCATACCGCGGGCTAAATATGAAAATCATTTCTTAAGGAGTAAACTCCAAAAAGTCTGCACTACTTTAATTACCGATGGGTCTTGGATTCAATACGTGGTAGATGCTGAACAGTTTCTAAGCTAACTCTTGTGAAGGAAAGTGATTTGGCTGAACGCTCAACTACCGAGTTTTCCTTTCAATTAAGGATAACTAATTTATGGAAATTATTTTTCAATAATTATAAGTGCAGGATAGATATTTCGATCTCACACATTTATTTATGGGTAATATTTAGAAAGAAATCAACTAAATGGGTGAATGTGGAAAAGAAAAATGACAGCATTATTAGAACATTACACAGGTCAGCAAAAAAAAAACTTTTTTAAAAATTGTTTTGACCTAGTTAACTGATCTTTATATAGCTTTTTGCGCTTATCTTAAAAATGACATTGGTTTTTTCTATCACGTAAGGCTTGCCTACAAAATAAAGTTGAAGTTCTTGGAAAAAGTACAAAAAACGGAAAATTTTGAATTTGTTTTTATTATTTTAACATGAAGTAAAAGAAAAATGAGCATAAACGTGATGCACATTGGTTGTAAAGTTATAAGTACATATTTGTAAAAACGTTTTCTTTTTCCATCAAAGCTTCTTTTGATACTTTCTCGGCTGTTCTTGACGTGAATTTACCTTTTTAACACCCACCAGAAGCCTGCCATCATGTTGACATTCCATAGACCTTGGAATCTGCTCTCCATTTCTTTTATATCTCGATGGAAACGTTCTCCTTGCGCCGTACGTACAACCCCAAGATTTTCTGAGAAGTAGTCCATTTGTGAGTGAAGGAAATGAACTTTGACACTCATATTGCAGCCTACCATTTTGTAGGTTTTAACAACTCAGCAACCAAAGTTTTGTAGTTTGGGTCTTTTTTGTTTTTAACAATGCCTGTTACAAGAAGTTTAAATGAATTCCAGGATTTTTTTTCTTCCATTTCCATTTCAGTGACAAAGCTTTCATTTCAACAAAAGTTTGCCCAACAAGGACTCCTTCTTTCAGCTTAGCATCGGTTATACCAGGAAACTGTTCACAAAGATACTTGAAACACTCTCCTTCTTTGGGCAACGCTTTCGCAAACTGCTTCATTATTCCCTCATTATGCCCAATTTTATATGAAGTGGGAGAAGTAAGATCTTTTTATGATCCAATAATTTTTGTCTTTCAACTTTTTTAACCCCAGGAATAAGAGCCTTTCTGATTGGCCACGTCTGCTTGACATAGTGTTGTTTTCTGTCACGGCTATCCCATTCACAGAGGAAACATGGAAACTTTGTGTAACCACTTTGTTGACCTAGTATTGTGGAAATAACTTTAAAATCCCCTCAAATGGTCCATTTATGGTCAGAGTAGCCAAGCTTATTAAGAACAAACTCAGGATTTTCGTAGCATTCTTTCAAATGGACTGTGTCCAACAGGCACAGAAGTATGTCGGTTACCATTGTGAAGAAGTACAGCTTTCAAACTCCTTTTTTATGGATCGATGTAAAGCCTCCATTCCTCTGGTTCATGCGTGATTTTGAACATTTCCATGTTTCCAGGTACATTGTTGCAGAAAACTAGGTCGCCCTGTTGTGTAAAAAAATGGACACATTCCTTTTCTCTAAATCGGTACCATGAAAATGAAACACCGGAGGATAACATGTGTCTTTCTTTAAGTCTAGAACCTAAAACTTCTGCTGAAATTTGTGACTTATCTAGGGGTGATGGAATTTTTTCACTACTTTTTCCATAATCAGCACAAAAAATGCTGTTAAACCCACTAGTTAAATAAGCTACAATTTTTTTCATCGCAGACCTGTGTTATCTTTTTTCGAACCAAAATATTACTAATAATAAAGGAGCAGTCGTTATAATGCTTTGAGCGAGAGTATTATCCTTTTCACGGTTATATTTAATATACTTTTATGTGTGCACTGTTATCCTTTTTTTCATAACATAATTCGAAATCTTGCGATGTTATGTAAGGCCGCGTATCCACTATGTTCGCGAATCAATGCCGGTCCGCGCTCCGCGCTCCCTCTTAATGGAGACGTGATTAGTGAACATGGCCGAACAGGTAGTGATCCGCAATGTCCTGGCGAATCTTGATTGAACATTTCGTCCGAGTTAGTGGCAGTATATATTTTAATTATTTATTTGGCAAAAGACTACAGAAGACCTCCTCGTTTTTGTTGAGCTAACTTGTTTGAATTTTTTAAATTACAAAAGAAAAGTGTGAAATTTTGATGGTAAACTATTTACTTATATGTAAGAAATTCATTAGAAATAAATAATAACTTTAAAAAAACATGCAGTGATAGTAAACAAAACTGAAAAGTAGAAAATAAATTTAATGTAATTGGATTTTATCAAAAATTTCCAATATTATGGAATCCGAAGAATGTAAATTATAAGAATAAAAATTGTAAGGGAGATTATTGGAAGGAAATTGGATTTGCGATGAAAATACGTGCTGATGTGTGTAACAATAAAATGATAATTTTACTGTCAGGATATCGGAAAAGTAAAAACTAGAAAATAATTTAAAAAAAGAATACAGAGATGAACGAAAAAATCCATTTAATGGTAAAAAATAAAACGTGTGGTGCTTTTTAAGAAACTTTCATAGTGACTATACCTTTACCAATATCAGCCAATAAAATATTTACAACAATCAAAATTAAGCATCCCAAGCTATTTTACGATAAAATGAATTTTATTCTTATTTTAAACATAATTAAAAATTATTAAAATTAAAGTATAGAAATTATAAACAGCAATGATAAGAATACAAATAAATACGAAGTGTAAAAGATCATTTATTAAATAAGTGATGAGAAATAATAACAATGGAAAGAAACCTATAAGATAATAATTCATACATAATGACGCTAATAAAAAAAAAAACATAGGAAAATAACATGGAGAAGATCTAGTGATAAAGTATAAATATTACTATGTTATTAGTGAAATTATTTACTGTTATTCTTCTTTGGTTCTATAATGTTTTACATTGTTTTTTCTGTTTCTTTTTTCTAAGCCCTAAAAATGGCCTAAATATTATTACGTAAGTGTACCTTATTTTGTGTATTCATTGACTGCACCCCCTGACCATTTTATACTATTCTTTCTTTTCACTATCAGTTCAATAGTTCAAGATGAGTTCATGGCGCGGTAAGAGACGCAATGGCACAAAATACATGCATATTTTGGTTCTTGATTCTTGATATAAACTCACAGAACCATTGAAAAAAAATTTGTACTGATAATTTTTTAACAACAAATAAAGTAAAACGTGATGCAAATAACTTACCGGCATCGTGGTAGAAATAAATAGAAATAGAGCCAAATAAATTATAAAAGAATGTTGTATATTGTATATCTCATTAACTTTTGATATAGCTGTTGCATATTCCAGAACATAAGCTGGCAATAGGTCACTGTCGATGTCTGTTGATTTTATAACAATAAGCGATTTAAATAAGAGATTTTAGGAGTAAAGGCAATTCGAGATGAAAAATGCCGTGTTTTAACTGTTGGATTTTGCCCATTGAATCTTCTAAAAAATAGATTTATAGATAGAGATGGAGTTTACGTCTAGATTTATAACAATGGTACATGTAAGCTTTTTATTTACTTTAGTTGCAGCTAATATTGAGAAAAACATATTTCCTAAGTATGACAGAAAATATATTTAACTATGAAAAAACTCCTTGAGGTATTGATTTTTCTTTGATGAAAGTACCAAAATTATGTATGAAAAAAATGCTGTGTTTTAACTGTTGGATTTAGCCCATTGAATCTTTAGTTATTCTCTTTGATTTTAACAATATGATTTGATTAATTTAGATGATTAGGGTAGAGGGCCTCTCGTTTTGGTTGGCTTTGATGATCCTTCATAATTAAACACAAATCAAAAACTGAACGCGAATTCAGATCTTATTAATCAATAATATATTTCTACTTTTAATATATCATTTAAACGATTCAGGCAGCTCTTAACACTATTGCAAATTCAGGGGATAAATAACTAATAATTAGGGAATGAATTGTGTACGGATGAGGAACTTCTTTTTGTCCACTTAAATTGCGAATCTAATGTATATACAAATTAACAAGATTTTTCTCAAAGATTACTAATTTTATCAATAATAACTAATTATTTTTAATAAAAAATAATTATAGTAAACCAATATACGTTAAACCACTTAGTTAATTATTATCTTAATGATCTTTTGAATCCGCTATCCTTTTCCTCTTGAATCTCTTCGATTGTTTAGGTCATTTGTTTCGTGATACATCTCAATCCTCTTAAGAGGCTGGTTAAATATTCAAGAGGGTTAATGTTTTACGTATCTCAAGGAGCGAGTTTACTCTGGATGGGTTCTATTCTTCTGTTCCTGACGTCTCAGTTTATCCTTTCTTCTCTTTCAGTCCTATTTCATCGGCTAAACGGACTTAGCATCCTATCCTCAGTTTCTTGTGTTCTTCGTTTTCAATTTTCTCAGAATATATTGTAAACGTGTGGGTGAGTTGAGTCTAGTATTGCAACAGTTAGAACTTGTTTTGATGTATGAAGAGATTTTATTCAAACTCTTATTCGTATGATGTTGAGCCTTTACACCTTTAGAAAATTTTATAACTAGTCATCGGTCTTGTGACCTGAGTACAACATTTCCCATTCATAGTAGCGCTGGAAAGGTAAAAAGATGCCCAAAAACCAAAACAAAAAAAGCTCCTTATAAAATGACTGATTGATGATCATCTTCTAATTACCATAACCAAGATTAATAAGTAGATACGTAAAAACCTAAAAATTATAAAGGTTATTCCAAAATAAATTAACATTACAATAACTAACCAAGATATTTGACCACGCGATTCGGTTTATTTGCAGACGTTTATTACTTGGAAGCCTGGAGAGAGTCATCCAACCTCACGTTGCCATGAATCATGCTTTCTCATTTTATTCCAGGACTAGGTTATCCATGGTTCTATAATCGGTCAGCTGCTTTTAATTCATCAGAGCCACGGATTATGGCTGTTCCCTCAGCTGCTGGACTTAGACCAACATTACTTTTCCCCAAGCAGACTTTCCCTGGACCAAACTTCCGTACAACTATTTGACAGATTAAAGAACTGAGTAAGGTATAGTTCTAGTAATAGTTATTGGCCAAGAACAACTTATTGATGAGACTTGCTTCAGTGGTGATGCTTTTTTAAAAAAAATACAGAATATTAATTGCTTACCTTCCCTAACAGTAAAAGATCGACATTAGTGAAATTCTCGAATTGTATTCAGTCAAATTTTTTACAACACCTTATAATACCTCACTAAAATCATAAATGATTGTTGTAATTTGGTTCTATTAATACGCTTTATAATAGGGTTAGAAATATATATCTTCTATATATATATTCTATCTTGCAGAAGAATATGTAATCCGTTTTATGTTATTCAATTGTCTGCACTTCAATTATTTCTAACAGATCCAGTAGTCACGTAAAAGTAAAATGAGATTGTAATTTTTTCGCTTTTTGCACATTTGTGGGGAGTTAAGAATATTATGAATTGATCCAATATAATCTCTTATATCTTTTAACGCCGAGAGCGTTATATGATGCTATGTGAATTTAGAGCCTTTCCTAGAGCATTATTATTTAGCTCCTTTTAATCTGACGTGGTGGGGCTTCAAACCTTTTGCCGAACTATCAGTTGAGTTTTCACCATCGAGAGCAGTAAGAGCTATTATTGATTAAAACTTCTGAAGATAATTAACAATGTTATCCGAATAAATAGGACTTTCTTTCATAATTCATACATAGCTAATCTGATCGGATTGGTGCTTATCTTCTACTTTAATGTTCGAATCGTAATGTTCATCAATGATTAATTAATTTGTTGTTCCTCATACTGTTTTGCTAAGGTTGGTGTTTTGAGATAGCCCTGCTTTCTCATTCATCCCCTGCAGGAGAAATAAAACGGGACGAGGGGCTAAAGAGGACAGAGGAGGAATAAAGGGGATTGGAGCATCCCTTTATATTTTCTGAGGGGGGAGGGAGTAGAGATAGTGCCCTCCTCTTGCACTCCTTTCTTATTCAGCACCATCTTTTCATATTTCACTTTTGTCACGCCTCGGAAATACATTAGCCTTTTCCTTCTCCTCATCCAATAGCAGAATAGAATTTATAAAGATTCCATTCGGTAAATTTACCATTTTAATATAATTCTCTTCTTCGAAGTGATGCGCCGCAAAGATTCTTCAGAAGCCATATAAATCAAGTTTTATTTATTGCAAATTTAATTTAATCTTTAAGACTGAAATTAAACAAAAAAAATAATAGAATGGATTGCTCATAAAAATTTATTATTTATTATTTTTATTATTTATTTATGTAAATTATTGTACAAACATTACGTCATTCCAATAATAGTAGAGACGGGAGAAAAATACTTATTCCGCAGGTTGCCAGCTTTTAGGAGGTGCATAAGTCTCGTCATGTGACGTCACGTGACGTTACGATCTTATCTACATTGGCAATGCCATTCGTCCACTTCGTCCCAATAAATAAGCAAAAAAACAATAATCTAGTATTACAAAAGACTTTGTTTATTTCTTCTGGATTAGACCGTGTAGATAACTATCATATATCATTATCTACACGGTGGATAATAGTGGTCATGGAAGCCTAAAAGAATAAATAATCTAGTATGTTTAACCTAGCCAATATGCATTTATTTTTGTTCTAGAATCTGTAAAATTTCCTGAATGAAGGTTATATTAGTTTTCTCAATGACAGGGAATTATGCCAGTTGAAATCACTAATCTTGAACTCATTCTCAAATAAGCCGTCACTTTGTTTTTTGGATATTTATTTTCAAACCATAGCATTCCAATTTTATAGATTAAAACACGATTAACATCCGTTACGTAGAAATGACGCTACGCGATGTCACTGAACGGGACTTTAACAACTCCTACCTACAAGGATTATCCTTTTATATTATGAGTTATATAAATTAAAATGTTACCAAAATAATAAAATATAAATCTATGAGGTTTCAAACGAATCTTCAGAGCTCACTATTTCAAAAAATAATATTACATTATAATGATATATTTTGTTTGGTGCGAAAAAAATTCCATTTTGCTGTTGGAAACTGGAATATCAAAGAACCAGAATATGAAATAATCATCCAGAAACAATAATACGGATAAGTGAGATCACTTGTATGTATTCTATAAAGCTACAAGTATAATTTTCGATTTGCTTACTTACTTCGGCAGTACAGCTCGTTGGGGGGCTTGACCTCTTCCAATTGATTCTTCCACCACTCCCTTTCTTGTGCCCTTTCCCTCCAATTAGTTGTACCTTTACCTGCGATATCCCTGATCTATCTGATCCCTCAATCTAGTTTTTGGCCTTCCAATCTTGCGTAAGCCAAGGGGCTTGTACTGCAGGAGTCTTCGTGGCATCTCAATTTCATCCACGCTCGCTATATACCCAGCCCGTCTTAATCGGTTCATCATCATCATAATCTTTTATCCTCGCGTACCGCCTAAGCAGTGTGAGGAGCATAATCGGTTTATTTTTATAAATTTAACGATAGGAATTTTCTTATATAGTTTATGATTATGCCGGACTCTCCACCCCTTCCATCCCTAACTGGACCTAAGCTTAAAACCCTGTTCATCTTACTTCCTCAGTAACCAGTTCTCATAACTGTAGGTCAGCATAGGTCTAATAAGGATCTTATAAATAATCACCTTTGGCCTTTTTTCAATAAGTTTGGATTTGGAACATTTTCGTAAGCCTTGGAAGCATCTGTTGGCAGTTAATATTCTTCTACAAATATCTTACTCCACATTGTGGCAATTGTTTATGTTAGATCCCAAGTAAACAAATCCTTCTACCCTTTCACAGGTGTAATTATCTATCCACTAGACAGATAGAAGGGGAGGAACTACCCCTCCTCCCCTGTGCATTTATTGGCATATACTTAGTTATGGCAACGTTTATAATAAGCTACTATACTATGGGCAGCCTTCTAAATTTTCTACAAGTTCAAATTTCAATTTTTATAAAAGCCTTTAATTGCCATGCCTCTTAGTTCTGCTTATAATGTTCTATCATCGGCATAAGCGACGATTTAACTGCTTTTATGAAAAATGTGACCACTCACGTCCACTCCAGAGTCTGTTGACTTTCTCCAATTTTACATTAAATAGCAGGCTTGAGAGCGCATCACTGTCGCAAACTATTCTTGGTCACAATAGGCTTAGATAATTCTGACAAAATTTTAATTTTCGAATGAATATCTGAAAGTTATTGGAATTTACTTCTTAAGAAACGATTTTCATATTTAGCCCGCGGTATGAGAATTTTATGAGTAGTAAAATCGAATTTAGCAAAAGTGGCTAGTAACGCTACATTCTCGATTATATTGTATTATTTGTTTTACATAATAAATATAAATTAAAAGTTAAATTTCCGGACTAATCGGGAAGCCATACGTGTGGTATCTATGGTGACAGTTTATTCTATTGCTTTATTCTCGAAGTGCTGAAATGCGATAATTGTGTAGGAGCCTTTTTAACGACACCTATCCAAACAAACACTATTACTACTCTTACTTAGATTCCGCATTAATCTGTTGGGGTCCATTCATATTCATATTGTGAGTTCAGTTGACAGTTTTAGTGTTTTTCATATTAGAAAGTCAAAGCATAGACTCTGATCTTCGGATTTAAATTATTATAAATATTGGCATCTTCGGATTTAAATTATTATAAATGTTGGATGTTTCTGATAACATCGGAAAGTCACCGCAACCACTTGCCTATTTGCCCTGAAGATGGCCTGAGTTGTAGGCCATCGTTGGCACGATTAATAAAAAACATATATTTATAATTTTAAATGAATTAGTTCACATTAATTTTAAATAATTTTCAAATTAAAAAAGAAGAATATGCGATGATAAGTATCAGTAGAAATTGGCAAGAACATATTTAAAATTCATTAAAAACGGAAAGGGGTAAACTCCAGTCGCGTGTCGGAGCTGACACTTTTTTTTAGTTGTTTTTATCATTTTTCATTGTCTTACATTAACTCCAAGAGATCATTCAGGATTTCGAAGGGAACTTTAACTCATAAGAATTTTTTATAGTATAAAATGAGGACTAGAAACTCTTTAGTATTTCTATCTTAAATGCCAAATGGAGTCGTGACTTACAACTGGAGTCATTTACTTAAGAAATTGAAGTTGCTAACAAAAGGAAATAACTGGCTAATACTGAAAATAACATCGAAGGATTAAATTCGATTTCAGATCGACTCTAACTTGAGATCGATACAATACATCGAACTGAAGGGGACAGCGGCATCGGTTTGCATTTATAAAGACCTAGGGGGGGGGGGAGAGGAGAAACCCTCGGAATAGGCGGGATATTGAATATTGGTTATTCTGGACTCCTACAATACATCACACGTGGGTTCCTGATCCCAAATTTGTGAGGGACGCCCAGTATTACATTTAATAGGCACCTTATTCCGGCCAGATATAGGCAATATTTCAGATTCTGCCAATAAACACTGACCACAGGACCACCCTCTTTCTTCCCATACTTCAAGATAGCAATCTACACATTTCCTCCCTCGGTTCCTCAGGATTTAAGCCTTACCTCTCTACCCCATCCTATCTCTTATCGTAGCCATACCAACCATTCCAACTTCCTCCTTTTTTTATACATAAACATTCTCTTCATCACTTTCTTTTCTGATGTATATATTATTATTCTGTTATTGTAAACATAAAATCCAAACAAATATGGATGTAAAGCAAGCCGAAACAGTGAAGCAAATACACTAAATTTTCCATATACTTTTAAATCATGTAAAAGCTTGAGAATTTTCTGATTTTCGGATTAGGCTCAACTGACTGTGTGCTTGTCTGTACTGTGTGCTAATAATCGCAATAACTTCACATTATTTGGCTTTGAATTCCTTCCCTAAACTTGTCAGAATTGTTCCATAAATTTTAATAGCAACCTTTTCTCCTCTATTTTGTTAGTTGTTAACTGAAACGTAGCATCTCATAATATTTGAAAGATAATAAATTATAATTAAGAAAGATAATGTTAAGAAAGATAATAGGATAACCAAATTATCCAGACTTTAAATGAAAGCGATAAGGAAAAGTATGCGAATGGATACACCAATTTTTTCATGAATTATTAGGAAGCAATAAAATGTTGTGTAATAATTAATAATTGTAAAGATTACGTTCCAGCTTCGATTTATCATTCTTCTCTTTTCGTTCAATATTTTACCAGTTCACAATGTTTCCTCTTCTGTTGTGGAATCCTTCATTAACAAAACATTTTTCCGAAATGCTTCGCTGTCATTTGTATCTTCGGCTTTTATATTGTTTCTTTTTTACCTCTTCTACACAGCTTGTAGTAGACTTCTTGGTCCACAAATTTTAAAAATCTGATTGTTTCATTAAACGAATGATAACTATTCGCTTTTTGAAGATAATGATAGACCAGCTAGCGGTACAATCATCTGCCTTTATTTGATAGACGTGTTTTGACAGATTATTAAAAAACGCAAGCTATAAGTTTATACTCAATCAACTCCTTAGATATTTTCTGAAGTTATACTATGTATAATTTACCTTCATTGTGACAGAATAAAAATTGTACTTCTAAAAACTGGAATCGCTTGCAATATGACTGGCATACTAGGTCACAGTCGGAAGGATCGTTGAGAAAATATTCTGAGTCATGAGTCGGTTCGGAAGAAGCGCACCAGTCCAGTCGCCGATAACAACTGTGTACCTTCAAGCAACATCTCCAACAAAGATTCTTTTGTACTGCCATCGATAAACAGAGCTTATATGGGCGTCACTTCACTTCGTATGTGATTTACTCGTCTGTTTTCATAAGATTACAAAAAAAATTAACAATCTAGAATTGTTTTACTGTGGTGAAGGAAAGATTATTTTTAATTGGCAATTTCTGTTTTAATGAAGTCCAAGAGAACAAGTAACATAGGAAATGATTTTAGTTATTTGTATCATTAAAATAATTGAAAACAGATTTATAAATTTCTCATAAATAATGCTATTTGAATAAGTTCACGATTAGATAATATTTGGTGAAAGGTTCTTGTTTCTTCTTTATATACTTCTATTTGTTGATTATAAAGTTTTTTCTTTCGTTAGTCAAATTTACAGAAAAATGGTTTATTCTTAAACACACTTTAATATGAATTTTCTTTAATAGTTTGCGATTACTCTTTTGTTATATTTTTAATTTTTGTACTTTGTGTTAAAACTGTCAACAAATTGAAAGAAAAAACAAAAGAAAGAAAATATTTACTGCTGAAATATTTACATGTAAGTAGAAATCTTTAAAAGAATTGAAAGGAATATAACTTTTTTTCTTCCAACGGCAAGTGGAAGATATGATACTTAAATAATAAAACAAATAAATGTTATTTCAGTAAATATTGTGGGCAAGAAAATTTAAAAATCAGTCTATTGGCCTATTTAAAAAAAATTATAATTCATTTGTACTATATTTTATTATATTAAATATAAAAGACTCCTGGGGGTCACTAAATTTACCCCACTTTAGTTCGGTCTTTCAAACCATTATAGCTATTTTTCTTGAATAATATTAGTTGACATACATACGAGGAAGAAAATGGTCCGGATGGAGGCGAAACAAATTGTCTTAGCCCTCGAAAAACCCTTTTTAGCCCTTAAAACGACCTGCAATATGGGGAATAAACACGTCTCCCTATTTAAGAGAAGTTTTTATAACTCCTTTTTTAACTTCCTCGTTATAGCTGTTGTTTGGTTGCAATAACCACAGTTTAAAATAAAATAGAAACTAAAAAAGGGACCTCAAAGTTCCTGTCACTCTTTTATGACGATACTGTTCTTTCAATAGATTTGCGTATTTAATCTATGGGATCCGGAGAATCTCCTGGGGTGCTAACACTCATTAAACTAGTTTCATTATTTTTATGTTAACGCTCATTAAACTGATTTCATTACCTTTTTTTTATTCTATGTATCGTTCTTATAAAATTTAAATAGATGAGTCTCATTACTTTGCTTTATTCATGTTTAATTCTTTAATTTATAATTAGTTTTGATTAATAGTGATGATTAAAAATATTGGAGTAATTGTACATTAAACTTTATTTTGTAATTAGAATTTAGTAGATTATAGTTTATAGATAAATCAAAGCATCACATTAATTCACATGTCGACAAAACACGACCGCCGATTGTTTTTTGTGACGACGGCCAGTCGTATACAGTCATTGTTGTATTGGACTTCAATCAGTGAAGATCACTCATTACGAGTTCCTTTTAGTGTAGACTTGACCTCCACTCAGTGAACATTATTCATTACGAGTACATTTTGGCAGTTGCAATCATAGGGTTGAATTGAATTTCAGTCAATATGAATCACTCTTGTGGCCAATTGTATAACAGTATTGTACGTACTGTTCGTACTTTATGAGCTTCTGAAATTCGTCCAGTCATAATCAACATCCTTCTACTCATTGGGAGTATTGACGATCGCCGATCGTGTTGAGTATCCGACTTAGCGCTTCTAATCCGGTATCTATCTCTAATAATAAAAGCCTTGTTGAAGAGAAGACGTCAGAGAGAATTTTGTGTGCTGTCACTTATGGACATTTAAGTCTGTTATTGTTTTTGTATTAAATTTTAATTAATAGTTAATTATTTTTATCACTTTTTTAAATTATATTTAGTAAATATCAGGCCTGTGCAGTAATTGTTCATTAGTAATAGTTTATTCTTTGTTCTATATACCGCATTAACCATGTTGTTTTTTTGTTCATTTCAATATTTCTTGTCTTAATCTCTTTTTTTTCTAACTAATAACTAACTAATAATTTTTTCTCATTCATAATTTATTTACATCGTAAGTGCTCACAATAGATTTATTTATTGACACTGATTTGGAGATTAACACTTGTTGCTTTTATTTCCTTTATGGTGTCGCTCTCCCTATCAAAGGGCTAACCCAACCTCTAAAGCAGTGTAACCCTTAATTTAAGCTGACATCCCAACCCATCCAAGCACTGTCCTCACTACGTACTACTACGTACGCCGATGACACATGTGTGTTATTAGTAAATAAGGATCTATTTGTTGTATCCCAATCTCTTCAATCCGATATCTCAAACCTTCAAGAATGGTGTCAAAATTGGAGAATTAAAATAAATCCTAACAAATTCCATCAAATTACCTTCACTTTTCGTCGTAAACCTACGAATTTCTGCCCTACTGTATCCTATAATAATATTCCACTGATCCCTGTCGAACAGATACGTTACCTAGGACTCCATCTGGACCAACGTCTCACTTGGAATCCCTCATACAAGACTGAAAAGACAAGAAACTGCTCGACATTTTCGCCTACTTCAACATTTACTGGACAAACGTTCTAAGCTCCCAATTAATTGCAAAAAACTCATTTACATGACAGTTAGCTGACCTATTTGGACATACGGAGTTGAGCTTTGGGGCTCTATTATGTCACAAACAATCTCATCCACCATGATCTTAATATCCCATATGTTGCTGATTTGGCCCAAACTAGATACCAATCGTTCCATGACAAGTTCCATACACACTTGAATCCGCTAGTCTCTCAACTTGCTTCCTATACTATTCCTGATAACCCTCCAAGGCGTCTGAAAAGAAGATGGCCTCGAGACTTTCTACTATAGAACTTTATTGGAGTGCTACCGATGGGTAGTTTCTCCACAAGTGTTTTTAGTTTTCATGTCATTTGTTCTGATTAGCAAATTTACTTGTTGTAATATTATTACAGTTGTAAATATAAATAAATTAATCTAAAAAAAAACTTAATTCGGGGAAAACTTGGCGGTTGTGCGTGATCTCGGCCAAATCTATTGCTTACACAAATGTTGGTTTAGAAACACCCCAATCTGTACTATTTACTGAAGTGAATACGAAAAGTTGTTTTTTCTGGAAGGCACCATATAGATCTTTGGCCAAGCAGACATATATTGCTGTCGGGACTACTGACAGCTTGGAGGGGGTTAACCAAACGTTGTGGTGAACCATGGTTCTCATGGTCAAGCGGCAGGCTGTCCATAACTCGAGAACCTTGTGTTGATTCACTACTGTCCTTCCCGACAAGTGACTCGGTCAAGTGACAAATCGGACTAGATTCAACCACAACTAGGGGTCTATATTTGAGCAGACCAAACATGGACCAAAACTCCAGGCTGGTATTTAACGTTCTGGAAAAACCAACGGTATTCCCGATAGATGCACGTGGAGTAGATTATCACTCCTACGAACGGCCTTTGGGAGTCATCTCCAGTAAGCTGACGGGCCTCACGTTTCCGAGGGGGATCTAATGCTTAAGGAATCCTGAGACCGGAATTGTAACTCACGACCTTTGGTTATGTATGTGCACTTTTGCAAGCGCGTTAACCCGTTCGGCCACCCCGTCCCATGTTAAATATGCTATCTATGCCCATGTAAAGTCAAATCCATAGAATATTGAGAGTATTACCTGCATCCTTAGTATAAATGCCAGACTAATGGTAAATAACGCTTTTCTTAATTCCTGAGTTCATTACAAGGCACTATCACACGACAGAAAAGTACACTATACTCTTTACTCATTCACCCATCTAGACTGTAGCGTATCCAGAAAAATTTACCTAACCTCAAAAAAATAAAATAAAATTGGCCTTCTCGACACTAGAAATGGCATGTGAAAAAGAAAAAGAAGAAGTCGGATAAATGAAAAAGATAAGTTAAATGAGTGGAAAAAAGTTGGTTGATATAAAAATTGATGGATACGTTGCTTTACCTTAAAATCATACATTTTATAAGCTCTGATTTCTGGATTATTCACATGAGAGTCCAGAAGTTTTTTTGTCTTTAGGGTAAATTAAATACAAATTTTGCCATAATACTTAAACTCCAAATTTCGACACTCGCATAACTCTCAAATATTAAAGTAACGATGTGCCATAATAATTTTGTAAGTGTAGCCGTCCGTATTAAGTATTAGTTTTTATGCCAAACATAATTTTTTCCGTGGTTATTGTATACATGAGATTTTTTACTTTCTTAGACTAAAGAACAATATGCAGAATTTGAAAAAGCCTCCTCCTTTATAAACATAAATTATCTCTATTTTCTGTTCTCTTTTCTGGAAACATGGCTTCTATTTTGCTAAGGGTGACGGGGATTTTTATAGGAAGATAAGAGGAGCGGTAGAGAAGGGTATTATGCTAGGCGCTCTCTGTTGAGGGAAACAATACCGCAGCTTAGCGCTCTCACCACAAACCCTCCTTTTCATATAAATATGTGTGTTATTCACGCTGGCTGAAAACATTAAATCCCCTCTTGTTATGAAAGGATTTTCTTTCTCTAAAGATATTTCCCGAAATGGGGACATGGGGAGTAACATTTGAAAACCGTTTTGTTATTCTCGTAAAATAAAAATAAAATACTCCGATCTGAAAGTTGAACTTCACATAAAATAGCAATATTATGTAATTATGTTATTTGTATACAATTATGAATCTATTCGACCAAGGACAACAAATCTATTCCCTCTTCAAATTTGAGTAAAATACAATAGGGAAAATTTCAAAATGTAAAGCCTTAAGTCTCTAAAATACTGGAAAACCTAACCAGTCAACGTTTCGCCAATCCAGTCATCGTAAGGACACCAGAAGTCACATCAAAGCAGACAATACGCAGCACATCTCACACCAACAGTCCAAAGAGACTCATGAAGTAATGACAGCAACCTTAATCCAAGACGTTCCATAAAAATATTAATTTCTGGAGTTATTTTCATTTCACAAGTACCGGCAGATGATAACCTCCACAAGGTGGTCAGCGAAAAAATTAGGAAATATCAGGACCTGGAAGAGGAATTGAAGCAATTATATCAGCTTCATAAAGCAAAAGATTTGCAGTTGGTCATATCCACGAATGGACTGAGAAATGACGTTGAATATAATGAAATAGTTAGACCTTAATTTCAAATGCAAAAAGCAATAGTACTCAGAACTGGGAGTACTGTTAAAAAAGTTATGAATATTACTAATTAATTTTTCTAGCCTCACCCTTGACTTATGTCTGGGTAGGTCCATTCTCCGGTATAAACCGAGAAAAAGAATGAATAATAATATTTCCTTATAATTCAACTTGCTATTATTTTTAATTTTTCTAAATTATAGTTTTGCTCCAAACATTCGCTCGTACATAGGTATTATGGCTTGAATGTTGTGTTACAATATCTTATTTTTGCAATTTGGATTGGCTCTGCTTATTATTAAAGGTTTTTGGTAATACATAAAATAGGATCTCCCCAATTTATTCAACCTTTCCTCTGTTGCAGATTTTTCAAAAGCATTTCCTTGTATTATCTCCTATAAATATTTGACATTATTCACCCTCTATATTTGGCCAAGATTTGATTTCAGAGAGCATGGTTCATCCTTAACGCTTGTTAAGGACTTATTTTTTCTGCGGGAATTTTCAAGGCAGTTATGATAGCTATGTATTCCAGATTTATTTGTGATATAGCAAATGCCACTTTTTCAGAAAATATAAAAAAATCATCTGGAAAGTGCTAGACAGCTTAAGATCTTTTTGGAAATGTCTTTTTTATTTATTAAATATTCAAAAAGATATAATTAATACTTATACCATTCAGTCTTAGAGTATCTCTTGTTGAGTGAAGTGCTTCTAGTCTTTCCTACTATCATTGTTCGTCTCAATTTCCCATTATAAACTTATTAATGAAAAAGTATCTATCTAATTTATTAATTACAAGCTAAGTGTTAAAGAATTATTGTGACATTAAATTTTATAAACAACTAAGAAATTTACCAGTATTGAAGCAGTGAGATGCTGATCCTACTAGTCTCCCTACTAGTAAGTAAACACTCACATTGCAATTATTTTTATCTACTTCTCACTATTTCCTTTTAAATTTATTTGTTTATCTTTTTTCATCTCTCACATTTTTTAAGATGGTTACTTGCAAAATTTGTAACAAATCAGCAAGCCGCGATGAGAAGGCTAGAATCGCCTGCGTTAAGTAACTCAGCAAGTCCTTTCAGTCTTATCATATCAAGTGTGCGAAAATCGATTCGTTGGTTGTATCCGAAACAGTTAAAATATGGAAGGGTCCCGAGTGTTTATTAGTGCCTATTACATTGCCGGTATCTAAACCTAATTTAATGTTAAATATGCTAAGGACACTCACAGAGGAGTTCAAAGAGATGAAGGCCAAAATGAAATCCTTAGAAGAGTTAAAAGAAATAAAGAGACAATACAAAAGCAGTCAGAGCTATCATTCGAAAATAGCGACATACTACTCAAAATTGAAAACCTCCTAGAGGAGCAAAATAAACAGCTAGAAAGAGTAACGCTAGAGGACAAATTTTTAAAGGAAAACGTAAACGACGCCGAGCAGTACCAATTAAAAAATACTATTGAAATAAGGGGCATCCCAAAAAAGCAGGGAGAGACCACTGAAGTCATGATATTAAGCGTCGGGGGCAGGCCTGAACGTTAAACTGTGCACCGAAGATCTGGACTACGCCGTTCGGCTCAGGGCAAGACAAGAAGAGTTCTTTCTTTGCGGCGAACCCTTAGAGACGAATGAAGGAAAATAAAAAGGGACTTTTCGACTCGAAACCTAGGCTGGGGTCATAATGAGGTGTACCGCGTCTACGTCAGCGTAGCAATGACTCCTACCAACAAGCATCGTTACTGGCTAGCCAGGCCGAAGCAGGTATCTGCAAACATTACGTATGTCTGGTTCAGTGGAGGCAGAGTCATGTGTAGATAATTAGTTACCCGGCAGTGACAATTAGCAAGCCTAGTGACCTACACGTGTTCAGCTGAATGTCGTCTAATAGTCTCCTTAACTTTTCACTTTTATTTTTTATATATAGATTTTTATTAATTTATAGTTATTTTTCATTTCTTTTTTCATTCAGGTTCAGAAGAAGTGCTATTATATTTGAAACTATTTTTTTATCTATGCAGTTTTCTTTATTTTTACAACAGTTTTTTATTTTTACGAATTTCTTTAATTTCATTTTTATCCGATAGTTCAATTTTCCTTATTACTCGAAACTATCATCGCATCATTGACTCACTATGATCATTATTTAATTTATTCTTTGCCCGAAAAGTGTCCATTTTCTATCCCTCAATCCGTAATCCGTTTTCCTGTCATTTCTTTCTCTGGTCCTCAGTAATGACTAATACACTAAACTGTTGTCACATTAACGCACAATCCCTTATTGCACATTTTGATGGGTTTCAGAAATAATTCCAAGATAAGTTTTACCATGTCATAGCTGTCTCCGAAACTTGGCTCAAACCGTTCATTCTTTCCTCTCAATAGTCCCTTCCTAACTATTCTTTCATACGTCATGACAGATCTGACCGCAGGAGTTGGTGTATAGTCGTATATCTCAACTCCTCACCCCTTCTATATTCCGTAGTATACCGAACTCCTCATGTTCCATTCGACAACCATTTTGAATCCTCCCTTTTCCAACTAGTCTATACCTACAGAAATATAATTACAACGTAAGTGGTGACTTTAACATTAATATGCTTACGAATTCCAGCAATAAATCCTTTTTCACAAACCTAATATTTTCTCTCAATCCTTACCTCCTTCTCTATTCTCCTACCTATCACACCCATTTTTCTGATACCTGGTAGGATCTTTATGTCGCTGATTCAAATGCTCTCTTTGTCCCAACATCCTGTTCCATTTCATTCATCACACGATTTTATTCAAATTTCATATGACCTACCAGTCAACGGTGACTACTAATCCTTTACTCCCAAAACGGTGCCCTATCGCAATTCAGACCTCCTAGCCTTCGAATCTCTTCAATCCGACTTAAGTTCCATCAACTGGGACGTCATTTACTCTTTTAGTTTCATCGATCAGATGGTTTTCATCTTGACTTCCAGTCTGCAATCAATATCAGACATCCATGCTCTTTCATCGATCAGATAGTTTTCACCTTGACTTCCAATCTGCAATCAATATCAGAAACCCGAACCTTACACCGTCCAACTGCACCTTGACTAACCCCTGATATAAAAGAAATGATGAAAAACAGATAAGCAGCAAGGAGAAAATTTCGTTGCACACGTCTAGTCATCAGTAGTAGACTATGCAGGTTTCAAATTACTTCGCAATGAAACCCTATCTGCAATACATCGTGCAAAGTCAAATCACATCCATTTCATCCTTTCCAATGCAACCGACTCTAAATCCAAATGGAAAATACTTCGACAATTATCACCAACTGCATCCGGCAAACTATGTTCCTTTCCAATGACGCCAGACGTTCTCAATAACCACTTCGCATTAGGTACGAAATCTCCTAAATCCTCATCCGCTACCGGCATTGATCATATAAACTTTAACCCTGATAATTTCTTTTTCTACCATCATCATATGACGAACTATTAAACGCCATTGTGAAATCTCGCACCAATGACTATGGCCCAGACAATATTCCTTTAAAACTATTAAAATCCTGCCTCCCAGTCATAATGCCTGTATTACATCATATTTATAACTTCTCGTTACAAAACTCCGTATTTACTAATCCTTGGAAAACCGTGTTAGTGCGTCCGCTACATAAAATTGAAAATCCCTCCTCTCCAAATGACTTCCGCCCTATCTCCCTTCCCTCTAACCTCCCAAAACCATTAGAACTCCTAGTTCAAAACCAAATTTCAAATTTTCTAGAAGAACGTTCCCTCATTAATCCTGTCCAATCCGGCTTTCGACCAGGCTATTCAACTCAATCCGCTCTCCTACAAATCACCCATGATCTCCATTATGCAATTGAACAAGATAAATTAACAATTCTGATCCTTCTAGATTTTTCCAAAGCCTTTGACATGGTAGACCACAATATCCTCCTCGCCAAGCTTCGTAACTTGCCTCTTTCCAACAGTGCTCAAGGATGGTACAAGTCCATCATTTCCTCTTAGATCGCTCCCAATATGTTCATGTCAACAGGGTTATCACTACCCCCCCCCCCCCACCCTATTTGCCATTTACATAAAAGGCATAAAAATACTTCTTATCCAACATTCCTAGTATCATGTCTATGCTGATGATTTTCAAATACACCTATCCTTTTCCCCTTCCGATCTATTACTAGCCACAGAAAAACTCCAAGATGATCGGAATCGAATAAGTCAATGGGAAATTAATAATAAGCTAAAGTTAAACGTGGACAAAACCAAGGCAATAGTAATAGGGTCAAACTGCTTCCTTAAAACTATTCCCTATAATACAATCCTCTTTCTAAACAATAATCCTATCAAATTCTACCCAACCGGCAAAAACCTTGGAATTATTTTTGAACAAACCCTCTCCTGGAAAAAACATATCACTGAAATTTCCCGTCGTACCCTCTACATCTTAAAGCGTCTGAATTACCTTCGTCACCTGTTCCCTTTTGAAACCCGTAGACTTCTAGTTACTTCCTTAATTTTCCCTTCTTAGGACTATTGCTGTACAGTGTATGGGGGTATCTATAAGGATCTCGAAGCAAAATTAAAGTGGTTGATTAATTGCTTCGTTCGATTTATCTTTGGGATCCCAAGAGATCGGGTAACCTGGAACCCAATATTACGAAGAGTAAAATTGGCTTTATCCTTGCTGTCGCCGTAAGTACTTCCTAGCATCCTTCTATACCAAGTTATCCAATCCCGACGACCATCATTCATTTTCGATCTCCTTCAATTCAAAACCACAGCCCTCTCCTGTAACATCCCTTCTCGGCTATCTGATCTAAATACAGCATCCCACCGAACAGCGTCCTTTGACAGAGCTTTCCTTATCCGATCCTTCTCCCTTTGGAACTCTATACCTTTTTCCATTCGTCGTTCCAATAATCTTGCAACCTTCAAATCCCATATATACCATCCTTACAATTCCCAAAAAATCGGAGATAGTAGGATCAGTTTTTGAGTTAAAATTCTCTCATTCGATGAATGAATGATGTTTTTTAATGTACACTTGTGTGTGTGTGATTATGTATGTATATATATGAGTGTGTGAGATATAAACCACGTTCATATATATTAATATCATCTAGATAGATATTTAAAAAAGGAAGACATAAACGAAATAAGTGTAATCACTGATAGCTTTGTTTGAAATTTTCTTCATTATTTTTATTTTTTACTTGGCATAAATTTGACATAAACTCCCCTTCAAAAGTATTGCAACACCCATAATTCTCGAGATTTTCTTGGTTTCCATCTGAATCCGTACTTTGCTTATATTTACAGTAATATTATTTACTAAATGAGATACATTAGTGACTAGATACTTCATTCTTATTCCCTGTTTACCAACAAATGAAAAGTTTTTGGATTATTCATTTCAAAGTTCCTTTCAGTCCAAGTTTATCTTTCGTGTGTCTCAAGTCTGTTTCCTCTTTTCTCTTTAGTCTAGTTGAAACAATTAATTTTATCCACAATGAATCGTTTAAGCCGCGATGATTCGGTCAGAATCATCACTCTCTCTGAAGAAGGCAAATCATTGCGTTACATCCCTAATCGCCTTGTGATTCACTATTCTTTCGTTTCAGGGACCATAAGAAGGTACAGGGAGACTGGTAGTCGTTCGAGGCGACCAACGTCAGGGCGTCCTAGGATTACTAATCCCATAGATTGCCGCTTCATTAAAATGCAAGCACTTCGGTAGCGTAATTCTACAGCTTCTTCCATTAAAAACTTGATCGCTGCTGTTTGAGGGATATCAATCTCGGATTCAACGGTCACTAGAAGACTGAGGGAGTCAAAACTCAGCTCAAGAAGGCCAGTGAATGGTCCTCTTCTCACCACAGAACACCGCTTAAAGAGATTGAGGTTTGTAAGACAACACCAATCTTGGACTGTGGAGGAATGGAAAAAAGTTGTATTCACGATGAGACGAGAGTGGCCCTTACAGACAGGATGGACGTGAAAAAGTTTGTAGAAAGCCTGGAGAACGGTTTAGTCAATGCTGCACGTTAGAAACTGAGCCATTCGGAGGAGGGTCTATCATGTTCTGGGGCGGCTTATTTTAGGAGGCACGTTCCGAGTTAGTGCCAATCCAAGGAGAGGCCTTGATTGTTTTGAGGTATGTAGAAATGATTCTTCAAGATGATGTAGTGCCTTTTATGCCTTTCATAGGCTCTGAATCGTTGCTCATGCATGATAATGCCCGCCCATACAAGGCAAGATGTGTTTCTGAGTACCTGAAAACCACAAATATCCACACCATTGATTGGCCAGCAAGAAGTTTTGACCTTAACCCAATCGAGCACATTTGGGATTATCTCAAAGGATATCGGTTTGGTCACGAGATTCACCTCCTACTACCCTTGAAATGCTAAAGGCAGCTGTATTGAAGGAGTGGGACAATATACCCCAAGATTTTCTTCAAAACCTTTTTACTGGTATGCCAAGACGAGTGGAAGCAGTCATTCAAGCCAGAGGGTGCAATGCGTCTTATTAAATTTAAATTAAAAATTTAAATTGTGATTTAAAAGTTAAAATTACAATAATTTAACAATTTATTTATTGTAATTTTACAAAATACATTAAAAGTTAAAATACAGACTTCAGAACCTTTCTTTGTTATGAAAAGACAGAAGTAAAATTCAAATATTTCAAAGAGTTGCGATACGTGTACTTTTGACGGGGAGTGTATATGTAACTATATACTGTTTCTCTTATATAATTATTGTTAACTTACGAGGGGTGATCAAAAAGTTCCAGGACTGATTTTTTATTAATTTATTTAAAAAATCTACAGGCTATTGGACGTCGTCCCCTTCAAAGTACTCTCCTTGGGAAGCTATACATTTTTCCCAACGATGTTTCCACTGTGTGAAGGACTTTGAGAAATCATCTTGTGAAATGGTGTGTAGCTGCTCCAGCGATTTTTTTTTAATGTCATCTACGGACTCAAATCTCTTTCCCTTCATGGGTCTCTTAAGTGTTGGAAACAAGAAAAAGTCTGCAGGGGCAAGGTCAGGTGAATATGGAGGCTGGGGAATGACCGTCATTCCATTTTTGGTGCAGTAGTCGCGAATGAGCAGTGCGGAATGAACAGGCGCATTGTCATGATGCAGCACCCACTCACCGCTCCGCCACAACTCTGGTCTCTTCCTCCTTATTGCCTCGCGCAAATTTCTCAGGGTTTGAAGATAACGAAAGCGGTTAATGGTCTCACCTCGTGGAAGAAATTCATGGTAAACAACACCCTTCCAGTCGAAAAAAACAGTAAGCATGACCTTGACGTTTGATTTGACCTGACGTGCTTTTTTGGGGGTTGGGGAGGATTTTGTCTTCCATTGTGATGACTGGACCTTCGTTTCCACGTCGTAGCCATAAACCCACGTTTCATCTCCAGTAATGACTTGTTTTAAGAAGTTTTCATTGGCATTTGCCATTTCAAGAAGTTCCTGACAAACTTGAACTCTGTGTTCTTTCTGCTGCTCAGTCAACAGTCTCGGAACAAACTTTGCAGCCACCCTTCTCATCTGCAAATTTTCTGTTAAAATCTGTTGACACGAACCAAATGAAATGTTCAATTCTTCAGCCATCTCACGAATGGTTAGTCGACGATTAGAACGCACGAGACTGTTCAATCTTGCAACATGATCGTCGTCAGTCGAAGTTAATGGGCCCTGAACGAGAATCATCTTCACACGATGTCCGGCCTTCCTTGAACCTTTTGTACCACTCATGACACCTTGACCGACTCAGACATTCATCACCGAAAGCCACTTGCAACATTTGAAAAGTTTCAGTAAACATTTTACCCAACTTCACACAAAACTTTACGCAAACGCGTTGCTCTTCCTTTACATTCATTTCACAAAATCGCCGAACACAAAAAACTTTTTTTTACGAAAACAGCAGTAACTTTGCAATGAAGAAGGTTATCAACAAACTGAATAAACAGCTGAGCTCAGGAAGAGTCACGCTAAACAATGCTGCCAACCGCACTGCTCTATGACACTCCATTGCCGCGCAATCTCAACAGTCCTGGAACTTTTTGATCACCCCTCGTATTTTAATTTTTTTTTCTTTCTCTTCTTCTAATCTGTTTTTAAAATATTGTTGTTGGAGGTAATTCGCATTTTTTTTTCTTTTTTTTATTCTTTCTCACTTACTGATCTTTCTCATTTATAATGATTAATTAAATGTAATTATTTTACTCTCTAAGGCATAATAGCTTACAACACCTGTATTGCTATTCTAAAGGGACTTGTTCCATAATAAATAAAGACATTATTATTATTATACTAAATGTCATAATTAATAATAATAATTAATCAGTCACATGTATAATGTTTTAATCAGCCAGGAGAAAAAACGTGGTGAGTATTGTATAAGCGTTACTTTGTAATATTGTGCTCAATAGGTTTTGAATTTTGTTGAACATTAAAATATTGATTTTAATATATTTATTCTTAGTAATTCATTAGAGTTTTCCGGAAACAGCTGATGAACTGTTTGATATATTAAAAGTATCTTATCACATGACAAATAAAAACTTGCTAAGCTTGCTTGCGATTTCAATTAAATTTTATCAATCAATTCTCACATATTATACAACGAGGATATTGTTTCCTCTACATTATCGGGAATAAATAAAATAAAGAAAAAGTCGATGTTTTCGAAATTTGTTTAATAATTTTCTTTATGTAATATTTACAGATATAACAATAAAATAGTTTATGCTTTCTAAAAACACGTTGAACATCACAAATCTAATCATTTTAATCTATAACTTTATTTACATTTTGGAATTGCACTGTCCCAGAGCTTTATGAAAAGCTGAACATTTAACAATTCTACAAATTACCAAATAATATAGTGTACTTATTTACAACAAATATCAAATAAAAATAAATAAATATTCTGCTAACACAGAACTAGAGTTAGATATAGTTTCTAAAATGTTGAGGTTTTTTTTATTTTTTATTATATATAACTTATGGGCATTCCCATTTAACTCTATTTATTTACATATTAATATACATCAGATAATACTATTTTTTGTACAAATAGATGAGAGTACCTATTTTCTATACAAAACATTCAACAATTTTTTTATCATTCATTATTCAAATTCAACAATACAATCCTTCAATTTAATGACTGTTAAACAATAAATAATTTAAGATATGATCTATTCAAATTTTAAATTTAAACAACATTGTAAGGACACGACAGTGAAAAACAAACAACTGATTTAATGATATGTAAATTGTATTCCTGTCAGGGAAGTAAATTACGTAACTATATACGTAATTTACTTCTGTATATTATTCTGTATTATATAATATTCTGTTTAAGAATAACACTGTAAAATGTGTCTTAAATAATAGTAATTTTTAAACTACTGTTCTTCAGCTTGTTATTTCTTGGTTAAAAAAGATGAGATTCCGTATTTGAGAATTTAATACTGGTATTATGTAATTGTATTATTCAATATTAATTTTAAAAAGATTCAATTAAAAATATTATAAAACGATTATTGTTGAAAGTTTTCAATGATTTTTGTACTTTAATACATGCAACTTAGCATAAAACTGTGTTACCTTTTCGGTAAATTAATAGCTAAAATAACATAATTAATACTTTATTTTGTTTTTATCATTGATTTTGCTTAATGATACTCTATGTAAATGAATCTTATTGCACTTTGATTAATACAATTTTCCTTAGTTTTCTGAAGTATGATTCAAATTTGTTTGATTATTCACCTCAGATATTTTAAAGAGAGAAATATTCAACCATTGACGTCAGAATCATTAAGGAAAAAATCCAGTTCTTTAGCAGAAACCAGTATATATATGACACAAAAAAACAAAAAAAAGACAATCGATTCCTAGCAATTATTATTGTATTTGTTTTGAGAATATCTAGTACCATTGTAAACTGAACAAGATGACAAAAGGTAAGGTTCTACAACCAGAAACGGTATAGTTAAATATTAACGGATATTTTTCAGCATTTTTCCTAATTTGAGAATCAAACCACTCGGGTATTGTTCATAAGGAGTGAAAATTTTTCAAAATGAGCTATTAATATACATTGGGGACGGTCCCGAATCCCCTGGATATGACTAAACTAAAAGATATAAACAAAAGATGATATCGCACTAGTATCTCTTAAGTTGCATAAGTCAAAAACCTACATTTTTGGAAGAAAGGGAAAAACTATCAGTGAGCTTGGAATAGCATTAGAACACTAAAAGTGACACGAGTGCCTTCTGGTATACATGCTCTAAGCAGAAAAGTAAATGTTGATAGAATTTTGATGAGTGATGAAGAGATATTTTTATTTAGTGGGGCCATTACACACCACTAAAAAAAAATACCGTTTTTGAGTTATGTTACTTTAGAAATCTTGATGCGATAACGTAGTTTATAAATATATAAGGTAGTTTAGCCTATACGTCAGGTATAAAAGTTGTCTGGTGTAATATTCTCTCATTAATTTAAAGACTTACAAGCAACCACCATGCTTTACAAGCATTTACAAGAAATGACAAAAAGTAGTTACTAAGGTTTGTATTTTCCTTCATAAGAACAACAAATTAACTTGCTTGATATGGGAGAAAACAAAAATAAAAATCAACAAGAAAAGCGACGTGAGATGTACTCTACTCTGGGGGTGGTGGGGGAGCCCTCGGGGGCTGCCACCAGGGCCAGAGCCGGTGCCCCAGTCCTACCCCGTCGGGCAGGACTGGGAGCGGCCTTCATATGACATGCTCCGGGGACGGCGGCCTCTCCGGACAGCCGCAAGGGCCCTGCCAGGAGGCGGCAGCCACCGCCGCCGAGTACAAGGACTTGCCGTAGAGCGCGTGGAAGGCGAGGTCCGCCATCTTGCTTTGGCCAAGGTCTTCGAGGCGGTAGAGCGGGTACGGGAAGGGCGGGAGTAGGGGAAGCTTGACCTCTGGATCGAGGAGCGGCGGGGGCGGCGGCAGGAGGCTCCGGCCTACTTCTGGGTACAGCTTTGCCTCCTTCTTCGGTGCCAGGCTTTTCGGCTTCCTCCGGGGTCGGTACTTGTAGTCCGGGTGCTCCTTCATGTGCAGCGCCCTGCAACATACAGCGAGGGTTGAATATTAAATCAGCTAAAAGAAGTGGAGTGTAAGAATGGATTGGGAAGGTATCGGAATGTGGATGGAATAGTTAAATATGTTTACAACATTTTTGTATAATGTATCGGAATGGAATGAATGGAAGTATTTCACAATACAGTAAGCAGTTTTAAACGGTTTAAAAAAAAGAACATACATCAACAAAAAACATTTCATTCTACGATCTTGTTTAAGTTTGATTCTTCTATTAAAAAATAAACTACGATGCCTAGTACACATACAAAAACTTAGCAGCAGCGACTTGTGAGATCACATAAACGGGAGTCCCGAGCGTGTACACATTAAAAACCCCTATCTCATTCAAACTTAGGCAAAAATCAGACCTACCCACTGTAGCATCGTCCGATTAGCTATAACAGCAAAAAGTGGCGTTAAATGAACAAGCAACAAATAAAAACTTAGCAATCGAGTCGGAGACAATCCAAAACAGCATAATCACACGCTTTCTGACTTAATCGATAAATTCAATGGTCGGTACTAAGTTACTATAATTACTAAGCTTTGCAATTCACAATAAATGCAATGAAAAATATTAATAATAATCCTACTAATTTATAAATGCGAAAGTTTGTTTGTTAGTAATGGGATGTGAATATTAGTTGTAATATAGGTTATACATCAGAATAACACATACGCTACAGCAAGGGCGGATTTATGGGGAGGGGCACTGTTAATTATGCATTATAGTGCATAATTAAAGGCAAATCACATGATAATAGTTGTTAAAATAACAGAAAGAACATGAGTGAAACTATTGTTTTGAAATCCTACTATTCATACTAATCTTACTTACTAATATTATAAATGTGAAAGTTTGTATGTTTGTCTCTCTTTCACGCAAAAGCTACTGAACGGATTTGGATGGAACTTTACAGTAATATAGGTTATACATCAGAATAACACATAGGCTATAGCAAGCGCGGATTTAGGGGGTGGCGCACGGTGGCACGTGCCCCTCCCCACAGTTTTTTAGGTACTGTGGAGAATCCATTATAGTACATAATTGAAGGCAAATCACATGATCATAATTGTTAAAATAACAGAAAGAACTTGAGTGGAACTATTGAATCAGAACTATAGTTTTGATATCCTACTACTAATATTATAAATGCGAATGTTTGTATTTATGTTTGATACTCATTCACGCAAAAACTACTGAACGGATTTGGATGAAACTTATTGAGTAAAATCAGTTATACATCATCAGGCTACAGCAAGGGCAGATTTATGACGGGGTACGGTGGCATGTGCTCCCACCGTTATAGTATATAATTAAAGGCAAATCAGGAACTTAGCATCTTGAAATTTGTAGATAGGTTCTTTTTATAGTTTAAGAAAGAAATTTGCATAATTCCACCCCAAGGGTTTCCCCTTTAATATAATAGGGATTCAAAGGTTAATAAAGAATCCGTCAGTTTGGAAGTTAGAAATCTGAGATTTTGGATGTACGGTCAATTGGCGAGAATGGTTGAAATAGTCACTAAAAATTTCAACCTACTAAAGCATACAGGCATGATCCTCATTGACTTAGAAAAAGAATTCGGCAGGATTTCCTCTCAGTTCCTCATCCAAAAATTAATACAATACAATATCCCAAGATACTTAATTCTAACAATATACTCATTCTTAACTAACAGAACATTTTATCAAACAATAGCCACTCAACAAATAGATACACAAATGCGGGTCTAACACAAGGTTTCTGTCTCAGCCCTATATTATTTAATTTGTTTATTAATGACATTCCAAAAATCAGTAATTTAGATATCGCACTATGATACAGCATAATAAATAATGATATAATTCGCTGATGATACAGCAATACTACCATCATCGTATAGGATAACTGCAATAATTAAAAGACTATAGGAAGCATTTTGCAAAACTAACAAATATCTGAAAAAATGGAAACTCAAAACAAATACTGATAAAACCGAAGCTATAATTTATACAAAACGAAGACCTATATTCCCCTCTACCATAATAATTAACAATATCTCAATACCTATATCAAACCATATTAAATAATTAGGAATTTCTTTAGACCGCAAACTACTATTCAGCAATCATAGCAATAATAAATTGAATAGCGCCCGCAGAATATTATATAAAATGTATTCGTACTTCAACAAAAAAACCAAACTATCTGAAAAAAATAAGAAAATATTATATAAGGGAGTCATTAAACCCATGATAACTTACGCGTGCCCAGTCTGGAGTTTAGCTAGCAAACACACATTATCAAAATACAGATCTTCCAAAGAAATGTCTAAGAATCATAAAAAACTACCCAATATATACTCAAATCACCACAATGCACAAAGAACTGGACATCCCAACAATACACGAATTCATACACCAACAAACCCTCAGATTGTTCACCTCATGCCACAATAACACCAAAATACAGACACAAACGTAGAAAACACAAACTATTATAAATAATACCCATTTTGTAATGTGTTCTTATATATAAATCATATGTTATATATATGAATAATGTTATATATGTATATATTGTTGTACATAAATTTTATATTAATTAAATCATATGTATTTCTTTTTTCTGTTGCTTTTTTAAATTTTACTAACAAAAAAACATATTAACCTGTAACAATTGTAAGTTGTAAGTTGTAACATGTAACCTGTAACTCATTTTCATTGTAAGGGATTATCCCACCAATGTTTTAAAATTTGTATATTTATACAAATTTAAAATAAAATAAAACAAAATATTTAAAAAAACTTTAACAAACTGCAAAGTACTTATTATCTAAATGTTGCTATTGAATTAATTGAATAATAATCTCATAAATAGAACAGATTATCATTAACCGTAATTATTTAACAAGTAATCAGAGGGATATTAGATTGTAAATATTAATGCTTCAATATATTTATTAATTATTATTTTATGACTCTCATACCTGAGCACACGAGGAGAAGACTAAAAAGAACGTGAACGAGGGATCTGTTAAAATATTAATATTAAATCAAGCGATAGGAGAGGTACCGCTGGGTACTGTTCTTCTTCATGCCTTTCATGACATTTTGTTTTAATTTACATATAGAAAATTTGCTGATTGCCAATTTCATATACTTCACAGGTTTGGGTAAATATATGAAGGGAAGCAATAGTTATTTATGCACCTAGGAACTAAAGAATAACATCATTCTCTCAGCAATAGCTTTGTTGCGATTATTTAAAAAAAATTTTTTTTGGAATAATGATAAGTTTACTCTACGAGGTCCATATAAGATTTTACTCCAGATGGAATGTAAGATGACAAATGATATTTTCTTTATTTCTATTTTATACAAACTATATTTTCTATAAGTTTTAATGAACTATTTATTTTTCAATGAATGCTTACAATTTAATAGATTCACAACTTAAAGTTAAAATTGCAAACGTAGAAACCGAAATAAACGACGTCGTTTCAGAAATAAACAACGTAGATACAGAAGAAAAATTAGAATAGCACAAATATAGATACTGTAAGTCAAGGGCGAATCCAGGATTTTTTTCTGGGGGGGGTACAACGGGGTGACGCGCAAAAAATCAACAGTAACTTAGAAATAAACTTATAGTATTTATAGAAAGGTTTTTTAAAATATTAAAACAATAGTTTCACTCGTGTTCTTTCTGTTATTTTATTCATATATTGTAACAACTATGATCATGTGATTTGCCTATAATTATGTACTGTAATAGATTCTCCACAGTAGGTATACAAAATACCACACGTGCCCCCGTGCCCCTCCCTAAATCCGCCCTTGCTGTAAGTATTCTAGTATTTCTATAACCTATACTAGTCATAGCCAAAACAAATGAACTTAATGGCATACATTGGCAGGTGCAACAACCTAATCATAACCTCTTCTACAATATTTTAGCAAATTAAGTTGTCATCTTTGTTACTACTATCCTAGGGATTCTTTTCTACTTATAGCCTAGTTTGTAACGGATAGGGTGAAATGACGTACTTTAGACTTAACTAATTGAATCCAAAACACTTGTTTTTGTACCAGCTGGAGATAAGATATGTTTTTATTTGTATCGTCAAATAATACATTTTCATTCAATTAGCGTTGGTAGGTTTCCTCCTCTGTTGGGCAGTTGTGACGAAGATGCTATCAGTAAGAGCGACGAAGACAGGTGACGCGCATACTGAGCGACATGACAGACAATGGAAGAATCGCTCATGAAGGGAGAAAGATCCTTTATTATCCTGGGATAATGGCCGTCAGGACGAAGAAGAGTCGTGAAGAATGGCACTGTTATCTTGTGATTTCAGCTTCCCATTCTTCCTCCTCAGTTCTCAACGTCCCTGCCTGTCCCATTATACAGGGTCGCTTTGTACACCCCTTCATATCTCCTGGTATTATTTTATATATAACATATAAATAAACACAATGTCCTGTTACTTTATATTGTGAATTCTAGAGTATTTTCGTTGTAATCGTAACAAGTGGGGATGCTTGTTCACGTTCATTTTTTTGTCTTTTGGTAGGAATGATAAGAAGGCAAGTTATCATCTGACATCACATGGGCCTATAATCGCCATTTACCAATCAATATAATATTGTTTTGATTTTGATTTGATTTCTACTTTCTGTTTTTTTGGACCTCTCTTTCCTTCAATTTTGCTCTGTATGATTAACTGCTGTAAGCGATAATTTTCATATCGCATGATATGACCAAAGCATGCCAATTTACATCTTTAGATGATATCCAATATCTCAAGGGGCTTCTGGATTCGCTATAGTTTATACTGGATTTAGTTGTTGACAATGCCGAATACGAAGTATTGACGATTACAACGAAAATAATCCGAATCGACGGTGAAATTCCAAGATTATAAACAGATTAATGGTGTTCCTCAGGGTTGAGAACTTAGTCTAAATCTATTCTCGCTAGCAATAAATGATCTTGGGCTGAAAAATCCAGAAGGCGACAGGTCATTACTATTTGCTGACGCCATAGAGATAATTTTTTCCTCTGATAACATAGACGAAATCAAAATGAATGAAAAGAAGCCCTTAACAGAATAAATAATTGGCCTATATTTATTGATCTAAAAATTTACCCAGAGAAAACTGTATGTATCCAATTTAGCCTTAAAAGATGCACTCTTTTCCCTCCATATTACATATAGAAATTTTATTCATACCATATACAAGTATATACAAATTTTTTTCTCATATTTGATCAAACATTCAATTGGGAGTCAAACATAATAACACTAGGAACAACTGTAATCATAAAATTAAAAACCATTCGTTTTCTTAGGGGATACATCTTTTGGTTCAGATAGATTAGCAATGATAAAACTATTTTTTTTTTAAAATATTTTGTTTGGCAAATAAAAATAAACGCCTCAAAATCGAGCCGTGTAAGCTTCTCTCTACGCAAAGCTTCGTGTCCAGCAGTCAAAATTGACAACGACGAAGTACCTTCCAAAAATTATTTACGTTACCTAGGACTATACTTGGACAAAAGACTTACATGGAACGTACATACAAAATTAAAAAGACAAGAACTGACTAGACGGTACAAACAACTATCACATCTTCTGGACTACAGATCTTCACTTGACTTGAGGAACAAACGACTTATCTATAACAGTATACTAAAACCTATTTGGACATATGGAGCAGAAATTAAGAAAAATTCTTAATGCACCGTGGTATGTTTCGAATCACACTATACACAATGACATGAACATTCCTACTATAAAATCATATATTCATAACAAATACATAACATTCCACTTATCGACACAATATCACCCAAACCCACTCGTTCTTCCGCTTTCCTACTCCCTTTTACCTGGACTTAATAAAAAAAAGATTAAAAAGACATTGGCCAAGAGACCTACTGAAAAATTGATATTTCATTCCAAAACTCGATGTTCCTGTACAATGGCAAAGAGAAAAACATCTGGATCAAATTTGCTGGATGCGCAATTGCGCAGGTGCAAATGAAAATTAAATGATAATAATCATAATAATAAAAAATATTTTGTTTTATTTTATTTTAAAATATGTACAAATTTTAAAACATTGGTGGGATAATCCCTTACAATGAAAATGAGTTCACATTACAACGGTTACTGATTAATATGTTTTTGTTGTTGGTAAAATTTAAAAAAAAATAACAGAAAAGAGAGTACATAGGATTTACTTAAGACAAAATTTATGTATAACATAATACAAAATGCATATTATTTATAATAGTATGTGTTTTGTTCGTTTGTGTTTGTATTTTGGTGTTGTTGTTTTTGTATAATTTCCTAATGATAAAACTATATCGAGCTTCGATTTCTGGTAAATTAGAATACGGGTTTATCCGACTTCTAACATTAGCTAAGCTAGATTCTATAGATGATACCGGAATGCAAATATTGCTTTTAGATCTTCGTATCCTTAGTTTATGAGCTGAAGGAGGTTTACCTTCCTTGCAAAGAAGACAAAAATTAGCATTAAATTACATCTCCAAATTATTTCAGCAGGCAGGTCCCATGCACTAATACTTTTTTCAATCAGAACTCTAAACAGATTTTCAGTAAAAACCAAATACATCCTTTCCTGTGGTGAAGGCATTCAGCTGTTAAGCTATTTCGCTATCTAAACCTGAAATCCTTAATCTACGTACCTTGGCGCTTATAGCCATCTTGAACAATATTAAATCTGTTCTCCAAAACAATACTACTCTTCCAGAATATACAATGTGGTTGTTTCGTATCCTCCAAATTAAATCCAAACTCATCTTTAACAACTCGTGGAGGAGAGCAAGATCGTATATTCTGTATGGATCTCCGGTAACATTGGCATTAAGGTTAATGAGCTCGCAGATCAGAATCATGTCCGAGGGGTACTTATGCTACTTAGCTGAGGCTTCATGGTTCTCACTTCATCAAAACTTAGTAGATCTCTTAAAATGAAAACAACAGAGAGATGGCAAGTTATCTCAGGAGCAAAGCCAGCCTAGTAAATTAAAAAGTACTGTTAAAAACAGTAAGAGTGAAAAACCGCAGCAGCCGAAGAGAGGAGTTTGGTCAGGTCCGCTTGAGACAGAGCCACACTCGGCTCACTCATTCACATATTATGAAAAACCGCCTCTCCTACAGTGAAATATATTTTTGATATAGAATGTATAAATATATAATGTACTTCATATTTTCCAACAATAAATAAAGTGGCTATTTATCAAAGGCACTTAGTGGCAACGAAACTACTTTACGTGCATGTGTGTGTGTGAATAGGATTTTTTTTTGTGATATATATGGTCATGCTTTATACCTGTACCACCACAGCCCATGGATGGTCTTGGGTTCAGTACGTGGTAAATACTGTAATGTTTCAAGGACAACGGTGGTGCAGGGAGGTGATTTGTCCTAGATCACGCTCAACCAGCAGGTTTTCCTCCAGGTACCCATTTTATAGATGCTGGGTGAGCCCCATCAGGTATATCTCCGGCTATTAACAGTTTAAATGAAGTATCCGCCTCAGCACCCTACCAATGAGTTCCATATTTTTGCACAAACGGCGATAATCCCATTATATTTGCTTTCTCACCCGATGTAATTAAACATGCAAAGATATTTCAATAAAGCACTTTATGATACGTTAGTGCATTGTATAAATTCTTCACTCTTCGCTGAAGGAATGTAGGACAAACGTACCGTAGAAGAAATCAGTGAACGGAATTGGAAAGAGGATTGTGGCCGTTGAATAGCGAGAAGAAAAGACGGTAGCCGTGAGGTGGAGGAGAGCAGTAGATCAGTCTAAATACACAATAGTGATATCGATAAGGGCAGTGTAGGTGTGAGATAGGGCCATTGTCGCCTCTATCTGAGGAGCTCTCGCTATCTTGGGCCCTTAACATCGGGCATTAGCCCCGTACGCCCTTTTTCACCGAGACAACCACCTCCGCCATCCTCCCAGTTTTCTCTCTACATTTTGGCCCATGTATCACCCTTCTTATCTGTCTGTCGTCTTGTTTCTATCCTACTCAGAAAATTATTACCCTATTCGGCGAATTGAATTAAAGAAAACGAAAAGTCATAAATAGTGTTGTTCGAAAAATTCATTATTTTTCAAGTCCTTGAACAATTTATTAGAGCATTTTATATAAAACATAGGTGTTAACGCCGGTCATCCCTATTGCGCTGCATATATTGTTGATACAAATAATTAATCTATAAATAATCTAGTTCTCCCTTCTACCCAGAGGTGAAAACTTTTTAAAAAAAAAAAGGAAAAAAACCATCATTTCCACACCGTACTGCATGGAATTGACATAATGCAACAAAAACGTTTTAAAAACAACCTGCATTGGTTAATCGGGTACCCACACGACAACAGATCTCATGTTTCGCGACGGACAGTGAAGAAAGTGAAGAAGTCCTCCAATCCTCCGAAGTCCTCCTACACTCACACTATTCACCAGGATTATCTCCAACAGATTTCCATCTGATCAGAAATTGGTCAACCTCCTTAAAAGTAAAATTATTTTCAATAAACGACTTTATTTCATCACAAACCATGATTTTTTCATTAGTAGAATTGAAAAAATTAGGAAAAAATGGGGTAATATTTTTATTAAAAATGTTATGATTTCATAAATCGTTTTTAAACAAACCATTCCATTGAAAACGGATATTTCAAGCGTTACGACCTGATGATTTATTTATAACGGATTTCAACTATCAAATATGCTATTCGATCAATATTTATTCGGACAAAGTTAAAAAAAAAGAAAAAAGAAGAACAAATATTCTTTTTCCTATAGTTCGAACGTGACAATTGAAATGTCCAAGCGCAAAGAGGTTTAAAAGGACAATGAGAGAGTAGAGTTGAATTGAGTAACAAACAGGCTAAAGTAGAGACAGTGACCCTGTAATTGTACCCCGGTTAGTGCCACAATGGGGCTCTTATCAACAATTCGACAAAGGCTCTCTATATCTGCCCCGATACCTCGCCTACCAAATCCCCGGTTCTCGTTTCGAGCACTTTTTTTTTTTTTTTTATTCGTCAATCGGGGCTTTGTTCATTATTTCGACAGTGGGATTTACCCTCTATTGTCTCGCATGCCCTGCTCCCATCTTCAGTTGCATTTCACTTTTTGTCTTCAAATGACACAGTTCTCACTCTGCTTTATGTATTTTATTGAAAAGGTAAATTTCTGTTAATTTATTCTATCCTAATCGCACCAGAGACAGATCCAAGGCACGTTTATTGCCTATTATAACGATTTGTGACGGGAGTGCGGTGAACACGATAATGATAGTGAGAACGTTAGAAATAGCAGGGTGACCAAAGAGGTTTGTGTGAAAGAGATTCGCCACTGCCTCAATCACTTCATTCTATATTTATTACGTACCCGCTCATTAATCCTTTCGCTACGGTGGGCCTCGCCGCGGAGTACCTCGTCTAGAACGGAGCGCCGTGCCGGAAGTGGGAACATTAGCGCGCGCAGTCTTTAGCATTCGGGGCCAAGACTTTTGTCTCAAAAACGACTTTGTAACATTACTTTTAGAAACAAAATGATTTATACATTATAATATGGATTCCACTGGACTGGTATATATAATATTTAATTGTTGAGGTAAAATATATTAATTTATTATAAGTATAAATCTGGTAGATTAGAAATGACCATGGAGAAATAGTGTATCTCCAGGTAAATTTAATATAATAGACATTCACATAAGACATGTTATTATGATGATACTAAGATTGACATGTGAAATTGAAAATGACTAATATGGTCGAAACGTTTTTATAATAAAGAATAAGCATGATTGGAAAATGGTTTTACCTCAACAATTAAAAAACAAAATGATTTGTGTTCATAATGTTTCCATGGAGGTATTTTAATTCAACAATACAATTAATATTTTTATATCATACAACAATATAGGAACTATAATTATAAAATAGTATTGAACAGTAATTTTTTAATAATAATATTCTGTATGAAATTTTTCAAAACACGGATATACACATAAACCAACATCACAATTCTCACATTGATATCGTGTTTGACTGCTTTTATCGTTCTTTTTGTATACCACACATTTTCTTAGTGGATTTTTTCTCTTCCTCTTGTTATTCTCATAAAGTGATGGAAAATGTCTTGCAGTAAGACGCGTTGTATTAATATGTCCAGATTTATTAACATTCTTCGTGGCTTTCGATGAATGGTAGCGTCTTAAAATTTGTCGAAATAATTCAAGATGGAATTTAGTCATCGATATTCATTTCCCACTTTTCAACTTATATAGACAATAGGCGTTCCATATGCATATATCCAATAAGTGGAAAAAATACTTCTTATACCACTTTAAATTTTTCCTTTGGGAATGAATTGTACTGATTATCATATCACTTTTATCCACGGCTCCCTTAGAGCGATTATAATCAACGACACACTTTGGTTTTAAGATCATTTCCTTTGTGCGATAGTGGATTTTTGTATCGACAACTTCTTCGGTGTGAAAGGTCGATAACATATACACCTCCCTTTTGTCATGCCATTTCATGGCTAGCAAACATTCTGACGACCAGAAACCCGCCTCGCCTTTTTTCATTTTTTTATCCGTCCTTGGCATACCTTTGCGTCTTTTTTTCACGGTGCCACAGGCGTTAGTACCATTCTTGTGCAAAAAATAAACAGTGCTGGACTTGCGTACCAGTTATCAACAAATAGAGTATGCCCTTTTTGTAAATATGGTCTGAGTAACTGGACAACAGATTCCCAGTTCCCCAGATTTTCCAAGATTTGCATCTGTGTTGGTAATATTGGAGAGGGATCCGTCGTAAATTATAAAGTCTTGAACAAATCCAGATTCCTTATCACATAAAACAAAGGACTTAATACCAAATCTTTTCCTCTTTGATGGAATATACTGTTTGAAGGACAACCTGCCCTTATATAACAACAAACTTATAAATCAATGCATAAATCTTGGAAGGGATACAACGCATTCTTGAAGCTTTCTCTAAGCATATCACAAATTTCCCGAATTTTATATAATCTATCAACATTTGCTTGCGTATCATTGGTATTAAAATGTAATATTTTTAGTAAATATAAAAATCGGTCCCTTGACATTATTTCACCGAAAATTCTGCTTCTCAAAAGCTCATCGTTTGCCCAATACTCAGAATGAGATAGTTTTTTATTCCGCGACATCAACATCTTTATACAGAGAAAACGATACATTTCAGCAAGAGAAGTCCCTCATGAGGGACTCGGAGCGTTATTATTATTTATGCATTCCTCATAATCGTTTGTTGTTTTGACGATAAATTCCACAAAGCTCTCGGAGAAAAATAACTGGAAGTAGTCAAGAATTGATGCGGAGTGGCTAATTGGTACTCTTATTCCGGAATTTCGTTTCGAAAATTGATGAAATTTGGGTCGCGCCGGTTCGGTATTCCATGCAATATACAATATATTTTTTTCCGATTTTGTCGAATTTTGTTCTTCGGATTCTGAGGTGCTCAATATACTCTTTCGAGTTCTTTTGTACGAAGTAATAATATCATCTTCCGATTGCGATTCACTATGCCGCTTTCTTTTATTATTTTGATTTTAATTGTTTCTAATTATTTTCTGGAACGGTTCAAATATTAAAAAAATTATTGAAATTTATTTATTTATTATTATTTATTATATACCTTTGTCTTGCTGTACTTCTGATATATTATTTATATAATTTGCGTATAATTATATAACAATTCACTATATTTATATAAATTTATTGCAATTTTGTCACTGATACGTCTGGCTTCTCCCTGATACATTCGACTTACGACTGTACAACTTAGTATAATTAATTATACATTTGAGGCCCACGGGTAAATGACAAAACAATGTCGAAAAAACAACGAACATTGCAATACCGCTTGCAATTGTTTACGAACAGAAATACACGAAGCGATACCATTTATCTTCTTAATATTTGGTTACATTTTTGGAGCGGGTGACTATAGTCACCCGTCGTGTATAGGTGGCATCTTGTGACCGGTGACTATAGTCACCCGTCGTGTGCGGGTGTCGTTTTGTGGCGGGTGACCATAGTCACCCGTAGTAGTGAAAGGGTTAATTAATATTTATTTTCAGTTTATTATTGGACAGTTTTTATTTATTTATATTGCAGTGAAAAATCATTGAGTAACTTGTCCCCACCTGTTCTGTTGTTAATGGCTGACTGCAGAACTTGTGTGATGTAACTTTCTTATCATTATTTATCGTTTGTTATTTTTAAGTAACTTCGACCAGGATTTGTATACGGCTTTTAATTAAACTGTTTCACGTAAATATAATGTTATTTATAAGAACCTAGCACCTTAAAGATTTAGTATACATTATAAAAAAAATTGAAAATCTGAAATCAATGATAGTTGTAATATAGTAATATTGGGTTGTCCGGAAAATAATGGCAGGGTTTTATATTTTCTATAAATATCCCTCCACATTGTAAACAATATATGTTTTTGGAATTTTTATTCTTATAAATGTGAACACATCCTAATCCCCTTTCAAACAAAAACGTTTGTTCTCCTCTTGAACATTTTAATACTAGAAATCATTCATTCTTTACTAAGATGTCAAAGAGTGATTTTCGCATATTTTTTTTTTATGAGCTCAAACTCGGCCGGATCCCAAACGGCCAAAAATATCAACGAATTCTGGGGCGAAGGCAGTATAACTGAGAGCACTGTTTACAGAGATTTCGAGAGGGAGACTTGAACCTTGAAGACAAAGCAGGCCTAGAAAAACCTAGAAAAAACCAAAGTTCGGAGAATATCCCAGAATAACTGTTCAAGAATTGGCAGGGAAGCTCGAAGTTAGCAAATCATCCATCGATCACCAGCTCAAAGCGATAAGAAGGTAAAAAAGCTTGAAAGTTGTGTTCCTACTAGCGCCAAAAAGATCAGCGGTATGACAGAAAGATAGGGGTTCCTCAAGGAAGGATCTGCCCAGTTCTCTACACAGTTTATACAGCTGACATCTCTTCCCTTCCTAATATGTACTATCTTTACCACGTACGCTAATGATACATATGTATTATCAGTCAATCCGGATATTTTCCCCATACTCTTGAATCACATATCATTGACCTTGAAGAATAGTGTAAAAAAAATGAGGATACAAATTAATTCCCCCAAATCCCGTCAAATTACCGTTTAATTTCGTCTGAAACCAATGACTTTCTGTCCTCCAATATCCTTCAATTAAAATCTTACTAAATCTTGAGAAACTTAGAATCCCCATACCAGACCGGAAAGACAAGAATCTGCTTTCTGTTTCAGGATACTTAAACACTTACTATATAAGCGCTGTAAGTTCCCAATTAATTATAATACCATTATAACTGTAAGCTACCATTATAATAACAATTTGGACTTACGGAATCGAGCTTTAGGTCTCAACAAAGCCATCGGATTCCTCTCTTATTCAATCCATATAATCCGAAATCCTTTGTAAAATCCACAATACTCCTTACTTTGTCATGAATAAATTCCTCCTCATAAACTCATGTTTTTGATTCGACCCGAAACCGAAATGAATCCTTTCATGACAAATTTCATTACCACTCAGAGCCAAATGTTACATACCTTACATTTACATAGCTATCTCTTCAATTCCCCATAATCCTCCGAGGCGTCTGAAAAGTAGATGCTTCCGTGACCTTTCGAACTGAATCAGTTATTGGAGTTATTAACCCTTAATGTGCGGGCGACTCTCGGCCGATATCGTCCATAGGGACTGTGACCCCTGACCGTTTACCATCATTGTGAACTAAACACTTTTCACTCGTGCCAGCTCTATCGCTTGATTGAAAGTTCAAGGCACGACTAATAAATTATTACAATATTTCTTTTGTACGATATCTTATAAAAAAAGAAGATTATTTTCAAACATCATTTATCTATTAAAATGAATTTTATATTAAAATGAAATTTATATTCATACAACATAAAATAAGAAAAAAATATGGAGTGCCTTCGCAGCTATTTAGGATCTCTGGTAATTACGAACAATACATTAATCACAACAACCATCAAATTTATTAAAAATATCAGGATATTTAGTTAATTTGAACTCATTCATATTTTGCCTTAGCATTTATATATATATATATATATATATATATATATATATATATATATATATATATATATATATATATATTTCTCATATAAATTTACATACACATACAGTAATATATAACTCATTATTGAAAAAGGCACATATGCTTCTATAGTCCTGTTGGTGACTTTCAACAGACGCATATATGAGCTCATAGTATCCACCACTTGCTTTCACAGGAGACATATATGCATTATTTTGAAGGGTTAAAACTACAATTGCGTAGATTCTCCACTTATCTGTATATCATGCCTCTAAGATGAACGATACCATTCTTTCCACTTGTTTCAGGGACTTCAAATGAGTGAGTAATGCAAAACCAAATCTAGAGGCTGCTTTTAACATCATACCGAATCACGATTATATCGTAATCTATCTATCGATGATTTCCAAGCTCTAGTCCAGAAAAATTAATTCAACAGGTTATTACATATTTCAGTTTAATAAAAGAGGGACTTAGGAAGGTTTAATTTAATAAGAGGGACTTTAAGGAGGTTTTCCTGGGGAGAGAACAGAGGCAGTTAATACGGGAGTTAATATTAAGTATATTTAAATGGCGGATAGAGACGGTTCAATTAGGGCAACAATAACCCCCGGAGGGTCCCATTAGCATCGGGAGGAGGCTCGCTAATCCTCCCTTATCTGTCGGCAGTTAGGCCTTGATTTGCTACGGCGCTCGCCCGCCAAATAGAATTTAAAAACACTCCCGAGGACACTCGAGTTCCAATTCAGCTCAGGGCAGTGGAATAATTCGAGTGCCATTACATCTCCGACGGGGGTAACGTTCATCTTTTCCGCTACATAGTGAATCAGCTCCGCTCCTTTAATATTAGTTATCGATATCTTGCTTTTATTTTTGCAGTACTGGGGTTATACTTTAACATATGAGGCATTAAGGAACAGACTTATCGATCACAGGCTTACAAAAATAATAGTAAAATATGTAGAATCTCTTGTTAATGGGGCGTAATGGATCCAAAATATTGAGAAGGACTTGGAATTAGCCAAAATTACTAATGAAGACATGGACAAAAGAAACAACTTTAAACATTTAGTTGAGCCAGGGACAAAATCGGGCGAAGAAAGAATAGCTGAATTATGGTGGGCAAATAAGAAGAAGAAGAAGTCCCGAACATGAACTATCTTTACTCAGCGTCTTCGACTTTGGAAGCTTTACGACTAATAATAATAAATATTTATTGATAAATATTATACAGATGTCATTTGCCGTATATTGTATTTACGATCTTTCGGAAACCACCACTAAAGGATTCACGAGGAAGCGTGGATGCGGAAACCTCCCGTTGAAGGAACTCCTAGTGTTTCATCTCATAGTAGTAGCTCCAGAGATGTTACGGTCTTCTTGTCAGATTTTGCGGTAATACGTCGCACAGTGGGGTAGGATACCTTGAAACCTGGCATTAAATATTTAGGTACTTGTTTGGTTTAAAAATACAATATATTATTTTCTTTATATGTTGATTTGTATAAATAAAAGGCATTTTCGATCCTACAAATATTTTTAACATCTAGATTGGAATAATGTAATTACACATCATAACACATATGTCTTCTCTTTTGGATGATGATTTCGACTAATTATTCGGATAAATCGGAATCACTGGAATATTCTGATGACTCCAAGTCCTCTTCTTCCTTATTCGATGAACGTGATGAAAACAGCTGCATCACCAGCGTTAGGTCCTTGGAATACTTGTTTGTAGGAGCTATGGCCTGAGGAGCCGTCAAAGCTCCATTTTGACATAGTTGATCTAATTCTGCATCTTGAAGTGTTAATATTACAGGTTGAAATGACTGGATCAATAGTTGTGTAGTGTGATCAATTAGATAATGTAGTGGGACGTTAGCAGCAGTTTCTGTAACACGTATATTATTTGGATAGCAGAGCTTCTTTGCTGCTTGGACAGTCTTGTAGGAAAGGATGTTTGTGGAGCTCTATCCCTCGCAGTTCCATATTGATGTCGAGATAACTTTGCTGTTATCAAAATAGCTAGAGCATCTTCTCCAGACGTAGAATTCGGTTGAGTCCAGCAAAGATTTATATGCATTTCTATACTTAGTCGACCGTTTTGGAGACATATGCAGATACTTGCCCTTCTGACCTTAAACTCATCTTTGTTGCATATGCGAATACAGAGACGTGAATCGTATTCCTAAGTTCTTTAGTTTTTAACCGTTTTGTGCTCTCTGAGCTATCATCAAAGGTAACTTCAGGACGACCACGCCTTTTCTCAGTTTTACTAGGAAACGAAATCGACCCTTCCAGCCATTGTTTATTGTAATTTTGGAAACGTACTTCCATTCGTCGTGCTTTTCTGTTACGAGACTTATAGTCTGTCTTCAAATACGGAATTTTTTCAGAACTTCTTTCTGTGCATTACATTTCGCACGTTTTTTTATTTCTTCGTACAAATAATCAAATTGTTTTCCAATTGCACTGTTTTTCCATTTCCACAATTCATCATTATGTCTGTGAGCACTTTTCTTTTAAAAAGCATTGCGCTCGAAGTCGTTAATAAAACAGAAATAAATTACATTACACTGTCAATAAATTATAAAGAAATAATTGATTATAAATTAGTGGCCACCTCACTATCTAAAATTGATATTTCTGAAAAAAGGCAGAATATGGGCAACAAATTTACATCATTCTAAAATAAGCATTGATCAAGCTTCGCAGAAGTGTAAAAATCAAAGTTTGGACTGCCTTGGAACGTAAATGAAAACCTTCATGATTCTGAGAATACGATAAAAACTTAATAATTCAATCATTAATTCAAATCCAAAAATGGATTTTATTCATAATGCAGCCCATAGTTAGAATACCACACCGGTAGTTGTGTATTCAAAGATATTTTATTTTTTTCTGACTATTTGTTTTCACGTTTTCCTTCACGCTGTCAACATGAATTCCTCAAGCAATCAAATTTTCCTTGCCACTGAACCCAATAATTCTCATTTCAACCATCACACAGAGAATATTGAGATGCTTGACATTTAATAATAAAACCTGATAAAATAAAATAAAAATGAATAATAAAATAAAAAATAAAATGAACAAAATCTGATTCGTTGTTTTCAGTTCTTCTTAGCTTGGATCACTTCGTCCATATACCACTTCAAGAAACATGAGATTATTCTTTTCGGATGAAAGTAGCTAATTCATCTTCTTGCACGGCTGCTTAGCAAGAATCCGAAGCTAATAAATGCCTGTAGCTTTTGTCACCAGTTTGCATTGCATGCCAATCTAGAAAAGTACAACGAACGAAGCTTGCAGCGCCTAGGGCCTTAATTCATAACACCTCCTGACTTATCACTAAGTATTGGTTGCATTGGATGGCATTTATAATGCTACACAATGAGTTTAGGAGTGTCTTTCATATGGGTATATTTCAAATTTTGCACCCTGAACATTTCACTATGTTAAATTTAATTTTTGGATCACTTTAGATTTCTAAAAAATATTTTTGTTTTGTTTTGTTCATCTGAAAAGCTATGTCAGGATTGACTAAAAATCTTACATCATTCTATCCTTTGAGCCGAAGCCAACTACTTGATAACGCTAGAGGTTCGTTTCTACGGTGGAGATGCTTGAAACTGTCATTCTGCTTCTTCTAAAAAATGCCTATCCTCTATGGCTGTTGGCGATTATACCGGGCCATGTATTCATTCTAGTATGTTTCCGTTGCTGCATCCATGAAACTCTGAGCATACGCCAATCTTTTAAACAGTTGCTGACGTTTACTAGAAGCATCCACAAGTGTCCATGCCTCTTATCCGTATGACAACACTGAGAACACATATCATCTAAGTACTCTGATTCGAATCTGGAGGTTAGGTGGCACAGCACGTTCTAAGTTAGTTAAGTTGATACCTGATTTTATTTGACTTATACCAGTTGTCAGTCATGTTACATCCCACATAAGTAATTTACTGATTCTTTTTAGAGTGGTGAATATTTGAATGGGATTCGTCTATACGTTCCTTTTTACTGATATCCATTATTATATAGAATAGACTATATTAGAATAGAAAACAAACTTTATTCCGGGACCAAGTCCGTTTAGAATAGCATTCATAAACAAAAAAAATAAACATAATATATAAACATATATTTATGATAATCATTCACTGTCATTGCTGCTACAGTGGTATTTGTGCCCCAAAGAGGCATATTTGTGGCCATTCATAACACTAACCATACGTGGGGTTCCAATGCCCTTGTGCTGACAAGTACTCCTTAAAGACTCCCTTAATTATACCTAGAAAGGCAAGATTATACCTGTGAAGGAAAACATTATTTTTGCATTAAAACATTTATTTTTAACCTTCTGCCAGGGGCTAATAAAAGCATTATTATAGGTATGATGTATAGGTAATGATAATATAGGTAATTAATAAAAACATCTGATGAGCTGCACAAAATATCAATAATTTAATTGAAATAATTATTATCAATTAGTTATATTATTTATACCTTTTATTCCAATTTACATAGATTTTATTATCATTTTTAACATATAATAATAAATAAAAATAAACGCCTCAAAATCGAGCTTCTCTCTACGCAAAGCTTCGTGTCCAGCAGTCAAAATTGACAACGACGAAGTACCTTCCAAAAATTATGTACGTTACCTAGGACTATACTTGGACAAAAGACTTACATGGAACGTACATACAAAATTAAAAAGACAAGAACTGACTAGACGGTACAAACAACTATCACATCTTCTGGACTACAGATCTTCACTTGACTTGAGGAACAAACGACTTATCTATAACAGTATACTAAAACCTATTTGGACATATGGAGCAGAACTTTGGGGTTCAGCAAAAAAAGTTCACATACACAAGATTCAAATAACACAATCCAAAATTCTCAGAAAAATTCTTAATGCACCGTGGTATGTTTCGAATCACACAATACACAATGACATGAACATTCCTACTATAAAATCATATATTCATAACAAATACATAACATTCCACTTATCGACACAATATCACCCAAACCCACTCGTTCTTCCGCTTTCCTACTCCCTGTTACCTGGACTTAATAAAAAAAGATTAAAAAGACATTGGCCAAGAGACCTACTGAAAAATTGATATTTCATTCCAAAACTCGATGTTCCTGTACAATAGCAAAGAGAAAAACATCTGGATCAAATTTGCTGGATGCGCAATTGCGCAGGTGCAAATGAAAATTAAATAATAATAATAATAATAATAATAATAATAATAATTTTTAACATTGTTATAATCGTTAAGTTCAACAATACTTAGATTGTTTGTTTTTTATATAAGGTCACTTTATGCTGCTATATTTAATCGGACGATGCTACAGTGGAAGCTCTAAATTTTGCCTATCCAGGTTTAATTAGGACAGGGACTTTTAACGATTACCTGACATCAATCATACAAGCTTGAGACCCCCTTTTAACTTCCATTCCGAAGTTAAAAGAGGGTCTCGTTAAAAGGACTGCATAACCAAGGATTTCTTACATCCTTCAAAAATCCTAGGGCCACCTGCCGGGCAACGAACCCGCGATCTTGGGCTTGGTAGATTTTTTTGCTAATCACTAGACCACAGGTCGCTCAATAATACTTTGATTGTTTCTACTTTCAATCATTTCACGACACAAAATATTTAACCATTTCAAATAAAATCTTTTAGAGGAAACCAAAAGTTCAATTAGTTATTGATCTTATTATTTGCATCAATTGCCCAAATATTAAACGACCTTTTAGTTGAGTATAATTATTTTATATCAATAACCTTTAAACTAATTGATTCTAGATGAACTAGTTGATCTAAAAAAGTCTAACTCATGCACAGGCCGCTAGGTGTTGCCAGTATCTGCATGTTGCTTTCGCGAACTCACCTTTTTACCCTCTACTAATAGTTGTCAAACACGGCTTAATAAGTTTTAACTTCAACAATTGTATTAGGGATAGTGAAAATTTTAGAGGGGAAACAAGACGAGACCGAATTCGCAGCTTGACCATTAGATCAAGCCTCGGAGTATATCCTGCAGAAAAAATTCATTGAAGAATCAGTCTAAGATGGTTTGGACATATTTTAAGAATGGAAAACTACAGGCTGGCCAAGAATGCACTTGAGGCTAAGGTTGATGGAAGAAGGTCCAGAGAAGGCCTTAGCATAACTGGAAAGATGGTGTTATGGAAAGCTTCGCAAAGAGAAGCCTGCAATGTAATAGAAGAAGAAAATCGGTAGAGGATCCTGTGGCCCGAACTGTATAGAAGGAAGTCTCACACTGTCTGAGCGGTAGAGAGACTATGATGAAAATATTTCTAAATCTTTGAACGCTCTCGTTAAACTTGATGAAATCAATTCCTCCTCTGGAACCCCATGAAATCTGAACCACGCACCTCAAAAATAACCCCCATGGTAATAAATCTGATAGCTACGATAAGCGGGGCTGGTTGCGGTTCTATTGGAGACAAGAGGCCTTAGTCACGTGAGGAAGCGGCTTTATCTCCTGAGGGCACTGGAGATGGCTGATCGGGGCGAGAGGATTAAATGAAGATATTATAGGCCATAAACGGACATTGTTCCCCTTTCACACTCATCCTAATCTGGATTGATTCTTTCTTGCCCCCCCTACTCGCCCCCTCTCGCCCCCAGAGCAAATTGCGACGCTGACAGCCTCCCCTTCTTCAAGTCATCCCCTTTAGTTGATATTTTGTTTACAGGCTCTATATATCTCCAATCAGGCAAGAGAGCTTAATTACCTTTTATTACTCTAGCCATCTCGTGTCTGTGAGTGCGCTCTGGATGAAGTAAAGGAGGGATTATTAACTATCGAATAGTCCTTGTTCTAGTCCACACTTCAATAGGACGAAGTTCATAAACGTTATTGAAGAACATTGATTCAGAAAAATAAACAAGAATGCAATAAATAATACTGTACTATGGGCATTTATTTTCATGTAAGAAATTTGGCAAAACAATATCGACAATATCAAGCATTTAAAGGTAGTAAAAAAAACACAACCAAGGATTGGTTATGCCGTATTACCAATTAAAACCTACGGATTTAAATAGCGGGCCCAAATGTGTTTGGTCCACAGTAGTATTGTCCGAATAAGCATAGTAGCATAAGTGGTGTTAAATATATAAACAAACAATTCTTTGAGTTTTCCTTTACTTCAATTTTCTTCTATAAATTTGTATATTAACAAGTAATTATTCTAAATTACAATGATTTCAGACAGAAATATTCTACCCTTCGCGGAGGTCTAAGAAGTTTGGCGATGACTGAGAGGAGAACAAGGATCAAATAAATTAAAATTGACTAACCATACTATGAAGTTGAGATCATGCTCCAGGCAATCGATAGGGAAGAAAGTTATCTTCGTTGGGGTTCCAATCGGGCACAGTTGTCTTACTCATGGCTACAGGAACGCAATGCGCAGGATATTGACAATAACCATAAACAATAAGTACTTATACTAATAAGAAATTTAAATATCCTGCAAATCGTAACGAGGCTCCTTTAACTAATCAACTGAGATCATATTAATTTCAATAATGAAGAGTTTCATGAAGAATGAGGGCTATCATAGATTTGAAAGGAAGTCTATCAGTATACAGCGATTACGTTATATTCCAAATTATTTGGGTTGAAAACAAGAGATAGAAACAACCTGTTTCATTATCGCAAGAAATGACGTTCTTGGACTGAGTGTAGGAGGTTCAGAAGAAACTAAGACAATGGTCCAGAGTGGAAGGCTGAAAGGAGATATAGACAATCCTCTATAAGCAGGCATCTAGTGTTATGTATTATTGGCAAACCCCTTGCCGTAAAGCTAGGAAGGGTGAATAAAAAAATAAAATATTACCAGTAATTGTTAATTTATGCTGTACAATTGAGGCATTGACATGGGAAAGAAGGCCACGAAAAGGCAATTTTATAGGAGGAGCAAAAACCTGTTTTGACAATTAAAAATGGGAGTTTGAAATGGAAAATAGAAACTAAACCATTACAAGTTTTGACTCACTCCTCTTTCTATCCTATTGGTATGATAACTTAGTACCTGTTCAATGAAAAAAAAAGAGAAATATTTTTTTTTTACTTACTATCTTTTCCATCTCAACATCTCAATTATTGTGCCATCTATCTTGAATAAATATACTATGAAATAACTAAATAAGTATCGAGTGTATTTTACAAGCACCATTTTACGGTAGTAATACTACAGTCCTTTTATTAATTTATTCCACATTATTCTGATATTATTGTTATTTATTTATAATATTTAATCAGAAAGTGTAATCAACAAGTGCATTGGGAATAGGAAGTGTATTTGGTTTGGTTGGAAGGTGTTGATTGTCGAGGGAGTTGTCCACTTGAGCCTCCCTTTCCAGTTAATGATAGCCCGATTAGAATTGAAAATATTTATTATCGTGGTAAATAGATTGTCTATATCGACTAGAAATATTATTACCATATTCGATGTAGAAGGTACAATTTCCACTGAATTAGGATTAGATTTCAATTCAATACCGTGACATTAAAAACTGTTAGATCCGTATCATCTTTATAATATTTATATTTATCAATGACGAGACAGTACAATTAGAATTAAAACAATTATGTGACTATTTTAAAATATTTTCGTTTTGAAGAGAAATGATTTATCCTGGCCAGGATTCGAACCCTGGTCGTCTGTGTATCCGGTGCAGTGCTCTAAACCACTGAGCTACCAGGGGTCGTATCCAAGTCAGACAAATTCGTTCTCTTCACAGATCCTGTATCCCAGTGTTCTCGCAATGTTTGCGATGTATACACGGGGGGAAGTATATCCATTGAGCAATAACATCGGATCGGTGAAGAGAACGGAGATGTCTGACTTGGATTCGACCCCTGATAGCTCAGTGGTTTAGAGCTCTGCACCAAGTTCGAATCCCGGCCAGAACAAATCTTTTCTCTTAAAAACAAAAATATTAGAAAATAATCTCCATCAAAATAACAATTAATAAAAATAAATAATAGATATATTATATTATTGACACCATTAGAATGTATTGTAGTTTTTCTAAAAAACAAATATCGAAAATAGGAAATATAAAATAAATACAAATAAAAATTGTTATAAATACAAGATTGAAAATTATAGCTGTGCCTAAATGGAAAGAGAAAAATTGACTATGTTATTTTAAAAGGTTGATAATGTGTTTATAGGTGTTGGAAAATACAGAATTACAGTGGTTACAATAATAAAATGAAAATTAATACTAATAAAAAACAAAAATAAATAATAGAAATTAATAAAGAATATAGTTAAAAATTATAGGACAAGAAATTATAATTATAACAAGAAATAAAAAATAAAATGGATTTCACATTAAAAGGTATGGAGTAACAAGAATAATAGAAATAAGGCTAAAAAGAGTTCTTGCAAAAATACAGTAAACTAGAAGTAATGAAGAATGATGAATAATAACATAACATAAGATGATTATTTAAGATATTAATTAAGATGGATATAAAGCAAACGCCGAAGGAGTTTGAATAGAAATGAGGTACAATATTGAGAAGTCACAAAACTATTGAAGTGCTTAATGATAAAATATTTTTATGAAAAATAAAATTAATACTAGATAGTAAAGAAAAATAAATAATATATTGGATGTATATAATATGTGATGAATGAAGATTGATAATATAAATTATACCTAGTTGATAGGCAGGGGTTTAGCAATAGACTATTTTTAAATCTCAGGAAAAAGGTTGGATAAGGAAAAAAAAACAGATAGAAAAAAGCTAGAGGAGGGAATGGTGCTTTTTACTGGGGAAAAAAGGAACTATGAAGTATATCTTATTGGCACCATTAGAATATATTGTAGTATTCATAAAAAGCAAATATGGAAAATAGAAAATCATCATCATCATCACTGGCACTACAACCCGGTACGGGTCTTTGCCGCATCAAGACGACACCTCAACTCATCTCTGTCTTGTGCCAGGGTCTGCCAAGCTCTGGTGATGATGACCTTCTTTGCGCCGGCTTCGACCTCATCTGCCCATCTCAGTCGTGGCCGTCCTCTCCTTCTCCTCCCATCCACATACCCAAAGAGCAACCTCTTGATAGGTGTTCCTCCGTCCATTCTTGCAACCGACTTTCTTGCCAGCAAATGTCTTCTTAGTATTTTAACTAGGCCAAAATAGCACATGTTTGCTGTCGTTATTCGTCTCTGAACCTTCTGACAGGACATATTGTCTACACACACTGAGGAACTTAGATACACAAAACTATTTACACTTTCAAAGGTGTATCCTTCCAACCTAAGAGGAGGAAGGTGGCGACCTTAGAGGGTTAGGAACCGTGTATTTGGTCAAGCAAGCAAAGACCAAATAGGAAATACACAAAAACAGATTTAGAAAATTAAATAACTAAAAGATTTAAAATTGAAAGAAAATTAAATGGATTCTACAATCATTCTTTTTTGGGGGTTGGGAACAGTGGCAAGAACAGAGATTTGGTCAAAATTGAAGGAATGATTGACTTTAAGGGCGTGCTCAGTAAGTTTTGAGGTAGATTGGTATTTAGAGGAAATAGAGGCTATGTGTTGGATTATTCTACGATTCAGATGATTTTTAGTTTCCCCAATATAGAAAGAATTGCAATTGGGGGTCGCACAGGTAATACGGTACACTATGTTGGAGTGTACCCCGGACCATTTTCTTCCTTATAAAAACTAAGTAATTAAGATATTAGGTAATTTCGTTGAGAAACCATAATTGGAAACCAATCTTCTTAGTTACCCATTGTGTCAGTCCCCGGAAATAGTTTACCGAATAGAGCACTTAGAAAGAGCATGACCATGCATGATTAAGAATGCACTCATTGTATTGATGCAAGTACTTAACATAAAATTATCACTTATTAGGAGAAGTTTGTTTTATTATTCTTTTCTGTTTTTGAGTTGCTGCTTTTATCGATTATTCTTTTTTATTATCAGCAAGCAGGATAGACCTCCTTTAAGTTACTTATTGTATCCCAGTCGAAAATATCCATGGACGTAGCAAAGGAGCTTAGTATTGTTCATATTAAAATAAACTACATCTATAACCATTATTATTGCTGTATTTATTTAGTTTTACCTCTTCGGTAATTATTGCGCAGGTTGTCGCTTCGAGTTGAGTCATAAGTTTTAACATTTCATTCGTTTCTCTTTTAATATTTTCCAAAAATACGAGTTATCATGAACGATGGAAAAGATAGGACAGCTGTTTTGATTTGTAAATATTTTTATTTTAAAGAGAAAAGATATGCCCCCGGGCGGGATTCGAACCCGGAACCTCTGTCTCTCCGTGACAGCTCTCTATCCATTTGAGCCACCAGGGTCGCCTGTCGGTATGGGACAAATCTTTTCTCTTATCCGATCCCATGGCCTCGCGTTTCGCAATTTTTGCGATGTATACACGAGAACGACTGTTCTTTGAACATTACTTTTAATTTTAGGATCTTGTTGACTTACGTCAACATTTGTCTACCTCGGGTCTGAGATCAACTCCGGAAACGACATCTCTCGAGAAGTCAACAGAAGGATAGCAGCGGCGAGACGGTGCTACTTCGGCCTCGTGAAGTATTTTGGAAGCAGATTCCTCTCTAACAGGACCAAGATCACTATCTACAAAACCTTGGTCCGCCCTGTTTTAACTTATGAATCGGAAGCGTGGGCCTTTAAGAAGCAAGATGAAAGTAGACTTCTGATCTTCGAGAGACTGATCTTGAGAAGGATTTTTGGCCCTGTTAGAGAGGATGGAATTTGGAGAAGAAGGAGAAATGCTGAACTAGCCGCCCTTTATAAGGATACAGACTTGGTCAAGTTCATCAAGATAGGAAGACTTCAATGGGCCGGGCACGTTGCACGTATGGATGATTCGGCGATACCTGGGAGGATGCTGTCCGGAAGGATGCATGGACAAAGAAGGGTTGGCAGGCCAAATGTCAGATGGGAGGACGCAGTGACATCGGACGCACGGGCTCTGCTGGGAGTCCGAAACTGGAGGGCTGCTGCAGCTGATCGTATTGACTGGCGAAGGCTTTTGGAGGAGGCCTAGTCTTGGTGACGGGATGTAGAGCCAGCCATGTATGTATGTTGACTTACGTCATATTACTATATATAATTTTTTATAATTATTAGTCAACTCGCAAAAATTGCGAGAACACGAGGACATGGGATCGGATAAGAGAAAAGATTTGTCCCAGGCCGGCAGGCGACCCTGTTGTCTCAAATGGATAGAGCGCTGTCATAGCTTTTCTCAGGAAAAGATAATGTAATTGTGGGAAATGTGTGTTTAGGGGTAATCATTTCATCTAGAAATGAACGTTTCACAATCAAATATCATCCATACTTCGAATTATTAGTTGACAATTTTATTTCTTTATGAATAGATTATCGAAATCAACTCATTACTCTTTATTAAATTTTTTTTTCAAACTAACAATAACGATAACTTGTATTTTTGGAAAATTCGAGCGACAAACATTTACTCCATCTGTTATATATTTATGCATAGCTGATTACTTGGAATCACATCCAATACAAGGAAACGATACCCTGTCAAAATCGATTGCCAAAGAGACTATTGATATCGATATCTTGTCAACCATCATAGAGCTAACAGAAATTTAACCTCCCCACGAACCACTATTTTTGTTTTGGAATGTCCTGGCATCTTGTAAAAAAATGGTAAAATTCTTGACAAATAAAACCTCGATAACAAAATACTTCATCAATTCCACTTTCTTACAATCTGGGAAATCACAGACCTCCCTTCCCAGATTACGAATGGAAGACCGGAGGCGATTTGGCAATAATATCCAACACAAAGGCGATCTACAAAAAGTGCACGCATGGCTCAGCATATAGAGAGCATAGGGGGCCTCCACCCGCCCGTGATAGCTAATCCACTCACCCAGTCTACAGTTAAGGGGGTCTTTTCTCTCGTCATTATTTTATTTATAATATTCTCTCCATAGTACGCCCGATATTAATATATATCAAGAGTGCTCTCCTTCTTAATAGTGCTGTAATTAATACATAGATTGCTCTGTTATTTAATATTCGCGTATTCTTGAGTGATGAGTAGTTTTAGGGTGTAACGAAGTGGGCGTCGTCTTTAAGATTCGTCTTTAAGATGTGATTTGTTCTAGATCATGCAATGGTTTCTCCCAATTTAGAGTACCCAATTTTTAGAGGCTGAATCTGGAGGAGTGTGATCCTAAAGGGTCCACATGTGGCTCTTAACAGATTAAATAATTTTTCTGTCACAGCAGGATTTGAATCCGGAATATTCAGCATAGTAACTCAACATTCTATAGATTGAGCTATCTAGCTGATATGCTAGCTTATTCTAAATAATAATAATCTTGTGGAAAGAGTTCTATGGTGATGGATGAGTGAATCTCATGACATGTTCTCGATCATTAATTAAGCTTTTTACCATCCCTTCTAAATTTGAACTACCACTAACCACCCTCAACCACTAAATATGTTTATCAAGTTTGAATATTTTTGGAGGATTTCAATATTTCATTTTAACATTTAAAACTTGGTTACATTTTTATTTAGCCTACAGGCGTAAAAGTTAAATCATTCTAAAATTATTAGGTATTAAAAAATTAAAACCTATGAAATCCAAATGGAAATGAAATGTGATTGTCTCTCATGTGTCATTTATAGTTTGATGATAACGCTACAAGAAATTGCAGAATAAATGAAAAAATAAAATAATAACTGTAATATTATAACCAATGGAGGGTATTTTATTCAGAATAAGGAGACTATACTGTATCTAAGCCAACGGTGGTGCAAGGAGGTAATTTGGCCGAGATCACACTCAATTATCGTTTGACCTCTAACATTATTACTATTGTATTAAGGTTAGATTCATTTTTAACATATGCCTTTTGAAATTGGAATGCGATATGCCAAGAATTGTTTTCTCTATTAAAACAAGTTTGTTCCTTGGAGAAATTTTTAATACAATTGAGAACAAATTGTTGCATATAATTTATTAATTCTGTCAGAGGAACATGTCTTTAATAAATCAGGCAAACTGGTGATGGATTTTTATTTTTCACAATTCAATTGATATTAAAAAAATATTATAATTAATCTGAATAAAATTATAGTGAAAGCTATTGATATTAAGTCTGGATTTTCCCAAATAATGGACATAAAAAAGTTGTGCTTATTTTTACTGTTAACCTAGTGACTAATGTAAATAAACACATGGTCCCGTTTTGACTTTAATATTAGTTGGTCTTTGACCATAACGTTTTTTTGTAAACAATTAAAGCTCCCATTAATCATAATGATCAACTTACTTATAAATATACGGCATATTTTCTTTCTCTAGTTAAACGCCCTACTGTTGTGCAAGCTAGACGATATGGACATGACGACGGTGCAGAGCATGCAGAAGCAGATCGTAGCAGATGGGGGTCAGCGAGCCAACCCTAAAACAAACAGCCCAAGTGCGATTGTCGCTTTGTCCTGGGGCGGCTGAGTCAATCATTGGGCTATTGTCCCCTTCGTTTCCTCCCATTGTAAGCCGCGTGTCCATCTTCGCTTCCGTTCCTATTTTTTCTTTAGAATAGTTTTTATTTTTTCCAACCCTTCCATTGTGTAGGGCCTGCCCTTTATCGCATGCTAATTAAAATTGTATCCGCCGTTTTGGCCACCCATTGTCATTTGACAATGCAGCTGCTCGATGCCAATGCACTTCATCAATAATTTACGGGATAAGTACTACTATCTCATGGCATACTTCAATTACTTATTATTTATGACTTAGTACTCGACGAACTTTGCACCTCTTATGTATGGTGACGTTTCAATGATTTTAAATTATGGAATTATGGTAGAGAAGCATATTCTTTCAAATGGTTTGTGAATCCCTAAATTTCTCATCATGAATGTGTAAATATATATTTAAAAAAAAATTATTTATTGAAATTTACAATGTAAACATTTTATAAAAGAAAGCCCTCCTCCACGTCTGTCTGTCCGCGATAAACTCAAAAACTAACACACAGATTTTCATGCGGTTTCCACCAACAGTTAGAGTGATTCATGAGGAAGGTTTAGGTATATAATTTGTGATGGTTTTGTGTAAATTGGTTGAAATATAACGAGAATTCATCAAAGGGATTAGGCTTTCATCGATGACTCTGACTCCACGAACTCTGAGTCCAAGATAGCATATGTCTATCTTTTAAGAAAAGCTTTCTATCCCCATTATAGTTAGTTGGACAAAACAGGTAGGCATAATATGCTCACCTACCCGTGCGAAGCCGCTGTTGTATATTAAAAATACATCAATTAATTGAGTGAAAGATATACAATGGCATAAGATAAAGGTTAAGACACCTTGGAGGATTATCAGGAATTAGCTAGGTTTGAAGCTTGTGGGTTTGAGGAGAATAAAGTTTGTCATAAAACGGGCCAAATCAGTAACAAATGGGACATAAAGGTTATTATGGAGGACTTTGTAACAAGTTAAGGAGCATTAGGATTTTATGAAGGATTTTGGATTGTAAGGATTGGATAGAAGAAAATTCGAAGGCTCAGTGGAGACCCAAAGCTCTACTTCGTAAGGCTACATGGGCCTTATAATGGATATGAATATTTAGTATTTAATTGGGAGCTTAGACCGTTTGTCCAGTAAGCGTTGAAGTAGCCCGAAACGGCGAGATGTAAATAATAAAACAATAATAAGTAATTTAATATTAAAAAAACAAATCAATGATAGAGCATGAAAGTAAAACCTTTAGTAATTATCATAAAAAAAAAAAGAGACCAACGAAGGAGTTACTTTAAGACTTCAACAGTTTTTTTAAGTGATGGAGTCAAGTTTCCCCAAGTGACGGACCACAGCCCAGTTTCCCCATAAAGACTGCCCCTGTAGAATCAAAAGCAACTGAGTTTCTGGCTGGCGATCTGGAACAATCCTAGTATAGGGATAGGGACTATCCATTTCTCACCCCAGTCATCCAGCCATATGTAATGCCGTAATATTACAAACGTTTTTTGCGAGGGGGTGAAGAAGAACGAATTGTACAGTGCTCATTTTATTTCCTTTTACAGTCTAAAATAAATAATATGCCGTATTTTTTAATGGAATCCTCATGTACTAACTGACTAAATCAGTTACTGAATGGAAACAAACAATCAATTTTAGATCGAATACAAATAGTTTTTTTTTTACAAAAGTGCCACACCTTGGGGGTTGGACATGGTGAGAGAGAAAAAAATACTACTTCTTTTAATTTTTTATTTACTACTTTTAGAAATATTTTGATAAAGGTAAAACAAACCCTCCATGGTAGAACATAAGAAATGGAATAATTATTGTTTTATTCTGGCACTCAAGTTAGAGGTTGTTGTTAATCATACCAGCCGTATGATTTACGCTTATTCAGATAATGAACCTAGTAGATAATTATACTTAATGAAATATCTCTATCTCAAAATAAATTGATAGATGTAAATAAAAGATAGTTTCGGTTGGTGATAAGAGGGTTAAATTCTTAATCATTTTCGCTATTTTTTATTTTTATCATTCATTTTTTCATCGCTATCAGTAGATTATCAGCAAAGTCTGATTAAAATTTTTTTTCAAAATTCAAATTAATTCCATTTAAATTAAAAACATAAATAATAATTTCCAATGATAATGATGTTCGTGTTGATTTTAGTTTTAATAACTAAATATAACTAACAATGTCTTCTCGACTAATTTATTCTTTAATTGAATGGTAACTTAACTATGAAGGAGTTTAGAAAAAAAGAGACCTTAGATGTAAATGGGAAATTTATAAATTGAAATTGCTATCACTGTGATAAAGAGCAGATTTAAGCAAGAGATAATAGTAATTTTTAATAAATTTAAATTAAAATATCGTAGGCTGAAGTACGTAAAGTAATAAATAACAGAGAAGATATGTGTAAGGTTAAACGCTTATACAACTAACAAAATGTAGAATAAAATAATAACATTAATGGAATATAAGGACGTTTGATAGAAGTTATAGCCATAGAAAAGGCAGACATTGTACATGAGTTAAACACATTTTGAATGGCTTTGAAGTCTACAATACTTCTACATAACTTAGGCTTTTGACCCAGTAATTCAAATCTCAAATTACTAAGTCCGTACTTCATCCAACACAGACAAAGCCACTAATGATTTTGGTTTTCCCTCATTCTATGGAGCATGGGCTTCCAAAAGTTTAGGGACTCGTGTATAGAAATGGATTCAAATGGAGGTCAGTATGAGTGATGTACAAAACTATTCTGGAACGATCCCATGCAATAAATAATTCCTTGCGTTATAAGAGGTATTTCTCTAAAATAATATAATGCTAATTATAAATATTATAATGGCGCAAACAAGATTCTTAAGGAGAGAAAAAACGCAAAAATTACGAGGAAAACCTTCGGTGGCCGAAAAACCTTGAATTTTCGGAGTAATTTCAGTTTTTGGCTTGTATCTCCTAATCGGTGCGTTTTTGAAAAAAAAATAGGTATCCATTTAGTAGTAAAAGTAGATTAAATTTGCCACAATTTGAACCCAACAGCAGCTCTGTAGGTCTAATACAATAGATTCCGAAAAATTACGATAGAAATAATAAAAACAACACTTTTCTTGATTCCTTATTAAACAATAACAGTTCAGTGAGGAGGTCTATTTATGCTATTGTTATATGAACTAATAAAACCACCACCACCCGGTGGGGAGACCCGGGTTCGAGTCCCGGTCCTGGTCATCTTTTCTTTTCAAATAAATTACAAATTTTGTTTCAACACAATCAAGTGAATACATTGCGTAAAACTGCACTGGATCTTATGCGATCTGGTAATCATAAAGTTGTATCAGAGCTGGTAAAACTTCTGTAGGAGAACATGTGAGATGTTTCAATGCACCAACAATCGATGAAGTTGCCATGGTAATGGTTGGAGAAAATTTGGAAGCCTTTTGTTTTAGGGAAATAGGGCAGAACAACGTATGCCGGGACAGCTAGTTAGTAATAATTTTAACAATTGTTAAAATTATTTATAATTCATGGTATAAGATCCTTAGATCCCAGTAATATTAGATAGGCCAGCGGTACCTACCAAAAAAGGGTTTTAGGTAGCAAAAAATCGAAGAGAGCTGCATTTTTTATACGTTGTAAGGGCAGGTCTGAGTAGTGTAAATCCAAGTTTGCAACCGAAAAAACGGATGGGAAAACTTAGTGGCCGAAAAACCTCGGGGAGACTGGGTATGATAGTACATAAAAGTACCTACTAGTACTATAATTATTTTTTGTATAGGTAAATTACAAGTAAATATGTATACATTACAATAAACAAGCTGCTTTGGATCGATTCGTGGCGTACAAGATCATTTTCTTAAAACACCCACTTTCCCCCATTTACCTTTTTTCCAATTAACAAGAGAAGTATAACACCTACTTCCCTCATTCTGTGCTTGAATTAAAGCTAATTAAATTTATTACAACTCCGATCTACTAGACTTTCATCGTAGGATCACTCCTTCACCCGGTGTTCCTCGCGAATGTCGGCCAAAAGTTGAAATTTGGACTTTTAGGAAAAAATGACAAATTTTCAAAGAGGCATACCGCAGAGTCTATTATACGTACAGGCCTCGATCTGTGCTTAAATTAAAGCTAATTAAATTTACTACAACTTCATTTCCAATAACTTTCATCGTAGGATCACTTCTTCAGCCAGTGTTCCTCACGAAAGTCAGCCAAAACTTAACCTTTGGACTTTTTGGAAAAAATGACTAATTTTAAATGAGGTGTAACTCAGAATCTACTAGAGCTACAGAGCTGTAATTCAAATGAGCTGTGTGAATTCAAATTGTATCAGATTTAATCTACATTAAAAATGGTCATTTATGTTTTTTTATCATGAACGTACCGATTAGGAGATAAACTGAATTACCTCCGAAAATATCGAGGTTTTTCGGCCACCAAAAGTTTTTCCATCCGTTTTTTCGGTTGCAAACTTGGATTTACACTACTCAGGCATGCCCTTAAATACATCAGAAATGCAGCTCTCTTAAATTTTTTTCGACATTCAAACACTGCAGGCCTAGGAGAGAATGAGGAAGTTCTATTTTAACATGGTGCCAAAAAAAATATTGGAAGAACGTATTATAGAGCATAATATTTTCTTCAAAAATATGGTTAGTACCTATTCGACATTTTGACATCCCATTTGCTTCTCAAGTTGATTATTAACGTTGGATACACACATATTTATATAAATGTCGGGATAAAAAATCCCGACCACGTATAACAAAGATGACATAAGCAGTCTCAAGGATGTTGTGGCTGGGATGCGGTTATCAATATTATATCTGATCAATTAAATACTCTTATCAAGTATATTACCAATGTTATTAATGATTACGCGTCAGATATTTACAAACACAGAATTAAAGTGATTGAAGCTACTTTAGAAATTCACCTAAGAATAGGATAAGAAAAAAAAACATAAATTTAGAATGATAAAAACGATCATTAATACCAGACTATATCTATGGCCCAAAGATTAAATTTTTAAGACAAATCGGTAGGTATACTGTAGATGAAGACTATTTTAATATTAGATAAATACACATAATCCAACAATCATAACAGGAAAAAACCGCTGGTAAATAAAGTGTATTGTTTAGATTTTAGTAAGTCTAAAAATAAATTACGTCTGATAGCTATTTGTTTTTATTCAAAATTCTTCTAAAAACCCAAAGCTGATCAAACATTTTAAGTAATAATTAAACGACTTGGGCTCAAAAATAAACAGTATAAAATTAATAGATGAATACTTTATATATAAATTAATTTCAGTTTAATATTTAGTAATAATTGAAAAGTTATTTAGGAAACCGAATACACATTTAATAATTCTATTTCATTAACACTATAGGATTAAATTTATGAATTGAGAAGCAAATTGAAATTAATATCTCAAAATATAATTGCAGAAAATATGTAATATCATTATAAAATTGAGTGTTTTACTATATTTTAATGCTTTAATGATATTACTTTATTTTGTAATATAATTTATTTTACTTAATCAAAATGTTTTCAGTGAACATTTGTTGAAAGTTCTAACAAACAATCAAATTTTGTCATTTTGTGTCATATGAAACAATTGATCATGTCAACATTACACTGATAATTGCATTCAGTTTAATTATCAATCACTATGACAACACGTGTTTATATACGTGTTTTTACAACTGCATTCCAAATAAATTTCAAAATGTCACGTTTTGGCAATGCGAATGTTCAAAATATAAATGCACTAATCAAAGAAAAAATTCCCAGAAATACAACCTACAGTCATATAAATATATTTGAGGAATATTTATGGAATTTTGCCGCGAACGAATTAATTCTATGAATTAAATGAACATAGAAGCTTGGAGAATTGGCGTTGATACTAAAAGATTGGACGGTCAATTTGAGAAAGAAAGACGGGACCGAATTTAAAGAAGCAACCGTGAAGACAATGTGGAACGTTTTGTGCCAACTTTTGCAAGAAAAGTACTAAAATGACTAGAATCTTATGATCGACCCGTTCATAGCTATTAAAATTCTATAAGCCCATACCTAAATCTAGAAGAACACCACAACAGGATCATAAATATTATGCGTGGTAATAGATCTTCCATAGTAGAGAACAGCAACGACTCTAATGTTAAGTAAATTTTATTGTACTTTCACTAACTGTACTTTTAATAAATAAATAAAAGTTTCGTTGAGTCGAGTTAAAAAATTTTTTGTCGAAGCATTTTCCGCCGAATATCCCTCGGATATTGACAAATGCCTCATAATTTTATCAAGGAACGACCTTTCGATTGTCATAAAATTATCTCGTCTATTATCAATGTCCTAGGGATATTACTACTGATAATCACCTTGTATTTTAGATTGAGAAGGACTAAATCAAGTGCATATATAAATATATATACATATAAAGATAAAAACTAATTATAATATAAATATAATATAATATAATATAAAGATCATTCTAAACTAATTCGATTAACTAAACCAAACAATACATTGACTCATGATTTGTAAGCATACAGAAAGGAATGATTTAATCTGATGACTGGGTTCAAATATTTGATCAAGTGATCAATGGCAACAAGGTGAAATCATGCATCAATCAATCTATGAATTAGTATCTAGAATTATTGATATTTAAATGGTGCATATTGGGTACATCATTTATCTTATCCGTCATTCGTTTGTTCTCTTTCGTGTTTGTAAACCTGTAGATTTTAAACAAGAGAATCGTTTACATATAAATTGATTGATTGATTTTTTTATATTAAGAGTTGAAATCTATGTTAAAAGACATACATAGAAAGCGTTTAGTTGTTAATTAAAAATAATCAGTATAAGTCGTGTGCATTACAAACATTATACGTATAATGTTCTGTTCCCGCAATAATAAATATAATTATAGCCAAAAAGCAGCCCCTTGTTGAAATTTAAAAAAAAAATTGTAATATTGATGATATTGTGTAAAAGAAATATGGGAGAGGGGTAGGTGTTTGGTAGAGAGCTAAGTTGATGTGCCCAAGGTTTCGGGTTCGAATTCGACTGTGGTCGATAAATTATTTAATCCGTTATCAGCCAGGGATGGACCCTCCAGGTTCTGGAGATCCTCCGGGGCCTCATTCCATTCTCCATTCTCCCGCCACCAACGAAATCTGGACTTTGCTACAATATATAAACTAATATAGGTCTACTAAGAATGTTATATCGTACTTAAACATTTAACGTAGAATCAATAAGAACTAAAATTTACATAAAATCGACAAAGTAAGGCGTGTCGAAAAAAATTACTAAACTTCATAAATGACCTAAAAACCATTTTAAAACCAAGACATAAATGACATTAAAAACCATTTTTGAGCTTTAAGTCTTAGGCATTTTGGCAAAACTGAGAAATTTATTTCCAACTTAATTGTTGATCTATTGAAATATAATTTTTAGCTCATATTCATCAGAAGTAATTAATGACTTATTGCTAATTTTTTTCTCTTACGACTTTATTAATTTGTTTATATTTTATTTACGTTTATTATTATTTTCTGGCTTATTTCTCGTTATTTTGGTTTAGTTTTTTTTTGTTTTGGCAAGAATTTCTTTGGCCTAAAGTTACGATTAAGTACTTATGTAATTACTATATGGATTTTATTATGTAGCTTCTTCAGCAGATTTATATTCTATTATTATTGTACAGATTTTTTATTATCTTTTATCTTAAGGGACCTGCTCTGAATAAAATTATTTTTCAATTCTATTCTATTATTTATATATTTCTTACCGCTCTGGGGTTTTATCAATTTGAACACTGAATGAAATGCTTTATCCGAGTTGTCAGTAATAGCATTTAGTTCAACTTTCATGCATTTCATTTCATTCAAAAGAACAACGAGATAACTCAAAAACTGTTATTTTTTTATTTAAGCCATCAGTTGCAATTGCATTGGTTGAAGTTTTTTAATTCCGAAACGACATATATTTCCATGTTTCTTTTATTAATAAAGTCATATTTTCAGTTATATCGTAATTGAATTTGAAGTTTTATGGGAAGAATGACATAAGATAAATTAAAAGAAGTAGCAAGATATTAAAAACTGTCTAATGATTAGTAAAATAATTTCAATAGCACCATTCCAAGTTCTTTGCATTACCAACACCCAAACTTTATATTTTTTTTAACTCATCTGGTTTAATTTTGACAAGACGTGCAACTTTCAAGTACTGTATACCGGGCTACTTTGGCCCTAGGGTCCTTCTTTGGCCCAAATGTAGGAAAAGATAAAACGTTCTCTAAATACTTTCAAGTAGTAGTTGTTCAACTAGTTACTGCAGTTTCTGCTAGGCTGAAGCCCCAAGTCGGCACTGATGTACACGAAATAGTTCGATAATTGTCTGCTAGTATCAGGACTCTCAAACTTTCAACTTTCGAAACCGTTCCACGTATGTTACAACTTTGGTAAGTACCTAATTAACTAATTTGCTTAGTACGGTAGGCAGTGGTATAGTTGTATTTGTCATTACGGTTTAGGTTTTTGGTAAAAAAATATAAAATAACAACAGCTCTGGTAACCTCAAAAATACGTCCTACTTTGGCCCACCTGTTTTGTGGACCAAAGTAAGTCGTGCTTTTGTAAACTTATTCTTGTAGTTATTGCTATGCATTACGGGGGGCGGCATCATGAAAGTAAATTTGTTTTGCACAAAGAACAATGTTGGTTTACGAGAAGTAGATCACGCAAGTATAAGGGTGTCTCCGATGGTCCCCTTATGGTCAAGGTGACTGAAGAATTAACTAAAGGTGGGGGTCGAAGACTCACTAAAAAGGGACTCTCTAAACAGATCCCAAGGAGCTAGGAGGAAGCGGAAGACGGAGCCGAAGAAATTTGAAATCTGGATTTAAGAAGGCTGGAATACATCCTATTAATAAAGAAGAAGTTTTAAAACGGTTTGGATCTGGTTGGAAAAACTTTCATTCACCATTTGGAACAAAAAAGAAAAGAGGTTGTTCAGCCCAGAACAATTTAAAGACAAAAACTGGAAGTTGCTGCTGGTAAGAGCTGTCCAAGATATTCAATATCAAGAAATGCAAAAGTATCAGAAAGAACAACAGAAAACAGAAAGAGACATGAAAAAAAATAAAAAACAAGAATTAAGAGAAAAACAAAAACTTGAAAAAATACAACAGAGAGAATTGAAAAAAAGAAAGTAAATGGTAAATTCCTGAAGAGGAAGATTACAAGAAAACATAAGATCTCATCAACAGAAGAAGATAGTGATAACTACAGCCTCATTTCTTCAGGCCACAGCGACCTCGTTTTTCAAGTGATGATGAAAAGGAATTGGTTGACTCAGTTGTACCACCTACTTCCCAAAATGGCAATAATCCTCAAGATAGTAACGAATCTCGAGAAGAAAACACCAATACACCTCCAGAAAGTACTCATAAGAAAATTTAAAGGCAAATTTAAAAGAAGGGAATTTTGTTGTTGTGCAATGGAACGGGCTAGAGTTTCCTGGGATAACTGTGAATGTGACGGATGAATGTGCTGATGTTGAGTGCATGGGACGCACTAACAAATTTTGGAAGTGGCCAGCAGTAAAGGGCACTATGTTTAAGAATGGGCTGCTATAAGGAAGATAATCGACCCTCCAAAACTGGATGAAAAGATGACTCTTCCTTGTCAGCAATTAGTGAGACATAAGATAAATGTGTATTTTTTAAATTGTTAGTTTTTTGTACCTTTTTATGAAAACAAGAATGTTTAAATAAATTTAAATGTATTATTCTGCCTTATAAATGAATTTTCTTACTAACCCTAGTCTTTCTTTGACCCAACCTAATTCCACAATGCTTTAAATTAGGTAAAATATCATTGGACCAAAGTAACCCAAACATGAGGGTAACATTGGCCCAAGTAAAAAATAAAAAAAAAAATAAAGAAAAAACTTAATTTTTTTTGTTAAACTCATTAGAAATTAAATTTAGGGTAGTCTAGTTGTGTAATAAAGGTTACCAGAGCTTAGATATAGGAAAGTTACAAAAAAAATATAAGCGTGATTAAAAATTTTTAAAAAATTGGGCCAAAGTAGCCCTGTTTTACGGTACCTCTATTGAAAAGTTAGTTTTTTAATTTATGACATAGTTCTTCTGAAGAGGCGATTTATGTAAGTTGAATTTAACTGATCAACTAAAGCGCTCTTTCAAAAGAACCTTGACAAATTAAAAATGCCAATTTTTAAGCCCCAAGTAGCAATTGTATCAGTGGAAGCTTTTTAATTCCGTAACGACATTTCTGAAATTCCATTTCAACGAAATATTATGACTTTTTTCTTCTTGATAAAGTCATACTTTGAGTTGTATCATGTTTAAACTTTAAAGTTTTATTGAAAAAATGACAAGACATTGAACTTTGAAATATCTATTTTGAAAAATTAGTTTTTTTTAGTTATAATGTTGTTTTTTTGAAGGAGCGATATCCAAAAGATTAAACAATTGAGTTGCCAGTTGAATTTAATTGATCAAATTGATAGAAACTTAACGCAGTTTAAAAAATATATATATTAAATAAATTGCCCCTTTAAAAGAACAATGACATAACTAAAAAATGCCAAGTAGTATCAATTGTATCGATGGAAGCTTTTTTGATTCCGGTACGAAATAACTCATATACCATTTTTATGAGGAATGAATGATGAGATGATGATTTTTCTTTTTAATTATGTCATATTTTGAGTTGCAATGTTTTATGGGAATAATGACATAATTTAAAATAAAGAAAGGTTTCCAGCTTTTATAATTTGCTTAAATGATTAATAAAATAATTTCAGAATCAATATTCCAGTAGGAATCCTTTGCTTTAGCAATACCCACATTTTTATCTATTAGCACACATGAAACTATTAACTCTCATGGGATACCAAAATACGTATCTGTAATTAGTACATTTGATACCTGATCCTCAAGATCCTAAAAAAAATAGTTGATATAGGTTTATGTAGCTGTTTATTTAATATTATTCTTCTAATCAGATACAATTAGCTCATATCCATCAGAAGAAGCTTAAAAGAATTATGCTTTAGATATTTTAATTGCGTTTGTTTACTTTTTTAAACTCACATTAAACTTACAAATGTCTCTATTGAAAAATTAGGTTTTTTGAGTTATGACATTGAAAAAAATAAAAGTTATTTGAAGGAGGGAAATATGAAAATATGATACTGATACAGAACCACGTGATTACCTTCCTTGTTTGGCCTTTTACGGAACCTGTCATCTACTGTTAACGATCATTCTGCGTTTAGGATTCAAAACATAACTATATAGTATGCTAGGTTTTACAATATATGATTATATAGTAAGCTAATTATCTATCCTATTGACGCATTGACTTACCTGAGCCTCTTTGCCTCGTCGATGAAGGGCCTCTTCTCCGCCTCTGTGAGTAGCTTCCACTCGGCCCCCAGCCTCTTGGAGATCTCCGAGTTGTGCATCTTAGGGTTTTCCTGGGCCATCTTCCGTCGCTGGCCCCTGGACCAGACCATGAAGGCGTTCATCGGCCGCTTGATGTGCCCCTCGCTCATGGTGTGGCCGGCCTGACTCTGAGCCGAGGGCAGGCAGCTCAGAGGCCACGCCCCCTACACCCCATTGGCTCCCCACCACTCTCCGATGGCGGGCTCAGCAACAAGTGTATATCTGGCTATTTAGCCACCCTCTCTCACCCACAGCTAATTGTCATCTTCCTCAGGACGTCCTGCTTGGTCAATGTTCCTTCCGGCCGAGGGGTTAGCCCCATCCTTGTCCTAATCATCCGTATAATCATTTCTACCAGTTTTCTAATTCTCTCCTTTCTTTTGTTAGGTAATTATTCCGCAGGTTGTCACTTCAAGCGAGTTACAAGTTCTAACTGTTTATTCGTTTCCCTTTTAATATTTTCCAATTAAAGGAATGAACGATTCAACAATCAAATATCATCTATACTTGGAAATGTTAGTTAAAACGTTTATTTCTTGATGAAATGATAACCAAAATATGCCCATCTCTCATAAATAGATTTTCTTTTTCATATAAAAGCTCACCACAATTTGTATTTTTGGAGAATATTAAAAAACAAGCGAATAAACAGTTAAAACTTATATTCTTAAAACTCGAAGCGGAAACCTGCGGGACTGTTACATTTTAACAAAAGACACGCATTTACACTAGAAATTATTTTTTTAAAATAATTTATCAACAATAAGTTCCATTTCTAGGGGCTAGTGAATAGTGGTATATATTCTGGGTTAGGCTAGTTCCAGGATAAAACCAAATCCCCAAAACATATGAATAAAAAAGTACGCCTCTTATTAGCGAGCCCAAAAATAAAAGCCAAAGCTAATAACTTAATTCAACAAAGAGAAGTGTATTTAATGTCATTGTACTCAATGTTAGAAAAACAATAAAAATAATGTATGATATCAAAACACGGTGTCTGCTCTGCAGGTTGTCACTTCGAGTTGAGTTATAACATGTTTTACTCAACTGTACTACGGTCCAACAAGAACCCGGGCCTCCTCCACCACAGCCAATCAATCTCCGCGATCCTGCGCTAATTCCTCTATCCTTGTACACCCAGCAGCTTTAAGACAACATCCACATCGTGCAGCCATCTGATCCAAGGATGTCCTCAACTTCTCTTTCCAATAGTGCATTTTCTTCAGTATTCAGTATTCTAATCTTCGGTAGTCTGGGATTTTCTACTCGTGTCCTATCCATTCTATGGGGACACTATTAATGCCACCATGTGCGGTTCTCCAATTCCATCACCTCCTTTTTACTCTGTTTTCTCTAAATTCCGTTCGCTGTTACTCCATCTCATATTTTTCTTAGCACCTTCCTCTCCCAAGAGTTGAGTATTCTATCTGATTATCTGGTCTGGGGCCATGTCTCACACCCATAGATGACTAGCAGTCTTACTAAGGTTTTGTATATTCTTTTTGAGAGTGATTTATACTGCAACACTCTTCCTAGACTGCTCTAATAGTGTGCCGTCTGAAACTCACTTCTTGAGATCTTGAGCTTTTCATGTACTTTTCGTTCACCTTAAGACACAGTTAAACGGTTAAACGTTAACTAACGGTTGTGTCGTCAAATTCTTGGTATGCTACTGATAGCTCTCTTAGTTCTAGCGGTAATGAATCATCAGCATATGCCAGATGTTAGGACAAGTGGTGGTAAATGGTGCCTCCTGGATTTATTTTTATAGTATGGATGGCTAAAAGCACACTTCTAATATTCATATTAATACACTTATTGAAAATCCATACTTGATATTTTTCTGTTTTTTCGAAAACAAGAACCTTTTATAATCCTAAAATTGTAAAGAAACAATAATTTTGAAGTTCAGCCCAACATTAGGAGGAGGAATTATGTGTCCCATTTTCTACACCTAGCAGGAAACAATTATCTCCATTCCTAGCTATACAATTTTTGTACTCCAACACCCAGTTTATTATCATTATCACAGAGTTGAATTATTTGACTCAGACATCAACGACATAGAATGAGCAAGAAAATCACATCTGAAAACCTTTTCACCTAATCCGGAATAAGTAATAAACCTAAATTCTAGCTTATTTGCTCGAAGAATGTCTTACAAGTTTAATTTTTATTAGTTACACTAATAAAAATTAAACTTTTAAGACATTCTTCTCCAATCATCAAATATCATCCATATTCATTTCTCAATTCTAGTTTTGGCTTTATCAACAATCTTTACAAATGATAATAAGGTAATAGAATTAGTCTAAAAAAAAAAAAAAAATACATCAAGCATATGAGCTTTAAATAGACACATAATATAATTCTTTAACCTTCTATAAAAAATATAAATATAAGACGGAAAGGAGTCAGTAAAAAAAATGATAGGATATAAAATAATTAATTTTTTAAATGGAATTGATGTCAAATGCATTTTTTACGCCATTAACCATTAAAAAAAACAGCGCTCAATGGTTTTACGAATTGGCATATAGTTGGGGATTCAATATATAATATATTATAATAAATCCAATATAAGCAATAAATTTAATTTATGGATTGCAGTGACAACATAAAATCTATGGCTTATGAATCCAGAAAAGATCTTTTGTTCCGCACTTTGAAGGGCCTTATTGTTCATAGACCAAATGATTCTTCTTCCAAGTAACTACTTAAGCTGGGTGAGCCCCAGCTGATGGTACACCCCATGAAGTGGTCTTGTGTTCTGTATATGGTAGAGTCTGCTGCAGGTAGATGATTTGTCCGAAATTACTATCAAGCACCTGGATCACCCCCCTCCCACATACACAGTTAAGGTTGCCCACATTAAAGAGGCTGGATGAACCCAGGAGGTCCTGTATGTTCCACAGGGCCCATTTCTGGCTATTAACAGATTAAAAACTTTATCTTGAACCCAAATGTTTCAACACAGCAACTCTTGACTCTACACGCTGGCTACCCCACTTCCATGAACACTTATTGATAACATAAATTTCCCTTGCACATAGCATTGTGTTGCCGAACTGTTTCAATCAATTACTCGGATGAATATGGATATCTCATGCCATATGAGAGAGAGTTGGCAATCTTGAATTTCGCAATTGATCTTTTCAAAGCTACGCTTTAGGCACCCAACCCCTTGGGTCGTAAACGTAAACGGTTAATAGCGGGAGCAACGACTTATCGTATGCGAAAATTTCAGGCTCACGGTTTGATTTATATCTGTTCTCCGCACCCCTTGGAATCTTTTCGCCCCTGTTTTAGAGAAATCTTGATTTTAATGACATTTAATTAACAACTTACATTATTTGTTTGGCAGATTACTGTAATTTTCCTTTTGTTATACATTCTGAACGTTTAACTTTAAAAAAATACAATTACGAGTTAATACTAGGTATAAGGGACAACAAAAATCGGTTCTTTATTTCAACAAGTACAAACGATAAATAGGGAAACAGAATAAATCTTTTCTGCTCTTCTAGTTTCCTTATGGACAGCAGTTGTGTACCTGGTGTGCCTTTGTATCATTTTTCGGCGGTTGCTTGTCACTGGCATTCTGGTTCGGATTCTTGCAATAACATTGTTAATTATAAAATTTTAATGTTAGAACAATAACAGCGCTATGTATCAGAAATAATGAGGCACCTAAATCGACGGATGAAGATGAATATAAATGATTATTTTCGGATAAACCAATTTATAGAAAAAAATATAATTATTAAAGATCCTATCTATTTCAAATACTGTATATTTATCAGTCATCATTACTTTTTCTTATTGACTATTTGCTTGTTTATGCACTTCAACTATGGAAAATTGCTATTTCCAATGTTATCCGGCACAATCTAGACCGAATGGAAAGTCAAAAATTATGAAAGCCTGCCCTAAAGTAAAAATAAAATCTTTCAGTCCATAATCAAAAAGGTGAAAATAATATGATTTTGGACGGAATTCATCATCCATCCTTAAACTGAGCATTTTTATTTACATCATAATAACAGGTCTAGATTTTTTTTATCACATTAAAAATTTTAGAATTTAAACTTTGATAGGACCGTTTATTTGTTGACTCATTCCAATGATTTGTTTATTAAGTACCCTTATAAATGATTATTCTCAATATAAACCTTTAATACAGGTAATAATCGTTCATGAATGTAAAAGATTATAAATTTTATCTTTTTACAAAAATACCAAAGTATATGTTGCCTTTTTTCCCCTTTTTCTTTTTTTCTAGAATGTCCAGGTTCAATCTGAAAAAACGCAGTATCATTCTTAAATTAAAATTGATCGGTAATCATAGACACATGATGTTACTGTTCCCCCATTTGTCATACGTGAATAAATAAAAGGGGGGAAAATAACCCTTTTTATCTTTCTTTACCAATATAGTATAATGAATGGGGCATGAATAATTATTTTGAAAAAGAAACTCAGAATACATAGCTATTCGAGGGTACGAAAATGAAGATGTATATAAGTAATAATGGAGCTAGATGGAGAAGGTGAGTGATAACTGAATGTATGAAGAAGAAACGAACGGGCAAGAAAAGCAACAAGAATGCTTCATTCCATAATATGGCACATTAGTCTTTCCAAAGAGAATAAAAATGAAAATATTCTGTTCTGTCATCGAGAGTATTTCAGTAAAACATTTACAGAAAAAACATGGTCAAAATCTGCAAATATTTTTCTCTCTCTAAACAGAATTGTAATGGTAGTCTAAGGAATTGGAGGAAGAAATGTCAGCGAGGTGTCTCCGAAGTGAAGACTGGAAGACGAGAAACTACTGAAGGAGTTGGCATGATGGTAGACTACATTATGAACATCCGGTTAATAGAATACAAAAATATATAAACTATACAGTCATAAAATCAGAATGCCCTAATAGATCAGAGTCACCGTTTTTGAAGAGGAAGAGACATCATAAATAAAATTCACAAAATAAAATATTCACTGTGATATTAGCAAACGCAAAATAATTTTCTAAAGGCGCATGAAAAGGATGGATTCCGCAAGACTCAATGAACAAATGATCTTCTGAATATTATGAAAAAAAGAGTCAATCCAAAAGAGACACAATAAAATGGATTGTCAAAGTAAAAAATATCTGAAACTGGCCAAAATTACGCTACACAATATCCAAAACCAGATAATCTGCAGATTTAAAATTCATAATGGCAAGTTAATCAAGAGGAGAAATAAAAGGAGAGTGGAAAAAAACATGGACTCAAGAGAGAAAGGAAATCCACAGCAAAGGAATGAAAACAGTGTGGGCACAAAGAAAGCAAACTGCACGCCTCTAAGTACTTTGGGTTGTCACAATGGGCTTATTCGTGGAACAATAAATATGGTTTATGTGAGCTTACTAAGTAAAATAAATAAGTGTGTGTAATATATATGTAGGTGAATATATTGCACACGCTTATTAATTTTACTTAGTAAGCTCATATAAATCACATTTATTGTTCGCCGGCCTTAGGATACGTTTACTTACAAAATATCGTTGAAGACTATATTATATATAATAAAAATATAATACATTTCTTTCTTAATATTATCACTTCTAGTGATGATATTTAACAAATGATTGAGAAGGCAAAAACTCAGGAAAATATTGAATGATTTATTCACACCAATCAAACAGTTTGAACGCAAGTACAACAGTTAAATTAAAAAGAAACTGAATTAGTAACAAAAAAATGACCAAACAAATAGGCTGTTCTATGAATTTACATTGCAAAATATTTGAATATTCCTATTGGCCTTTTTAACTACAATTGAAAAAAAACTTCATTAAATCGTAACATAATTTTTAATTATAAACATAAAATAGGCATTTGATTCACATCCTTTCCGGTATGATAAAGAATGTTTCACAATATCTTTTTTTTTATAGAGGTATAGAAAATTGACTATAGGAAAAGATTGAATAATAAGCCAATCAAATCAGGAAAAGGATCCCAAAAGACTTATTTTCAAGGAAGGACTTAAAAGAAAATAAAGCTAGGAAGAAAGGGACGACAATGGATCCTTTCTTGTGGTATTGGTAGGCGACAAACGGTATAGAAGGGAATCCAGAGGATTCTGAGAAGGTGTGTGAGGTTCTAAAGCCCCTATACGGAACACTCCAGAGGGGTTTACCTTTTTCTCTCCATTCGCTCTCAGCGGGCAACTTGAATAAAATGGATGCAACTTATTTTTTTTCTTTTATTAATTGTATAAGGTATTTTCATATCTTACCTTTGATATGAGGATTATAGTTCCTAATTCTAAATTTGTTTAATCACTGTTATTAACAATTCCTGTTTATTAATTATTATTTGAGAAAAAAATATATTACTATTCACATTACTTGAGAAGCTCAGTAGTTGAGCGCTGAGTTGGCATATCAATGGTCCTGGGCTCGAATCCCTCTAGCTGGCAAACTTTTATTTAATCTGCGCCTGGAGATGGATCCTTAAGCTACGTCCACACTACTAGACCGTTGCTTAGACCTGCTCTCAGAGACGCGGATTAGCTGGTCTAGCTAGGCGGTTGCGGAGCCGTAAATATAATTTTAATTATATTTTAAAATAAATTATATTTAACATAATTAAACTATTTTTATAATTTTAAGTATACACGTGATAGTTACGATCTATAATTACAATAATTATTATTAAAATGTATAATCACAATTTATAATGACAATAATAATGTTGAATATTGCCCAGATTTGGCCGTGTCTCAGCCCGCTGGTCTAAGGTCTCCCATTCGGAGCGGGAGACGCTAGACCAGCGATTTTGGTCTCAGAGACGGACTCAGCAACGGGGATTAGTCTCAGCAGCGGCTCCGCAACCGCCTAGCTAGACCAGCTAATCCGCGTCTCTGAGACCAGGTCCAAGCAACGGTCTAGTAGTGAGGACGTAGCTTAAGGATCCATCTCCAGGATTCTTATTATATAATATTATATAATTATATATAATTAATATAATCTTATTATACATTATATAATATAATTAAATGACCGGTCTTAATTTATTTAACATTATTTCCCTCTTCTCATGACCCAACCAAACCACAGTCTTGGCCGAAAATTCCTAAAATAAATAGTTAGGTTAAAGTGTTGTGGATCTGATGAGGAATACGTAAATTCAAGCAGTTTTTTATATTTATACTTCATTTTTAATTGTTGAATGTAAAATTTTTAATTCATTGGTAATTTAAACAAACACATTAATTGAATTTTCACTTGATTCAAACTATTACAGACCATTCTATTACTATTAGATTTTTTTTATTTTTCAGGTAAGCGGGATCTTTAACTATTGCTTCAGTCTTTTAATTTTCTATTTCTTACAAATTTGTATTTTATTTCAGTGTGTTATCTTATTTTCTATTATTATAGTCAGAAAATATATTTTTAAATTGAATAATGCTTTAGACATGAAAGCTGTGCTAAATGCATTTGGTAAAATGGTTAGGTAAAAAAAGTGTATTTGAGAAATACACGCATCCATTCGTCATTTTTGTAAATATTTTATTTTCATTATTAAATATAAAATTGGTAAGTCATTGGTAATTTAAACTAGCATATAAATTGAACTTGCACTTCATTTAAACCATTACTGAAATTAGATTTTTATATGACAGATAAGCGCGACCTTTTATCATTGCATCAGTTTTTACTTTTCTATTTCTTGCATATATTTATTTTATTTCAGTGTGCTATCTTATTTTATGTCATTATAGCCGAAAAAAAGTTTTTTAATGTGAATAATGGTTTTTACGTGAAATCTGTGCTAAATGCAATTATACGGATTATGAGATTGTTCAAAATAAAACGACATTCCTAGAAACAATTTTTAAGTATAATTTTATAATTCTAGTCATTTTTAAAATGTAATTTTGTATTCTTTCTGATTACCTTGAGAAACTGTATAAAAACAAAACAAAAAAACTGTTCTATATAACGTGTTTATTTTTAATAAACTTTTATTGTAATTTTTTAATTTATATGTTTTGAGAAACGCAAGTAAACTGAACTTGTAAATTCTTCAAAAATACAAAAGTTCTAAAATAGTTAGTTTTTGATTTTCACTATTTTCTTCATTGATCGCATTTGTTTTGTTTTTTTTACTGAAATTTGAAAAAATATCATATATTCGTTGATTGTGGGAAATGCAAGAAGGTTAATATAAGTAAGTAATAAAAGGCAATAAAATGTTTAAATGTTTTATTTTGTATTTTTTAAAGCATAAAGCAAGAAATCGTTCCGCACAAATCAATGCTCTCCATGGTGTATTGACTAAGATTGGTCTAGAAAATGAAATAGTAGTGTGGACGCTAGACGAGACTAATCCGGCTGCTCCTAGACCGTTGCTGAGGCGGTTGCTTAGGCCGTTGCTGAGACGGACTAAGGTTTGCCTCGTTTATTGCCTAGCGAATGTCTCATAGTGTGGACGTAGCTTAAGGGATCAAGGGCCAACCTGGGGCTCACCGAGCCTCTGTAAAGTGAGTAGTTAAAATAAGGGGGGAAATCTGGCGGTTGAATGTGATGTAGGACAAATCCATTTGTCCAAATATATTCTTGAAGTATATTACATTTAGTATTCATGTTTTCATTATTACATATAAAGCCTTCCACATCTCTTTTTTGATTGATTTGTGTGGACTATTAATGAATCACATAGTTGCATAGTAGTTGACATTAGTAAATAATTATTTTAAATTACAGGAGATAAAATATAACACGTTCAAACTGGAAATATGTAATCAAAATGTTGAAATCTTCAATCCCATATCACTGACCCTTAAAAATGGTGTCAAAACTGGAGGATTAAAATAAATTCCCACAAATCCCGTCAAATCACTTTTACCCTCTGTCGTAAACCAATGACTTCCTGTCCTCCCGTATCGTTTAATAACATCCCACTGAATCCTGTAGAACAGGTCCGGTACTTAGGACTACACCTTAATAAAAGATTATCTTGGAATCCTCATACTAGACTGAAACGAATAGAAACAGCACGCCGTTTCAGGCTACTTAAACAGTTACTAGACAAACGCTCTAAGCTCTCAATTATTTCAAAAAACTCATATACATGACGATCATTAGACCCATCTGGACTCACGGAATAGAGCTTTGGGGCTCTACTAAACCTTCGAATTCCTCTCTTATTCAATCCTTACAATCCGAAATCCTTCGTAGAATCCTCAATGCTCCTTACTTTGCAACGAACAACGTACAACGAACAACGAACGTAATGTCCCATTTGCTGATTATTTGGACCTAACCACATATCAATCTTTTCATGACAAACTTCATTCCTACTCAAACCCAATTGTTTCAAACCTAGCAACCCCTTCAATTCCTGAAAATTCTCCAAGGCGTTTGAAAAGAAGATGGCCTCGTGATTGAAGTTGAATTTTTATTTGAGTACTACCAATGGGTAATTTCTCTACTTGTCTTTTCATGCCAATGTAAACATTCATTATATTTACTTGATGCATTCTGTTATAAAGTTGTAAATTTCATTAAATAACTAAAAAAAAAATGTTGAAAATTAACATATTTACTTTTTTAGCGCAATCTGGGGACTTTAAGTGTGGCATTTTTGTATTTTTAATAGTAAATGCCAAAATAGTATTTTCTTGAGAAACTGAAGGAATCGAAATGGATTAATGATAGAATAGAAAAGTAAGAAGATAAAAAAGCTTTTAATTCTTTAAATTAATTATTTTATTGACTGTAGTTAACAAAACTAGGTGAAAATTAATACTTCCGGTAAATTTTTCATATATTCCTAATGAAATTTTGTGAGTGGATAAACCGGATATTCAACTATTAATACATAGTAATACGTGGCGGATCTGAAAAAATAAGTGTGCTAATAATTTTACAAATGGGAAAGGGTAAAAATCAAGATCATTACTTATTTATTTAATTTCGGCATTGTGGTAAAGGTAAAATCGATAGAATTAGTTTCAATTTATTTATCATAATTATTTAAGCGCATTTCTCAGCATTTATGAAGATATGAAATTGTTAATTATTTTACAGCAAATGACTAATGATTTTAATATAGCCTTTGTGTCAATATAATAATCACCGGTTAAATAATAAGTCGTTGGAAAATAAGAGTGCAATGACATCACAAGTGGGTGTGATATTCGCACAGGGAAAATGAGATTCGGTTATCAGTGTTTTCCTTTCATTGACTGCACTCCCACAACTATTTACCCTCAAATATTTCTACGATTAATTATCGTCGTTAAAAATATTATTTATTTAATGCCGTTTCAGATGTTATAGTGAAGCGTTTCCTTTATCCGAAAAGATCTTTTGTATTTTCTCTGAAGATTTACTGTTCCGAGAATCATTTTACTTTGATGGATTAAATTGGTCAGGGGGTACAGTCAAAGATAACACAAAATCAGTAAAACTTATTTTATTGTGCCAACTTTTGTACCTAAGATATAGGGCTTCTTTCAGAGAGAAAGAAACAGAAAATAACTATATAAAACATTGCAATGCCAAGGTAGAATGAGAGAATATATGTACAGAATTGATAAGTAGAGAGTAAGATAATACAGAGTAAGGTACATTATGCAATAACTGGTGAGCCATAATAAGAATGGAAAACGATGTTAAATTCTAGATAATAATATCTAAAAATTATATAAAACATTTTTTGAATTTTAAATATTATTTTGGGTATGAATACATAAAGACTACCTCTATGCTTGCTCTACCTCTATGCCATACATCTGAACAATATGGAGTAGAACTAGCAAATTAAGAAGGATAAAGCAGCAACCACCCAGGTGGAAACCGCCATTCACAGTTGTCTTAAATCAGTAACTAATATACTCTTTATGTTATCATCATTATATTTTTTAATTTATGATGATCTTTTATTTTCATTATCATTATCAGACTAATGCTACCAGTGCGGGAATGTACCATATCCAATAAAAAGGGATGGGATATGGTGTGTATGGGACATTTTTGACAATTTTAAACTTAGGGGAAGCTTCTTTACCTAACGTTAATTTATTTGTTTATTCATTATTCATTAATTATTCAACTGGACAATTGGGTCGTATAAACCTTGTGTTCGGTGCTAATCTTATCAGCTTTTTTGAGTGTATTTTTTAGTACAGTTGATTGTATCAGTACCCCGGACTAGATTTACTGATTGGATCATTTAATAAAGAGCAAAGCCATTCATGATTAAGGATTTAACGGTAATATTTATGCAAGCACTTAATAAATAATCATCACTGCTAGCATTAGGAGAAGTTTATTCTGTTAGTATTCGTTTGTATTCGTTATGTGAGTCGCTCATTTAATCGGTTATTTTTCATATTATCAACAAGTAGATCTTATTATCACTGCTAATATATTTGATCTTAATATCACAATATGTCTTCACTAGCCCAAACAATGGTCTCAAGAAAAGTTAAGATTCTTTGACCCGATTTATTCTTAAATAATATTACGTGATGCCCACCGTAAGATCATTACACCTGAGGTTATGGTATTACTATATAATTAATGATTAAAAACCAAATCTCTCTTTTTTCCAAAGAATGGCGTGGTTGATTGACTGGGAATTATTTAGTATATAAAGATCCTTTTACATAAGATAAAATGACATTCATTTTATTGATACAAAAATATATTTCTATTTACAACATGCCCCTTTTTCGGTTATGAGTGTTTACGTTTGATGACTGCTTCATGAGGCTCCTAGAATCTTTCCTGAAACATTCATAACATTCTTAACCGTGTGACCAATGTCACCGCCCTGCCGAAATTACCTAGGCACATTATAAACGAGATATTTATTTTTTTATAGTACTATAATAAACCTAAATGTTAATGTTATTTTCGTAAAACTATTTTAAAAATGTATTTAAGCACAGCATTATTTAGAGTAGAAAATAATATATAACAGTGGTTCCCAACCTTTTTTGCACCCCACTCCCCTTGTTCAAATGAAAACCTATCACGCCCCCCCCACAAATGAAATTTTCTCCTATTTACTACTCCAAATTTCTCATACTCCCACATTGAACAATAAATTGAATGGGCATATGAAAAAAAAACTTAAAAAGTATTTCATTGATAACAAAACATTTAGTTTTACCGTCACAAGACATAATACGTTCCAATTCAAGGTAAAGAAGTACTACTAAGAGAAAAATAACTACAATTAAATCAGAATAAGAATTTTTCATTTTCGACTGGTCTCGAGCCCTCCTCCCCCCGTGATTTATAATGTTATTAATTTATATATAATTATTAATGTTAATCTCATAACAATTATTATCACATTTATATAATTTATCAATTGATAGAAGGGAGTTCTATTCCTGAGGAAGCAGACTATATAGAGCCTATAGATGGCGGAGATTAGACAAGAGGTAGTAGTAAAGGTGACCATGAGACGACTGAAACAGAAGGGCGCTAATAGAGGGCGGGGATAATCGAGTTAGGGCCGGGAAGGGCAGTGGCTCTTCCTCAATAGCGCCGGATAAAGCGCCTGATGACGGCTATTCAGCCCTTCTCAATAGTCCCTCTGATTGAAACAATGTAGTCTCTGTTTTATTCCCTTGTCAGCGGGCACGAGGCTCTGGGGGTCCGATCGCCTCCTTCTAGAAGATCCTGATACCTCCGATTGCTCCGATAAAGCAATTTGTAATATTCTGGGGGAAGGGAGATGAAGAATCTCTTGTGAGTGTGTGTGGGAAATAGATATGGTTCATACGTAAACTGTATATTGCAGGAGTCAATAGTACTAACAAGTTGGTTTGGAAATATTATAGTGTAGAAATAGAAAAGAAACTTTACTCTGGGACTAAGACCTTTAAGAATAATAAGCATGAACAGAAAAACATAATATATATCCGGGTAGAAGGCTACGTAATAATACAAATCACTAAGTATTTAAAAAGTAAAAAAAAAAAGAAATAAATACAATGTACTAATCATGACAGGATATTAACTAATTATAGAGAATAAATGAATTAAAGACAACAGTTAATTAATAAAAGAAATGCATGATTTAGCATGCAATAATTTCATTACATAATGTTTATCTTCTTTACGAAGAAGGAACAAAAACAACTAACCAACAAAATCAATTATGCAATACTGATACATTTAAGCAAATGACTAACCTTCTTAGAGAGCATCTTTTTGGGAGTCCAGGAGATGATGGAAAAGCAAGGAATTAAATGAAGGCAGTGAAGAAGCATTGAAGGCAGTTGAAAGGAGGGATTGAGTTCCACACTGTTGGAGCGGGCGAGAAAGGAACACTAGAATGTTTTGGTTATGTGGGATCGAGAATAGAGATCGGAAAGGCGGGATTTTGTTTTGTGTTACTGGACTGAGGAAGATATTGAGGGTTACTGGATTCGTTTAGGAATGCCTCGAGGAAATATTGTCTACGAGTGGGAGCATCGCTGAGCGCGATGTTTTTACCTGCACTCACACATTTTATATTAAAAAAAAATCTGTAACCACTACGACCCACGAATGAGTCTGGGGGACAGTACATGGTAGACACTGGTTTCATGGACAACGGTTCTGCAAGGAGGTGACTTGTCCTAAGTTACGCTCAACCGCTAGGTTTCCCCCCTTATTTTGGGTAACCTATTTTTATAATATTTTATTAGAGGCTGGGTACACCCAGGAGGGTTCTAGATCACGTATGATCCATCTCCCGCCGCAAGCAGACTAAATAAAAGTAACTGCCTGCAGCTGGATTTGAACCCGGATTTCCCGCAAGGGTACTCAGTGCTCGGAACACGATTTTTTCTGGGGGAAAAATTGGAAACAGTTTAGGTATTAGATAGGATGGATTTTTCGGTGGCCTACACAATAGCGTTGTTAAACCCGGATAAAAATGAGGTCAAACCGCTTTAAACGGCTGAAGAAATTATTGGAGTACTATTTATCATCAAAACGGTGCTTAGAAAGAACAAAATATCGAATATTCATTTAACGTCACTTTAGGCTGCTATAGCTAATCGGACGATAGTGGGAGTCCGAAATTCTGCCGCACTTAGTACATGCTCGGTAGCCTCGAATTTATGTGCCTTCCGAAGAAAGGCACAACTAAGAATTATGGCAATACCTAGGTTGTTATGCTAATATCTAGACCACATGTGACCCCTTCCTCGTGTTGGGCTTGGAGTATCTCTAATCTCCTCTTCGTTGTCAGATTGACAGAACCAGCAATCTGCATGGCTGTAAAAAACTTATTTAACAAACATAAAGATGATAGTATAATATTGGAAGATTCAAAGGTTAATTTCACTTTCCTGAACATTTAGAATGAAGTGGATTACCTCGGTATTCCCTTGTAGTATTCATATATATATATATATATATATATATATATATATATATATATATATATATATATATATATTTATAATATTTCTACTCATATTTATAAGTATAAAATAAAAAGATGTTTATACGTATAAATTATTTACTTGATCTCTTCCTCTCTACTGCTTTAAGCGGTATGAGGAGCCTGCTTATAGAGCTTGATCCATAAATCTCGATCCTGAACCACCAACTTTCTCCTTCTCCAATCTAGGCCTCTCCTGTCAAAAGCTTCATTAACCCTGTTCTTCCAGGTTCTTCTAGGCCTTCCCTGAGGTTTTCTACCTTCCACATTAGTCTTGTAAGTGGCTTTAGCCAAACGATCGTCAGCCATACGGGAGACATGTCCGAACCATCTCATCCTACGTTCCTCAACGATGTCTGCTGTTGGTCGTATACCCAGATTGGTTGTTGGTCACACGTATAAATATTAACAGAAATCTTCGATTCTGCAAAATTATATAAAAGAAAATCACCTTTATCATGGAAAACATTTGGCAAATAGAAAAAATTCCAGACTAGAAAAAATCGTTAAACCCGGTCATTAAAATTTTGAATCAGAAGCTACTTGTAAGACATCAGAGAATATATAGTAAACATTTAGTTTGCAAGTTTGTAGACTTCAAACACCTACGATTCATTCGATAGGGAACCACTGATTAAAATATTAAAAAACAGGGTTTAGAGCCCAAGATATTAGAAAAAATCATACACACACTTATTAGAAAACATCATACAGACATTGACAGACACAAAATCATCTATCAAACAAACAAAAAATACAGCTAAATTCATGGAGAAATCTCAGGTCCCTTTCTGATCAAAAGGTTGGCGCGAACAGAAATCAGTCCTCTAGGTTGACCAATAAATTACCCTCCGTAGGAGCAAAGTGGCAGTTGATTGCTTAGCACTTGCAGACGATCGGGCATTATTACCTCGTACCTAATGTTCCAATAGCAAAAAAAACAAAATGGTATCTACCTTCATTCGTATACATCAGTTCTAATTTGTTGATGTTTAAGTAGGAAAATCTATAAGAAACACGAGACATAAATACTTGGATATTCCACAAAATGCTCAGATAAATAATTCAATTAAAAGAAATATGCAATTATAATAATTTATTAGGAATAGGGGTGAAAACGCTCGCAGCCGGTAAACCGTCCTTTTTTTTGTTGCTTAACTTTAATGTTGGTTCAGTATTTTTTTTTTTAACACTTTATTCAGACATTACAATCTGCCACTTGTGGGCAATAAGTAATGGTGCTATGTAGCTACAACCATTCCATAACAAAACAAAAAAGTGGTATAAACAAAATAAAATAAGTGAATGTAATAGATATATACATACGCAAACATATATAAAATAAAAAGAAATTAAAGCAAAAATGATAATAAAATAAAGTCTAGATAATAGAATGATATATGAGAATAGAATGATGATGGAGTGTTTCCACAACAAAGGGGAGTGAGTTGTGCGAAGGATACAGTTGTATAGATAGGTAAGGAAAATAATCGGTTTTTGAGGAAGATGTTGAAGGATCTGGGTGGTTAGAAGGTCATGTCCAGGAGATTTGCGGACTTTTAATTTTTGTAAGAGGAATTTGACCTCAGAGGGGTTTACAGCGTTAGGAGGTAAGGATAGTGGAATGGGTGAAGAGTGGATTTCATTAATATTGGAAACGTGCGTAGGGTTGGTTTCAGGATGTGGAATAAATGTATTTGAAAGGTGTTTGGCAAATTCTTCTGCTTTGCCCTCATCTGATGCAGCCCAAGAACCGTCTTCACGGCGGAGGGGATGGGAAATAGGGTGGTATTTAAGGATCTTTTTGGTAGCATTCCGAAGGGAATTATCAGAAGCGGATAGTGTGGAAAGATAGGAATTGTAGGTTTCGGATCTATAGGTTGTCAGGTTCTTTTTAACTAGTTTGGTGAGGTATACAGTCTCCGATCGTGAGGATGCCTAGTTCTTTGCCAAAGGGATCGGCGTTTGGTAAGGATAAGATCCCTAAGATCTTGTGGTAATGGATTTTTCTTGGGGGTTTTGAAGGAAGGTTGAGGTGAAGATGCAGTCCAAACTGCTTGCTGGATCAAATTGGTAAAGGAATCGACTGCATCCTCTAACTCTTGGGGTGTTTTTAGGGGAACTCTGAGGTCAATGGTGTCGGATACAAGCTGGAGAAAAAGGTTCTAGTCAACTGGTCCCCTAATAAATGATGGCGGTGGAAGTTTGGGTATTGGGAATACAGAAAGGGTAAGGATCAAAGGACTGTGATCTGAGGAAAGTTCATCAAGGCGTTCTATGGAATAGTTTAGGGGACCTAAGCCAGCATGGAAAAAAAAGTCGAGGAGATCAGGATTTCTGTTTGGATCAGTGGGCCAATGTGTAGGAGTGCCGGGAGAAATAAAACTGGAGTTGTGGGAATTAAGTGCAGACAGTAGCATGCGGCCTCGGGAATTAGTAGTTCTTGATCCCCACTGTTGATGTTTCGCATTAAAGTCTGCACCTAAAATGAAATGGATCCCTAGAGAATCGAGGAGAGAGCTGAATTGAGAATCAGAGATGGATTTATTAGGAGGACAGTACATCGATGCTAATGTAATACGAAAGGAAAAGGTTTTGATTGAAACAGCTTTAGCCTGAAGGAGATCGTTTAAAGGTAGGGGAAATGACTGTTGGGAAAGGGATTGATGGACTATGACAGCAGTACGGTATGGTAAGTATCCTATCCTCAGACGTCTGGCTCTCATAGTTCAAGTCTGTGAGACTTAGGCAGAGATTGGCCTTATAAAGGTTTTATATAGAAGAGAGTTGAGTTGGTCTGCTTCTTGATGAGCTCGCTCCACATCTACTTAAGGTGGCATAATTGCACTTTTTTGTTGCTGCTATCCTTCTTTTAATTTCTGCAGAGGCATCATTTGTTGCAGTGACTTGAACTCCGAGGTATGTCAAATCAGTGATATTTGATATGTAAATGCAGAATTACAAAAATAAAATGTATTATTGTGCAATATATTCGACCAGGTCAGTAACCATATCTTCACTGGAATAAACAATTTTTGGTACGATAGAATTTGAAAATATATCAGCTAACCTTCTGCCTGGTATAGAGAAATAATTTATTTTGTCCATAACACTATGGGCATTATACATTTTTTATCTTTTCAACGTTAATTTAATTAACTTAATTAAATTTCATTATATATAGTACCTATTTATGTGATAGTAGGATGCGATATCTCAATCCAAGGATTAGTGGGATATGCACTGACTGATCCCATTTCATTAAACTGCATAACATCAATCCCGGAATGAAATGACGGTATTGTCAGGATTATTATAAAATGAGATTTAATAAATTCTATTTATCAGCTATTTATAGCAAGTTTTGAATTAACTAAGAAAGGAATCAATATAACTATTCATAAGATTTAGGGATATTTTTTAATAATACACTTAATCAGGGAAACTCGGAGTGACAATAACTATGTCAGATCATATTAATAAAATTCATAACACGAGTGTACCGTTGGTAAATATTTGGTAAGCATTAAAACTATTCGAAGTATGCCAGCTCTTTTTTCACTTACAGCTGTAAATTGGTCTTTCAACAGCTGTAAATTTCTCATAAATGGATCCAACTTTTTAAAAAAAATATGACTATAGATTCTTTCCTTGTTTAGCAAATGACCTGGTATTGGTCCCCATCAGTAGTCTTCGACTTTACAGTTGAATATAGTGCTATCATACAATATTTTACACTTCTTAAAAAGTTGAAACTTCTGGATTAGAGATACTCTTGGTGATAATTCATAGGATCCAAAACAAGAAATGTTTCTAGAGGAAGCAATCCGACAATTGTTGGACCATAAAAAAAGTAGACAATTGACAAAAAAGAGTTTATCAGATTAAAATAGGCAGTGGATAGAATGTCTTCGCTCTTATTCAAAACGTGTATGAGTAATAAATTAATAATTATTAAGTAATTAGTGAAGAATTAAGACTAAGTAGCTAGCGGGTTTTCTTTTCAATTAGCAAGTCTTTGATAGAATTGTGTAGCCTACTTAAGGACAATATGAAATTTCAACATAAGATCCGGTACCAGCAGGGCAGGCTAGCCGACTACAATGATCCTTTATGCCTGTGTTTGTGTTTAGGCCCCTGCTTCCTATTTAGATAAGATAGTTTGAATTCAATAATACTCTTTTTCTTTTTTAAATAGAATAGTAGATCATAGCTAGATATTTCTCACACTTCTACTACGTTTTTTGTTTTGTTTTCTCAGCGTCTAAGTGTGTAGATTCAACATCATCTATATTTTTAATATTATCGTTTTTCTATAAATCGACTCACATTTAGTTTTAAATTAAGGGAATATTATCGAATGGAATAATATTACACAGGTAATCAAGATAATAATAATAATCAATCCATCAAGTCTCTTTACCCTACTTCTCATTCTTCTCTTCCCCTAAAAATAATTTTGTAGTGGTAAATATACTTGTAAAAGAGGAGGTGCCCAATATTTCACAGGTCACAAATCCGGTTTTTGAAGACCAAATTCATTGCTAATTACGAAAAATAAATAAAATATTTATATGAAAACTTTTTTCACTCTTAAATATTCATTTTATGAGACAAAATTACTAATCTATAGTAACGCTTACTTTATTAAACAATTTTTTTACTATAAATTAAAGTAATTATTTTTTCAAACCACACCTCTTATTCTCAAGCGCTTAAGGGTGTACTTTTTTTTTTTTACTTCCTAAGGGTTAACATGAACGAAATAAAGATTACTGGGAAAACACGAGAGGCAACTGAATTTTTTTCCCAAATATTGGTAACAGCGGTTCCTGATAGATTTTCCAATGGCTAACACGATTTTGTGTTCTAAAGTGTTTCAAAACGAGATCAAACGCCTCAATCAGTTTAATCAATATATCCGTACTAGAGAAAAATTAGTTTATCCGAACTGTGTAGGAGAACGCGGCAACGTGGCTTCCCCGAGTTGGGCTTACAGCATCTCAACATTATCTTCGTAGTCAGATTGACTGGACCAACAATTGGTATGGACTCTAACCAACTTTGACAGATTTTGAGGTTAGTTTTGCTTTCCAATTTTAGGAAAAAATGAGTTACCCCGTTTTCCCCCTCTAGTCTTCAAATAGCCAACGGCCATACCACGTTGAACACACCGGTTCTCGTCCGATCACCGAAGTTAAGCAACGTCGGGCGTGGGTAGTACTTACTTGGATGGGTGAACGCCTGGGAAAAGCATGGGGTAACCATTTGGGAAATACCGCGTGCTGTTGGCATCAAACTTATTAGTTAACCAAAATAAGTGCCTATATAGCTGGCTGTATGGATGGAAGTATACAATGCCATTAAAAAAAAAAAAAAAGGCTTCAAATATTCTATGGTTTGAACCAAATGCCACTAAAAGGCCTTCTACACAATCCGGACCAATCGCAAACCATCGTGTGTGTACTTGGTACACACTTGGTGTGATGTAATAACGGACAGTGTGAACCAAAAAAAATCATACATGGGAGATTATGAAAGAGAAGCTCAAAGAAATTGATCCGGAGGACAATATCGCCACGGCAAAGAAAACAGTCGAGCATATACGATCAGCGCACAATAATGTTATTGCCAAACCGATCTTCTGTTGCTGTGAAGGGCAAGGAGCCCTCGCAAATTACGGAGAAGAACTAACAAGTTGAGTCAACTAACGACCGAGTTGAACGAATACAAAAATTGGTTGACCCGACTAGGCCACGATGGTCGGAGGTTGGTCCCGACCGTGAAGAAGGGGCATAATTATGGGCTAATTTTCTGATCATGAATAAGTATGACTGAGAAAAATGTATATCGCTCAACTTCTGTATTGTGGGTATCCTTAATTGGGGAAAGATCCTGGCGGTAGAGCTCAGACAAATCACCTCCCTGCACAATAGCTGGAACTAACTAGAAACGATACAGTCTCTGCCTCCCTTCATGAGTTTTAGTGGTGCAGGTTTTTTTTTCATTTTTTTTATTGCTGACTAATAAACCTTCCGATTTATTCGTACGGACCAACTACCATATTCGGGAACGACCTGTGATCTAGTGCTTAGCATAACAACCTACTAAGCCCTGGATTTTTCGCATAACCTAGGATTGTTTAAAAGGAGTAAAAAATGCTTGGTTATGCCGTCCTTCGAAAGGGACCTTAAAGGGGAGTCCCGACTCAGTACGATGTCAGTACTCATTAAAAATTCCTATCCTAATTACACTTGGATAGGCAAAATTTAGAGCTCCCATTCTGGGATCCTCCGAATAGCCATAATAGCATAAAGTGGCGTTAAATGGATAAACAAACATGTGTGTAGGAATATCTATTTTCTATAAAATTTAAATAAATTCTATTTTGTGAATTTTTCTAAGCATCCTTACATAATTTATCTTTTCCTTCCCACGTCTAGTGTTGATTCTGAATTTAGAATTTGCCCGAGGCGGAAATGATAAATACAATCAAAGGTTACACGGGTGACAGGACGGATGGACAATCAGGGACTGAGAGATGAAGGAGTAAAGAAAGGCAGAGCGATTTGGTGTTGACTTTGTGACTTTATTACAGCCCCCTCGGGAGCCGGCTCTACTTCATATAGAGCTCTTGAATAATTCTGGTCATGTTCCCCTGACAAGGGCCCGGAGCCGCCAATAGCCGAATATCACACACCGTGAATATCACAAATCCTTCACAAAGCGTAGCCCTCGCTGTGTGTCGTTCCGTCTCCGTCTTCGCTATTCAATATATTTATAACAATAAATCCCCCTCCCCTTTCCACATAGTGGGAAAAAGAGACGTAAAATTCTGTATGCAGGAACGTTAATATTATTTTAACTCTGAAAAATCGTAGCGATTTTTACAGAATACAATAGCTACAACAAAATATTTATCAAGTTGCATTTGCAATCTTTTAAAAAAATCTGTACCGGTTCAACTCATAAAGCAGCAGAGACTGTACTGTTTCTTGGATAACGCTTGTGCAGAGAGTTGATTTGTCCTAGATCACGCTCAACCGTCTGGGTTTCTCTCTATTTATGGTACTCACTTTATGGCGAGGTGAGCCTCAGGAGAGTCCCAGATCCCCAAATGTCCATCCCGGACTCTAAACATATTTATATTAAAGTGGAAAATAGTTGAGGATAATTGTTAGAGTTCTAGGAAATGGTCAAGGAGTGCAGCCAATGATTAAAAATAAGAATGACTTATTTTACTGTGCCTACGTGTCGGCCTAAGATGTATGCCATCTTCAATGCAGCTAGGTGAAGAGTCATTGACATATTAACTTATTTCATTCTTTCTTACTTCAACAAAAACTCAAGATTGAATACATTTACTTTTTTTCATCTACAACATTTTATAAAAACACTAATAAAAAAAAAAGACCACCTGATGTGTAGTGGTTAGCACAACAACATACTATGACTATGATAGTAGTGTTCTTAGCCCGGCAGGAACTCCAGGCTTTTTAAAGGGGTTAAAAAATTCCTTCGGAAGGGACGTAAAATGACAGTACCTAGCCTGTGTGACGTCAGGCACTTGTAAAGATATCTGAAAACTTTAATAAAGGAGGGAGTGTTCATGTGTAGTGAACACATATCAATAAAAAATTACCGAAATTGATCTGGTAACTCAAACATATGCAAATATTTAACATATACCTCAGTTGTTGATGAGCCACAAAAATCATTTTAGATCAGCATACGTTACGTTTTTTTACCTCTTTTATATACCTTTAATGAAGTTTAAAGGGAGTAAAAAATCTTTGATGATACCTTCCTTCGGAAGGTAAGTAAAATGGGGGTCCGATATCAGATACTCGTTAGACCCCTATCATGATTATACGTGGATAAGCAAAATTTAGGAGTCGTATTACATAGTATCGTCTGAGTAGTCATAGTAGCATAAAGTGACGTCAAATGAATAGGTAAGCTCACCCACTTGCTCAAAAACAATTTAAAACTTAAAAAAGAGTTCGGAAATTCATTCGTACCATGAAATGCTATTTGATTTAATTGCTTTCATAACGTACCTAAACTGCACTGAACTTAAGTTAGAGCTATTTTAAATTATTAAGCAACGGAAACTATAATCACGTACACTTGAGTTCCGTCTTTTTTTTTTTTAAACCAAGACTCTTATGTTGTATGTCTTAATGATGATCACCTTATAGCAAATAGTGATTTTTAGATCTTACCATCATTTGAGCCGACCGTAAACCAAGCATTTCTTTCCAAAATCTGAAGCAAATTTCAACATCAATACGTAAATAATGTCAGGATATGTGTAATCTTGGAGAAAGCCTAATTCTCCTTTTTCTATTACCTTAAGATAAAAAGTAATTAAAGTATTAAAGTAAAATTAAAGTTTAGAGAAATTTCTTGAACGTTAATGAATCAGTGTATTCAGGTATATAATTATTGACGCTACTGTTTAAAGTTCGCAGATAAAACGCTACCTTTTACATATAAAATGGCAATGCAAATAAAAAAAATTAAAACTACTTCTTCACTATCTCTGCACTTCTTTTTACCATCTGTAAATGTAAATGCATGTGTTTTTTTTATATTTAACATAATTTTATTTTCACACGAATAATCTCTTCTCTAAATATTTGCCTTTTTATATAATAGTAAAATGGGCCTCACATCAGTCTTTTATCTCTGTGTACATGTCAAGATAGGAAGCATTAAGTCCTCACAGGAAACACTGAGAGCAAACTATTGGAGCAAGCGGTGTGTGTATATCACTGTTCACGTATTGGGCACCAACATTTCTTTTATTTGTCCAGGTGGGAAATTAGTTCCTATTGATATTTACTTTTGAATAAATGTTCAGTTTAAATTGTTATAACACCTGTCATTTTTTCCGTGATGTATGGTTGCTATTGGTTGTCATGGATCATTTCACTTAATATATTTATCTTTTCATTATTATACCATTGAATATCTAGCTTTATTTGGTATAAATTTACTCTATATAAATAGACATATACCTATGTAGTCTACGCAAAAAAAGAAATAGGGATTTTGCTAATTTTGTGGTATTTACTTTGCCTAGCATATTTGATTATTATATTAAATTGCAACAATATTTCTACACTCTCTTTGCGTTGTAATGCGCTGCGATCCACAAACTGCTCTCCTATTGAGACCTCCAGTTTCTCGGAAATAGGCTAAAGTAAGGGAGATTACGCCTACAGCCTCTGCGATATCAACTTGCCGGTAAACTTGGTTACTTATTCCCACAATAATAATGCGAATGCAAACGAGGGTTCTCAGACGATGGTAACATTTGCCACACTGATGTTGGTTGACCAGGTAACAAGGTGAAGTAAATACTGCCAAACTAATACTCAAGTTTCAAAGTAATAGTGAAGGTTTATTAAACGGGTCATCTATGGTGTAGTGATTGGTATAACAGCTTACTATGCACTAGGGTTTACAACAAGGGCAACGGGGGTCCAGCAATGGGGCTTAGATTTTTTTATTAGAAGGGAGTAAATTCCTACTTTTACGTCCATATCGGAGGGAGATATAAACATCAGGTAGAGTTGTAAAAGTAAAAAGTAATACTGGAACCCATGAAGAGTCTTAGGTTCATTGTATTGTTGAAAGTGTACTGTTGCTAAGACTAAGTTACTTGTCCATGATCACGCTCAACTGCTAGTTTTTTAAATCAATTCAGAGTATCCACTTTACAAAGATTGGGTGAGCCCAAGTTGGTGAGAATAAATTTTGCAAATAAAATGGCCGTTCTTAGTTTTTCCTCCAATTGAACAAATAAGTATTAATTGCATTAATTAATCGGATTCCGGGTAAAAAGTGCTCGGCCAGATCAATTCCACAGGTCTGCGATGAAAAAAAATGTATCATATTTAACTATTGGGTTTAACAGTATTTTTTGTGCTGATTACGGGAAAAATAGTGAAAAAATTCCATCACTCTTAAATAAGTCACAACAAATTTCAGCGGAAGTTTTAGGGTCTAGAAAATGTTTTTACAAAGACTAACTTTACGATAATATAATACACTTTTATGCTCATTTTAGGTAGGTATCTTTTTTTATTTTTTGCTTTTACTTCATGTTAAAATAATAAAAACCAATCCAAAATTTTCCGTTTTTTGTACTTTTTTCAAAAACTTCAACTTTATTTTGTAAGCAAGCCTTACGTGATAGAAAAAAAACAATGTCATTTTTGAAAACTAAATCAAAACAATTTTTTTAAAAGTTTTTTTTTTGCAGATCTGTGTTACTGACCAACCCTTTGATAATGGCTTCCACGTGATCTTGCCATAGCTCCCGAAAGACTCGCTTGTGTAATCCAGCAAATTATACATCTTAATAAAACGTTTCCTGAAGGATTGTTGATTTGAAAGGAACTGTTTTCAAATCATTGGAACTCGGTTGATTATTGCGATAACAACCAGTTTCATAATGAAATGGCATTCTAAAGGGAAATTGTTGAAGAGAAAATCAAAGAGTGGGTTATTACATAAATTTGTTTATTTAAAATATAGATAATATTGGTCCAATATCAGTATGAATGGCTTTTGTTTTCACAGCTTAATCACTTTCCCTTCCTATGATATTTCTTATATTGGGAAATTCATGTGTTATCAACATATGACAACATAAAACGTACTTCGCTAATCAGTTTATATCTGCGACCACCATGTCTCAGGCATATTCAGTACTCTGCCTTAAACTGAGTAGCTATGTCATATCATTTGCCTTTGTACATTTCCTTATTGCCGAGTTAAGGCAGGTGCGAATAAAGAGTTAATTAATTATATATTCCATACATAATCAATTAAATACCTAAAGATAGTCAATTAATTAATGTTATACATAACTTAATTACAATAACAAAAAATTAATAAAAAACATTTTTCTTTTAGAAATATTTCTTTCAGAATCGTGAAAACATTTTTTTTTAATATTTAAACTTTAGAGAAGGATGTTGTTCTTTTGATAAATCAATGCAGGTATCGGAGCTTTTGTAAATTAAATTTCAGATATTAATTTCGTGTTGTTAACAAAATACCAAAAAATCGGAACTTAGCACGCAGATTCCCTACATTTCCCTTCTTGTCTATAGACAATATGTACCCAGCCCTCTTATTAATTATTTTAGAAACAACTGAGTGCGCTTTACACGTATTTTACTATCTTAATAAGATTAATTATATGAGTGAACATTATAGTCAATTGAATTATGACGATATTTACTTAGTATGTACAAAGCTATTTGTTATTAGATTTATTTTTGATACATCTGTATATTTATTCACTTTAATTTTTATTCTTTTAATTTTTTTAATAAATAAACAAACAGTAATAAATAACAGTAATAAATAATATATGACAAACAGTATTTTGAAGAGATAATACAAAATATAGCCTAAAACTAAGATAAAACAAAATATGTGTTTGGTTTTGACTCGTTTTTGATAAAAACCAAAAACTACAACAAAGATATTTAGTTATAAATATTTATGTTAGAGAAGAATTGGTTGACTGTAACTTCTAATATAAGGAAGAAATAGTTGGGGGTGCAGTCAATAAAAATTTTATTGATTTTATATTTATAATTTATATGTGGCATTTAGAAATAATACAGAGGATATAATAAAGATTATCCGTGAAGGACATCTTCACATATTTTATTCCTGCAATACAATATCAGTTAGAGGATATTATCTGGAGGGATTCCTATTGTCCCAACGGCTTTATTGCGGAGGACAATTGGTCGCAGTTTGACTAAGGATTGTGTGATAAAGGGAAAAGCAAAGATGAACAAAGGTTTGTTTACTTAGAGGGGAACAACTAATCGAAAAATTCATTGGCAGAAGTGTTAGGTTTTGGACCCTATCGGATAAACATTTGTAATCTATGTATAAGGTGATGGTGCCTCACGTTTTTTTTATTTTTCAATTAATAACAATGTTACAAAGATTTGAACTGGGAAAAATGTTTCTTCTTCAATTTCAATGGATTATTTATATTGTTTTTTTCGATCAGATAAATTAAATGAAAAATTCAAGTATTTGCATTTATTATAAGTGATTTGATTTCTACCACTACATCATTAGAAAGCTAGCGAACATTTAGAAAACAAATTACTCAATTTAATTAATTTGTTTCTAATTTTTATCAATATACCGAATGGGTATAAACTTGGCAATTGAAAACGATGATATTTGATGAAGCATATATAATAGATTCAAAGTAAGTAAATTATTGAATTTTATGTATTTGTGCAATGCATGAAGTACGAGGTTGTTAGGTTATAATTCTAGAATAGGAAGGATCACATGGTCCCAAATCGAAATAAATTCAACACTGACAGTTTGGAAAAGAATCCACTTATAACGCTTAATCGAGAATGTTAGTGTTCTCTTCCATCAAGTGTCAGTGTTCAACACCAATAAAAGAAAAAAAAAATCATTCCAATAGACAGGAAAATTGACATGAGTAAAATTTAATTAAAAGTAATAAAGTCTAAATACTTTAATAGAGTCTAAATAAAGTGCTCAGAAAAAAAATTAAGCGGATGGAATATATTTCGTAGTTCAAAAAGAAGTTATTTCAACTTTTTATTAGTCAACTTACACGGATATTGCTAAAAAAAATATATTTTTTTGTTTTTCTCTTAATCTGGTTTGTATCAGTCTCAATCTATGTTTCTCGGTCCCTCCTAAGCTTCCAAATTTCTTAAAAGTTTTAGTGAAAAATACCTCGCGGGTTATGCTCCACTGTTTGGGCTTAAACTAATTTCCGCAGTAACTAACAGACTTCGCCGAACCAACTTTTTTTAAAACGAATTTCTTAGCTCATCGATCTCCAACACCTTTCTTATCCGTTAATTTCTTATACGGTCTCTCCTGATCTCTCCAATATTTCCGCTCAGGAATAATATTTCCGGACCCATTACTTGCTTGTTTACTTGCCCAGAGAACCCTGCTTTCAACCATACAAGGGAGGATCAGGAGGTACACATTTCACATTTCTTTGCACTACGTTTTACAAATAGAGTAATATTTCTGATTATCCTACTGGCCAGGATTGAGCTTTTTAGTTCGTAAGCCACCGAAATGAGCTAAGTAATTATACAAAAAGTGTGTTAACGATCTCACATATCAAGTTAATACTACAGTAGTCAACATATACATTTTCGTTCATACAACATACTCATTTTCGTTCACATATCAGTAGGAACGAAAATGAAGTAATTTTTTCCCCCTTCGTTATGGCTAACTAGGTACCACGTGTCAATTTCAATTCCTCCTCATCTTTTGCTTTCTTTTCCTCCAATATTCTCTCATATTTTCACCATGTCTCTTCCTAGGCACTTAAAGATCTGTTTTGACAGCCTGTTGGAAGTAAATTTTAACAATTTTTTGACAATTTTGTATCTATTAATACACTTGAATTTTGATTTATATTTTAATGAGGTTTTTTATGTTTTATTTATTTTTATATTTTATGTATATTTTAAAAAGGGAGGTTTTCCGAAGAACACCAAAAATACAATATATGCCAAATGGCATTTGTATGATTTCTCAAATAAATATTTTTATTTATTATTTTTTAAATTTTAAATAAAAGGAAATATTCAAAGTTGTCCTTTGGTGCATCTGACCTTGTCCATGGTTTAGACCTACTAAGACTCCTACTAAGACCTACTAAACCCTCATAACTATTGCGGGTATCGCGTTGCCTGTTTCCATTTTATATGAATAGAACATTTATTAAACACATCATGGTATAATTTAAGAATTCTTTTGGATTACCTTATTGTTAGAGATGGCGATAAATTAGGCTGAATAAATAACGCATTAACAAATAAAATAATGATAAGTATACAAAACATAAGTATTTCAAATATCCAAACAGTCATTTGTGTTATGAGGGACTCTAATAGTTATAGTATAAAATATTACTGACTTTTTGGAACATCCTGAGCTAAATTTTGAGTACATTTGTTTATTAATTTTATTAAATAGTTGTAATTATTAATATGTTTCCGTTCATAAACGATATTAAAGCTGGCATAAAGTATTGGGTCCAAATACGAGCATAAAATATTACTCTGAATTTCCATAATCTATTTTTCATAGTATAAATTTTTTCTGTCAAAATTATTGTTAGCATTATGTTCTTAAGTAAGTAAATATAAAATATTTTAAAGACCTACAACACCTACAAACACCTATAGACTCCATAACTTGGCTCTCATTAGCATAGAAAACTCAAACGTTTTTTCGGCATAGTTTTACAGTGTAGCATTACATATTGTTACGGTCGCAAACAGAAAGACGGAAGCAAGGAATTAGCGGCTTAAATCAGTCGGCAGGAGAAGTTAAAATAGGATTAGGACCTTCTCGATCGTCTAATTTTGTCGGAAAAGGATTAAAAAGATTCCAGAATTGTCTCCACCTTTCCGTGTTCTAGAATGTTCGGCCTTGCCTATTTAAATACTTCCCTCGCCTCGAGCGAGTCAGTCTTAGTCTGAGAGTAGACCACGCACGGTGAAGATTTGTGATAAGTGAGTGTCAGCGTGATAAACTAGTCAGTGTTGAACCGGCCAGTTTAATAAGTGTATCAGTGAACTGTGACAGTCTCGCGAGTGTAATAAACTGTTTCTGTTTGTTACTGTGTGTCAGTTTGTCATACTTGGAGAATCTTACGGTCACTGTAAGTGTTAATTATTAGTTATAAATTGTAGTGTAGTTTTATAATATTCCTACAAATTTATGTATATAGTTAAGTCATTTAGAATTAGTAATATCTTATATTATTGTAATAATTATATAGGAGTTAGGCCTAGATTATAATATTTAGAATATTGTTATTGTAAATTTATATTAGTTTAATAATTTAATTGTTAATAGTTTAACTGTATACTTTTTATCATTTTGTTAATAAATATTAGTATCTTTAATTAAGGAATTGTTTAATTCATTTTTAATACCCAGTAGCCCGTAACAATATTTTCTTATCGATATATAATCATAATTTGTATATTCACGTTGTCATTTCTCAACTTGAATTAATTGTAGTACGTAAGCAAGCGTTCATTGTATATTAAACTGATTTTTGTGGCACGATAATTATTTACTATAAACAAACCAAAAAATTCAATATAGAGTTACTATCAAATATACCAAATATCAGGATATGATTAAAGGATGTTCGACTGTATTGAATTTAAATTTCTCCTGGATTATACCACACAAGTTTAGACTGCAAGAATTACCAATTCTGCTCTACCAGATTTAGAAGATTAGTGGATTTATATCCTTGTGCTGAATAACCGTGACTTTGGATTATTGAATTTGCATCTGATTGTCAAGCAAATCCCAAAAATATAAGATTCTTAGAGTAGGTAATATAGACCAAAGTTTTATGAAGCATGAAGATTAGGTTTTGGTGTTGAAAATTGTCGAATGTCTGTGTAATGGGGTTACAGTCATATATATATATATATATATATATATATATATATATATATATATATATATATATATATATATATATACATAAAATTTTGGATTAATCAGTACTTAAACTTATCAAAACAAGCTGGGCGTAGGAGGAAAGAATACGAGTCGTGGCTATTAAATAACGAGATTGACGTTGCAATAAAAGTTATTTTTATTTTATACATAATTACTTAGTACTATCACCTTCAAGTTCGAAGTGAAATTTCACAATAATTCGTTGCTCTATTTTTACCCTAACTATTTTATCCGGCAAAACAGAAAAACAACACTAACGCGAACGTAGGCTCTGACTAAATGGTATTGTATACAGAATTGAGACTAGCTGCATACTAAAGAGAAAGCTTCACACTAAACAGCTGTCAGTCAATGGTGGTTGGCGCATGCGTAGTTGTTCCGCAACAACGTCAGTCTCGTTATTTAATAGCCACACCTCGTATAATAGGTCCCTTTCGATTTTTTATCGCGTTATGTCAATATTCCTGCAGTACGACGTGGATGTGATGGTTTCATCTGTATCAGACTTACGAGATTAGTAGCTTTTTGTTCTTCCATTGAATAACCATGCCGTTTTCTCCTAGATCAATAAATGTGCATCTGATAGTATCACGCTGAAGCAGATTCCAAATATATACATATATAGGATTATTAGCCTTCGGCACAGCAACTCAGAGCTTTACCATTGAGATTCCTCCCTCTCTGAATTGTAAACATTTTAAACTTTTGATTCATCAATACCTACTTGTAATTATCATAAACTATCAAATCGTTGTAACGCCTTTTTTTTTCTATTTTCGAACATTTGTAATGTTGAAACAGCTTTGTTTCAAAACCTAATCCTAAATAAAAATCTCTTGTTGATTAATAAGAATTTAATGTGAGATGCTGGATAAGAGCAATTCTAAGCTTTGAAGCAATTTTATTTTGGATTGGCCGGTAATACCGGCGGTACAATTTATTTACAAAATATTAAGAGATAATAGAAGAAGGGGGTTGATAATTACTGAAGAGATGGAGAGAAAGAGAGATGAAGAGGGAGGGGGAGAGAGAGAGAGAGAGAGAGAGAGAGAGAGAGAGAGAGAGAGAGAGAGAGAGAGAGAGAGAGAGAGAGAGAGAGAGAGAGAGAGAGAGAGAGAGAGAGAGAGAGAGAGAGAGAGAGAGAGAGAGAGAGAGAGAGAGAGGGGGAGAGAGAGAGTGAGAGATGGGGAGAGGGAGAGAGGTTAAGGGGTAGCTGAGGTGTGGAGATAGGAGATAGCGGCTATTAGGTCTCCTCTGATTTAAAATAAACGACACGGGGCTGTTTTCATTTAGCCACTCCGACTGGCTTTATTCCCACCCCCAAGTTCCCTTCTTTCATTTACATAAGTTCCATTTATTTGTCTTGCGGATTTAGCTTCTGCTCTCATTCCTGCCTTCCTCTTCTATTCTATGTATAAATAATTAATTGTATTTCTTTTAGTATTGTCTCCTTGTTTAGAACAGTTTTCATCCTTTTTTTTCTCTCCAATTTTAAAACGGGCTTTATTTCTGTTGATTTTTTTAATTAATTTTTTATTTACCGGTATATAAGGCATTCAGGATCAACAGCGGATAGCTCCAAAATTAAAAAAAAAAAAAAAGTTTTTCATATTTTTTGCTAGTTTAGTCTAGAAATTTTGTCTTACACAGTATTTGTGTTTTGGCTTATGAATAAAATCCAATTTTGAAATTGGAAGAAATTCGCCTTTGATCAAGCTCTCCTCTATCGCCTCTAAGCACTCCTATCAAGCAATATACATATGTAATAAACTAAAAATGAAATTTGTAATTAGATTAAGAAATTATATTGCTATGGAAAAACATCTCATCAGTGATTGAGACGTTCAATCCACTCAGTTCCCACGCATAGGTTCTGTAAACGTTCAAGAATCTTGTACCGGAGTTGCCAGATTTTTTAAATTATTTCATCAAGAGAGAAAGAAATTAGCCAAATCTGTCCGCTAGGGCGCAGCACCTTACAGAAGAGTACTGAAACTGTTACACTAGTGGAAATTAACCTTTTTAGAGAATATATTTTTCCCAATAAGGCAGAGTTATAAAGCTAGTACTTCCAGCGAGAAGGGTCGTGATTTGAACGGAAGATGGATGAACTTTCACGGTAGGAATCTCTCTTCTTACAGAAGTCTGACTAGATTCGGGGTCTAGCCAGAGGGTAGATTCAGTTCATGATAGAGCCAATCAATTATGACAAATGAATATTTTTCTCTCTCTCACTCACTCTCTCTCTCTCTCTCTCTCTCTCTCTCTCTCTCTCTCTCTCTCTCTCTCTCTCTCTCTCTCTCTCTCTTTCTCTCTCTCTCTCTCTCTCTTTTTTTTTTTTGATGACAATAAACAGATGGGGCTGTGAGTATTTTATTGTAATTAATAAGATAGTATTGCTATGTTTTTAATATGAGGATCTTTTGGGTTTATTTCTTTCATAAGTTTTCTATAGGTGCCCTTGACTATAGCTTGTATCCCAAACAGACCTTCCCAGATCTCTGAAAACATAGTATAAAAGAAGCTTTAATAAATTTGCAATCGTTAAAAACTTAATCAGAGCTTTTAAAAAATGTAAAATTTACAACTATAATTTTTTTTACAAGAGACATTTTTTTTTACCACCACCAGGACCATTTTCTTCCACATATAATGTTTATATTAGTAAAAAAAAATTGTTTCCAATAATGTCTCAGCTAAAGAAAAAAAAGGATATAACTTTAGTAGAATCGGATTTTTGTTTTGTCTGTATCAAAGATCCTTAAGATTTTATAAAAAGGAGTAAACAATTCGACATCATGCCGACCTTCGGAAGGCACGTAAAATAGGGGACCGAACCTGTGCGATGTCAATTACTCGTTAAAGATCCCCGCCGTAATTACAACTGGATAGGCTAAATTTAGGACTCCCAGTGTAGCACCATCCGACTATCCTTTGCAGTTTAATGCAAGACAAACAAACGTCTAAGTACTCTGATTCGATTCTGCAAGTTAAGAGTTATGCTGCATGGCACCTTTGATAAAGGTGTGATAAAAAAATACATTACACAGACAAATTATGTGGGCATAGTATGTCTTATTACCCGAGCAAAGCTGGGTTGGGTCTCTAGTATATAATACTTTACACTTACGGAATAAATTGCAGTGAAAATTTTATAAATTTATGGGTATTAAGAGCTCTGTATTACCGAATAGAGTCTCAATATACCAATATTAAAATATTAGTGATCACTAATTCACCGAGCTTATACAGATTTGCTTCATAAATTACTACAGTCACAGTAGTGACTGTAAACCAATGCAACTTTGGACAGATCATTCTTTAACACAATATCTTAAATGACTTGATAAAAATTATATTAATTATAAAAACAGACATTCCACGATGACTGACTAATTCAAATTTAAAAGATATAATTTATGATTGTAAATTAATTTAATAAAACGATTTAATTTAACATAACATATAATTTTTAAATTCGGGAATTGGCTTTAGATGAAAAAAAAAATGTATGTTCTCAATTTATGCATAATTGTTTTTATTCTTAATTTAAACTTTGAATTGCAGTCCAAAGATGGCAGCGTAGATTATATTCGAATAAGAAATAGGAGTAAGGATAAGAAAAAAGCTGTTATTGACATGGTGAATAATTGGTATAAAAGGTTAGTAATAAAACGTAATAAAAAGAAGCGTTACGTGCTACGATTCTTTACACAAACGTACATGAATAATGCAAGAATTAAATAGAAAGTCTGGACGTTGTAATTCTGAGAAAAATATTGTCTGTAAAGTAATGAGAGATATGAATATTAAACTTCAGCCCTCATTAAAAAGATATTTTTCAATATGTAAAGGACTTTGTTTAAATTAAAGAAAGAAAAATTAAAATTGCAATTATACCTAAAATGCTTATATAATTATAAATATAAGTGACTGATAGTAATTATAAATGGGTTGATTTGCAAGATTATGATGTTAATTTACATTGTAATGATTGGAAATTTAGTTTGATAATTAATCAATGTAAATTGATAGAAAAAGTAAGATACAGAATGCTCATAGAATTAATTATAAATCTTTGTTAATAAAAGTATTGAGTTAAAATATCAGTCACTTGAGTAAAATATTATGATTTGTGCTAAAATCATTAATGTTAAATTTGATATTAAACCAAAGGTGATTGATGGATACCATACGATAAAAAATATTTGAAGAATTAGACATGAAAGGGGCGACCTATGGTCTAGTGGTTGGCGTAACAAACTACTAATCCCAAGATAGCGGGTTCGAGGCTCTCGGATTATTTAAAGGGAGTAAAAATATCCTTAATTACGCCGTCCTTCGGAAGGGACGTTTAACGGGGGTCCTGAGCCTGCCCGATGTCAGGTATTCGTAAACCTAATTAAACCTGGATATGCAGAATTTAGAGTTCCCAATGTAGTATCGTCCGATCAGCCATACCAGCAAAAAGTGACGTCAAATGAACAAACAACTTGTATAACAGATAAGCCTTGGACACCAGAAAGTAGCTACAAACGACTACTTTCGAATTCTACGATGTGGGAAATGCCGCAAGATCCACCACAAAACCAAAGATTGTAAAGGATGCGTAGCTTGTTCCAGATGTGCCGGGGATCATTCATCCAGCGATTGTGCTTCGGAAGTGTTGTAGTGTGTCACCTATACAAATTTCAACAAACACCCATTTAGCCGCAACAAGAGACCTACAAACCATTCTCTCTTTGATAAAGATTGCCCTTCATTTTTTATGAGTTCAGAAATTCATTTGGAATAATGTCTACAACTTTCCCCTATGTAAGTAAATGCTTTTTACTAAGACTATATTCAATAAAATATAGAAAGAATTGGCTGTGCCCTCTATAAATTCATTGGCTAAAAACTAGGCGAAAAATGATCAGACAGTACAGGACAAGCAGTAGGAAAGTAACATAAGCAGAATGTGCTCTACACACATCGTCATGGAGTAGTTTACAAGGAACCAGCATCCACTCAAAGCCATTCACAGATGGACAATAATACTCAGTAATTAAATTATATTAATTTCTGGAGAACGGAGATAGGTGGGGGGGGGTGCAGTAAAAAAAAAACATTAAATAAGTACCAGACTTATATTTAGTACGTGCCGACGTTTCGACCTACAGTCTAGGTCATCTTCAGGGTCATTTGGAGAGAGAAGCCGTTGGCTAACTAACAATCAATCACTGAGATTGTTAGTTAGCCGGTACACCCAACGGCTTCTCTCTCCAAATCGCCTTGAAGATGACCTACACTGTAGGTCGAAACGTCGGCACGTACTAAATATAAGTCTAGTACTTATTTAGTGTTTTTTTTTACTGCACCTCCCAACTATCTCCGTTCTACATTTTATCATCCAGTCAACTATTTTCCTCTCATATATTCATTTCTGTTGTCATTATAAGATGCAAACGATAATGCCTTTTATTTCCTCTTCAGTCTTTTATTGTAAGAAGGTACCATATTCCTAAAAGGGAAGTATCTTTTCTAACTTGCAGGCTTTAAACTCTGCTTTGCTTCCAAACAGAAAAATCAATCTTGTTGTTTGCTCAGGCCAAATAAAAAATAGAATTCTAATATTTTTGTACATGTTCTTGGTAGAACTGGGCATATTCTCTTCGGTGGAACATACATTTGTATTATCTGCACACACTTTCTCAGTAGCGGATCGTGATTTTGCTCCCATTGAAAATGTAGCAATACTGCCAAAATGCAAGCTATGGAAGCCCTTGAAAGTGCAATTAAGATGGCTAGGCCTGCAAAACCTTTGCGAGTGTTGGAAATGTATGACCGCTTGTTTGACTTTTAGAAAGAGCGTCTGAATGCATTAATACAGAAAAGCTTGGTATAACTCAGGTTTCATTTATTAAAATAAGCAAGTAACATCCTGGTGTAATGTTCTGTAAAAATAAAACGCCGATCTGTGCACTTGGGAATGTTTTTATGTACTGAAAAAAGGTAAAATAATGAGAGACATTGCAGCTGTAGAACTAGAAACTCTACCAGCTACAGTTCCAATGGCAGCCAACAAGAAAAAAGATCTTTCAGCCATTATTGATTATGTACTTGACAAAAACAAATGCTTGTTTAGAGACCTTATACGGCAATAGTTTTAATGCACTCTCTCTTTGCACTTAGATCAACTAGCAGTGCTAAAAGTATGACATACTTAGATCGTTCTGCTTGAACAGCGATTTACCTTTTATATTTTTTAAGACAAATGTTAAGAGTTCTTTTATGATTTATAATAAAAAAAATTGTCAAAGATATTTAGTTTTTTTTTTACTTCCTGAAAAATTTCACTTTGGGCAATTCTAGTCTTCATTTATATATTTTAATTGCCCAATTAAATAATCACATATTAGCTCATTTCAAATGTATAATGTATTTTGTTTTATATTCAGATTATTGTGATTGATTATTTAATTATCGTTTTTATTTGATTTAATTTAAATTTACTTATATTTGTAAACAAACCGCATAGGTTTAATTTTTTGTTCATTCTTAAAGTATTCATTTTAGGAAACAATATTTTTTTTATTGTATTCTGATTTAATAATTGGTGTTTTGTAACTATAAGTAATTTGATTTAACTATTAATTTATCAATATAAGACTTTTTTTTAAAAAGAAGGCATTTGGTATTATATCTGACTTTCCTTTTATTTATTTTATTTGAACATTCAATTGCATTTAAATATATAACTGTTAAGACCGTGGAAAAATTCCAACGAAAAGCCCTTAAGTCTCCAAAATAAAACAGAAATTGAAGATATCTGTCCAATATTTCGCCTGTTCAGGGTAGAAAGAGAATAACTGCAAAATAAAAAATGAATAATGCACCCAAGAAACATCCCACCACTTCCAAGGCTCAAATGCAACTAATGAATCTTAAGGAAGCATCACTCGAACCCAGCTGGATAAGGTTAGATAAATATACAGCCTATCAGGTAATTTTCTGCAAAGATAATTATTTGAGTCAGATCAAGGGAGCAGCCTATCAGTTTTTAGTGTTATAGGGAAAGGTTGTCCAAGGGTCCAATCCATGTTACCCTTATGGTGCCCTAACATCCATGTTATAAAGGTCAATTGAAAAACAAAATTAATGTTAGAACCAATTATGTTATAGATAGGACAATTTTCCTCAATTACCACTGAATAAATCACTCATTGTGAAGTGGTTGTTACACTTCGCAACATAAGTTGGTTAATCCTTAAGCTATGCATCATATTCTTAAGAGCTTCACTATATCTTAGACTAATCGGCGATAGCAAGAAGTCAACTGTTTAATCCGGGATCAAAAGAAAAGCTTAAAGATATTGCGAAAATATAAAGACCCCGAAGATTAATTTGGAAGAGCTTACTCAGTGCCATGAGCCGAGTATAATTCAGCTTCAACTGTTTACACACAATTTATAACTACTTCGGTATAATTTATTGAAGGGCTATCAAAAGCTCTAGGGGGTTCCTGAACACTCCCATTTATATATATAAAAACCAATAAAACTGTCAGTTACAGAAGGATACGTGTTATTGCGGCAATAAACCGTCTTCCTGTGAACCAGTTAAGTATGAGGGGACATTCAAAGGTTACATTCATCCATTTTAACCTGTCGATTGTTATTTTGGTAAGAATTACAAACCCATATAAAAGCAAATCAAGCGATTTTAGGTTATCGGTATGAATTTTAGTATGAGTATTCTGAGGAAATAATATCAATAATTAATTCAATAAATAAATAACTTTACAGGGTGTCCCGAATTTAAATGGCAAAACTTTAGGAACTTATAGGGGACCGAAAAACTAAGACAAAAAGTTCTTTAGAGATTTGCTCGTTTTTGCTTAGTTTTAGAGAAAATCGCAAAAAAAGAAACAAATCAAAAATGTTACAGGTAGCGATTATCACCTTTCAAAGTTCGTCAGGCTAGGCAGTGAGATATGTAAACACTTAATGTTATCCTTCACATTCTTTTATTTGTTTACATTTTGGCTTCCTTCTAGGATTATAATTCCTAAATCAGTCTTCAGTCAGTTACTCATATATTTTTGTGTGAGTAGCATCAGCCACAATGCCGCATACATACATATTCTAATGTTGAGTACGCTTATATGATTTTTGTGTATGGTTTCTGTAGACGAGTGCCTAATCGACGAGTCTTTTCGTTAACTTTTAATAGACTACTAGAGACTGGGTCATTCTTAATATGTAATGAAGGCGACCAATTCCAGGCAGCAGTAAGAGCAGATTATCGAAGTGATTGTGTCCAACGCCACTTCGATAACAATCCTGAGACTAGCATCCGAAGAGCATCTGCTGCATTAGCAATATCGCGGCAAGCAATATGGCGAACTTTTAAAGGTGATAATCGCTACCCATACCATCTTCAAAAATTTCAGAATTTATTACCTCAAGATTATGTCAAGAGATTAAATTTGAGTAACTGGTTTCTTGAAAAAATTCGCGATGATAATTTATTTCCATTAAAAATTATATGGACCGATGAAGCTACCTTTACAAGAGGAGGAATTGTTAATCAAAGAAATTATCATGTATGGGCTCTTGGAAATCCCAGAGCTATTGGAGAGAATAGGTTTCAGCATGAATTTGCTATTAACGTTTGGCTTGGAATTTGGAACGGATTACTGGTGGGCCCATATTTTTTACCTGGAAGATTGATTGGTATCACATTTACACATTTTTTGGAGAACGACTTTTCTAATTATTTAGATGACATTCCCTTACAACAGCGGATTGAAATGTGGTTCCAACTCGATGGATGTCCAGCTCATTCTGGCACAGTTGCTCGAGCTTGGCTGGATATAAATTATCCACAACGATGGATTGGACGTGGAGGAGTAGTACCTTAGCTACCCAGATCACCTGATATGACACCCATGGATTTCTTCGTATGGGGAACCTTGAAGCAGAAAGTTTTTTCGGTGTCAATCAACTCAAGAGAGCTATCAAGAGACCGAATCATAGATGCAGTGCACCAAATATCATCAGAACAATGTTTAGCTGCAATTTATCAAGTGAGTGCTAGATGTAATGCTTGCATTGGTGCAACAGGACAACATTTTGAGCAAATTTACATTAAAAAGAACATAACATAAACATGAATGTAAATAAATAAGTATAAAAATGAAAACTTGTTTTGTTTCTTTTTTTTGCGATTTTCTCTAAAATTAAGCAAAAACGAGCAAATCTCTAAAGGACTTTTTGTCTTAGTTTTTTGGTCCCCTATAAGTTCCTGAAGTTTTGCCATTTAAATTCGGGACACTCTGTAGAGTAAAAATTACATACGAAAATATTTAAAATGAGTGACAATGGATAATAATAATCACATGATGATTAATTTTGATTCTAATTATCTGTTTATGATATTGTCCCTTATCATGTAGATACCTACACATACCAAAGATCAACAATACGCTGGCTTTTGGTTGGGGGACTCTGCGTACATCTTTTGAAACTACACATAAACAAATTGACCAGCAATACTGTAATATAAATATATATATATTCATAAAACAGAGTTAAATAAGGGAGCACACACACAAAACACAAATTCAAGGGAGCGTGGTAGTTCAGTGGATATAGTGTTGAGTTTCAGTGCTGAAGGTACCGTGTTCAAATCCTTCTGTGGCAGATAAATTATTTAATCTGTTAACAGCCAGGGAGATATTCTGTGGGATCTACAAACCCCTCTGTGGCTGACCCAACCTCTATATTGTGGACATCCGTAATTGCGGAAAATTGGCGGTTGTGTGTGGTCTCGGACAAATTATCTCTATGCACAGTCGTCGTCATAGGAACGTACCATACTCATAGAAACGTACAAAACCCAAGACATTGCATTTATCGTAGTTGCTCAGAACATAAAATATTTTAGCTACTAACAAATCATTCTTTAATTCTACACAAACATAAGGATGTAATTTAAAAGAAATAATAAATGGATTGTATGTATTATTTGTTTTTGTTCCTGATTAATGTTTCTCATTTTAACAAGTTGAAAACAAGTTAATTCTTGTGGAAAACATATCCATCACGAAATAGCAAATCCATTTATCACAATTTAAATAATAATTCAACAATATCCTTTATTTATTCATTTAGTTAATCATTTCTGTTGTTTAATTTATTTTGGTCAATTGTATATGTCATATCAGAATTATATATTCGTTCAACCATAATTTTAACAATAACAATACAGTAAACATTAAATAAAATATGAAACAAAAACAAATATTTTGATTTACATTTTTTACGCTTTGTAATTAAATAACACATATTACTATTTATTAAAAGGATCTATTGTAAATTCAAAATTTCGCGGCCGAAAGGAAGTGGAAGAAGTTCCTACATTTACCGATAGAGCTCAGACGTGTACAGTGATCATTTCCCTAGCCTACCCTGCCCTGGCTGCTAGCACTGCCTATTGGTGATTTGCGTAACTACTTGGATTCAGCCGGGAGGAACGCCTTTTGTAATAAATTTCAATTTGCAGATAATGTATTACCTACAGTTTTCATGGAATTATAATGGAAATAGAATTAGGAGGAAAATATTTAGTGTCATTAAAATTGTTTTCTTCCAGTGAAGAACAAATTAAAAGCTATATCCCATCCCATTGGAAATTTTATTGAATTTAATTTCATTCTTATATTCTAAAATTAAAATATGTGGAGCAGGATATCAGGGGACCCCAATACATCATAGTACTTGGTTATGTTCATAATATATATAATGGACAAGCGGTTTTCCTTAGAGTGAAAAGGATATAACATAAAATTTTAATCTCGACTTAATATTGAAAATAACTCTGTAGAAGATCAAATGCTAAGTTTCTTGACCTGGGGTAAGGCTGATGAAGCCGAACTCTCTAAGTTTTTTCAAAGAAAAGTTATAGTATGATCATTTTGGCGAATTATATCCATGTGTGTTTAATATAAAATATAACATAACGCCTAAGTATGCCGCTTTCAAAATTTGCCTCTCCAGGGTCATGCTTAAGACTGCAAGTGATTAATATAAAATGAAAATTTCTGCTCAAATTTAACTATTCATGGTTTTTTAAGATTAATGTGAGTGTAAATTTCATTTTGACAACAATATAAGTAATAATTAACTATCCTTATAAATATTATTCCACTAAGTCTGGGGAACATCACAAAAAACAAATTTATCCTTATCGATCTCTTCGAGATGAAAATTGTTGTGTTTATTTGCTAAAGAGGCAAGTCGTCATTTACTTTTCATATCTCAAATGGCATCTTTATGAGCCGCATTTATAATGAACACAACATAAATAGGCTATATAATATAATCTTGACTCTCTTTGAATTTCATTTCCTCAACAATAAATCTGAATCAAAACGACGATTTATAGTTTAAGGCAATGTAGAACTCTGAACAATTTTTGAATAGCCTTATGTATGATGAAATAATGAAGGTTTTTTAATCAAAATTGTTATTAAAATTTGATTTTCTGCTCTACAGAACATCACTTGTCAGTACTGGACATGGGACTTCTCCCTCTTAGCTCAAGTCATAATGCGAATTGGATATGAAAATAGTTGGCACCACAGCTGTTATTGAAACAAAACATCAGTTGATAAAGAGTTCTCGCTTCAATTTTTTTGAAATAGTCTTAAATAAATAAGATAAAAACCGAAGACCAAGGTAGATAATTTGGAAACGTTTTAGGATGAAGAAAAGTCTGAGAATGTTGGATGAAGTTAGATAGAAGATCAAAGGAAACGTGCTAATGAACGCATGAAGGAATGTTGAAGACAGAAAATTCCAGCAAAAGAAACGAGAGAAATAAAGTTGTTGGCTGATTCTTCGCGTACGTGAATACGAAATACAATCGGTCTATCGAATTTCCAGCTCCCATGACTTGGTCGGGGCATTATATTGCCCAGGGGCTTGCGGGATTATGTTTGATTTTAATATTACCTAATATAATAATAATTGAGTATAATTTAAAAATAATTAAATATTTATTTGACAAGAAACTTTTCATATCTCGATACTTCCAAGGTAGGATTATTGAGTGTAATGGATTAAAATGTAAAGAAAGTATAATGAATAAATAAAATTTGATTTATTAACAAAACGGGTCTCATGAATATTTTAATTAAATTAGTATCAAGGCTCAGTGGTAGAGCGTTGAGCTGCCTTGCTGAAAGTTTATTAAGATCTGCTAGAGGCCGGAGATGGAGCCTATGGGATATCGGACCATCGTGGACGTCAATAAATAAATATGGGGGGGGGAGAAATATCGCGTTAGAGGGGGATCTAGGATATATCACCTATCTGTACAACCATTGTCCAAAATGGCCTCGTACTGAAACCATGAATAGGAACAGGTAAACAAATTAAAATATGCAACGCAATGGCGGATACTAACTTCAAAATTTCTTTAAGTCATGCAGAATAACAATTTTAATCAGCCACAATAATCTTACAATAGATGCAACAGATCAGGAAGGAATGATTCTAACTACAGGTACTGCCAAGGGTATTAGAAATATCAGAACCATTTTTAAGAAATGTGAAGAAAAAGAAATGTCTACAAAAACTGGTTTTATTTTCAAAGGGTATTTTTTAACTTTACAACTTCGAAATATTATCCGATTTCGGAATTTAATCATAACCTTATGTTCTAATAGAATTATATTGGTTTCTAATCCTCTTATTTAAATCACGCAGGAAACGATGTTGGATTTTCCTAATGACATGCTCAAAGAAAAAGTATATCCCATGAAGTTAATCTGCTAGTGATTTGCCTCTAGTAAGCTATCTAACATTTCAATCTATCAGAAATCTTCCATTAAATGTAATTTTTTATAATTTTAAGTCAATTGTTTTGAATTTTAAATATTTTTATTTTAAAGAGAAAAGATATGCCCCCGGCCGGGATTCGAACTCGGATCCTCTGTCTCTCCGTGACATCTTTCGATGGCATTTATCTTCTTTCGGCGTCGTCTAATATGGCTCATAACGTTTTCTGTTCGAATAATCTATGAAGCGTTCAGGGTAAAAAGCAAATGAACAAATTTTTCAAGTTTAATTAATTTCGCAAATTATCTATTAAACTAATTAAAATTTACATTGTTACAATATAAAAATAAGAAAAAAAGCTGGAGTATCTTTGCCTCTATTTAGGATCTCGTGTGATTAAGAATATCTAATAAAATAATAATACATGCCAGAAAATTCATTAAAAATATCTGAACATTGTATCTGTGGCACCTGTGCATAGTGGGCTAAGTCGAATTTTGTGAATTTCAAGCTATCTACTTAAAATCGTAATTTTTTTTTCTTTCCTTGTGTCTAACACGCTAAGTGTTCCGTCCATTGCAATGAAGGATATTCCTTTATGAATCGCGGGCTGATACTCCAATCTTGAACTTTAAATAATTTCAGAAAAATTACGATTCTAAGTAAATAGCTTGAAATTCACAAAATTCGACTTAGCCCACTATGCACAGGTGCCACAGAAATATAATTTGAACTTTTTAACATTTTAACCTACTTTTAATATTTTTTTATAAATCTGATTTTTCATAACCCGTATTTCTTTCTTAATGGAGTTGTTAAAGTTATATATATTTATCTTTCTCACATAAAGTTATGCGCAATAGTTTAATAATAATTTCAAGCAATTATTACATAACAAATTGAAAAACGCATATATCTACAGCCCCAGTGAATAACCGGTTAAGTCAAATTTTAACCAACATTAGTTTCTAGCACTTAAGGAAGCGGGATCCAGTAATGTTCGTGGTGAATTGGGCGCTATGCCAGGCATTGGCTTGAAAAAGAGATATCTATATAAAATGCTTTGTCCTGAAGGACTGACTACCCCAAAGAGAGTGAAAAAAGGGGGAAAATGTGTATGCTTGCTCACGTGTTTCTTACTCACAAAATCTACATATTTTTGCTGAACAAAACAAATCAAGTAACATAGTTTACAAAAAAGCTACTGTAGCAGCCTATGCCGACGACATAGCAATCTACAGCAGCTCGATCAGCGCAGAGGAGGAGGTCTGTGAGAAAATCACACAGAAGCTAGAAGGACTCAACATCTCAGTAAATCCTAAAAAGACTGACTACATAATTTTCTCCTTTCAGGGGAAAAAGCGCCGCTCTCTCCCTAAGGTCTATAGGGTAGCGGGACGAGAAAACAAACCAGCGGGCAGCATAGTCTACTTAGGTGTAACCCTTGACCGACACTTGAAACTAGCCTACCACTGCAGGAAAAAACTCAGATCGGTTAGTACCAGGTCTTACAGACTTACCCACCTGCTTACATCTCCTAACTTATCCCTCAGCCTCACCATTGTGCACCATTGTTGGGCAACATCACGCCTGCAACGGCGAAAAAGCCCCAACAGTTCCAGAATGGTGTACTGCAACGCATAGTACACCATTACATTACAGTACGACATTACATAAAACCAAAATGGACCTCCTACACACTACTCTCGACATACCGACAGTAACAGACTTCATTAAACGTAGACATATTAAATTTTTCGACTGCCTGAAATACTGTACAAACCCACGACTCTCTCACGACTCTCACCCCGGCAGGATCATGTACGATTTCTCAGCCTAGACTAAGAAAATAAATAAATAAACAAATAAAAATAAAAGGACACGGTGAGCCCCATCACCGGAAAAATATATAGTTAGTGAATATAAATAAGTAAATTAGAACTTCTCCTTTTTCTCACCCTCCTCTTAAAATGAACATCGTACAGTGCAAGAGACCCTTTCCATCCTATCCTAAAAATGCTTCTTAACAATCTTCAAAACTAATGGGGCTAAGAAAAAAAAAAAAAAAAAGTTTACAGAAGTATATTGCAGTAGGTAAGTAGGACCGCCAAAACTAAAAACCATCGATAAATTACCTACATGTGTACATTATTCTAATCCTTTCGGTTTTAATTTCTCGCTGCTGCCGTTAGACCGTTAAACTGTTAGACCAAGTAATCCTTTTCAATAAATTCAATAACATTACATACTATACCTTTACTGACACGAACAACAGTAAACTTCTGTCCTTCCCGTTTGTTAATCAGAGTCAATGTATTTGTCGCGGCTGTGCTGATCCGTCTGTGATGCAATTTGTTATGGATAAGCTCAAGCCTTGGGAAGGACATTGGCTACTTTTTATCAACACACCACAGCTGGCGAAATTTATACAAAACTGTAACCTGATTGACTAACACACCCAGCGGTCAATGCACAGCAGAAACCACTGAACTTAGCATCTTAAAATTCGCAGATAGGTTCTTTGTATAGCTTAAATGAGCACTAGGAAAGGAATGTGTACAACCCCACCCTCAAGGGTTTCCCCCTTAATGTAATAGGGGCTCAAAGATTGTATGGAAACCGTCAGTTTTGAAGTTAGTACATCTGAAATTTCGGATGTACGAGTAACTTATAGTTAACAAAATTAAATAATTTATTTAAAATGATCTGTCACGAAACTTTATGTGGTAGACCACGCGTGCGAAGCCGCGGGCAAAAGCTAGTAGCTTATATTACAACCCTGTTTCAAGCCAAAGGCTTCGAGAACGACTCTACTTCCCTCAATACAGGCTACTCTCCCTGGACATAATTCGAATTAACTACTTATCCACCGGGGCTATAGATATAGTCCCTGTTGGTTACTTTCAACAGACGCAGTATGCTCCTCATAATCCTCACCGATCGTTTTGTCCGGACATAGCATTTTAAGCGTTAATAATTCCCGAACGGCATTTTAGCTAATAATAATAATTAACGATAGTAGCTGACAAATATTCTTCTTATCGATAGTTGTATAATACATGTTATTTAATGCTGATCACCTCCCACGATTGCTTGTTCCATGGTAGATTGAGTTTTATGAGTCGGACTGTTTTATCTCGGTAGGGATAAACGAAGCGAACAAAGTTTAATTTTATATTCCCTTGTTTGATGCAAGAGACTCCCAATTCCAATTTTCAGTTCCCACGTAAAAGTGAAGAGGATGTGATTACTTTTGTTGAAATTTTAATTTTCATAGAAATATCCTTTTGATACCGACACTTGATAATAATAACAATGGAGTTGGAGGACCTCTTGGCCGCGGAGGATTCCCCGAGAGGACTATGGCTGCCATTGGCCGGGCGATATAAGAGGAGGATAAATCGGGAGCTTATGGTTACTAACGAGTGGCTGGCATGTTTACAACGTACCTCGTAAATCGACTCATTATCTGAGGGAGCGCTGAGTCGCGTTTCCCTCTGGCGTAACTCAGCCGGGGGCAGTAACTCTGCCCTGATTTGTGGCGCTTATAACTTCTGGATCTCTTGTAGTCCTCCGCTTCTAGTTGACTGTAGAGTGAGTATTTGGTTTTCGGCAACGTCTTGTGTCCTTGTTATGAAAGTAATTAAGAATGTAGCGTGCTACTCGGCCTAAAAGGGCCTGTACTTGAACTACTCAGTTTTGATAAAATATCGTGACATAAATACGAAATAAAGTTGCGAGTAGTAATTAGTGTTTTTTTTTGGAGACTAAAAGTACAAATCTTCAGGTTGTTATTTGTGTTTACATTTATATCAAGTTATAATGACAATATTTAAAAAAAAAGGAAGACAGTCATGAGAACTGCCGACAGAAGTTACCAATCAAAACTTTGGAATATCTGTGATCTTTTTTGAATTCCTAAATCAATTCTAGTCTGAATTATTTAAATTTTAAAGTTAGTAACATTAGTTATGTGGCAATAACTTTTTGAATGTTCTAAAGGTGAAATATATGTTTATAAATAATCATTTCGCAAAAAATAGCAAGCTGATGTATTTTATTTCTGACAATTTAAGCAAATAATTTTGAGAAATTATATTTATTATAAAATTTGGTACTTGTGATTTAGCAGATCGGCATAAGACCTACCTATTTATCTCATGTAACCCCTTCTTATCACTTGTTTGATTTTGTGTAATTTGTGTGTGCGTTATTAAATTGTTTTCTGTTTCTAATGCGTTTGTCTTGTTAGTTTCGTTAATTGTCTATTTAAATATTCTTTATTGTCAATTAAATTAAACTTGGTGTTATCTTTATCTTATTACTTTATACTTAAAATGAATAGAATAACAGTTTGGGATTAGCCGTCTTTGGAAGAAGAAGCTGTGATTTTGACCAGAGTGATTTCGCAAGATGAGATTTTTTTTTCCGTCGAAAACATAGGAAAAACATTCTATAAGAAAAGGAACTTGGCCTTGATCCTAAGGGCTCTAGACTCGAATTCAGTTTTACCAGGCAAGCAAGATAATCCTTGTGTTACTATGAAATGCTAATTGCAGATATAAAATATTAGAAAAATAAATAATAACAATGTTTTCAACGCAAATATAAATAACAATGTTGGAAAATATATTTCTACATAAACATATAAGATAATTAAATACTCACTATTGTCCTGTACAGAGATTCTACAATTAAAAAATTTAAATAATGATTACTTAAATCACAATTTAAATAGAATCTTCTAGGGGAAACGAAAAGTTCAACTGGATTTCGATATTAAAGGTATCAACTGCACAACTATTTAACTACCTATTAGTTAACTATGATTATTCTATAAATCGAATTCTAACCTTTGACCTAAAGTGGATAAAGAGAAATTGTATAAGGTGTCGCTGGCTGACGACTAAACTCATTGGTTTGCCCCCTACCAAAAATTGCCAAACGCGGCTAAAGAAGTTTTTACTTTAAAAAGAATATAAATTTTGAATGAAATTACAAAAATGTAAATAGTTACATAACCAAAATAATTGGAACCACCAAACGGTGGACCTACCCCATTTTCCAAATTACTATTCATTTAATTGTACTGCAGTAGGTAAAACGTTAAAATATTGGAACAAAAACAAACAACGACCTTTCACTTATTCTAGCATCCTCCGAACAGCATCCACGAGGAAATCACACCAAAGAAGACAAAGTGCAGACATCTCACACCAACAATCTGAACAGACTCTTCGAATAGATGCAGCAACTTTGCTCCAAGACGTTCCACAAGTAGATTGTGAAGTGTCCTGAGGATTCCTGATTAGGCAATACGTTGACCTATTGTTTTTACAGTATTTTGGAGACTAAAAGCTATGTTTTGGTGATTTTTCCTATTGCAACCTATTCATAATTTATGTCTCCTTTCAAGTTTCGCTCATCTTTATTGATATGCCTTCAAGATTTCGTTAACTGCAGAAAGGACTCTTGTTAGAACACAGTCTGGACAGCGCATTCAATAATTTGTTTACTACATATATAGAACTAGTCCATCGCATGATCCCTCTTTTGTCTCTCTTTTAAAACTAATATATCTTCTTGCTGTTGACAATTCATATTGGATTATTCATATATGAGGTTATTACCCGCGGATGTGAACGCGTCGCGATCTGGAAATAACGACCGGACTCAGCTGTCACGGTCTATATGATTTATATATACTCCTCTAATTCCATTAATCATTGTTAAATTTGAACTGCTATGGAAAATAAAATAAGAGGGATTGGGACACCAGTGCGGCGGTAGGTAAGGCCTGCCAACCTTCATTATCCCCTAATGTCCTCAGGGGAGTTGCTCGGACCAGTCGATGACGGATGGACTCTGATGAGATCTCCTGTGTACTTTCTCGAGGGTCTATTGTCTACTCCATTACTGCTACTCAACGGCCAGTGTCAATAAGATAATAATTCCTTTCCCACTCTTCAGTCTATTGTGCTTCAAAAACCTGAAGAGTAATTCGGAATTATGCAGCTCCGTTGATAAAATCGATATACTGAAAATCCTACTGAAGCTTTTCTTTTTTCTTTCACCATTTGAAAAAAATAGTTTTATTGGTATCTTCGAAAACATTACGCCATAATAGAAACATAATTTCTGCAGAATATTATAGCTAGTGATACTGATTTTTGATTTATTTTATATATTCTGTATGTTGTATATACGAGTATGTGTATTTTGAAATAAATCTATTCACCGTATGTGTATTTTGCAATAAGTCTATACACAATATTCAGTTTGTTGTTGTATCACGGAGAAACTTTTCATGAATTGAACTGCTTTTTAATAAAGCCCGACAGAATTTTTAAGTCAAGGAAATATTAGATTCTGTTAATAGTTACTGCTAAATTACTGATTCATTGAGTTGTTTTATTTAATGAAAAAAATACTTATAGATACTTATACTTAATTAAATAAATATTGAATGAAGTTGTTTAGAAGGGACTGAAAAGAAATGAGAACAAGTCTATATAATGATTTTCACATAATATCATTGTTTTGTCTTGATATTGCAATTCATATTTTTCACAACGACATTTGCGAGCTATTATCGGAAGACTGTGATGAAAATTCTAAATTAGATTAAAATAAAATCAGCTAAACGTACATCTTGAAATAATTATAATTACCTTCTACAACTACCAACAAACTAACTATATACAATAAACGTTTATAATAATAAGCTCCTTTAGAGTAATGGTACAAAAAATAAAATATGAGCAATAATGCCTTAGAGTATTACAACAAAGTTAATTAACTAGGCGAAAATAAATCTTTAAAAGGCTCCCAATAACAAATTCAAAGAAAGTAAAAATACATAAATAAAATAAAATAATTATTATTCCGGTTCTACTAGTAATATCAAAAATCATTTCAGTCAAAATCGTTTCATAAAACAGTAGATACAGTTTTGTTCAATTGAAGTCACTTTATGCTGCTATAGCAAATTGGACGATGCTACACTGGGAGTCTGAAAATTTGAAGTAGATACATATACGAGTATATATTTTAAATGACACACGGGATATTTTAACAGATTTACATATTCCAAATAATTCATTAACCATCAGAAAAGACGTAATTAGAAAAAGAAACATCTGACGGTTATCAGCAATGCCATGTCTTAAAAAATGCAGATTTGTATATTGTTTAAAAGAAGATATTGTTCTTACATAGAAGTCTGTGCCTATTTTTTAACTTAAGTCTCGGTTCGTATAACTTATTCAATTATTTTAGTTCTTTGCTACAATCTCGAAAAGATATATAAACATTGTCGTTGTCTTCTTTCCATTATTATAGAAGAGGATGAGTACATTATGTTGGCACAATAAGATGGCGGGGACAAAAAGCCTTGGCGTCTTTATCCGGAGTGGAGTCTATAGCAAATGGCACTGCGACTCAAGACAACTTTCTGTTTTCTTTCTTATTCCTTCTTTTTTTCTCTACTTAACTACATTTTTGAGACCCCCTCCTACAATGGAATATAAATCAATGGCGATGCTATAACTCAGTTGTTAGGGAGCACTCTCCCCTAACCGCCATTTATATATCTTGCTATTATATCCGCCTTCCTATATCCGCTCCATTAAGGAACTCTTTAGCCCTTTGCAATGCTCATTTCCTAATCGATCTCCTTCCTGTTGACATAATACCATTGAGCCACTGGAACGACGCATTTGTCTCTTGTGATGGCAGGCGGCGTATTGTGCCAGTGCCTTTATGATCCCTGTTTACTTGAGTGGAAATTATTACTAAAGCAAACTATTAGTCACATCTAATTTACTACCACTAGCATTCATTGTCTATTGGAAGTATTGTTGAACAAATGATTGAACGCTTGTCTCATATTTTTGAGAAATAAAAAAATGTCTGGAGGCCTTCATAACGTATACAGTTCCAATCATATGAAATTGGTTGATTAGTCAAATGAGAGAGTCATATCATTGAAACCTGGAGGAAAGATACGAGAGATAAGCCCTTCTTGCCCCATTTATTGAAGAATTGATTCTTAATTAATAATGAATGGCGAGCAAGGTATTCCGAATTGAGGTTTCATGATAAAAAGCGGATAACTATGAAAGGTCTGAAATTGACTTTTTAACATTTTTTGCAAGCATTTTTGTGTAATACAACATTTGACTCCTTAATTTAACATTGTTTAAGTCCAGTTCCGAACCTGAAGTTTCGGGAGTTAATACTTATGCTTAATAGCATTGCTTGACTAAAATAGTGAAACTTGAGAAAAAGTCTATTTTCGAACTTTGTAGTTATCCACTTTTGATGGTGACTGATCAAAAATTATTGATAGTATTATCTATATTCTTTTTGAAACTTACAATGGGAAAAAGAAAATTCATCTTATATAAGACCCTGATTCGCCTAGTGTTTACACACGAAGCGGAAACATGGACAATGACGAAGGATGCATAGCGAAATATGTTTGTATTCGAACGTAGGATCCTCCGAAAAATATTTGAGCCGATCTCTATTAATGGAAGGTGGAGACAAAAAAAAAATGAAGAAATATATGGTCTCTTTAATGAGCCTAATGTGGTTAATGTCATAAAACGATTCCGACTAAGATGGGCTGTATATGTGGTCAGGATGACCGAGGAAGAAATACTAAAAGGTTTACTGACGGTTGTCATCCCTGGACGGAGTAGAGGCGCTGGCCGGGACTACGGTGGATTGACTATGTGGCTGAAGCCGCGAGGAACTTGGGAGTCCACAACTTGATGGAAGCAGCATCCAATATAGACTACTGACGGAAACTGATTGAGGCATGGACGCGTTTACCGTTATGGCTCCGAATTAATAATAATAATTATCTAAATTCTGCATTTAATTTATTACCTGTAGCAATATAAACCACTAAAAGTACTCTACAATTACCCTTTGTTTGAAGCTGATTTCCTTCCAAAACCCGAATATTCCTCAATCGATCTTGCTTCTTTATAAACAGTTAGTCTACATAGGCTTTCAGTGGACATCACATCAGTTTATAAGTATAATATAATCGTAACTATTGATGTAAGATCTGCCCTACATCTCATTTTCGGAGCCATTTATCGCAGCCTTATAGCTTTAGGAGAAGCTTATGAATCTGAATAGTTGGTTCAAACCTATCAAACATATTTTGCATTATACAGGGAAAATAAGATTAGTAACAAGTCCTATTTCTATGAAGGGTCTTGGCTTCTACGACAAAAGTTCTACATGGAGGGGATTTGTTGATGATCAAGCTAAACCGCCAGGTTTTTCGCCCGAATAAGGGTACCCATTTTATATAGAATGGGTCTGTAGAGCCCACATTGTCCATCTGTGGCTATTGACAGATTACATAAATTATCTGCCCCTAGAGAATTTGAGCACCAAACCTTTAGCATTTAACAACTCAGCACTTAACAGAGTTAGCTAGTAGGTTCCACATAAGTCCAGTAGGTCTGGCTTAAGATTTCTTATGCTCTATCTTTGTGTGTATTTCATGTCAGTTTCGGGCCGAAAACTACAATAGTTTCGTTTTCATGGATATATTGTTCAAGTTCCAATAGTACGTGATGTATGTCTGATTCAAATGTTTGTTGTCGCTACTAATTCACCCAGTCCCTCTAATGCGGGGCTTGGAACTAATAAAAGAGAAGAGTTAGGGCATCTCTTTTCTTCCTTCAATACTAATTCTTCAAGAAGGAATCCTTCCTTAAGGTAACGGAAACTGGTACTTCACTTACATAATAGCCACCAGGTACACTTCACTTCACATTTAAAACTGTTTCCATTATTTTGGATCATTCAGATCTTTCTGAATTTCATATTCAACAGCGTTTCAGAACCTGATGCCTGTGAACTCTTTGCGCTACAGTGAACTCTATGCCAGAAAACAAATATTTCAAACCGGGAACATTCTACCAGCTGCTCCCAGCCTTTGCGTCACCTCTCCATCGATTTTGATTTTGGTTGATCCAGGCACCTAGATATTTGAAATCCTGCACCTGTTCTAGGACAGATCCCTTCAGTCTCAATATTCTCATAACACGGTATATATATATATATATATATATATATATATATATATATATATATATATATATAAAACCTATTCTCATGCATTTGGTCTCATCTGGATTAATATCCATATTAACTCTTCTTCCATGATATTTATGGTCATCCACAGCGAATATGACGAGGCCATCAGCAAAAGCTAGAACTGTATACAAAGTGGGCTGTAGGTTCCTATACCCTAGTTGAAAACGCCGCAATCTGGGTTAGGCTCTATTCAGCACCCCATCCAGTACCAATATGAAAAGAAGGGGACTTAAGCTGCACCCCTGGCGTATTCCCTACATCGTCGCAAACTCCTAGGAAGTGTGGTTGCCAGTCCTTATAATGTTTCTTGTTTTTTGGTAGAGACTCCTGACTACCAGGTTCGTGCCAATATCCACTTTTCCGACATGGCTCGCTCTATATCCTACGTTTTGACTCTGTCAAATGCCTTTTCTAAATCCACGAAGCAGACAGAATGCTCTTTACCCTTCTGTCGTCTGTCTTTACCCCGTTGGACTTCTCCATGACCTGCCTTACTGTGAAAATCAGGTCCTGTGTACTTCTCGAGTTTCTGAATCCATACTGCTCCTCTCCGATCTGGCAGCCGGGAACTCTTCTTACCCTTGCTTCTAGGATTCTTGAATAAAGCTTGCTTGGCACACTGAGCAGAGGTATGCCTCGTTGGTTATTGCAGATTCTATTGTCTCCCTTCATGTAGATAGGCACCACCACCGCGATCTCCCAGTCCTTCGGTATCCTTTTCTTTTTCGATGCCAAATTTAAGAGATGGAGAAACATTTCTTTACCTTTGCTGCCCATATACCTCATCATTTCGGGAGTTATTGGGTCCAGCCTCGGCAGACTTGCCCAGCATCATCTTCAAGATAGCTTCATGCAGTTCTTTCTCGCTGATGAAATCGTCTTTTTCTGCATACTCCACCCCCGCGGAAATGCGGAAAGAGTATGTTCGCAATTCTCTATGCACTTCCTACACAAAAACCTGAGAATTCTTTCTCCGTTATTGTTGATTGTGCTTCCGCCAAACTTCCCAACGACTCCATCCCACTTTTCCTTCTCAGTCCTCTGTCATTTAAATCTCCAAGAATCATTCACCTCCTGTTGTTTCGCCTCCATCTCCTGTTGTAGGTCATCAAAGAACTTTTCTTTTTCCTTCTGCCTAGCATTAACATTGGGACCATATGCTACTATAAGTGAGTGTATCCTCTCACCCTCTATGATATCCAGAACAATTAGTCATTCATTCACATACCTCATCCCTCTGACAGTCAGGCATAAGTCGTTGTGGTATAGCAATCCAACTCCAGAACCTGATGCCTGAAAACTCTTTGCGCTATAGTGAACTTTAACCCAGAAAACAAATATTTCAATAAACTGTAGCAACAAATCATTTTTGATGAAAAGCATTTTTATTTTCCATTGATGTACTTCGTTTCTGAGGAAAATGCGGGAAAATATTATGGTGTAATGTATATTACATATAACCGAATAACTCAATTCATAGATGGATACACTTAACATATGGAACATAGTTAAAATTCTCATAAAAAAAAACAAACGAAATAACAAAACACGTTGAAAAAGTGTTAGCAACGAACTTTCTTTTCTATAATTCTTGAATATCGATCCGTTTTGCTTTCTTATGGCTCATCATTTTGATCAACGAGGGAGCGGGTTAGCTCAGTGTGCAGAGTAATGAGAGTTGCTGAGAATCCTCGGCTGGAATCCGGGTATGACAAACACATTAAAAATATTTAATGTGTTAACAGCCATAGCCTGGGGTTGTAGATGTACAGGTTTTTTTAATCAATCTCTTTCAAATATGCCCCAATCTACCATAATTTAATTTTAAGGTCATTTTTTATTGGAATCAGGAGCACAGGAAAGGGATCCATGACAGTCATTGGATTTGGCTCGCCTAATAATTGTCCTGTGATAAATTTTGAGCCACCCTGACACCCTAATCATTATGCCTCACTTATTTTCTATGTCTAAATTCTCTGTAATCCAAGGATTTTGCAAGTAACAATAGATAGAGGTTTTAAGGGTGATGTAAGAGTCAAGAATACATATACGATTAAATATGAGGATATCTATGTTGCATGAGTATAGAAATGATTGCTGGGGATGGGATAGTGTTCATTACGAGAACAGTAATTATGAAGAGGAATTGAGTCGTTGACTTGCTTGTCCAACCAGATTTCTGTCACACTGCAGATGTTATGAATGGGAGCGAATGGCTTAATAAAGAGCAGAAAACAGAAGAGATTTTCAAACTAGTGCCGCTAAATTCAGAAAGGAATTCGATATTAGAATCTGAATATTATTTAAATATTGTAGACTGGTACTAAAACAACCTATGTAGGGTCATGGTTTCCTCAATATATACGTGGGTCTGTAACAGTACGTGTTATAGACTGTAATGTTTTTTGGATAATGGTAATGCAGGAAGGTAATTAATCCGAGATCAAGATTAACCACTAGGCTTTCTTTATTAAGAGTATTTCCTTATACCCTTTATTAAGGGTACCCACTTTACTGGGTGAGTTCCAGGAAGGTCTCCAGATCCCACTGGGTCCATCCTGGCTGTTAACACATTACATAATTTATTAAGAGCCAGATTGGAATTATTTTCGTCACAACAAAAATCAGAGCTCAGACTACTGAGCTAAACCGCTCCCTTATTTTAAATTAGCCCTGTACAATACAATTTTAACCAATTTATTGCTACTAGAATGTTTTGTGAAACTCTGTAAGAATGAGTTGTCCACAGCTTTTTTTTTTCACAAAAGATCATACATAGCTTCAGCAGGTGTCTGAAGGGAACATTACAGTGTCTTTTGCATACCAAAGAAGAACACGTTTCTTCTTGACAGCAGCATGAAGATGTTGTGTTAGACAAACGGAGAAACCTACGATTGTTTGGAGTAAATAGTCGGATCAATAGCTTTTTTACGCTTACTATCGCTATTCAAGTGACCGAGTCAAGTTGAAGCTTTACCGGAAGAGCTGAGACAGACAGAGACACCGGGTTCAATGAGGGTAAGGAGCTGAGGGGGCAATCAGTAGACGACAGAGGTAGGGAGATGACATAGCGATGAAAAGGACCATTATAAGGTTACAACAATAGAGAGCCGAATAGACAAAGGCGCACCGCCTCCTCCTCCTACTGCCTATTGTGCCGTCTCTTCCATTCAGTATTCGGGGGATGCCCATCAGAATAATTAAGGAGCTCCCTCTTTATCCGGCTATAATAATTGAATCCTATCGGCAATCGATGCCCTATTCGCTGACCGTTGGTCCTCAGGGAATCTTATATCAGCTGACCGTTCTCTAGCTCAGTCATCGCCGTTGGCAAGAATGGGACAATGCCTTCTAATCAAAAATTCAATATCACTCCATTTGCATCACTTTCTCAATAGTTTATTAAAATATAGAATTAATGCTTTTTTTATAAATCAGTCAAAACAATTCAAATTCCCTACTATGTATATTTAACAATAGTTTAAAAACACCCTTTTGATAAGAAAAAACTAAAAAGTGTTGTTATAAACTAATAGTATTTTTATAAAGCTATAAAACTAATTGTAGGATGTAATAAATTTGAGATATTTTTATTTTTAATAATAATAAAACAAAGATAACATTGTTTTTAACCTTATAAACCCTACCTTGTATAACATTAATAATAAATTTCACTATGAGATGTGAAAGAAGAAAGAAATGCATGGTAGATTTTATAATCTGCAGCATGGTCCTGAGATTGGTAACGAACTCTCAGTTGGATGGTTAAAGATAGGGTAACGGTTTGAACAGAATGATTTGCCTTAGAAAGACAGGATCAGGTAATTGCAAGAAAAGCCTGTAGGAAACACATTCTTAATAAAAACCTGTTCATAGATAACTGTCGACTCTGCTCCGAAAAGTGATGAGCTATGCCAGCTTATGGAAAATGGATTCCATGCCTTAGTAGAAACTGCCTACTTAATTGGGCAATATATTGTAACAAATATCTTTCACTAAAGTATGTGCAGAGTAACAGGAATGTTGGGCAAAAATGGGGAGTAGTACTATAAAAATAATCTTATAGAAAATAATGAATAGAAAAATTAAATAAAAATTTATTCGAATAAGCAAATTGTCACGGGTCACAGAGTAAAGCATAAGCATCCGTATATTTCATTGATTCATATAGGAAATAAAAAAATTAATAAAAATAAAAATAAAAATTAGTTAATGAATGAGAGGAAAATAGTTGACTGGATGATCAAATGTAGAAAGGAGATAGTTGGGGGGTGCAGTAAAAAAAAACATATTTTTAAACACTATTTTTAATTTTTTAATTTTTCAAATTTATTAATCCTATCAACTATTTTTCAAATAGTTATTGTACACAATAGTTACTGTACAATAGTAATACTATTATTCACATTAGTTATTGTACATACAGTTTCATACTTTTCATTTTGTTTACATTTCTAACTGTCATTCTACGAGACACCTTCCATTTCTTTCTACATATTCTTATATTATTATGTCTCATACATTTACTTATGTAACCTCTAGAAGTCCGTTATCATACATTTTATATCTTTATTTTACTAGTTTTTCTAAATTCTTTATGTTCCAACCTTTTTTTATTTTGTATCTTTGGTTTACCTCCTCCTTTTTATTTCCCTTTATATTATTTTTACTTTTCTATCCTTTCTGTACATTTATTTTCTGTTTTTTATTTTTTATTTTATATTCGTTATCTTTAATTATTATATCTGTCACTATTTTAATTTCTGTTCATTATCTTTAGTTTTATTAAATCTGTCTTTATCTTAATTTTATTATATCTGTCACTATTTTAATTTCTTTTCATTATCCTTAATTTTATTAAATCTGTCTTTATCTTAATTTTATTTATATCTGTCACTATTTTAATTTCTTTTCATTATCTTTAATTTTATTAAATCTGTCTATATCTTAATTTTATTATATTCTGTCACTTTTTTAATATTCGTTATCTTTAATTTTCATGTCTGTCACTATTTTAATTTTCTACATTACATGTCACCACCATATTATTATTACTGTACGTATTTATATTTTTTGTTCTGTTTGTTTCTCTCTCATAGGCCTCAAGATGACCTACACTGTAGGTCGAAACGTCGGCACATAAATATAAGTCTAGCACTTATTCAGTTTTTTTTTACTGCACCCCCCAAAAAATTAGTTAATATTTTATATTTTGAAAGTGCTAGGTTCTAAAGAAAATAAAACTTTAAATGCCAAAAGATCGCTACAGAATCTTTTATAGAAGGATATAAGCCAATAAAACGTACCGGTACAATTAATAATTAATAAAAGGTGGAGAAAGGGAACACTTCACAATACTCGGCACTCTGCTCACTACAGATGTGGAGAGGTTACCAATGGATTTGGCAGTGAAATATAAATAAAAGAGAACAGAAAAACGTTATTGAGACAGTGGCAAGACCACCACTTTGCTCCACTCAGCTGTGTTAGTCACCTTTACCGCACTATCATCACAATTTAATATAGATGACAAAGCATTAAAACAATGTTTATTGAGCAAATTATAAAAACAGGTTGATAAGCTGCTTTCAAACAATGACGAAATATACTTTTATTATAATTTAATGTTCAAATTGAAGATTTAATTATTGTAATGGATTATAGCATCGATGGTTAATGTTATTGCAAACATGTTTCCAAAGTTGTCTTTGTTTATTCCCAGAGGTCTATAGAGCAGCTGCCTACGTCGTTTCCTCTGTTTTCGGTGCCGGGGTTGTTATTAACACATCATTGATCCCCGAGGGAGGGAACCAGCCGGCGACTGTCCACAATCCCTCACCCTCAGCCTATTATGTAATTAGGATTCTTTATCCGCAAACAAACAACTTAGCAGCCATATATAAATCATGTGGCTCATTGTGGGATCCCCACGCATCCTATTCTCCTCCTCGATATTGATCTATGCTGCATTATGGTGTTTTAGTGTATTTTGTTTAGGCACAATGGCCATGAATGGAGGAACACAATGATAGTGCCTTCCCATATGTACAAAAACCAGCTTGCTTTCAGAAACATTCCTGATTTATGCCTATGACAGCTCATTGAAAAGATTTACTAACGAAAGGTTAGAATCCCTTGTTAATAAATGGTAGGACATTAAAGTAAATTTTGTTTTCAGCTTACTTTGTTTTGTGTTTTGTTATTTCCAACAATATTATATATAACTTTCATAAACCATGAAAAGATCAATTTATATATCTTGTAAACAAGTATTGCTTAAAAACCTCATCCTAGAAGAGGTCACCTAGCATCACGTTGCTGGGATTCTTGGTTTCCAAAATGCAGCGGCTGTCTGTCCATAGCTTCGGTTTAAGGACACTGAATAACCAGTTAAAATCTATGGATTATGGCTGTTCAGGGCCAGCTGGCACTATATGTCTTTTCCCGAAGCATGCCGTCAATGAACCAGACCCCTTGCATATTATTTGACATCAACGCAACGAAACCAACAACGCTAGTTCTTGGATCATAGAATTACGTCTGGTAGGCTAATAACACCCACGACCGATCTTTGCCAGATACAGCCTTTCCCCGAAGCAGTATTTGAACCAAGTGTCTATGTTGGCTTCTAGGGAAACAACAACGCTATTGACAATTGTTGCATGCCTTTTATCTTACGCCTGGTCTTTGTCAGTTCCATATACATGAGATGTGGGGTAATGCTTTAGCAATCACGGGCCCGGGAATTTGAGTGCACAACCTTTGGTGTTATAGGCAGGTGTACTTTTAACAGCAGGTGTACTGTGCAGTTATTTTAATTTATAATGAACTAACGAATAGTACCAGATACCAGATCTGAAATGAGCCAGATTCTAAAAGCTATTCGGCAAAAACTTCGTAGGAGTGGACCATGGGGCAGTACAGAGTTAGGACGATGTTATTATGAATGAAATTGCAAATAGTTATTATATCTTAAATTTTGTATAAGGGGTACAAATATTATGGTCAGCTATCACTATTACAAACAAATACTACAAATTCCACAAAATTTATACATGATAAATTATCACAATTCTATTTTAATTTACATTTTGCCCAATTCTGGGCGAGGAGTATCTAAGAGCGGTTACTCACAAAATAGATTTGTTTTCAAATTAAGTACATACTTGTTGATCGCTATGAATTCACAGTGGTATGGTATACACATTTTTTGGTGTCTCAAATGGGTTTTTTATTCACACATAAGCTTAATATACACACTCACCGACATCACTTATGTTTTAATTTTTGCATTTATCACCAATATGTCTTTAAAAACTATCAAGCTTTTTATATTAAATTATTAGTAATCAGGATTTTGTGCGTTTATGTAGATATAGACGAGTACTGCTGTTGCTTGTGATATACGTGGCAGTGCCATGCACTAACACTGAACACGAATGCTTAGCAAGGCAGCACGCGTTGCTCTTCTGAAATGATTTACTGTTATGGCCTTTTTTTATACTAATTATGACTTGAGGATGTTATCTAGAAACAATCAGCCATTTAGTGATTAAATTGTAAATAAAAACCCTTTTATATGTACTATTTTAATATGGAAAGTAAGATTCGGAAAAGTTAAATATTATAGAGCCTCACATGCTAGAAGAAAAGTTTCAGGATGAAATAAGGCCAGAGAAGATTGGAAGAATTCGGACAGAAAATCAAAGGAAACGTGCCATGAGGAATGTTCAAGACAGACAAAATTACAGGAGAATAAAGGAAAATAATGTTGGAAAATGATCCGAAGTTGTAAAAATTTTCGTGATCTTCCAGAAAAAAATATTATCGAATAGCGTATCTACAATCTAATCGTTACAGGTGCATTGATGTTTGCTTTATTGCGTTACAATATTACTTTCTTAATCTTCAGACTCCTCCTTTAATATGGCAATAGCCAAGAGCCCCAGCAGATTTCAATATCCAGGAGCGGCACCCCCGACATGCAGCACGGGCTGGGGATGACTCCTTCCTCCCGAGGGACATTGTGACTCTGCCCTTAATCTGGGTTCCGCAGGCCTAGCGACCCTTCGTCCTATTTAAAAACCGCCTCGGACCCATTGTCTCTGCCTCACAATGCCGCCCCCGATTAACCCTCTCCAATCCAACCTCACTTTTTCTATAAATCTTTTTCTTCCGACCCCACCCGGCTCTTCTCTAACAGTAATTTCGAAAGGGGCCAATTAACTCTGTTGTTAGAGGTTAAATTGAGGCACTGCATATTCTTGTGAGAGGACTGCAAGGAGGTAGATAGTGGAGATCTTTCAATATTGGATTCTGTGGTAACGTATTGTATTTCATTTTAGGGCAAGATCTCCACTCCTATCACTCCTCAACAAAAGTTTTTTCGAAGAAATATTAACTAATCTTCAGGTAAATATATATAAAATATTTTTTTTTATTAATAAATATAAAAACTACGGTGAGAAGCTTATTTTAAACCATTTATGCCACGACTATCACATCTGGACTACAGATCTTCATTTGACTTACGAATCAAACGACTAATCCATAACAGTAAACTGGACATATAGAGTAGAACTTTGGTTCAAAAAAACACATCCATACACACAAGATAAAAACAACACAGTCCAAAATTCTAAGAACAATTGTTAATGTTCCTTGGTTTAAATCAAATCATGCAATATACAACAATATGAACATCCCCACTAAAAATTCATAAATTTACAACAAATAAATAAATTCCATTCAACACCTAATCACCAAAATCCACTGGTTCTTCCTCTTTCCTACTCCCTGCTACCCAAGCTTGATCAGAAAGAATAAAAAGACAATAGCCAAGAGACTGTGCGGGTGTAAATGAAAAATAAAAGAATAAATAATGAAATATAAAAGTAAAGAATTTATGTCACAAATTTAGTATATATTTCAAATCGAATAAATATATTATGTTACCGTAACGTAAAAGTTAAGAGAGAAAAAATGGTATGGTTACTTTATCGGAAATATTTTGTATATTTCTGTTTGGCTACGCACCTTAAGCGAAACTTCAAAGATTGTTTCATGAGTCATTATTATAATTAAATGTAAAGAAAGGATAAGGTGAATGGGCAGATTCGGTTGACGATCCCGTCCACTTCAACTGCTCAAGACTAAATTAGAGGAAGCATTTTACTGCCGACACTAAATTCTGGCTTAACTGAGCTGTTTCCGTTTTATGTTTTGCCTCGTTTGTATTTATAAGGAGATGGCTATCCCAGGAAGTTATGTCATAAATCCCTTCTTTTTAGCCACCTTTCGGCCCAGTCCTGTTATCGCTCGCGATTTTTATTAAAGGCCATTACACGTTTATGTTGTATAGTATAAATTATCAATAAACATTAATGTCGGAGTTAGGAAGCTTCAAACTCATCAATGATTATGTTAATCACTTCCCTAATGAATTTTTTCTGGTGATGTATTGCATAAATCTGAAATATTGAGAGCCTTAAAATATCCCTTGTATAGATGCGTAGGTGCGTAGCTGATTTTACATTACAGCTCTAAATTATGTGAGTCAAGAATAAATATTTGTATAGACATTTCAAAAATGCTTCCAAGTGTACGTTTTGATTTTTTTCTTTGATTACATCATCAGCATATGCAAGGTTATGGGTCATGTTAATATAAATAAATCCCTCTGCCTTTGCTTTAGTTGTCATTATAATCTTCTGTGATTACACCTAATTCAATAACACAGGGGATATGGGATTCCCCTTATTTAACTCCTTTTTGACTCGAGAAGCCGCTGTAAATTTCTTCCTTGACCTTTCTGAAACTACTATACTGTAAAGCCATCCTTAAGTTTTTAGGGAATCCAAGAAACCTCAGGTTTTCATATAGCTCATTTCTTCTTTCTATGCTATACGATCATAGACCTGCTTATAGTCTATGAAGAGCTGGTGTACATCTACTATTCTACTAGATGTCCTGATTGTGAATATGGGGTCAATAGTAGATCTTCCAGGGCAGAAACCACATTAATAGTCGCCCAAAACTGCTTCTGCTCTTATCATTGATCTCTCCAATGGTAGAACTGATAGTACTTTATAGACTGAACATAGCATAATCCATAATTTTGGCACTCTAATGTATCATCCTTGTTATGTATTGGCATAATGATGACCTTCTACCATTCCTTTATTTCCAGGATAAGTGCATATATTTCACGACGAAACAGGTCTCCACCATATTTAAGCATCAGCTGGAATCTCATCAAGTCCTGGTGCCTTATTATTTGTATTAATTTTCCGAGAATTCCTTTCATTTCTTCTGGATCTGGTGGTTCTAGAGACATATTTGATGACTCAGGGAGGTATATCATGGGGTTTCTTTAGGCTTTTTGTGCTAGGATTAAACAAATCATTGAAATGGTTTCTCCATATTTTAGCTACACCTACTCCGTCTCCCAGTAGTGTGTCATCCCTCTCTTTGCAGAAACCTACTCGAGGTTGAAATCCTTTTCTTAGTATTTTCAACCTTTTGTAGAAGTTTCTACTTGTCTTAGTTACCCCCAAAATCTTCTATCATTGATTTTAGGTCTTCTTCGTCTTTCTCTCTCATGTATTCTCAACTACTTCTTCTAGTTCCCCATTTATTAAATACTCCTATATTTTCTTTTATATTCTTTTTGGGTCTCCGGCATTTTTAGTGCTTTTATATTAAACTTAAGAATACTTTTCTCATTTGTTTTTTTAACAAAAATACTAAGCAAAGTAAGTATTACGAAATTAGCAATATTATTAGTTGATATCAGAGAACCTGGAGGGAGTCACTACAAACCTGAAGTACAAAAAAGTATATTTCTATGACGTAATTTATGGCTACCCAGAACTCCATAACTTGTTCCTTTTGGTCCTTTTCATCTGTGTCAACCAGTACGTGTTAGTGTGAACCATCATAGATAAGAGTCATGAGCTGTTTAGTGATCCCATTATTTATTAGAGGCTCTACATTTGTTAAGGTATCAAAATCTTTTCTTGAATAAGCTAATAATATTGATTGTAATTTGTATCAATTATAACGTTACTGATAATTTACATTTCTCATAATATTCGCTTGTACCGAGGCAGAACATCCCTATAGTAATGCATTTACCTTGATTTTCCTTCTGGTTTCTATAGATTATAATAAACCTTAATATTCTGGAGGTAAGCTACCTGTAATTGAGAAAGAATTGTAACAGTGAAATGAAAAAGCTCGGACGGGCGGAAGCTTGGTTTATTGTCCCGTTAGAATAGCGCTGCCCCTAACTTCACACTTAGCCGGTCGGCCTGTTATTGAAGTGTTTCTAAGAGAATTCATTTACAAATGGAAGTCGGTGTAGGGTCGCCTTTTAATATAAAGCCGGGGATCGATGGGCGCATTGTCCGTTCCCTACAACAACTTTAGGCCCCTAATAACTTGACGCTCTAATCTACACTCAACAGCTTAGCAAGTGCTTGTAAATCTGTTTTATAGAATTATTTACTATTCTAATTTGTCATAAAAATACTATATTAATACTCTAATCATATCAACAGATCTTTCACTGTTATTATTTTTCTTAAAAGAGGATGGCTTGCTTAGAAATAACAGAAGGAAGTAGAACATGCTGCAATTCTGATGGTGGCATAACACTTACACTTCAGTATATATAAAATTATATATATATAAAATCAGTATATAGAAAATTGCTAGGGGTCTATTAAAATTCTCATTGAGCTAAAAGATTAGCACATTGAGTGATAATTTACGTAAAAAACTACATTTCAGTAAGAACCATAAGGTATTATTCCCAGATAGAAGCTGGGAGAGCCCCAAAAGTTTCTGCCAATCCTACAGTGTCCACCTCCAACTGATAAGCGATTAAATAGTTTATCTACCTCATACAGATTAGAGCTTCGGTACATCGACTCAGCGCTCTACACACTGAGTTAAAACTCTCCTAGTTACCATACTATTGTAATCTTGATTGAAATCACATAATTTAATTTAAAATATTTTCAGACATAATCATTATATAATTTGTGTGCCTCTTTTTTTCTTTTTTGTGTAAAAAACTGAGGAGCCCAGTCCAAATTTCTTTCTAAACAAAAAAATTCTTAACATTTAAACATTCGAATAGAAAATGATAATAGGCTTCCACAAAAGTTACAGCCCCTTAAATTATATTCTAATAAAGATGAAAATATTGTGAGATTTCACCTGCCCCCAAGAAAGAAGAAAATCAAAATAAATTGTTATTAACTATGATGGTATTGCTGCCCAAAGTGCCCCTGTAACAGACAATAATTATATCTGAAGGTAAGAAAGGTAATTCATAAATGTATTCTAAAGTGAGGAAGAGTTGCCATAATAATATTATTAGTATTCTCTAATGAATCGTTTACAATTATTTCTTATCAATTATTGGTTATCTAGTTATTTAAATGTATAGCCTTAGCATGTCAAAATATCCAAATAAATTTTCTTAGTGGAATAGTAAAATTTACATTAATGAATAACTTATGGCTAGAGGCCCATAGCATTCGTGGGACAGGATATCTTATGATAGCAGGAATTATAGGAGTGCTACTCCTATAATTCTTTAGGAATCCTCCAAACCCCCATCCTCATCCTTCTCTCAAAATTCACATGGTGATAATAAGCCAAGGCGTTAGGAAAAAATATTTCAAGTCAATACTTGGTCCCTTATTGGTCACTTAGGCAATAAGACATAATTTCGATTGAATGTCGACAAATACATTTTATAAAACGTTTCCACACTACCACAAGTATTGCGAGGCTACACTTTTCATGTCTTTAGATACACATTTATATTCATTTAAAAATTATATGTACAGATGCAAATGATGATGCAATTGAGAAAAGCCAGATGGCTTGAATATTGAATAGTAAAATGATATTGGAGAGCATTTTCTATGGACTACATACTTAAAACCGCATTATTATTTATCATTAAAAAAATTCATTTGGATTCCTTGGTTTTCAACAAAAATGATCGTTCAGGGCTCAAGATAAAAATCGCTTTAAAGATATATAACGATTATATTTGCGAATGTTTTCACTAGTTAATGTGATTTGGATGAAGATAGCAATAGGATTGGAATTAGGGGCGAGTTAACTCAGTGTGTAAAACGATGAGTTACTATGCTGAAGATAAATTATTTAATCTCTTACCAGATGCAGTGAACCCTGGGGGATCGGCAATTTCTTTTGGGAATCCTCCAGTCTCTATAAAGTGAGTACCTTTAGTTGAGGAAAAAATCGGGAGGTTGAGTGTGATCTCACCGAATTCCATTCCCTGCATAACCGTTGGCTTATCTGTTTTTAATTTCCTCCCCCCATTTCTTGGTAAGGCCAGAGTTTCCCTTATTAATCAAATTGATGCATAATAGTCCATCAAGTTTAAGAAACTCAAAAATAAGGAATTCCGAAAAGTTGTTAACTGTTGTTAGAACTAAATTTAAAGTGATAAAGCCAGTAATTGGGAAAAACTAGGCGGCTGCGCATGATCTATGCCAACTACCTGCATTAACATCCACTCGCTAAGACGCAGAATAGTCTCGACCATGCGCTCATGGGTTGCTGTGGTATAGTTTTTTTTGTTGTAATAAATCCAATAATAATTATAGATAAAATAACTCTTAATATAACATCATCATAGTCAAGTTTTCCTAGCTCAATACATTAAATGATTCTTAGCACCAGACAGATTTGACCTAATGAGAAATAAATTATCCTAAGAGCATGATTGGGGACGAAACAGGTGTAGAACAGATCTGGATAAGAGCGGGAGAAGGATAGGGCAAGCCCTTCGAGGGCAAATCTTTATTTATCATCTCCTTGCCCTCGGCTTTTCCTTTGTGGAGGGAGATTTGCTGGGTTTCCAGGATCTACCGCTCCGCCCTAATGCCCTTTCATCCTTTGTGCTTGCTCCAAATCCCTATTTGTGTATATCAAATGGCACATTTTTCCTGGGCCCTCCCCCAGGGCGGGGATACGACAAAGGCAGGGAGCCCTTTGACTATATTTTATCGGTAGTGGGGTGGGGAGTATTTCCTTCCGCGGCGCATTACCCTTCGCTGGAAATGGGATTTGCATAAGGGTCTCCTTTCCAGTTCTGTATCCCTCTGGATCCTCCACTCCCCCTTCACACATTAGAGGATTCTTGGGAAGACAAGTATTTGCTAATGTTTTTTATGTTTTGTTTTTTAATGGGCTATTTTTTTACTCAATTAAACTAAATAAGAAAATTCGACGTAGAGTATTACCCGCTTGAAATGTATGATATGTTCTTGAAATTAAAAGATATATCAAGATTAAATTACTATTATTAATAAATTAGAATTAGTTTGATGAACAAGACTTCACTCTTGTATTTTGTTAATTGTTTGTTGTTATTTTGTAATGCTGCCGTAAGATGGGGTAATTTAGAAGCACTTTTCAACGTTTTAAGCTGGTCTCGTATTCGATAATGAGCCCTATCCTAACTATACTTCAAGACGCAAAATTTAGGACTCCCTATGTAGCATCGTCCGATTAGCCATAACAGCATCAAGTGACATTAAATGAAACTAAATTTTTCAAGCTAGTAAACAGTACCTACCCATTTCTCAAGTATATTTAAACTCTATTATCTTCTTGGGGTTCAATTTTCGCTTCCAGCATTAACTCCTCGTGTTTGAGAGCATTCAGTTACTTAGAAACAATAAAACCCCTAAACAACTGGTCAAATAAACTAACGAGGAAGCATAAAAAAACTACGTTAGATTATAGTATTCTTCAAATAAAAAGTTCACTTTTACCATTATGGATGAAGGTACACAATATTCAGAAACTCTACTATACAGTAGTATTTAAATAATTTACTCGCAATTTTGCCTCAATAGATTCATTCATTGAGGATAAAAATTGGATAATTACAAGCATCAAATATTGAATTTTTCTCATTCTCAGTCGTTTACTCAAGAAATGCTTTATGGTCCTGAAACTTCAGGTTCAAAACCAGAGTAAAACTAAGAGAAATAAGCCCGGCAAAGTACCTTGTTAGACAAAATTGGTTGACTTATACATCGATTAATGTGAAAAAACCTTGATGTCATCCGCTTTTGTTCAGGTCGAAAGCCTGAATTAATGAACGGCATTTTTAAAGAATATAGTGTTTTTATGAGAACTTATCGAATCATAAATTTATTGATAAATAATTGATTTAATGCTGTAAATATAACAACCTACAAATAATCTTGTATTGAAAAATTCCTATATGGAAAATTTATTGAGCAACAGTTTGATTTTGGGAACAAAACTTTTGCGAAAATGAATTACTTTTCTTTTGTTCAGAAAATTTCATTTAATTCTTCATTTATGAATTTGTGTATTACTATCCTTGGGGATAGAACCCGCCAAGTTTTCGATTATACCAGTACCATAAGGGTACTTATTTCACAGGTTGCCAGCTGATGGTAAGTGTTCCGTAATTTCCGTCAAGTGACATTACGTGAACTTATCTGAATCGGTGATATCACCCTCCATTTCTTATTAATAAAGAACAATTAGTAAAAGCAAAACAAAAAAAAGTAACCTAGAATTACCTAAAATAACCTATGAATTTATTTTGGTATAAGAATCTGGAATGATTTCTTTATTTTTGGATTAAAAATTATAGAATGTTCCTTTACATATAATGGAGGTTATATAAGCCTTATAAATTATAGCAGTTCAAGTTGATCATCTTGAATTACCCATTACTTGCTATGTTATTTATTCTCAAATTAGCTGTCACTTTGATTTATTGAGGAATATTTTTTCTTTTTCTAGCCAATTTTTATAGATTATAAAAGGTATAAGACCGTGATGTAGAACTGACGAAACGTGACGTCACTTAACAGGACTTTAACTACTCCTAACACCATACTATGATAAGAAAAAAGTGCTAAAGTTTAAAATGTGATAACATCTAAAACAATAAGTTTGTTTCTACTGTATTGCCCTTGAATATTGAAAAGTAAAATGACATTTGAGAGCAATTTATGAATTATCTGCACAAAACCACATTATTATTTGTTTTAAAAATAAAGTCACTGGAATACTTCGGCTTCTCAACATTTCAAATATAACTGATAAGGACTCTAGATGAAAGAGAGGCTACAAAAAAGGATATAATGAGGTGTTCAGAATCAAAAGCAGGAAACTTATAATTTAAAAAATGGACTATCTTACATTTTTCTCTTGTTTAGTCAATCAATACTTTATGATACGAAAACTTCAAGTTCAGAAGCTTCAAATATTGTTTCTAACCAAACCAATTTTATCATATCACTAAATGTATAAGATTGTGAAGTAGACATGACAGAACGTGATGTAGAAATGACGTAACGTGACATCACTTCACCGAACTACCCCTAATACCAACCTGGCAGCCTGCGGAATAAGTACCATGAGTTACTTTACCATAATAGTGACGATCATATAATAAATACAGAAATAAAAATGATGCTATCTGTTCCGCAGTCTATCACCTCGAGCTGAGTTACAAGCTTTAACTGTTTACTTGTTTCATTTTTAATATTTTCCAAAAATATATAAATCATAAGCTTTAGTATGGAAGTAGATTTCGATAGCCATTTCATCAAGAAATAGTTTCAACTAACATTTCGAAGTATAGATGATATAAGTTTGTTGAAACGTTCATTTTAGATGAAATGTTTACCAAAGTATACAATAGGGTGGTCCGTAACTATATGGGAAAAATAAAAAGTTAAAAATATCTATCTCCACACGGCTGCCTTTGTTCCACTATGCAAACTGAAACACCAGACCAACATTTGGATCAATTGGATAATATTTAGGACTCCCTATGAATTGAAAGTTGTGACTTGTATTTTCGTTTCTAAGATTTCGCAGTTAAGAAAATGATAAGTCAACTTTTTCATCTGAAGAGCCTTTATTTCTACACTGGGATGGCAAGTTACTTGTAGATATAGCCGGGGGCATTGAAAAAGTAGACAGAGTAGCGATACTCGTCACTGAAAATGGAATAGAGAAGTTAATAGGCGTTCCAAAGATTATTCAAGGGACTGGCCAGGAACAGGCTACAACTTGCCTAAACGCTCTTGATGATTGGAACCTGAGGGGAAATGTTCATGCTCTCGTTTGAGACACAACAGCTGCCAATAGGCTTGAAGAGTGCTCTCGTCTGTTTTCAGTGCAGCTTTTGGAGTAAGTGAGGGTCCAGATGTTGCTATTTTTAAGCGTTTCAGGAAACACTGGCATCAGATTAACGAGGAAATATACTCTTCATGCAGTAATGATTGACTCCAACAACCAAACAAAGAAGCTTAGAGAAGAAATGATGGCCTATTATACTGCTAGGTTGAAGCATACCCCGATTGTGATGTGAAGAAGTCTGCCTTAGTGGCATTTAAACGTCTCCTGTGGTTCTTTTGTGAACACTTGATTAGCCTGGCTCTTTGATTCCCGTGTCAGTGACGACACCAAAATTGAGATGGTCGAAAACCTACAGCGCCCACCAAAGGGTAATGCTCTAAAGAGAGTTGAAAGTAAACAGTTTAAGCATGATAGTCCTCTGGAGACATATGTCATGCAGCGTACAACAGAGCTTTTTGATATCCTCCTAAAAAACGGAAAAGAAAAATCTTCTTCTTTCCTTTGCAAAAACCTTATGTTGTGGCCTTCTGATCCCAACTTCATAGTACTCAAAAAAAAAGTAAGCAAAATTAAAGTAATAAATGACTGTACTGAAAGAGTATTGCACTGATTCAAAAATTTAATACATGTATCACCAAGAATGAAGAACAGTTTCAGTATCTTCTCCAGTTTGTTCAACTGCACAGACAACAGCCTCCAACGTCCAAGAAGGCGATGTTAATGGGCGATGGCGCTAGTAAGCTTTTGTAAATACTAAGAGTATTACATGCAGAATTAACATTCCAGAAGCTTGAATTATGGCTATTGCAAATGTAAAATAACATTTCCACTGTATTTCTGTTATAAAGTTATTTTAACAAAATATTGGAGATTTTTTGAAAATTCTGTTTTTGACCTAAAAAGTGTTAAATCATAGGGGCCTCTAAATATTGACCAAATAACCTGAATTTTTTTCCTCAGTTGTAAAATGCCATATGGAATAAGGGCAGGCTTGTGGAGAATATGTTTTCCAAAATTTAAATTTTTGGACCACCGTAGTATACACATTTCCCATAATTACATTAATTATCATTTCTATACTAAAGCTCACGATGAATTGTATTTTTGGAAAATATTAAAAGGGAAACAAACGAAAAGTTAAAACTTGTTGTGACTCAGCTCGAAGCGACAACCTGCGAAATAATTACCAAAAGCATTAGTGAATAACATATAGACATCTTAAAAGTGGGAGAAGTTTTAGTAACGTGACGCCATTTTCCAGAACATTAACTACCTCTAAAATCTTAAATCAACCTTTGGAATAAGAACGGAAAAGGAGCTTAGAGAAGATGGGTCAATAGAATAGTTACAGCTGCAGAAGGATCAATCTAAAGATCACCTGATCTCTTCTCGAGCTGGTCCGTGAATAGATCCCTTCCTTTGTTTAAACCTTACTTCCCACCGTTAGAAAGTAGTTTGTGAGAGTAGGGAGAGAGGAGGGTGGAGGGGGGTAAAAACTAAACTTCCCCCTCCTTGAAAAGCCTGAAGAGGCGTTAGCTTTTCCCCGTCGGTGACAAAAGCGACAATGGGCAAGAAACTTGATGAAAGGGTATAAAAAGGGTGAATAGGGAAAGGCTTTTCTTCGCAGTCAGTTTCTTTGGCCTTTCTTTGGCCTGTTCCCATTATCTTGGAGGGAGGGAAGGGGGTGGGGCTTTGTTCTTCGGCCGACGACCAATCAGGAGGCGAGCCTGCTCTCCTCCTCCGCTCCCGGCTCTCCCACCTATTGTCTCAATGGCCCCGCGCTCAAAATCCTTCTATCTTCTTCTTATTATGCTCATCTCCAGGCTGCCTCTCCACTCCACCATCCTATTCTTCAACATCTATTCTAGGACTAATGAACATTTAACCCCAACAGTGGGTACTTGATCCTCACTGGTTAAGTTAGTAGGAACTTAAACCACTAGACAAAATAAATATTGCGTGGAATGCCATTGTTTCTAATTAATAGTGAATAATAATTTTAAAGTATTAATTTCCTAGGTTGTCGCTTAGAATCAAGCCACAAGTGTAACCTTTTCATTCGTTTCTTTTTTAATATTCTTGAAAATAAAAATAATTGTATTACTGACTGTACATAGATTAAAGAACCGTGTTGAAAATACTGTTTAGGTTATATCATTACCTATTCTTCGGAACATTTGTTGAAACGTTCATTTCTTGATGAAATTGTTACCGAGATATACACATTTCCAGTTATTACTCTATTTTTTCATAATAAAACTCAGTATTATTTTTGTTTTTGAGAATATTAAAAAGGAAAAGAATGAAAAGCTAAAATTAGTGACAAACGGCGACACTTATACCATTTTAAATAAATAATACTTTAAACAGGCTTTATTAGAAACCGAAAATAAAATGTAGAAAATAATTTTTAAGAAGTTTAAAACAAGAATTGAGTGATGAACAAAAATTTTCATTTTGTTATATATAATAACAATGCGATTCGCTTTCAATTATACGAATTACTTTAACACGAGAGTAAAGTATTAAAATTTCCTTATAAGCTTTACGGATTATATAGAAGAAACGGAAACTATAAAACATAATAGAATAACGTTGAAGGTCCAAATAAATAATTAAAATTTAAAAAAATCCACAGAAACCAACTTAAAATAATTCTTTTACGCGAAGTAAACCGTACTATTCTTGTCAAGATCACCATAACATAACACGATCTAGCATAGTACCACCTAAACGTAAGTAAGAAACTAATCTTAAGAAAAAAACAAACAAAAAATATATTTAATACTGATCGCAAATTAACCTAGTATGCTTATCGCTGAGCCGTGAAAAAATATTTTAAGATCAGGAAAATTTTGGCTACTTCTTGGCCAAATATAAAATAAACTGAGGAACTGTATCCATTCATGCGTAACGAAAGTTCACCAGAAAATCAATCAAAGATGGTGTCCCAACGGCCCAAGGTCTACCCCGATAGATAGCAGCACCTGACGAACGACATAAACGATACAGAAGAAGAAATTCGTTGCACACTAGAATAGTTTATGTTGGTTCATACAAGTTATGACATTAGACCTTATAGCGTTTAGACAGTTTTTGTTATAAGTTACAATGTTAAAATATTAGAATGTAATAAATAACCAATCTAGTGAGTTCATATCAGATAGACTATTATATCGTTATATAAGCTATATATTTTATATGTTTTATGGTTCCATTTGACAATAAATATAATTCTTCCTTACAATTCAAGTCTACTGTTTTTTAACTCTAGCTATTTGTTTAGAAAAGTTTTATGTTCTATCCTCGGAAAGTATAATGATGAATTTAAGAGGATTAATTTCATTTTGTACATATTACATTTATGAACTCGAGAATTGCTTACGATATCATCAATATCTTCTTCGCGAATATCAACTCTAAGCTCTCGTTCCTCACATCAACAACCATTACTTAAATTCAATAATTTATTATAAACTATCTAAAGTGAATTCATTAATGATCTACTTTTTAAATTTTAAAATCTGTTTCGCAGTAGACTTTGTTTTGTTAACTCTGTGGTTACATTATCTTATTTTCGATTTTGGATACGGATCGTTATATACCGTTTAGGTGCTAATCATATTATTAGACAGTTGGTAAATTGGTGAGTCAGTAAAACAAAGAATTAAATCTATGATGTCTCTAATCATTTCTTGGCTGAGACAGATTCCACCCCATCTATCTAAAAGACATTATTTCGAATTATTAGTTCAGATGAAAAAAACTTCACAATTAAAAATTAGATCATTCATGAATTCGCTTTAGATAGTTTATAATTAATTATGGAATTTAAGAAATGGTTGTTAAAATTATGTAAGGAGTTAGTTTAAAATTGATATTCTTGTATAAGATATTGATAACATTGTAGGCAGTTCTCGAGTTCAAAACATGTAATATGAACAACATGAAATTAATCTCATAAAAATCATAACAATACTTACAAGGATTGAACATTTTTTTATTGTTAAGAGTTTCCCAAAGTTGGGGTTTTCTCCAACCAAATATTAGTCGAGGACGAAAGGAATGTTGAGATCATTATGGAGGGTTTGTTGGAGACAAAGTAAGGAGCATTGATATTGGACGCAGGACTTTGGATTGAAAGGATTCAATACGTCTGATATTCGATTTTTTTGCGGTCAGTAGGACAGTTCCAGTCCATAGGTCCAAGTAGGTTTCAGGATCGTCTTGTATAGCAGAAGTTTATTGTCTATTGAAAGGTGGGAGGTCCTACTTAGTAATCTCTATAGTTGGCTGAATTGCCTATTAAGTTCTTGTCTTTTGGGTCAGATATGAGTATTCCATGTAAGTCTTTTGTCTAGGAGGAAGCCAAGGTATCGTACTGTGTCGGAAATAGATAGGTCGGTTTCATTGAATTGGACAGAAGGACATGTTCCCCGGCGAAGTGCAAAAGTGGAGTGCTTGCATTTTTCCTCGTTTACTTTGATCCGTAACTTACAATTTCAATGAGTAAAAGGTTCCTATTCGTTACCAAAGCGTACTTCTGAGCGCTGAAGAAGCGATCAGAAAGGTAGGACTAGGAATAACGATTGAGGTAACTGGGTTTTGAGCTTGAACAGCATATCGGCATGCCATATCCGGTCGAAAGCTTGTGCTACGCCCAGAAATGCGCCTGTGAAGTATCGTTTGCTGTTGATATGTGATCGACAACTCGGAGACCCTGCTGGACAGTCGAGTGCCTGGGACGGAATCCAAACTGATGTGAAGGAATACCATTGGATTCGATTGGATTCGACTTATATGGATTGTTATTATTATGATTATTATAGGGAAGATTTTAAAAAAAAAATTGGAAAAAATAGGAAGCAGGCTGCTGGGTCGGTATGATGTAGTGATATTGGGTGGTTTGCCAGGTTTAGGGAATAGAATGATGACGGAGTGTTTTCACAATAAAGGGAGTGAGTTGAACGAAGGATACAGTTGTATAGATGGGTAAGGACAATAATCGCTTTTTGAGGAAGGTGTTGAAGGATCTGGGTGGTTAGAAGGTCATGTCCAGGAGATTTGCGGCCTTTTAACTTTTGTAAGAGGAATTCGACCTCAGAGGGGTTTTAAGCTTTAGGAGGTAAGGTTAGAGAAATGGATGAAGAGAAGAATTCATTAATATTGGAAACGTGCGTAGGGTGGGATTTCAGGATGTGGGATATGTATTTTTGAGAGGTATTCGGCAAATTATTCTGCTTTTTCCTCATCTGATGCAGCCCAAGATCCGTCTTCACGTCGGAGGGAATGGGAATATTTGAGGATATTTGAGTATTTGAGGATCTTTTTGGTAACATTCCAAAGGAAATTATCAGAAGCAGATATTGTGGAAAGGATTCGGAAGGATTTGTAGTATTTGGATCTATAGGTTGTTAGGTTATTTTTCACTAGTATGGTGAAGTAGTTATACAGTCTCCGATCATGAGGATGCCTGGTTCTTTGCCAAAGGGATCGGTAACGGCGTTTGATAAGGTCAAGATCCCTAAGATCTTGCGGTAATGGATTTTTACTGCGTATTTTTAATGAAGGACAGGGTGAAGATGCAGTCCAAACTACTTTCTGGATCAATTTGGTAAAGGAATTGACGTCATCATCAACTCCTGATGAGCAGACCAGAGGATGGGACCTCGGGAGTTAGTAGCTCCTGAGCCCCATAGCTGATTATTCGCATTAACGTCTGCACCTAAAAGGAAATGAATCCCTAAGGAGTTCAGCAGAGAGCTGAATTGGGAATAGGAAATGGATTTATTAAGAGGGCAGTACACCGATGCTAATGTGGTGGGAAAGGAGAATGTTTTAATTGTTACAGCTGTTGCCTGAATAATATGGTTTGAAGGTACAGGAAATGAGTGGTGGGAGAGGGATTGATTGAATATAACAGCAGTACCACCGTGAGCTTTCCCATCAGGATGGTCAGTCCGGTCGGTTTGGTACTGTGTTCTGTTGAGCTTCCCTTTACTAGTCATTCGAGTTTCTGGATTATTATTATTATTTATTTATTATTTTTTTTCAGACAATTAAGATGTTACTTCATCAATGTGGTTCCGAATACCATTCGCATTCCAAAAGAGAATGGATAAGGTGGATGCCATTTAAGGATTTTGTAGGACAAGAAAGAGATGGGAAACAAGATTTATTAGGATTTGAATGTAAGATTTGAACTCAGAAAGGAATAATGTGAGTAGTGTAGTGAGATCAGTAGCATTTGAAGGAGAGAGGATATGAGGGATTTGATGCGGGGTATTTGGATTATGGTTAATGGAATGTTTTGTTTGTTGGGGCTGGTTTTGTGGTTGTAAATGAATGATTGGTGGTTTAGGGAGGTGTGTGACCAGCCTGCGATCCACACTCATCCGAGCCAGTCACCCACGGCAGTACGGATCGACCAAAGGCAGGGGAACCGCAGACGCACTGCTGCAAGTACGCAATAACGCTGAGGCGAGGGCGGAGAAGTATGTCATGGTAGTCCTATTTGACATATCATCCGACTTTGACAATGTGTGGTGACCGAGCGTCTTTCAGCAGCTCCAGAGATATGAAGCACCGAGCAATACACGTATTTACGCCCTGGTAAAGGCTACCTCGAGGACAGACGAGTCACGGTCCGGGGTAGCTACCACAAGCACGTGGACAGGGTGGAACGTGGATGCCCACAGGGCTCGGTCTTGGGACCGGGCCTGTGGAAGTTAGTATTCGACGAATTGCTCGGTGTCTTGGAGGAAGAGCGGTTCCCTGCCACGGCATATGTGGACGACCTTGCGGCAATAGTGTACTCGAATAGCAGAGCCGGGATCTCGGCAGAGACAGAGAGATGTGCCAACTTGGTAGGAGCTTGGTGCGAGAGGAAGAGGATCTTGAACCACCTTGCAACGAGCGTGAGTCAAACACTGAACGGTCTCAGTCGGATTGGCGGTGCTTTCTGGGGCCTCAGATACCCAGTGAGTATGGTAACATACAAAGGAGTCATACTGGGTATCATGAGGTACGCATCCCCCTTTTGGAGCAGGAACCTCTCGCAGAGACAGAAGAACAAGTTGGCAGCGGCTCAGAGAACGGCTCTGCTAAGAGTGACCAGGGCGTATCGGGCGAAATCACACGAGGCGGTGCAGATCTTAGTGGGAGGTATGCCCCTTGACCTCCTGCTGAGAGAAGATGCTATTAAGTTTGAAGTCAAGAGAAGAGGCTAGGCAGCTATCCCGGAGACACTACAAGTGAGGATCCAGGCGAACCCCAACAAATGGAAAGATGAGGTAAGGAAGGACTCACTGATGGAATGGAATGGATGGTGGGTGACATCCGAAAAAGGGAGCACCCTTAGGAAATACTTCCCCACCGTCGAATCAAGATTAAAGGCCAAATGGTTCCTTCCCGATTATTGGATGTCACTGATATTCACGGGGCATGGGGGTTTCAGATGCAAACTAGCACAACATGGATATGACCTGGACCCCCATTGCCCTAGCTGCGGAGTCCCAGAGACTGCCGAGCACGTGGTAGCATCCTGCATCGCATACGACGCCCTGAGGGCGAGGTTGTCCACAAAGACCGGAATATACGTGATAACCGAAGACGTGTTCCCTGAGCTTGTGGAGGAGGAGAACTACACAAGCTTTAGGGAGTTCGTATACGGATGGAGAGAGGCCGTAGGACCGGCCCATTTCACGATTACGAAGAGAGGAAGAAGACGAGGAAAGGATAAGGTGTAGCCCTAAGGTGTACAACCGTGCACCGAGCTACACCATAGTTCCGGTTCAATAAAGATTTAAAAAAAAATATTGGTAAGAAGTTGCCATGAGTGGTGAACCCCCATTCAAGGCAAAAACCTGTATGCCATTGGCAGGAAAAGTTGAAGAAAAAAAAAAAAAAGGGTTAGGGAGATGTTCTGGGGGTACTGTCTGTTTTATGGCCCCGAGACTATTTGTTTGTTGACCACCTGACATTTCGGCGTAGGAAACAGTTACATCTGCAATTTCAGAAGGCTGTCTTCTTGAGGTTCTCACTTCGAAGCTGGCCCGACGTGCTGCCAGATGAGATTTTAATTTTGTTTAGGTTTGAAAACCTTTATAGTGGCATTGAAGATATAGTGCGCAGACAGCAGGTGTTTCGCTCGGCTTGACACACTCTTCTGGTTTATGCGGTTCTCCGCATTTGACGCGCCTTGGAGTATTATGACAGTAGTGACTAGTGTGCCCGTATGCTTGGCAGTTATGACATTGCACAATGTCTTTCTTCGGGTAAGGTTTTTCGACTTGACTCCTTACATAGTAAAGTCTAGTTATCTCATAGATTTTTTCTACCCCGGTTGCTGGTTCTAAATCTATGAAGAAAAGAGGCAATGGAATTTTGTTGCCTGCCCTAAGGTGTACATTACTATTCTTGTAGACATTTGTGATTTGTCTAACTTTGAAGCCCAAGCTCTTCTTTTATGATGTCAGTAGGGGTGGTGGGATGCAATTTTCTGACTACCACTGTGATGTATCTTTCCTCCTTTAATTGGTAGGTGTGGTAATCTGCCTTGGTCTCCGTTAGATATTTGACTATTCACCGGTATGTCTCTGGCGTGTCTGACTGGATCTTTGTTGGTCCTGCCAGTGCAATAGTATTTTCCGGTGCCCACTGTACTGTGTTTGTAACAAAACTCCTCCCGAAACGACTTGACCGATTCTTATGAAATTTTGTATCTATATTCAGTAGGTCTGAGAATAGGATGTAAACTATTTTTCACAGACTTAAGTGATATATGTCGGCCATTATTATTGATTATGTGTAATTTGAATTCACCAATTATGGAATCTTACCCGTTTGTTCATAAAAAATATTACCGGGAATGTTATTGAAGCAGCAATGTTGACTGGAATCTTTACAGGAGAAGTCGTCCTGTAGCCATGTATTCCAGTGATACCATCAGAACCCATAATACCGTTCAAAAGACTTCAATTTGATATAAACTTGTTTTTGTCTATGATCATCAACACGTCTCAAGGTCAGGCAATGACCATTTGCGGTTTGGACCTAGATTATTCATGTTTCTCCCATGGACAATTATATGTTGCATGCTCACGTGTTAGTAAACCATCTAATCTATTTGTATTAGCAAAGATCAGATTAAAAAAATTATTGTGCATGGATTAGCGCTCAATTAAAATGAAATAAATATTTATATTTAAAACATATTATTAGCCATAATTAAAAATCAACCATGATATACCTCGTTCATTAATATATTGTTTATATTTTATCAGTTAGAAATTTCGTATATTATACGGCACTTAGATATAAGAAGAATAAAATGTAAAATCAAAAATCTATTTGATTCATTTTTCCATTCATTCATTGCTTCTTTAAAATTCAAATTATAACGTAATAGATTTTTAAAACTACACAGCAGCAACGCGTGGCAGGGTCAGGTAGCAATATTATAATATTCAATTTAATATTGTCGACATAAATTGACTATATAACTGAACCCTTATTCGGACGTATCTCATGTGAGGACATATCACGTCGATAGATACTGTTGAAAAAAGCATCTTAGACTTTTTTGTTGGGCTAACGAAATTCTGGTCTCCGATATAAATTTAACAACAGTTGACAACAGTCCAGATCTCCTTATTGGCATTTCTTAAACTTCATGGACTTTTATGAATTAATTCATAATTCAAAAAACCCTGGTCTTACAAAGAAATAGGAGACAGAAACAAAAGAATAAAGATGGTGTGTGTGTGGAATGGTGCTGCACGTCACCCTATTTCCCCTGTGGACATGCAATTTGCTTATTACTAATTTTAAACTATTTCTATAACATCTGAAAATAATTTTATTTTCTACATATAGAAATAGTAAGCAATGAAATTAGTTAATCTAGAGGCAATAGAATTTAATATACGTTTTGTTATGGTTGCATATTTTTTGTTGATCGAATATGTCATTTTAGTAAATAGATTATTTATAACGAAATTAGCAGGAATAAGATAAATAAAAACAATTATTTTGAACAAGTCCTTACTATCACATAAAAAAATAGCACCATTACAGAAGTGTAGTCTCTTGAGTTCAGTACATGCTAAAGACTGTATTGCTGGGATATAATTTGGCTGAGATCACACTCAACCGGCAGGTTTTGCTGCAATTAAGGGCACTTTATAGGGACTGGGTGATCTGGAGGATATGAGGATCCCATAGAGCCCATCTAAATGCTGTTAAGAGACTAAATGACTTATCTGCCACAGCCGGATTTTAACCAAGTACCTTCAGCACTGCAGCTCAGCATACTGCACTACAAATCTAATACCTTTAAGTTACATTTAACTATTGAAATTATTAGACTAAATAACTATTAATTAAATTAAATATTAGAAACGGGATTAATTGTTTTCAAAAATGCTCCTACCCCTTGCTTTCCTGATTCCCTTGCGTTGAAAATTCATATTATTATCGTGATATATCAGATTTTATTATAACCAATAACAGTAAGCAATACATTAACAGAAGAAATGAGAATATAACAACGCTTAAAATAAAACCATCACAATGAATCTGTCTGATCCAATTTTGGAAGTGGTGTGGGAAACAAGAGCGGCGAAGAGAGGGGAATATAGCCGTTAGGTCTCAAGTGGCTACTTGGGGACCCTTGGCAGGGGCGATGCCACGCTACGGTGCACTTGTGCGGCCCGCCACGTCATGCTCCATCAGTCTTCGCCGGAGAGATCTCTCCCGATGAAGGCAGGATATTCGTCCTTCACGGCCGGCATCACACTCCGCCTGTCTCGAAACTGTAACGAGTTGCGACGTATAGCACTCTTGCCAATGTGCTACATGTGTGAAGGGTACCTGCCTGTTTCTATATTAAAAAAGAATACCGACGGGACAAGGATGTTGAAAAAAAAATCGTTTTCAGTCGAACAAAAAGGGTTAGAAGTATCCTTTTCAATAAAATAAGGCTACGTTCTTCACCTGCAGTTTTGATGAACACAGAATGGGTTAGCGTTTACATCTACTGATCTCGAGTGCCTATTGCTAGAGGATATGGATCTTATTTTGTGATGGGAAATACACCGGTTGTTTAACATGACGTCCCACTTAGTCTCCCCGACTTATAAACCAAAATAACTTATTTTGGCTGATCAGTAAAAAATGCAGATTTTTTATAAAGGTAAAATGGCTTCAACTCTGGAAGAGCAAGGACATTTCAAATTTCATTTCCTTTGTCTTAATTTTGTAGAATTCACTTTTATTGCATTAGTAACTAGTAATATATATTAGAGAGATAGATATAAATGCTGTTTTATTAATAAATTATTTACAGTGTTTTTCTTTTTTATTTACTTTAGCAACCACATCATGGTACTTTATACCGTCTGCCGGGATTTTGTTTGAACTAATAAATAACACCAAAACTAAAAACGAATCAAATTTCTTTTTGACATTATTAATTAAATTTTAAAATTAAAAATTTTCTATATCGACCTGCATTTCTTACAAAATTATGTAAACCTATTAAATTCCCCCCATTCAGAATATTGTTACGGTCGCCGGCAGGACGACGGAAGCAAGGGGATTAGCGGCTTAAATCCGTCGGCGGGAGAAGTTAAAATAGGATTAGGGCCTTCTAGATCTTCTCCTTTTGTCGGAAAAGGATTAAGAAGATTCCAGAATTGTCTCGCCCCTTCCGTGTTCTAGAATGTTCGGCCTTGCCTATTTAAATACTTCCCTCGCCTCGAGCGAGTCAGTCTTAGTTTGAGAGCAGACCAGGCACTGTGATGATCTCGTAATAAGTGCGTGTCAGTGTAATAAGTGAGTGTCAGTGTGATAAACTAGTCAGTGTTGAACCGGCCAGTTTAATAAGTGTATCAGTGAACTGTGACAGTCTCGCGAGTGTAATAAACTGTTTCTGTTTATTACTGTGTGTCAGTTTGTCATACTTGGAGAATCTTACGGTCGGTGGACTAGTGAACTGTAAGTGTTAACTATTAGTTATAAATTGTAGTGTAATTTTATAATATTTATAGAAACTATTGAAACTAGTTAAGCTATCTAGAATTAGTAATATCTTATATTATTGTAATAATTAAATAGGCCTATGTTATAATAAACATTTAGAATAGTGTCATTATAAATTTATATTATTTTAATAATTTAATTGTTAATAGTCTAATTGTATCCTTCTTATCACTTGTGTTAATAAATATTAGTATCTTTAATTAAGGAATTGTTTAATTCATTTTAATACCCAGTAGCCCGTAACAATATATATTAGTTTTGTTTTGAGATCAGCTCATGTTTTAAGTATTTTTTTCTATATGATTTAAAGACGAGACATACTGCCAGGAAGTTAAAACCATTTTCAATTTCGTTCAAATTACACAATGAGCATAGCTGAACATTTTGGGAATCAAATGGTTTGTAATTAAGATCCCCTCTACATTTCATAACTAAGCTAATTTGGTTGCTACTTTCAAATAGCTTAGGTAATCTATTGTTTATCTAAAGAGCTATAGAGGCCGTGGTGTGTGCCCTCTGATGCTTTTGCATGAGTAAAATAATCATTGTACAGTTCTAACATTTAAACATTTCACCCTCCCAAGTACCCACGGAGTTTAAAGTTAAATTTAACTTATAATTTATTTGGTTTCCAATTTCTCCCCACTCATTAAACCATGACATATTTTGTTTTATTATATTTCTTGCTATAACTGTACATAATAATCTATTTTCTTCATAATCTAATATTTTTAAAATACAATTTCATTGCATTTTTAGTGTGTACATGTGGACTAATTTTCTATTACTTTCTAGAGAAAACAAAGTAATTTGTGGTATTAACTGGTAATTTACAATTTTTTTAAATGAAATATCGTTCCATCTTTTCGATCTCCTCATAGTATTGTGGCCTTAAACTTGACACCCGAAGGTTATGACATTTTTAATTGTAGATTGGAATACTTTGAATTTTGACTCTAATGGTACTTGTGGATTACTGAACAGTTCTCTCCACATCATATTAATCCCTACTTTGCCTTGCTTACTTTTTCTTTACATTTTTTATTTTTAAGGTATTGCACATCACCACCCCTATATATATATGATTTCACACATTCAATTTGCTCATTATTTAGGAACCATTTCTATTATTTTTTGCAAATTTTGCCTCAATTATTCTTCTGAAATAGGTACTATAACTATTGATTTATCCAGATTTGCAAACAAACTCCATGTTTTACAGTTGATTTCTAGTTTGCCTATCATGTACTGGAAACCAACCGGATTATCTGATATTAGGAGAATATCGTCAGCATAGGCCAATGTGTTCACTTCCTTATGCCCCTCTATGACTCCTCCCCCGAGATTCTCCGCTAAATCGTTTATGAAAAGAGTAAACAGGTAGGGACTCAGTACACAACCCTGCTTGACCACCATCTCTATCTTGAATGACTCCGTAACTCCATCTTTTGTCCAGACCAGTGACTCCGTGTTTTCGTAAAGACTTTTTATTGCGTTAATGAACTTAGTTGACAAACCCATTTCGTACATTTTATAAATTAACGCAATCCTGTCAACAGAGTCAAACGCTACCTTGAAGTCTAGAAAAAAAAAACAGATTTTATTTTTTCCTAAGTTCCACATGCACTCTATTAAATTGCTTAAAATAAAAAATTGTCAACAACTGAGCGAACCTTTCTCAAACCGGCTTGGCCTTCTATCAATACTTTTCTTTCTTCCAACCAGTTTGTTGTGCGAGAAGTGATGGATATAGGCGCAGTGGAAGCATGATGATTTTCATGACCTCAGTCCTTAAAGAGCAATTGGCAAGAGACACATCAAAGAAGGATTGCGCGCCTCGAGATAAGTCTTTCTTGGAATACATCCAAGAAATGGTAAATTTTAGTGCTCGGGAGGACGAAGAACGCGACGACCACGAACCAGGATACCATTTAGCAGAACGCAAATAGGCAGGACTAGGTCAAGACCAGAAATCGGAAGACGGAGTGAAGTAGATTTCAATAGGAGATAGAGACCGTAACTCCGGGAAAAGAGACAGGCACCGGATAGAAAGAACTGGCGTAGAGAGGAAGGGAAATGTCACGGGTGCGGCAAAGTGGGACATTGCAAATTGCGGAAACACGGGGTTATGGGATCGGTGAAGAGAAGGGATTTGTCTGACCAAGGTACGTGCCAGGATAGCTCAATTGGCAGAGCACCATGATGGATGCGTGGAAGACCTCGGTTTGAATCTCGGCCCTTGACAAATATTTTCTCTTCAAAATGAAAATACATACATTTTATGTAAAGGAGATAGTTGGGGGGGTGCAGTCAATAAGAACACAGAATAAGTGATAAACTTATATTATGTGCCGACGTTTCGACCTACAGTGTAAGTCATCTTCAGGGCTAACAGAGAAACAAACAGAACAAAAAATATAAAATATGTACAGTAACAATAATATGGTGACAAGTAATGTAGAAAAATAAAAAAGTGGCAGATATGAAGATAGAAGATAACGAATATTAAAAAAGTGCCAGATTATAATAAAATAAAGATATAGACAGATTTAAAAAAATTAATGATAATGAAAAGGAATTAAAATAGTGACAGATATAATAAAATTAAGATAAAGACAAATATAACAAAATTATTGAAATAGTGACAGATATAATAATTGAAATAGTGACAGATATAATAAAATTAAGATAAAGACAGATATAACAAAATTATTGATAATGAAAAGAAAATGAAAATAACGACAGATATAATAAAGTAAGACAGATTTAATAAAATTAAAGAAAATGAGCAGAAATGATAAATTATAAATAACGCATATAAAATAAAAAATAGAAAATAAATGTACAGAATGGATAGTACAGTACAAAATAATAATATAAAGGAAAATCAAAAGGAGGAGTTAAACAAAAGAAACCAAAATGAGGACATTTACATATACAGAAAGGTTGGAATATGAAGAATAAAGAAAAACTAGTAAAATAAAGGTATAAAATGTATGATAACGGACTTGATGATGTTACATGTTACAGAAAAGTATGGAACTATATGTACAATAACAAATGTGAATAATAGAAATACTATTGTACAGTAACAACAATGTACAATGACTGTTTTGAAAAAATAGTTGATAGGATTAATGAATTTGAAAAGTTAAACTAAGTGAAAACTCTTGTACAGTAACAATAGTGTACAATGTCTGTTTGAAAAATAGTAGATAGGATTAATGAATTTGAAAAATTAAAATTGGTGCTTAAAAATATGAACTCTTGATTACCAACATATGATGGATGCCAAAATGATAAGGGGGAAATAATAGGAAAATTAAAATTGGAGAAAAGATAAAGAGAAAAGTTTAAAATAAATAAAATATAAAGAAGAGACGTACCGATTTTGGAGAGCGATGCCGTTAGATTTAACGGCTGGCTAGTACTGAGCAAAAGACCGTTAAGACAGGAGGAAGAGATAGGAGCGATCTCTAGTGGCCAAAAAGTTAACTATAGAAGGTAACCATACTTACCTTTTATTTTATAGAAGGTAACCATAATTACCTTCTATCGTTAACTTTTAATTTGATTGGTAGTTTTCTTTTCTAATTTAAATGTATTTTAAAGTGTAGTTGTTTATTTTTTAGTTTAAGTGTTGACTATTCAATTTATACTAACAATTTATTATTTATTTAAGGGTGGAATGTCATTTGTTTTATTACGTGATAAGTAGATACTCTTTGATAAATAAAATGTTTTAATATCTAGCGACGTTGTCTCCATCCATTTGTGGACTAAGGAAGCATTTTATCATGTCTCTAGGTACTGGATATTAAGATGTAAGTCTGTTTTGTCGATGATCTAATGTTGAGCAATTTTGTTTGAAGTTATTCTTTTTAAATGTTAATTTCTTAAAAAATGAGGGGATGGAAATTGTCTGTTTTTAAGATTGTTTTGACTGATATACTACAAATATTTGAATCATAAAAATTAGCTTTTAAATTCGAATTTAACACAAAAGTGAGCGAAAATACTTCAAAATCTTATGCCAGTGATGGATTACTACTCGCAGTGTGCTCGCTTAAGGTTGTAGCCAATGTACTTTATCATAATACCGTTTAAAGAAAAATAAATGAAATCTAGACTATTTTTACAACTTAAATCTTTAAAACTTATTTCAAGTAGAAGGATAATGGAAGTTATGTGATGCACCCACAAAGTTTTTTAGAATTGGCCTGTAGGCTTACATGGCACTACCAATCCTATAGTCTGACAATTTAGTAAACGACCTGCGCAAAAGAACAACTGCGCATGGTGATTGTTGTATTCTTCGTGGCTAGTTCTTTCTTACCTTTGCATTCCCTTTAGTCATGTTTGATCATTTAACGCCACTTTATACTGCTATGGCTATTCGGACGATGCTACAGAGCCTTAAAATTTGCCTATCTAGGTTTAATTAGGATATGGATCTTCATCGAGCTTACACCCCTTCCCAAGGACGACATGACCAAGGATATTTTAAAAAATCCTAGGGCTGCCTGCCGTGCATAGGATTCACATATTTTCAAAAATTTACCCTTAAGGAAGTTGTGCAAATATCTGAACAGATGAAAATCTGTTGGATATAATTTGGCGAATAAGGTGGTTGTAGGAGTATTTCGTTACCCAGTTGGTCGCGAAACTGGTCTGGCACTGTCATATTCTATAGCTATAGGTATATGGAATAGGTTCCTATTGATTTTCCAATACAGTTTTGTTCTTCATCAGTTTTTGTTGCATTATGTCAATATCCCTGCAGAGCGATGTAAACGTAATAACTCCTAGGAAGGAGGTAGAAAGGAGAAATAATTTATTTTGAACTGGTTTTCGGCTGAAAATTTCTCAAATTAACTGCGAATTTTCCATTCGTTACAACACCTTTCACCAAACGTGGTGGCGATTTGGCTGACGAGTGACCATACTTTAACTAAAAATAAATTACTCAATATTCAAAGATAACAAAAATTGGGGATTAATAGCAGCTCGTTATAATCAGTAAACATAGTAAACAACCGAATTCCATAAATCCCACTTTGCATTTCAGGAATAATAAAAACTGACATTTCGTACGAAACGACCCATTACTAACTTATTCAATATGTAATTAATAAAGACCTTATTACCTTAATACCCATTAGGTAAAACACTTGAACCGTGAATTATAATCCACTGAGAGAGCCTATTAGCAAAGGATCCTAAGGATGTGACAAACCCTAAACAAGGATCTCGTTATGAAGGGCGGAAGCGATGGAAGGGAGCGAGCGGTATCGACCCTTAGGATGCAACAGCTCATGAGTAGGGCTCAGTCTAATTGCTATTTAGGGCCGCTCCGAGGGGGCTTTTTTAAAGCTCACTTAGTCGGTTTTCACTTTAATTAAAGACGCTTCCATTAATCCATAATTAACTGGCTCTTTTAACACTATTTTGGAAGACTTATTTGTTGTTTTTTTATAAGGGAAAACTTTTGAGACTTTTTTGTATAGGGGAAAAACTTATGAGCTCACGTCACCAACATGCTCATTACGTATTAGACGAGACAAGGGGTTCCCAGTTTATGAGTGATGCAATTTGTTCTTAATCTACTTTATTTGAAAAATTCCATTAATAAAAGAATAACTATAGTTTTGCAATTGATACTAATAGTAACTTAAAAATTCAATCACTATTTAAACTATTCGTTTTCCCTAAAATAAAATAAAATAATAAAAAGATTTTATTTGTCATAGTTAATTGTATTTTTTTATGAAATGATTCAAAGTAAAAATGATCTAAGCATTGCTTAACGATGGTAATAATGATATGAAAATAAAGTTCATTAAAATTTATGTAAATAAAAATATAAGGTATAAATAATATAAATATTTACTAATTATTATTTCATTCAATTATTGATATTTTGAATTAATTTTGTGGAGCCCATCATATGTTTTGATTAATGAATAAACTATTTGACAATGTATAAAATTATTTGGCAAATAATTTAAATTTAAATTTTTTTGACAACAATATAAAACATCATAGAAACAATCGTGTGGAGTTCAAGCAATTAATTCCTTAAATAGTGATAACTAATTATTAGAAACTGATGTTTCGATGCTTCTTGAGTGTTTGATAGGTAAGAGACAAAATTATTTAAAACTGATTCGAACCCGGGCCAGGACAAATCTTTTCTCTTCTAAACCAAAATATTTAAAAATAATCCCCATCAAAATAACAATTAATAAAAATAAATTATAAATAATATAATATAATATAAGTCAATAAGATCCTAATTAAAGTAATGTTCAATGAACATTCTTCCCCGTATATACATCGCAAAAATTGCGAGAACACGGGAATATAGGATCGCTGAAAAGAACGGACTTGTCTGATATGGATACGACCCCAGGTTGCTCAGTGGTGTAGAGCACTGCACCATAGATGCATACGACCCGGGTTCGATTCCCGGCCAGGACAAATCTTTTCTCTTCAAAACAAAAATATTTAAAAATAAAATAAAATAAGTTGACTAAGGATTTATCCACTAGCCAAAATCAAATATTTTTTTTCTCTCAGTTCTTGTTTAGATTATTTAGAAATAAAACATAGTTTTGTTGTTTCAATTCGTGATAGTTAAGGTTTTACATTAAATAACATTCGAAAATAATGGGGTAAGGCTGTGGCATGGACACGACCGAATGTGGTAAGTGAAAACGTTTAGGTAACGGGTAATATTTTTTATACAGAGTGACTTGTAATTAGTGGCGGAGCCGTTAAGTGGTGATAGTAAGGGGCTATTCCAATCGAAATTACTATGAAATCTCCTATCCTAAAGTTAAACCTTTCCAAGATATTCCTACTTAAGGAATTTTACAAAAAAATCCTATTTAAAATAAAAAAATAGCTATAAATTCTAAAAATTGGTCTTTCTGTAACAAAGATATTCTAAATAAGGAATGTTACTAGTCAAATCTTCGTAATTGTCGGTATTTCACGCGAAAATCGTTAAACAAAAACACTAAATGAAAAAAAAAATACAGTGACTGCCTCTAAAACGTCGATTTACTCAGAAAAGTACCCCCAAATTATTACGTACATAATAGTTAAAAAACATCTACGTTTTCATTACCTTTCAAATGAGGTATTAAAATCAAAAATCGGTCAAGAAACCACGAAGATATGATCCATGGAAAATGGAGAACCCGGGTAGAGCCCGAGAAGAAAGGATCCCGAGAACAAAGGGCTCCGACGCAGGAGCCGAGGACAGGAGTCGACAGGAGTCGAGCGCCTTGCTTTGCCCTTCCCTTCCTACATAGGTTCACTCGGATCCACTGAGTTCGGATGTTAGCTTATCTTAGCTTACTTGCTCTCAGATTGGATTTTTCTAACGACTTGGCTGTTTCCTGGAATTTTGTGATTGATTCTTTTCCGACGACCCTGGACTGTGCGCTGTTTCCTGTGATTCCTTATGATTTGGCTGCTGTGTGACTGATTGTCAGGTTAATCTGGCAAACGATGGCTGATAGAGAGAGAAGAATACCGTTTAGTATCGAAGAATACGCAGATATTAAGAATACGCTGCTCCGACTTGCACCATTGTGTCCACATCCGCGGGTACATTAATGACTTGTCCGATGATACCCTAACTGCCGTCACCGGGTAACCTGCGTATTTGCATAAATGCCAATCACGGGCAACCCATGTCACTTAGGTGGATTCACTAACTCGTTCGAACGTGACGACGTGGGCACTTGGTCTGAGTCCAGTGATGTTTTATATGTACATACCTCACAGTTTAAAGTCCACCAATACCTATTCACGAAAAGTATTACCAAGCAGCGGTAAGTGTTTTTGTTTAGTTAGTTTCAATGAGCGCAGAAACCTTAGAAGATCACACACATCACACTTATGTTCGAAAGAAATTGTTGACCAGCTTTGTAGTGAAACTTGCACTAGCTGCTGCCCAATGAGTCTTCATAATCGACGATCGTACACAATTGATGCCTACACAGTCCGTCGTCGATATAGAAGCGATTTCATCGTCCTCTTGCACAATTTTAACTACCCCAGCTTCAAATGTACTGGTACTCGTATGTTCTCCGAGTCAAATGTTATAGGGAATAGAAATCTCGATATACAGTAAATTTAGCTCAAAATAGCGGCGTTTTCCCCTCCACTGCGCGCGATGCGTTACAGTCCTCACTTTTCGTAATGAATTCTTTGGTCCTTTAGATATCCAGTAGTATAAATGAATTTCGGATGGAGATGATAGATATGTAGCTGCAACACTAAACTGTATCCCCCGATTTTGTTATCATTCGTTTTGTTTAATTGTCTCCCGAAATTGAAGCAATGTTAAAGACATATTCAGGCTGTTATTCACTATGTGCATGCGAATAATAGCCTGACTAAACGCTGGAGAAACAGAGCAAATTTCCATAAAAATCGTTTTTATAAGCCGCCGTACGCCTCCTGGAATTTATCTTAAGGATGATATTTTATGTAAATGAAGAATCAAATTATGATATTTACGATTCCAAGTGGGTATGGATGTGCCATTATTACAGTTCCTATAAGATTTACTGTTTTACATTATCTTAAATCATTGAAATACTCTATATTTAAAGTAAGGGTTAATAATATATTTCTCCTTCTCATATTGTTATTATTCCTGTGTATCGTTTCTTAGATTTTTAAGCAACAAGACAGTAAATAGTGAAACAGCATTTAGAGTGTTTCTGACAGCACGTCTTATCCATCCCATCTTAAACCTATATATGAGTTATTATTTTTGAATAGTTATAAGTCGATTTTTTCATGTTTGTGATATCAAAGAGTTTCCAATTGAATTATTTTAAAAATATGGGCAAACATGCAAATGTTTAAACCCTATAGATCTTTTAATAAATTGATCATTAAGATAATTTAAAAGAATAAAATATTTTTTTTGATTCAAGTTAACTTATACCATTTTCAAAAATAACTCATATATTTAGTTTCTGTAATATAGATGAGGATTTTCTTAATCACCTAGTTATTGTATTGAAATCAGCTGGCAGGTACTTTACGAATGTTCAGCTCTATGTTTGACTACTTGAATATTTAATGACGCATCAAACAAGTTGTTAGTTTTCAACAACTTCCACATTACATTCTGTACAGAATTCTGTTGATCTTCATTATTTTCCGAGAAGAAAGTTGTTTTTAAGGAAAAAGCAGCTCTTATGATACAATGTAAAGAGGACTGTATTGTGCGGAAAGTTTTGACGGGTTTTAGGGCTGCTTTTGAAAGGGACTTATCGCTCTGAACTACAAAGGGAGTTAAGCCTCTGGGGTAGCAAATAATGCGTTAAAGAAATGCCCCCGCTTTTGTGAAAATGTTGGAGAGACCCTTCTTCAATCAGGCCTCAAATTCGACTTTTCTCAGCCTCACTGCTGGGCACAAAACCTTTCCACACTTGCCTGTAACACCTCAGCATCAGGCAAGGAAGTGTGGCAGTCTTTCATGACACAGATTCCTGAATAGAAGCAATTAAAAATGTGTGGAATTTATTATATCTGCAACTGAAACAAAAACATGTGTTTTTGGTTCAGGGCTAAAGTATTAATTAGGACTAAAGTACGTTATTTCCGTTACAAACTAGGCAAAAAAGTAGAATAAAGTCCCTAGGGAACTAGCAACAAAGATGACAACTTAATTTGCTAAAATATTGTAATCCAACATGTACAATTATTAGATTGGTGCATCTGTCAATGTGTGCCATTAAGTTCAGTTGGTTATGACTAGTATAGCTTATAGAGATCGTTTGTGCTATTTTAATATTTTTTTTAAAAATTATTTTATCGAATTGTACAACTGTAATATATACATCTAGTACAATGGCTATAAGAATAAATAATATATGACAGGACATGTAGATACACTCCCACTGGCATCACTCTAATAACATTTCTGTATTAAAAAGGTCCCGAGGCCATCTTCTCTTCAGACGCTTAGGAGGATGGTCCGGGATGGAATTGGATACAACGATGGAAACTAGTGAGTTTGGATGGGCCTAGAGTTTATTATGGAATGATAGGTATCTGGAATGGGCTAAATCGGTAACATATGAAACGTTAATGTCCTTATGGATGGTTTTATTTGTGACAAAATAAAAAAATAAAATAGGAGCGTTTAGGATTTTGGATTGCAAGGATTGTTTTAATAATTAAAAATTCAAAATTACACTAATTATACTTTTAACTTGAATAAATTATAGATGGTCTTTTTAAATTCCAAAAGGAGATAAAATCGCTTTTGCTTGGGTAAAAACTTGTTGCTGAGGGAATAGTGATATTAGGTGCATAATTAGCTATTTAATTTGTGACAAACAAAATGAACTACTCAATTGTGGGATATATATATATATATATATATATATATATATATATATATATATATATATATATATATATATATATATATACATACATATATATATATATATATATATATATATATATATATATATATATATATATATATATATATCTGTACACTGGAGGTAAAGGACCTCATATAACATTTTTGTAATCTTTCATTTGTTCAGGAGAGCCAATTTTCCATAACTCTGACCTATTACTTTTTTTTTTCGTTATTATAGAAACATCTTAAATAAAATTGTTTACATTCTTATTGGAATTGATAAGTAATTGGAAGTATTTTTCATAGAATTTATTAAAGACAAATTACCTTAAATATTACCTATTTATTGGACATGATGTCCTTTAACTCCGGGGGACATATATATTCCAGTAAAAAAGAAGAAAGAAAACATGTTTATTGCTATTAACTTCATGAATGAGTTGTATGAACGTTATTGATTTTACTGGTACAGCTAGCTGTATTAAATATTATACATGTATAATTATTTAAACATAAATTATAAGTTCAACTAGTTTTTATATCTATGTAACTCGTTAATAACTTTAAAATTATTTATGTAAAGGAGATGGTTGGGGGGTGCAGTCAATAAGAACACCAAATAAGTGAAGTACTTATATTATGTGCCGACGTTTCGACCTACAGTGTAGGTCATCTTCAGGGCGAATGATGGGAAGCGTGACCGTTGCAGATCGCGGCTAGAGTGTACTGCAATATCTGCAACGGTCACGCTTCCCATCATTCGCCCTGAAGATGACCTACACTGTAGGTCGAAACGTCGGCACATAATATAAGTACTTCACTTATTTGGTGTTCTTATTGACTGCACCCCCCAACCATCTCCTTTACATAAGATCATCCAGTCAACCATTTTCATCTCATACTTAAAATTATTTAGTTGTTTGGAGACAAAATACTAGCACTCCTTACTAATTAAATATTTTTTTAAATGTCATAAATGGATGATAAATACAAAATTAAATTTTACAATAAATTGTTATCAAACATAATTAAAATAAACGGGGAAAATGTTAATTAGATGAATTTAAAGTATTTATGGTCGTTAATATCCTGTTTTTTTGACCACACAATAATTCATTTTACTTTAGATTATTTAAGGATTATTCTTCAGAATATTAATGGTTAATGAACTTGATGTAGGGAGCGAAGTAACTCAGAGATCTGAGCTGCTATGCTGAGAATTCAGGGTTCATATCCGGCTGTTGTAGATAAATTATTTAATCTTTTTTACAGTCACAGATGGACTCTTCGGGTACTATACGTCCTTCTCGGACCCTATAAAGGGATATTTTTATTGAAATGGTCTGTCTATGAAGTAAATGAGTGTAGAGAAGTAAACTGGTCTACATAATGGAAGTCACAAATAATCTTTTATGAACAATATTATTTAATGTCATTGGCATAAAATGTCTAGTCAAAAGGACGAGTCTGGGCATAGCACATGCCATATTTGCTGTCTAGAATGACAGACAATGCCGTACATTTAGAATTGTTTTGTGTTTTCAATAGTATATTAGAACATAGTTTCAACATACTTTTTTATTATATTTTTATGTTGTGCGAAATAGGCTGTTGTTAAAAATAAACATCTTCTCAAACTAATCAAAATAATCTTATTAGGGATTTTTATAACTTTCTTTCAGACTTTGTTAAAAAATGCTTTATGGAAGGGCTTATTAAGATTGAACATTATCTAAAAATGCTAAAATATATCAACGAATAAATATGAAGTTACTATTCTTTGCATCAAGAAGGGAAGTTGTTTCTTCATATACTGCTTATGGTCCAATCGATACATTAAATTGGGGTGGTTAAAAAACTGTTTTAATAATCAAGGAAATTTATTGTCACTTTTTACAACTGAAAATGTCAAACAATTTTCTAATGTGTAGGATGTTTCAGGTTAGTGAAAACTGTATTACAGTTATCCCCACATTATGCTTGCATTAAACCACAACAGACCTAACAAAAGGCCACAATGGACAAAAATGTTAAGCTGACACTTATGAAGCCCTTTCCTGAGAGAAGAATAAAGACCATGTAATTTGTGAAAACAGCCTTTTCAGGTAAGGTTCTCCCAGGCGGAGGTGTGACTCTGAAACAATCCTAAAAGATTTCCAGATAAAGAGGTTCTTGGAAGACTCTTTTGTGAGAGCTATCCGATGCCGACTTCCTGTAGGCAGGAGTCGCAGGTAGCCGGCCGTCCAGGTGTCAACTCTCCACATTAGTCTTGCAGCCCTCGGGGCTCCACGCTGTCTCATCGCTCCCTTTTGCGCCTCCTCCACCTTCTTATTCTTTATCTCACGCTTAGCCGTTCGCATGCTAATGGAGCCCAACAGATGGGCCATTTCCTGGCGATTCTTGCGTCAAGGTTACGTTGCCATAAAAAAGTGCAGATGTCAGCACAGGAACACCGTTCTCTTTTTAAATCTGAGAGGAAATTCAAATTTGATTATAACTAATTAAATTTCTTTAAGTAGAGAGGACACCTTCCCTTGGTGGGATATGGTACTTTCCCTCTCGGATTTAATTGGACTGTATATAATGAAAATATTGTAATTAAGATGAATAGACTAAAAGTCATTAAAGATAATAGGATATAATGATAAAAGAAATATAATTTTAATGATTTGTCCATCTGCGAATGGTATGTCAAAGTATTGCATTCTCTGTAGTTGCTGACTTCTCTCTACCCTGATGGCTGCCTGCTTTGAGTTCTACTCCATGATGATGTGATCTATGGAGCACATTTTCCTGCAGTTGCTGTTCTTCTACTTGTACTTCTACTACTAGCACAACTGTATTGTTTCTACTACTACTGCTAGATGGCTATTTCGAACGTAGTTGAGCTCAAGGCGATAGCAAAGAGGTAGAGTAACAAGCAAGAGTAATTTAGACGGTCGTTATACATTGAACAAAACTCATAACGCGCTGAGTTTTTAGAAGCATTCATTTATATTTACTATATATTTTGGTTTTATTTACTCCCCATTTGCTTTTTCATTTTTTCCGTTTTTTATCCTCTTTCTTCCTCTGTATTGAAATCATTTTTAGTTGAGTATAAAAACAAGTACCAATTTAACCCATAAAGATTCTGTGCGTGAAGACTACGGTTTCTAAGCCAACGGCCAGATTTTTCCTCAACTACGGTACCCATTTTATAGAGACTATGAGATCCACTTCAGATTCCACAGGAACCATATATGGCTATGAACAGATTAAACAATTTACCTGACACAGAATTTGAATTCCGGACCTACAGCACAGCCACACAGCGCTCTACCTAGTGGTTATTTCATATTAGAGTATATCATTAAAAAAACTAATTAGTAACTGTTTGGGTAAAACTAATTATACCCAACCTTAGGAGATATTATTTACTATTCCCTAACACAAAGGTGAATATGAAAACAGAATTAATAATATTAAACACTAAACTAATCCTACCATAACTCTTCTCGTCTGAAACACATCATTAACGCAGAAGGAACTTTTCGCCCCGGTCACCAGATATCACGAACCTTTAACTCTGATATATTCAATCACCTAATTTTCTTACCATTCCCGGAAAATCAGAAATACGAGTAGTATGTTCAGTTTGAGATTAAAATTTTCTAAGAGATGGCTGAATGATGTATATGTTTTTTTTTTACGAGGGCAGGTGGAAATCTTCAAAAGACGCGGATAGGCCCGTACCTATCCGTGTGTGGGATTTTTACCCACTAAAACCACCACCCTACACCTGTTTTCCACACTCCATGGGACCGCCGTTAGGCATTACTTCGTGGTGGAGAATGGGGTGTGCCGCCTCATGGCCATTTCCATGAGCTTCTAGTTCTAAATTCTTCTTCTTCAAGTCTTCTACCTCTTATTTGCTCTCCTTGTCCTTTCCTCCTCTCTCAGTGTTTTGAGGACCCCTGTGGCCAATTTTTTAACGGCTGTCCACTGTTAATCCGACTTTAGCATGCAGCTCTCTAAATTTTCAGGAGTCACCTTCTATTTACAAGCCTATTCCCTTCTCTCGTCAGTGAAGCGGGTACCTTAAAAAAATACATGATCTGCTGTTTCCTCTACCGTTATACACTTTTAGCATTCAGCACTGTCGTCGAGTTTGAATCTGTACTGGTAGGCTCTAAAGCATCCATGTCCAGACAATAGTTGTGTAAGGTGAAAATCCACCTCACCATGTCAACGATCATACCACGAACCTATGTCAGACACCAACCTGTAGGTCCACCTTCCAGTATTAGCCGAATTCCAACGCTGTTGCCAACGTATGATGGTGGTTTTCCTCTCTTCGTCTCTTGATAATCGAGAACTACGATTGTACCATCTGTTTCTTTCTTCCACTAGCATCTCGACCGGAGGTATGCACGCAATTACGCATAGATGTTCGAGTAACATACCACATAGGCGAAGCTTATATAAAACCGAAACCTGATTGAATAACACACTCAGCGGTCAACGCACAGCAGAAAACACTGAACTAGTACATAATTAAAGGCAAAAGAGGAAATTAGCATCTTGAAATTCGCAGATGGGTTCTTTGTATAGGTTAAATGTGCACTAAGAAAGGAATTTGGACAATTCACCCCCAAGGGTTTCCACCTTAATATAATAGGGGTTCAAAGATTCTATGGAATCCGTCAGTTTTGAAGTTAGACATCTGAAATTTCGGATGGTCGAGTAACTTATAGTTAAAAAAATCAAGTTATTTATTTAAAATGATATGGCACGATACTTTATGAGGCAGACCAAATTCCATGCTAGCGAAGCCGTGATAAGTCCTAATATCCTTTAAGAAATATTAGCTTATATATTATTCTTGTATTGTTGTTATTGGGACTTGTCCCAGAATAAATAAAGTCTTTGTTATCTTTATTATTATTTCTCGGCTTATGCCGTATAAATACGCCAACCCGGACCGAAGTCAAGGGTATGGTTCTGTTTATAATTAACTAGCGATCCACCCCAGCTTTGTTCGGGCAATAAGGCATATTATGCCTGCATAATTTGTCTGTTTAATGTATTTTTTTATCACATACCGGCCACTAAGGACCACGTGAATATCATTGGTTAGGCTTCTTTGAGAGCTTTGATTTTCTTTCTTCCCATCTCAGCTAATGCAATTTATTATATAGGAATTATAAAAATAAAAACAAAAACAAGCATTTCTTTATATACGAATTTATTATCTTGCACGTTAGATAATTGCAAGGGATTTGGCAAGCAGCGTCTTCGATGAAACCCATCGATATTCCAACACATTTACACAAAATCTCGAAATATATACCTAAACCTTCCTGGTGAATCACCTTATCTATTGGTGAAAACCGTATGAAAATCCGTGAAGTAGTTACTGAGTTTACTGGGCCGCGTTTGTTCGCGGTAGAGGACTTTGTTTTGTAATATGAACAGATTTGGAATAAGCTGTTGTGACTAAAATCGAAGCGACAACCTTTGGAACTGACACCATTTATTAATTTATACTTATTACGAGTATTATTTATCATTATTTATACTAGTACTTATTATGGTACGTATTAGTACGGTAATTAAGACCCAAATGAGGTGTCCTGAAGAAAGCCGCTTATTAAAATGGACATTAAACCTGTTGTTTGTGTCACCAGTAGACCGTGATACCGTAATAACCTTCTATGCCCAAGATCGCGGGCTCGCAGACCGGCAGATGTCCTAAGGACTTTTTAAAGGGAGTAAAAATTAGTTATGCCGTCCTTCGGAAGGGATATAAACGGGGGCCCCGAGCTTGTGCGTTGTCAAATACTCGTTAAAGATCCCTACCGTAATTATAATAGGTTAAACAAAATTTAGGAATTCCTTAGAAGTATCGCACAATTAGCCGTAGCAGCATCAAGTGATGTTAACTGAATAAACAAGCAAAACTGTTTTTCATTCTAATTTTACATAATGGAGCAAAAAATCAAATAAAATAAGAACACTCTTTTATTTATTTAAAAATAAAGCTGATCCTGTAAGTCGCATAATGTTGACACATGAGTCGGATGGATAGAAAGGACTCGGTAAAGAGCCCTCGATATCCTTTGAGGAAGGCAATGGTTAATTGGCCCTCGAGCAGTAATGGTCCTCCTCCAGGAGCCGCCGGAGCGAGAAGTCTTTACTGCCACTCCACTGGTCTCCCATCGCTAGTGCGGTTCCTTCGGTATACAATGTCAACCGGAGTTCTACTAGCGGGGAAATATCCAGGCATAATGTGAGGTTCCTCAAGTACCCCTATTTATCCTAGATCATCTACCGACTTGGGCTAGGTACTTGCTGTTTCATAAAAAAAAGGGAGAAGTTTTCATTTTAGTTTGCTTAATCTTTAAAGTGCTATGGACACTAATATATGTATTTGGCGAAAGCAATCGGCAAGGACTATCAGCGCAATTATAGGCCTCAAATCACCAATAGAGACTACGGCAGAATACATGCGTTTTTCAGTGTTTTCGGTTTTTCGTGCAATAATTAAAAGATGCAGGTGAAGATTAATTGCATGTAACTTTATGTGAGACAGATAAATACGTATAACATCAACTAAAGCATCAAAGAAAGACCGATTATGAAACAGGTTTAGAGAAAGGCCATAGGCAGAAAAAAAATTAAGGTAAATATTAAAGAATTCAAATTAGCTAAAATATCAGGATATTTTTGATAAACATCCATATCCTAATTACATCTGGATAAGCAAAATGTAGAGCTCCCACTGTGTAATACCGTTCGATTATCAACAGCTGCATTGGAAAACAACAAAAAACAAATCTAAATTTGTTGTTTTAACTCTGGATATTAATACTACTTCACAGTCCTCAGCAAGTCTTAACAGACACCGCCTAACGGCAGCATAAAGTGACGTTAAATAAACAAACAAACATTTTTAATAGTCACATCATTATCACAACAAACATGATTAGTCACATCTTGAACTTTTAAACAACCAATAAACTGGCACGGGTAAAAAGTATCCAGTTCTAGCGATGGTAAGCGTTGAGCGCGTTGGTAGAGAGTAGCCCTCTCTTAAAGGGTTAAGATATTAAAAATGTAAAATGGTATTTAGCCTTAACTAAGTACCGAAATCGCAATATATCTAACTAGAAGGTGTGTATACGTTGTGTAGAAATGTAAAAGCTATTATTGCTTAAAGTATTCATTAAGGAATTAGCAACTTTTGTTACTGATTGAAAAGTCAACACTGTTTCCAAGGATACCACCGTCGTATTCACGCAAACACATGTGGTATTCGCGTCAGTGTGTGGTATTTACGTCTTTAACCGTACAAATTTAATAATATTTAATTAGGAGTATTTAAATATAAAGCGATCAATTTATTCAATGCAAATCTTCACGACATGTATGTGACGTTTCATAAAACCTTTCACGTTAGATCATATTGTCTTCTTGTAATATATACCATATCAACAATATAATTACAAATATCAGTGTCAGAAAATTCGAGTAGAAAGACTTAATAAAAATTTGTATTTAATCACTGAATTTTATAGTACAATTTTTAATCGTATTTTTTTGCCTCGAAAATAATTGACTAGTCACTATATGGACTTCAACAGAGGAAAGGGTGGGTGTTATCGCTAAATTTGTTTTATATCTTCTTAAACTCGTTTTTAGGGGTTTCCGGGATGTCTGTTAAGATTAAAGATTGCACCATACAAATAGGTATATTTGCACACACACACACACACATATATATATTGTGTTTTAAATCTCGAGTTTCAGTCTTTCTTGAACTTCTTAGGCTAAATAAATAAAACTGCTATTCCTAGAATTAGATTACTTACTCATTGATCATAGCTATTGCACTATTAACATTTTATGCTATATTGCGAAGTAACTGATTAATGATAAACTGACCTATTCTATGGAACTTGTAAGTACACCCTATCTATTACAACTTACACATGTCATTTTATATTTACTTTAGTGTGCTACTTAATGTATTTACTAAAAGCTCATTTTTTCACAGTCAGGGCATGAGCATGGGACTAACCTAGTCTCGAAACGTCGCCTAAGAAGTTCAAGAAAGACTGAAACTCGAGAACTAAAACACAATATATTTCCATAACAGTCAAGATAAATAGAAACCAATATATATATATATATATATATATATATATATATATATATATATATATATATATATATATATACACACACTCGTGTGGTTCGCGATTAGTAGTACTTGAAGTTCTTTTTTTTATAAAAATAAATTTTAAAAAAATAGTCTTGAAAAATTATTGAGGGTTCCACATTGAGATTCATTATTTTTATCACTTGTTCATTATTAACATACTATGACACAGTCTACAGAGAACATACTACAGAGAACAGTCAAGGCTTTCTGGATCAAAAGCGGATAGGTCCGAAATTTAAATATCTGACTTTTTCAAATTTTTTACTAGTTTAGACAAGAAATTTCGCCTTGATTATCAATAATCCGTTACTGAAACTGGAGTTTCGGTAGCATAAAATAATATAGAGTTCTAAAAATGAAACTTTTGAATAAGGTTGAAAGTTAATTGTTAGATTTCACACTGAATACGAGGGATACTCGATCCTGCTATAAAATGTTATTGCTAGTTTTCACGCGCTTTCTTATTTCTCTTTTTTTTTGTTTTTCCTTTTATTTCTCTAATAGAATAGTGAAAGAACAAAAGGCAAAAAAATGAACAGTGGCGCCGCTCAGATGTGCCTTCGGCTTGCAGGGTACTAACTCTTGAATAGAATATTTAACAGAAAGCGGGTATTGTCTCTGCAGTAGCGAGAATAGCATTATAAAACCCGCGAAAAAGCTCATTAAATCAAAACGGATACAAGGGACCGGAAGGGAGAAATTTTAATGGCCTTTTTAGTCTTTCTTCGCAGCCTTTTTTTCCTGCACATTTGAAAAAGACTTAAGACAAAGACTTAGCTCGAGGTCTTGATAATAGGGAGTGGGTACAATGACTGCTCGCATTCTGGAGGCTGGCAGGAATCCAATGTAAGGGCTTGGTAATTAAAGCTTCAGGAGGGAGTTTCTTTTATTTCGAGGGAGGAACATGCTTCTGATGAGATATATGTATACATTGTTTTAGTATTAATAATTATAAGATTATAATTTAATTTATTCTAACATTTTGCAAACTTACCTTTTTAATATAAATAGATGATCATCTGAACATGCAATGTCATGAATATATCATCTCCTTTTTTTTCCACTTCGACGAATAGTCTCGAAGTTTAGCTTCTGTCTTTAAGTTCTCTTTTCCAGATTTTTCCTATTGCTTTTTTTCTCTATATAGATTACAACTAAATGTCTTTCGAATATGTCTTTTATTCCTACAGTTATCAAACGGAGGATGATTTGTAAGAATTGTATAGTTTATTGTGATATTAAACAGAAATTATGTGGATATAATGAACAAATAGAAGAGAATAAGTGACTTATTGACTATTGACTAATATTATAACTAATTGACTACTCTGAATCTAACTTCTGACTACTCTCTTACATGCTATAAACTAACCATACCATTTAATCTCTCTCTTTATCACTATAATCTTAGAGCTAATATATATACGTATATTTACACGGAATTGAATCACTTATGAAACTATCTTTTTACGAAACAATTCTATTAAACAATAAAATTTATGTCATTGACTTAAAATTTATGTCGATGACTCTCCGAATTATTTCTTCCGAAGGAGTGTTTCTGAATTCCAATAAGGCCAGGAATTCAGAAACACTCCTTCTCCTACTCCACTTATCTAAAGAGATTCTTTATAACAGGCCCATTCCTCAGTCAGCAACAGAATTTGATTGCTTAGAGTTAGGACTTCAGTGTCCTAACGATTCATAGCATTCCGAAAATTGCTTAAATTGTTCTGATGTGAAATATAAGTTCTCGTTTCAAAACTGTGGCAACGTGCAAAGATCAGAGAATCGATCGTCCAACTCAACATGGTAATAGCAAGCCGAGCTCTGCAAAAATAACTTTCTTTACACATCTGACACCATGTTTTAGTGCTAATAGTTATAAGAACACAATACAAATTTTAGCGCACCTTTTATTTTAGCCTCTTGACAAATTTTTTTAATAACCACATGATCATAGTACGTTACAGACAATTGTATTTTCATTTTTTTTTTTTTACAGTGTTTTACATTTTTCGTTTTAATTATAAATAAAACTTCACGCTAAATTTAAAATACAGCATTAAAACTTAAACAACAAATTATTGAACATAGTAATTATTAAACCAGTTCAAACTGATTAAAAGAACAAATAAGAAAACTAGGTAATTGAGGGGAAAAACAACAAAATATTGTACCTAGCATACATTAAACTAGTTAAAGCATAAATATAAATATTATAATAATATTATCAGAAAGTAACTCTGTCTGTCTGTCGCAGACATCACGGCCAACCCGCTGGGCCGATTGTGATGAAATTTGGTACAGAGATAGTCTAGAGCCTGAGAAAGGACATAGGCTACTTTTTAATGCGATTAAAGGGTTTTAAGGGGTTGAAATAGGTATGATTTAATATAATTGATTGAATTTGAAATAAATTATAAACATATGTTTTAATGCTTTTGCACCATGTGCGAGGGCCAACATCTTTCAAAGATCTCAAAAAGATCAATAATCAAGAATTTTCAACATTTCGAGAGGCATTTGAGGCAACAAGGTTGTTAGAGAATGATAATCATTTGGATAAAAATCAGAAAGGCTGCAAAATGCAAATCTGCCTCCAAGGTAAGAGAGCTATTCGCTATATTAATAGCGACATATATACATACTTTCAAACTCTCAAGAATTGTTGGAAAAGTATAAAAATGACATGGCGGATGATATTTTACACATATTAAAAGAACAGAATACGAATGTTTCATACAATGACGCGCCAACAAATGTTGAAGACCAAGTGATTACTATTACTGGAAAAACTTTATCCGATTTTGGAAAGAGCAGACCCAAAGAATTGGAACTGTTTCTTTAATGCAACAAATCAGAAGCCCTTCCACTTTTAAATTCAGAACAAAGAATAGTTTTTGACACAATTATTCAAAAAGTTGCCAGTGGCGAAGGAAATTGGTTCTTTTTGGATACTTCAGGAGGCACTGGCAACCTATCTTTTAAATTTACTATTAATCCAAATCCGGAAAGGTAAAGGAGTTAGTGTTGCAGTAGTTTCCTCTGGAATAGCTGTTACGCTACTTAGTGAGGTACGAACAGCGCACTCAATTCTAAAACTACCATTGAAATATCAGTTTATAACAATAGCAAAAGCAGTGAACACGGAAGAATGATACAGCATTGTAAGCTGTTGGTTTGGGATTAATGCACAAAGTCTCATAAAAGAGCAATCACTAGATCGCACAATGAAAGATATCTAAGGCAACCAGGGTATGATGGGAGGGAAGGTGGTACTTTTAGCTGGTGACTTTAGACAGACTCTCCCGGTTATTATGGTACGCCGACAGATGAAATAAATGCCTTTTTGAAAGCATCTGTATTATGGGTATGCGTAAAAAAGTTTTGTCTCACTACAAATATGCGAGTAAAACTTCACAATGATTCTCAAGCAGAGCAATATGCAAGATTGTATGCCAACAGACAGTAACGGCATGATTACACTGAGGAGTGAGTTCTGTCAAATTGCCGATAACACAGATGATCTAAAAAATAATGTCTATTCTGATCTTCAAATAAGCATGGGCAATCGAGAATGGCTGTGTGAAAGGGGGATTTTGGCGCCGACTAATCAGATAGTTAACCAAATAACCTAACAAATGGTGTCAGACGTGGATGGGATGCTGTCGAATGCCTCTCAGACAATGTTTTGGACACTAAACAAGTCACATCATACCCTATGCAGTTTCTCAACTCTTTAGAATTATCAGGAGTGCCTTCCCATAAGTTGAGGCTGAAAGTTTGGGTTCCAGTCCTATTAATAAGAAATCTTGACGCGCCAAGGCTATGGTACATGGCTACAAATTACACATCTGGGGCATAACATTATAAAAGCTACAATCATGACTGAAATGCAAATGGAGAAAATGTTTTGATTCCCCGTATTCCGACAATTCCGTCTGATTTGTCTTTTTAGTTTAACATGAAAACAGCATTTGGAATAACAATAAATAAAGCTCAAGGATAGATGCTTAAAGTTGCAGGTGTTCATTTAGAAAAAATATGTTTTTCCCATGGGCAACTCTTTGTGGCATGCTCACGTGTATCAAATCCGCAAAATCTCTGTGTTTTGGCAAAAGATGGGAAAACAAAAAATTTTGCTTATAAAAATGTACTTAAAATGAACAATTTGCAGTAAAACCCTTATTTTAATGTATGCATGTATGTATTTTACTTGCAAAATAATTAGCCCAATTTCACTATTCCACGTCGCGGGCACAGCTAGTATTATATTATATTATATAATATTATACAGCAAATAAAAAAATGAAAAAAAAAGATCTATAGTAGATAAACACAAAAATACTACAAACAAAGCAATTAAAAGAAAAACCAGATCAAAAATTCTTTTTTCACCAATAAGATTGATTTCGTGTAGTAATGATTAACCACCCGGTTTCGGAAAATTTCTTGAACTTCTGAAAATACTTGCAGTATAATTCTTTAACACTGATCGTCCAGCTGTCTTTCTGCTTCACATTGTTGATAAGTTTAGTCCTTGGTTCGTGCGTTAATCTGTACGAATATATTAGGTGTTATATTATGTTTTATTGTCTCTAAGTTTAAATTTATACAAGAAGGATTTTGTGGTTCCATGTCCTGTCAATATTTGTATGAGGTAGAAGTCAGTTGTTATTTTATTATTCCTATAATATTCTTGTAAGTGAGTTATGTCTAACTTGAGATGTCCTTTAGTTTTAGTATTCCATGTGTCTTGCCACTGATCCATATTTGTAACTGTTTGTCAGTATTTCAAGTAAGTCTTAGTCAATTTACTGTAAACTATCGGAAGTGAGGCGTCTCTGGCAGCCGACTTAGCAGCCTTGTCAGCTAATTCGTTACCCACGTTGCCAGAGTGTGCTGAAGTTAATGGTGTATCCTTTTTTTTGTAAGTGAACCAAAGTAAGTCCTAGTTTCTTCAATCAATGTTTCATGTATCGTGCGATTGATGAGCTTGTACAACGTAATTGGCTGTCAGTCAGTATGCAAATAGATTTGTATTAGCAAAGAACAGATTAACAAAAAAATATTGTTAGCGCTTTGTGAAAAAAAAACATATTTGATTAGCGCTCAATTAAATTGAAGTAAATAGTTATAATTTAAAATAAAATTATTAGCCATAATTAAAAATAAACCATGATATACACGATAAAATATTTTATCAGTTAAGAATTTTTTATATTATTTATTTATTATATAGATACTATAATTAGGTATAAGATGAATAAAATGTAAATTTAAAAATCTATTTGATTAATTTTTTTCATTTATTCATTGTTTCTTTAAAGTTCAAATGACGTAATATTTTTAAAAACTATTTTAACAGCCACAGAAACGCGTGGCCGGGTAAGCTAGCAAAGATATATATATATATATATACATACATATATATATATATATATATTTGATCTCGATGCAAAACTAAAACGGTTGATCAATTGCTTCGTTCGTTTCATCTTTGGGATTAAATTCAAAACCTCGGTCCACTCCTGTAACACCCGTTCTCGGCTCTCAGACCTATATACAGCATCCCACCGAACAACTGCTTTTGATAGATCTTTCCTTATCCGATCCTCGTCCCTTTGGAACTCTATACCCTCTTCCATTCGTCGTTCTTTTCTTTCAACCTTCAAATCCCATATATTCAATCACCTTATAACCTTACAATGCCCAAAAATTGGAAATACCATACTCAGTTTTCAGATTAATATTTTCTAACTGATAAATGAATGATGTGCTTTTATTTACATATAAGTATATTAATATCATTATTTATATATATTTATATTATTGACACTTCACTCATCTAGTTAGATATTTTTAAAAACAAGTTATATTAGTTGATATTGCTCATATTTTTGTTTCATTTTCTGCTTTCTTAGTTGCTACTTGACTTTGTAATTTGCATACATATGTAATTATCTATTGTTTATCTGTATATAATTATTGTAATCTTATTTCTGTTTTTTTTTTTATTTCTTGTACTCTGTTTCTTTTTCTTTTTAAATTTTATCACTGTAGGTAATTCGCAACTTTTTTTTTTCTCATTTTCTTTTGTTTTTCAAATTCTTTCTCACTTAATAAGACATAATAATACTCTGTATTAATATACTCTATGACGTAATAATACCATATATACCTGTATTGTTATTCTAAAGGGACTTGTCCCAGAATAAATAAAGAATTTATTATTATTATTATTATATATAACTTATATACTCAAACTATTCATTTCTCAATTATTTTATTATTTAACTATTTGTTCATCGTCTTTCATTCTTGTCACTGCTATCATTTCTGTTTATATTTATAACATGTAATATTTGCAGCTGAATGAGTAAGTGGTTATTGTGGAATTTTATTCAGACTGAGTTAACTGTATAGATAGAAGCGTAATCGTGTCATTCTCATAGTTTTTGGTTTGAAATGGTGTAACATAAGCAATAATTCCAATTCAAGCCAATAAGACTTACCACTTTGAAAATAACACTATTCCGTTTCCATAAGTACAAGAAACTTATTTTGGAGAAAATTCGACTTAACCGTTAGGCTAGAGACATTTTCTTTGGTACAGCATTGTTTACATTATTATTCTGTTTTGTGTCATTCACAGCCCTGGCGATGGCGAAAAAGTGAGACCAAAACATTTGTTGACTGCTCCCCCCTCCTCCCGTACCATTTACAACACTTCTCAAGATAATTCCAGTCCTCCACACCAATAAAATATTTTGATTAAAAGAAGGACGGAGTTCGCGAAATTTAGTCCAGTAAAGCCATTCTCTAAATGTAAATTTACTATGGCTATCTTTGTCTTTTATAAAGGGTGTTTCCTGAGGAAGGGTCAGATAGCAAAGGGCATTATGGAAGAAGAAACTTAATCGGGATATTTGGCAAGGGAGGGGGGAAGAGGAGACAGAACAAAATAGTTAGGGGTAGGAAACTGGCTTTAATGGTTTATTAGTGGGGAAGAAACCCCGGCGTCCGAGGGGTCCGAGCCGAACAAAGGGACAAGACAATGGGGGGCTAAGTGTTCAGATTGCAACATAACTGGGAGTATTGTGGCCGGCGGGCCGTAACAATGTGTATTGTCGCTACTCGAGGCCAGTATAGTGAATTAATTAGTAGCTACTACTATTGCTACCATCGTAGCAGTGTCTGGGGTGGTCCTTCGTGATGGATGGCACGGCATGGAGTTGTAAGGATGGACGGGTGTGCTTAGTTAGGGGCCAGGTAAAAAAAAAATAAAATAAATAAGACAATAACTAGATGCTTTCTCTCAACTTACAGTTTAATTATCCCGATTTTTTTCATTCAAAGTTAATATGCAAATCATTTATACCCAATAAAACCTGGGTATAGCCAAACCTCTACAGAATTGGACAAATAAAATCAAACATATAGAGCTGCAAGTGAATAGAAGGAACCTATATAATCTCTATTTCGCCGACGATCTAATAATGGTAGTAGAAGATCAAGATGACTTAAATTACATGATTGGAAAATTGAAAGAAACTTACCAGGAGGCAGGACTGACCGAACAAATCCGAATATTTAAGTAACGGGGACGATAATACAGATAATCTAGAAATGGAACAGGACCATATAAAAGGAGTGATAACATGAAAGCATCTGCGACTTACTCTCAATAAGCAAGGAAACAGCCAAGATGAAATAAAAGAAAGAATTAAAGAGGTACTTGAAACAATTCTTACGATCTCTAAGCTCAATAAAACGTGAAAAGAACATTACCATAGAAACGAAGAAAAGTGTAAACAAGATTGTATTTGAACTTGTAATAATGTATGGGGAAGAAACATGTTTTTCTACCTGATCAATAATATTAAAAGTGCTTTGCAAAAGATGCTTCCTAATTTTTTTCAAACTGTTTAGCTCATTATCTGATGTTGAGCACGCTAAAATGCTATTGTTTCTTCATAATAAGATACATTTGAGTTGTTAGTTTATTTTTTAACCATTTTTTATTAAATCAAATATATAACGACAAGTAATTAAATATTTACAAATGCACTTCATACTATAGCATTACTCTAAAATCTATGATAAAAATGCCGTTTTTTGACGATAAAGTTGCAACATCTAAGGCATAAACTTACCTCTGGTTTTGTGAAATTTCTCATTTTTTAAATAGAACTATTGCGAGATTTGATTATTTAGAATCCAGGAATTCCGAAAGTATTTTTATATAAAATAAAAACTTGAAATTTTCCACAATCGCACTACTTGATCTTTTTATCGTCGTTACAAATACCAAGTATCAAATTTGAAAAACACACCTTTTCAGGAGAATGAAAAATATGCTTCCCGGTTCATTCAAAATCTGAACGTTTCGTCAAAGATAGTTTACCCAGCTGATTATACATGTTTTTGTGTCTTATTGGTGACTTTAGATTTTTGCTATGACATTCATCAATCCTAATACAATCGCTATAGATCGAAGACGAAACATGTGTTTTTTCCACATACGATACATAGCATTTGTATCGACGATATAGGTGGAAGTAAAAATTGGAAACCTTCCGCTTCTACTAGCTTCTAATAATAAATAATAAAAAGTGTTTGCTAAGGAATGTATAACATACATAAAGAAAACAAGAATACCGGTAGGTGGTAAAAAACTCCAATTCCATGAATGAAAAAGTTGAAAGGGAACCGGGTCGCGAAGACACGCATTCAGAATAGGATTAATTCGAGAGGCTTTTAATAACAAAATATAAATAATAATAAAAAGAAAAAAAAGAGAAATACATAAATATATATCGTAGAAAAATAAGATGACTGCTATAAATTTGGACCTTTAATCCTTTGGGGAATGCAGGACATAAATAAAGGTGGGTTTGACCCATCTTTTTGTTGTGGTGGGGGCGCGGTAGGGCCGCACGGCCCTCCCAATCTACATGGAAATTCACAGAGCCGTCTCCGGCAGAGCTTCTCTTTGACGAGCCGTCTCCACTAATTAATTCCTCATTGTCATCTGGCGGCTGCTTTCTTTAACGGAGGAGAGTCTGTCCTCGATATCGATCAGCTTCGTTGGTTTGTTAAAATCCTTGCATCCACGTCAGGGAGGATGCGGCGAGTGAATATCTTGATAAGGAATAGCCACAAGCGAATCGATAGGATGTATAAAATAAAGGAAGATAGCTATGTTGGGACATCAGTATTTTTTCCTTATGTAAAAGGGTAACTAAAATATCCTCCTTCTTTACTAAACAGATCCTACTTATGCATTTGATATTCATAGAGTTGAGTGCGAAACTTATTGTATACTGTGATGTACTACTGAATCGCTAACTGCCGAATGGCAACTAGTTCAACTTTTGATTTTAATTTTAAACTTTTATCCATATTGATGATAATTTAATATATTTGTACCGTTTTCTTATATTGTCTGTATTTTGCATATAGCCCTGAAGAAGATCTACAGCGTAGGTCGAAACGTTGGCTACCAATAAAGATTTTCTCAAATTACTTGAGAATTTCATTCAGTGACCTCTACCCGAACCAATTTCTTCAACATACATTATCATAGGTCAACAATTATCATTAATATGAATTCAGCAAGACGGGGCAAAAAACAAGATACAGACAATCTTCAACCACTTTTTCGTCGCAGTGCCAGATTCCAACTACGCAGACCTGGAGTACTACCCCAACCGTCTTCTTCTACCAGTCCACCACTAGCTCACCTCTCTCAGACTTCCTCTACTTCTTCTATGGATCCCCTCTCATTCCACCAATTTACCACATCTGCAAACACCACAGATGAACAAACTCTTTCTGACCATAATGTTAATTTTTTCTCTTCTCTCAAATCTAAATTTCCCCATTGTAATAAGAATCTTAATCTATTTTGTTACTTACATAAACGCCTTACTATTAAAATAGAACAACGAACCTTCCTCCTAAAATGCCGAACTAATTCCCTTTTTCCGAAATCCATTGAGAATTCCCTCAAAAACATCCACATATGCCAACCCTTTCAATATAGATTTTACCGGTCCTCTTTTTTATTCAAGAAAACTTTACTTAATCTTAAAATTAAAGAAATTTTTCAACAGATAGATTCCATCCATACTCAAATTTCTTCCCTTAAGACAACCCTTTCTACCCTTATCGGTGACAGTTACATCAACACCCTCATTTCTTTCATTAACAATTTCTGTACATCTATAAAAAAACACAAAAAACAGTCCCTCATATCTAAATTTAAAGACCTCTATATAACATCAACAGCCAAAAAAATATACCCCACAGTTAACGAAAAATGGGTCCACAATATATCATCTACCACCATCCCTCCACAAGTATCAAAGATCCTAAGCTTAGGCCCTAATTTTTCCACCCCTTCCTCCGACTCCACCAAATTCATCCCCAACCTCATCACAGACCTAGAACACATATACAGAGATGATAGTTTTACAGTCCCGGACAATGAGAAAGAAGTATCTCGTGTCCGCATCACCAATTTAATCACCAATCACTTACAACGCTCCCAAAAACAACCCCCTCCTCTTTCCTCCTCATTTTTTAAAGACATTGCCACCACTCGCACATTCCTCATATCAAACCCACAACTTACACTTACCAAAGCAGACAAAGCCAACGTGACTGAAATAATGGACACTGATGACTATACTGAAAAAATTTGTTCCCTCCTATCTGACACGACAACATATACACCCATCCCCCGTGATCCCACCCTCTCTCTCTCATGACTAAATTCAACCATCACCTACAGGACCTTTATAGAACCCGACAAATCAACAAACATACATATTACAATCTTATCTCCTATAACTCCATATCTCCTCGTTTATATGGATTACCCAAAATCCACAAACCAGGATATACACTCCGTCCCATTATTTCTAACTTAAACTCTCCATCTAGCAAACTTAGCAAATTTCTTCTTCCTTCTCTTCAAACCCTCAGCCATAACAACACCTATGACATTACTAATTCCTTTCATCTAAAGCAAGAATTACTTTCCGTTCACATTCCTGACCTATTCATTTTAGCTTCCCTTGACGCCACTAGCCTATTCACCAATATCCCCATTTACAAAGCCCTCAGCATTATAGAAAAAAACTGGAATATCATCCAACCCCACACCACTCTTTGCCTCACTTCCTACCTTGAATCCCTTACACTGTTTTGTAAATCCGGATATCTTAGTTTCCATGGTAAATTTTACAATCAAATCTCAGGTCTGGCCATGGGTAATTGCCTTGCTCCAGACATTTCTAATATCGTTCTTAATGACCTTCTTGACTCCATCATCCCTCTATTCCCCCATGACATCTTCCTCATCAAGAAATATGTCGATGACCTCCTTTTAGTTCTCAATCCTGAAAAAATCCCTGAAATACTAGTAGCCTTTAACTCCTACCATCCCCGTCTCAAATTTACCATAGAAACTGAAACCAATCACACCCTCCCCTTTCTTGACCTCCTCATTATAAGAAATAATGATGGCTCCTTGTCCTTTGATTGGTACAACAAACCCACATATTCCGGCAGACTCCTCAATTTTTTCTCACAGCACCCTTACCACCAGAAGATCAATACAGCAAAAAACCTCATTCACCGGTGTTTATCCCTATCAGACACCCAATTTCGACCAACCATCATCCTACCAATCCAAAACATACTAATTTCTAATAATTTCCCAGCCCACATTACCAATAAACTACTAGACCCCCTTAAAAACCCTAGTAATGTAATTTACCCCTCCCCGTACCCAACAGTACCGACCCCCAGTTCCTTCATATACCGATCTTTTCCTTATATTCCTGGTCTGTCTGACAATATCCAAAAAATTTTAAATCTTACCTTTCCCAACCTTCGCCTAGGTTTTAAGCCATACCACAAATTATCCCAACTATTCACTAATTTAAAAGACCCGATCCCCATTAAAAATCTCTCCAACATTGTGTACCGGATCCCCTGCTCTGCCCCAAACTGTACCTCCTACATTGGGGAAACAAAAAACCACTTTTACAGACGACTATCACAACATAAGACCTCTATATCTACCCCGAACATATCTGCTTCCAAATTATCAGAACATGCTTTAACCCTTAACCATGCCTTTAACTTTGACCAATCCTCTATTATCGCCACGGTTCCTAATGATACCAAAAGACTAATTACAGAATCATTATATATTAACCTCGAAAAAAATCCGTTTAACATAAAGACTGACAAAAATAACCTATCAATAGTTTACAGACACATACTAGACCTAATACAAAAGAACTAACCACCCCCTAATGACTTTCTCCCATCCCCCCCCCCGCGTGCCAATATTATATGTATGTGTATAAGTATGTATGTTTTGTGCGTGTATCTATGTGTATATACATATGTGTATATATATATATATATATATATATATATATATATATATATATATTTTTATATATATATATATGTATGTCTGTCTGTGTGTGTGTGTGTGTGTGTGTGTGTGTGTATGTGTATGTGGGTGTGTGTGTGTGTGTGTGTGTGGATTGGATGAGGCTTCTACACTATTTGCTTCTTTCCCTTTATACGTTACTTACAGCCATTGCAACGGCTTTTATATTCTGGGAAATTTTTTTTTACACTTAGTAAGGGTGGGGGACCATCCTTCTCAATTTTATATCAGTCAGTGTTTCATAGCCAGAGAGGACCCACCCCCAGTCCCCCCCACAGGTAACTTATGTTTTGCACTATTTACTCACCCTCCCTCCTCCATTTCATTTTAATTTCTTTCCCTCATAACCTAAAACAGTACTATACTCAATTTACCGTTATTATCACTACTTCCAAGCTCACTATTACTGTAAGGCGTTTATTTGTTTAGTTATCTATATCCCATCCTAAATATAATCAATATATATCATAATATCATAAATACCATATCCTTGCCGTTTTTTTATATGTATTTTAGTCCAATATAGCCTGATTGTATTATCACTTATTTTACTTAAAACATACCTACTTTTATACAATTGATATTTTACATTTATATAAAGTCTCTTCTTATATTCTCTTATGCAATTAATATTCTTTACACTATTATAAAGTATTTTCTACCTATCAATATTAATACCGTATTTTCTAATAGTATTTTTATTTTCATTTTTATTTTTTATATAATTCGTTTCTAGATTTTTATAATTTTACAATTTTTATTTCTCCTTTTTTTTTATTACCTATAATTTTTAGTGCGTAATTCTTATCACTTTCTATTTTACCCATATCATTTCACATTCCTATTGTATATTCAGTTTTTATTTATTTATCTGTAATACCTTAATTTTTTTAACTGTCAACACTTTCTGTTTTATAATTATTTTCTTCATGATGTGGGTTACTACCTTTTGGCACTTATTAGTTTATAGTATACAATTATAAATTTTAACCTTCATAATTACCTTACTGTACATCTTTATCAATTTTTTTGCCTGTATTCACCTTCTTTTGGTTTATCTATATTTAAAATGTTTTAATATATTTGTACCGTTTTCTTATATTGTCTGTATTTTGCATATAGCCCTGAAGAAGACCTACAGCGTAGGTCGAAACGTTGGCTATCAATAAAGATTTTCTCAAATTACTTGAGAATTTCATTCAGTGACCTCTACACGGACCAATTTCTTCAACATAATTTCTTATATTCAATTATACTTTCTTCAACTTTTATCGTTTACCAAAGACAGAAAGCATCTTTTACTACAAGATAGCACAGTCTAAACAAACCCTTCAATATTTCAATATATTGCACATTGTTAATTTTACAAAAGTGCTCTATATGCCTTCCTGGAGTTAACGATTCAATTAAACTAATTCCTTTAGGTTAAATAGCAAAATCCGAAATTTGATGATATTTTTATTTGGTATAATCCACGGTAGTTACATTGAAGTTCAGCTCATCCATCAATCACGTTTTACTATTCCTGGCTGGAAGAAACATTCAATGCTCGAACGTATAAAGAATTACAAATTTGCCGGTTTTAATTTTTTTTACAAATCCAAACAAATTTATAAATAAATAAAATTTACAAGGACTACTGTATATACACTGTGGATGTGACATTTTTTTTTATCATCCTACTACATTTTATTTTTAAACAATTACAACTTTATATACAACTAGCTGTTCCTGCAGACGTTGTTCTGCCCTATTTCCCTAAAACGATCTTGGGCTTAGTGGTTTGTTACGCACCACAGGTCGACCCATATATTTGGCCTTGTATCTGCAGAACTAAACAGAAAAGTTTCATTTTTACACAACCTAAAAAGGAATAAACAAAGTAAGCCTTCCAACCTTAAAAGTTGATATGAAATTGTCGCGAAGTATATTTGTTGCCCCAAAAGATGTCATTTCGAAGAAGTTGTCATATTTATGTATGTTTGTAAGGAAACGTATGAAATCCGTTCCAGTTTCTGAAACCAATGGGCACAATGGCTCTGATGGCAGAACTAATGGCACACTTTACTTTTCATTTCCTTCATTTTTGTATTTCAATGCTTTGCAAGGTGGGCATGCTGAGTTCATAGATCCAATAGCAATATATCGGTAGGAACTGTAGTCAATTGAAACATCGTAACTGATAGCAGCTCGGGAATTACTGAAAATAGTTTGAAAGCGACGCGTTGCCCGTGAGTGTAATATCCTAATCCTTGCAATTTCATTTCGTTCTTCCCATTGCTGTGCAGTCTGATTACATAAAAAATTAGCTTGATTTGTAGCGTTTCGAGTTCTTCGACCCTAATTGCTGGGCCCATGTCTTATAGGCGATCTAAATATAAACATACTAAAACAATAAACACACAATTGGTTTTCGAGAGAAGCGAAAATTTAATAACAACCTTTATTACAACATTATATTCTTAAGTTTACAGATCTTCATTCAGTAAAATAACACCATTTTTACACAATAAAAAACTATAACTATTTATAACACTATAAACAATATTTGAAAAATTAAAATAAGAACGAAAACAAATTTGAGGGAACTCGTTATATTATTTTATTAATGACACGCAAACCCTAATAAACTTTTACTAAAAACTTTTAGACCTACAGAGCTGCTGCGGTTGAACTCAAATTGTAACAAATTTAATCTACTTTAAAAATGGTTACATATGTTTTTTCTTAAACCGCGCCGATTAGGAGATGCAGGTCAAAAACTAAAACAACTCCAAAAAGTTCGAGGTTTTTCGGACACCAAAAGCATTCCTATCCGTTTTTTCGGATTTACACTACTCAGACATGTCCTTACTATTTTATTGATGTCATTACTATATTTGTATTGAATAAGATTTTCTGCCAATAATATTGTATCGTGTTTCTTATTTATGTTTTAATTATTATAGTTAAATAACACCTGTAGTTTTCATCATACAAGTAGAAATGATAAACCTAAAAAAAAAACCTATACCAATACAATCCATGAAAAGTTTTGGGTTAAGTATGTGGTAGAGACAAACCTGTTTCTAGGACAAATATTGCGCAGGGAGGTAATTTTTCCTAGACCATGCTCCACCACTAGACCCCCCTCTAGAGGCTAAACAAGAGAATATATTATTTAAAAACCTATATCCTCCTCGCTCCTGCATAAAGTAGTAATAGCATAGAAGACTTAAAACAACCCTCTATAAGTATTAAAAGGTCCATGCAACACAGAATATAAAAAAAAACAGATCATGGATCGATGTAAATAAATTTTTATCTTGAGGCCGGGTAGAAATAGTGGTACCAAAAGTTCGCGTTTCTATTATGTATTGAGCTAAATAATTTACTATCGATTCTAGTTATGTCTGACTTAGGAGCCATTATTTAACAGATATAAAACGAAGAGAAAAATATAAAACCTATAAAGAGCAAAAATTAGAGCAAATAAATAAAATGTAAAAGAAGAGAGAGAAATTATAATTTAAAACGGTTCCAGTAATAACATGCGATCCGGCCACCGGAGGACCAATTTTATGTTTGAGCAACCTCGAAATAGTTAATGGACCTTTCGATGAGAGCCCCGAAATATGTTTGGGAAATAACACTGATTCAAAATACCAGATCGCATGTCATATTAATAGAACCTTTTATCAGACTAAAATTAAAACTCATTATATAAAATAAATTAGCAAAACAACTTTGATATTAATACTGAATCAATTCAATTAAAATTTAATCGTTTCTATAAAGAAAATAAATTGCTTATACTGAAATTACAATGAACAAAATAGAGAAGTAAAACAAGAATTACAATTACCATTAACAGAAAAAGAAATAGAGCACAATTTTAAATGAGTCAATGTTTATAAAATATAGATACTATTAAATGTCTATTGATTAACATAAATCTAGCTAGCCAGTCGAAGTAGTGTAAATAAAAGAATTAAAACTATCTTATCTGTCGACAACGGCGGGGCGTGCGACGATGACCTGGCAACTTCCTCGCTACAGCCGGGCGTGCGAAACCTGGAAGTAATTTTTCTCCGCAGGGCGAGAGATAAAGTCCAATAAAATTTCTCACTCCAACAGGGCGAGCGAGGATCAAAATATCGGGTCGGTTCGAAGTGATCGAACCGACTGCCATATCAATACTGTGTCCACAAAAGTCCTCACTCCAACAGGGCGAGCGAGGATCAAAATATCGGGTCGGTTCGAAGTGGTCGAACCGACTGACAGACCAATACTGTGTTTAAACTTGAACTAATACTCAAATGCAGAGGGGCAGCGAATTAGACCAGTTGAAGTCCACCAAAACAACTGCACTATTGTTTATAATGTGCACTCACTCGGGCCAACACTGTTTGGATTACATCGACGAAATAAACAATAGCCGATCGAATCCACCGTCGGCATGTCTTTTTTTTTCTTAAATTTATAAATAAAATTAAGTTAAGCTATTTAATTTAAACAATAATAAAAACATAATAATAACAATATAAAATAAATATTTATATAACTATATTTACAAAAGATGAAAATTAAAATAAAAGGAAAAAAGTTCTTTTCTTTTACAAGATATTTGTTTTGTTTATGATTAATAATAAGTACTCTTTTAGTCAACCAAATAAACTATCTGGCCTTAACAAGTAGGTAGAGACTGTACTGTTTCTAGGACCACGGTTATACTATCTACTTGTCTACAATGGTGTGATATGACTTTGTCTTAAATTTCGTACAACTAGAAGCTCGATGATTTATAAAGGTTCTCAGATACCAAAGGATTTGAAGCCAAGAAAAAGCGGTGTACCACTGAGCCACTCCTCTCCCCATTGATTTAATATATTTTTACATTATTGATCCAACGTGACCATCGGTTAGATTGATCTCAAAAAGACATATTATAGGTTGAATATGCAATGATATGTTGAGTAACTACTCGTACTACAGGGGGAATGAACAAGCGGTAACAAAGAGGAACGACCTAGTTAGATCATTATAAGAGTATGTTGGAGGCTGTAGTATCCTGTTGGTTCGAACAAGGAGCCGTGGTGGAGGTGGTGCATTGTGCCTCGCTCCCAACAAGCAGCCAACTCGTTAGCTCTGTTCCAAGTTGGAAGCCTCCTTGTCACCTCCATGCTCCGTCAACAGCTGCTCTAACCCCTCAATAATCCCATTCTCCTCTCACCTTTTCACAAAATACTAGGCAGCAAAACAGTGAATACTTCCGGAACGTAATATTGGCAGCTAACAATGTCTTAATATAAATACTTCTTCATTTACAGTTAATAATTAGGTGACTAACATATTCATTCCGAACTGTGTTAATTTCGGTTTAGTAAACGAAATTATAGGGGCGACAAAAGGGAGCATAACAAACTACTAAGCTCAAGATCGGGAGTCCATAGCCCGGAAAGAGGCGCTAGATTTTTTTTTATGTGAGTAAAAAATTCTTGGTTATGCAAGTTTTAAATATAAATACACTTTTGAGAATTCCTCTAATTTAAATAATCAAGTCTTGCACTAGTTCTAGCTCACAAATGAAAAGGTACACAAAACTGAAAGTATATGCCATGGATGTTACCACCTTATCGCAAAAAAGTGACATGCCATTTTATATTATTGGTTTTTGGTTCTGAATATTTCGTTTTATTGGTAATATTTTTTTATTATTCAATCCTATCTCACTAACGGGTCGTTCAGAGTTAATCACAATAATGTATTTTCATCCCGCTTTTCTCAATCTGCTGGTGTTGCTCATGGCAGTATTCTTGGCCAAATCCTCACCCAGTTTATACCGCTGACATCCCAACTCATCCTAATACTATCCTTACCAGGTAAGCGGATGACACATGTCTATCAGTCAACACTGATTTAGTTATAGCATCCCATACTCTCCACTCCCATATCACTGACATTGAAAAATGGAGTCAAAACGGGAGAATTAAAATAAATTCCCACAAATCCCATTCACTTAAATCACTTTTTCCCTCCGTCGTAAACCAATGACTCCCTGTCCTCCTGTATCGTTTAATAACATCCCTCAATTCCTGTAGAACAGGTCCGGTACTAAGGACTACACCTTGACAAAAGATTAACTTGGAATCCTCGTACTACACTGAAACCACAAGAAACTGCACGCCGTTTCAGGCTACTTTAACATATACTAGACATACATTCTAAGGTCTCAATTAATTACAAAAGAGACATTATACATGACAATAATTAGACCCATCTGGACTTACGGAATAGAGCTTTGGGTCTCCACCAAACCATCGGATTCCTCTCGTATTCAATCCTTACAATCCAACATCCTTCGTAAAATCCTCAATCCTCCTTACTTTGTTACGAACAAAGTAATCCATAATGACCTTAATGTCCCATTAGTTGCTGATTTGGGCCGAATCCGATATCAAGAGTTTCAAACCTAGCAACCTCTTCAATTCCTGATAACCCTCCGAGGTGTCTGAAAAGAAGATGGCTATCTACTAAGTTGAATTTGCTATTTTAGTACTACCATTGGGTTGGTTCTCTACTTGCCTTTTTCTCGTGTCATTATTCATCTTTCATTATATTTAATGGATGTTTTCTATTATACAGTTGTAAATTTCAATAAATAACTTTGACTTAAACGTTTTTTGTATTTAACGTATTTAACGTTTAAACGTAAATTTGTATCTATCTTTATGTGTTAGAAGCAATAAAAATGGTCAAATATTAACTAACAATCTCTCTGTCTTTGTCTCTAATAGGTTATGAGGTAACTTAAAAAGGCTTAGAACATTTTTCCATGCAGGAGTAGCTAAATCTACTGAAAAAACTAGTAATGTTTTCAGCAAAGCACTTAATAGTATAGATAAGGTAGAAAAACACGTACCTAAGTGTTCCGATAGTCTAGTGAAAAAATAAAAATAAAACGCTATCAAAATAGTGAAGTATTACCTAAGTAAGATCATAATATCTCTTTAAAAATTAAATCTGAATAGGCAAAATTTATAGCTCCCACTGTAGCTTCGTCCGATTTAACATAGCAGCATAAAGTGATGTTAAATAAATAAACAAACAAACGTAAATTAGTTAAAAATAATTGCGTTTTGGTATGGCGGATATAATCTCTATTGGTATAATCTTGTCGATTTATTATATTTTTTATACGAAGAGTTTATAATGATATATGTTATAAGTTTATAAGGTTGGCAAAACTTAAGGTATCTATTCCCCGCATTGTCGCTTCGAGTTGAGTCACACCTGTTAACTGTTAATTCGTTTCATTTTTAATTGTTTCTAATAAGGGTTATCGTTAGCTTTAGTATGAAAAAAACAATTTAATTTTATTTTATCGAGAAATAAAGTGTTCAACTAACATTTCGAAGTATGGATGTTATATGCATGCTGAAACGTTCATTTTTAGATAAAATCATACCAGAAGCGTAAACATTTCCCATAATTATATTTTCTTTTTTTCCATACTAAAGCACATGATAACTCGTATTTTTGGAAAATATTAATAGGGAAACGAATGAAAAGTTAAAACATGTTTGACTCAACTCGAAGCGACTACCTGCGGAATAATTACCAAACTTAATACTACTTTAAACATTAACGTTTCGGTGTAACATGACTCCTAAGAAAATAAAAGGATTCGGCAATCCAGTTGCCAGCAGGACTTCCAAAATTGACTTCGGGCTTTCTTTAGAGTTACACAAAAAGTCACAGAACCTTAAAGAAGAAATAAATGGTTTAAATTTCCAACCAGAAAATATTTTAAATATTATTGAAATATTTTAGTATTTCGTAGCAAAATGTGCTCGTTAAAGTAACAAAGAAAGGAAGCATTCAGTATAAGTATTTTTATTACATTTTTGGCTTTGATGAGCGAACATTTTTTTAAAATATATCAGTAAATTTTAAAATATATATATAAGCCTGTACCACTACCGTGAACGGGTCTGGAGTTCAGTACATGGTAGAGACTATATTTTTTCCTACTTGTCCTATTGTTAGATTTGCCCTAAATCACACTCAACCGCCAGATTATTCCTCCTTATATTGGGTAACCATTTTATAGATGCTGGGTGATGGGGATTTACAGGTGGGGGGGGGTTCGCTCTCCCTATCTAATATATATATATATATATATATATATATATATATATATATTTGTACAATCAGTTTGTTTAATCAGTTGTATTAAAATAAGTATAAATTATTTTCGATATAAAAAAGGAAAAAAATAAATGAACTTCTCCCCCTCTCCTTTATTTGCTTCTGCTTCTAAATTCCAGGAATTTTAGAAAGTTTGTCGTTTAACTAGTTCAAAGAAAGGAGTCGATATTGTCGTTCCTGTCATCGCCGTCTAAAATCCCTTCATATAAGTTCAGGACGCGGAATTTATTTTTTATTTGTGTTGAAAACTAAGGCTTGATATAATTGTCCTTATTTAAACGTACTTGTGTTGGCGATGCAATCTAAATTAAATAAATACATATTTCTATATAAACTGACTAGAGTAATGCACTATACATTTACGTTTGCGTGGGTTAACCGTTGAATTACTCCCTTGTTTTGGAGTAATTATATTGAAAACTAGAGGCTATTCGAGAGCATTGTTTAAAACTCTAATAATTTCCAGCGATCTTTTTTTTTTAAAAGAAGTTCGTTTTTATGGAAGGTTATAATTATACGATGTTTACATTATTTGTTAGAAAGTGTGATAATGATTATGTTGTTTTGAATAGTGGATGAAGAACCCAAATCTCCATGGTCTGCTGCTAGGTAAGGACTTGGAAATGTTTCCCTGATGTTCATTCATTCATGAACAATATGGTACGGTCCAGAAAGAATTTATATTTCTCTAGAACGCTCTCCGAATTTGGAGGTCTGGTAATGTACCTGAATCATTCTGACGTTTCTAAAAACTTTTGTGTTATATGATAAATTAATGGCAAGGTTCAAAAATCAGTAGGCATTGAGGAAATTAATGAGGAGCCGATGGATATATAATCAGAATTGAGGTGGATTTGAAGCCAAGGCACAAATAGAATCTCTTGTAATCTTACTATTGTTTAAGAAAATATAGACTGACCCCTTTCCAGGACTTCACACTGGTACCGTCGGATGATGGTGCACAGAAGCAGAAACGGAAAAGGCCAGCCATTATCCTAGCTGCAAAAGAATGAGACAATAGCTAGAAGACCTTAGCGAATAGCGTCACTAAGACAACCGCCGCAATTAAGAAGACTATATCAGGCATTTTAAATTCGTTATTATCTGGAATCGCTGCCAAATCGCAATAAAATAGCATAGCCAGATAGAGATCATTCTCTTTGAATCACCGCACTCACTTATAATCTCTTCACCCCAGACTTTGATATTTCTGGCTGTTTGGGCCCCGTTCCGGGCGAGTTTCAACTCGTATAAAGGATGTATGCGAAAATCACTCTTTAACATCTTAGTAATGACTGGACCATGTCCAAGTAGTAAAATCTTACGCCTTATTGAATATCACAAACAACAGTGGCCCCAGTACAGACCCTTGTGGTACTCCGCAGGTGGTGTTGCTAGAAGTCGAGTAACTTTCCCCGACTCGCACGACGAAGGATAGCTTCGGATTAGACGGCATAACGAGCCTGGGAAGTTAAACTCTTCCAAGAGTCGGAATCAAAGGCCTGAGTGCAATCTAGGGATATAAAGGCCGTGGCTTTGTTCATGTTCATCTGCTCTGTGGTGTGCGCTTGGAGCTTTGCCAGGTGATGGTCACAGGAAACACCTCTCAGGAAACCAGTCTGTTGTGGGGGATAATGTTTTCCTCTCTACAGTGGGTCAGCAAATGGTGGTGGACCAGCCTCTCGAAAATTTTACTCCTATGAGAGAACAAGCTGATCGGCTGGTAGTGATCAGGTAGTTTACCAGACTTCCCCGGCTTAAGTAGCGGTACTACAACGGCTTTTTTCCATGCTTCAGGAAAGTATGAGATTCTAATACAGGTGTTGAAGATGTTCAATAGGAAGGCTTTACCTATTCTAGGGAGCATCTTCAACATGACATAAGGGATGTTGTCTAGCCCAGAGGATTTTTTACCTTTAGTGCGCCGTAGTACCGATTCAAGACCTTTGAAGGTGGAAAAAATGGGTTTCTCATTGGGGCAGGGAAGTGGTCCCTCAGGGATTGGTGGAGCATTTACCAGCCCAGCAGCATCGCTCGCCTCGTATGCCTTCGCCAAACATTCAGCCTGTTCCCCTGGCGTCATCAGTTCGTCTCCAGAAGTCAGGTGCACTGTCCTCTTTTTAGTTAGGTAGGTTTTGACGAGTCCCCAGAACTGGCGGTGGTCATCATGAGTCCTAAGTAACTGTTCGTGCCAGAGGGAAGTTTTCCAGACTCGCATGAGGCTGGCTATCTGCCGGGTCATCGCATTGATGGCCGGTTTTAACCCATAGTCATGAGAGCGCTGGAAAATGTTCCTCAGATGATTACGTTGGCCAATGCGGGCAAGAATGTGCTTTGGAGGATTCCTGATGGCGTTGGGTTGTGGACTAAGCTTCGGAATATGCTGGTTTGCTGATTCCAGTATACCCCTGCGGGGGTACCTCCGAAAATATATACAATCAGCCGATGATCTGACGGACCGAATGGGGGCGCTATACAGCCCGTTATGGTGTGCAGATCCCTGGTTAGGAGGAGGTCTAGAGTTGACCGGAATCATGCCGGAAGGTATGAACCCCGGGGTGGTAGGCGACTAGTCCAGTCTTGGTAGTGTACGTCCCCAGTGGGTCATGGTTGATACATAGCCAGGCAGTGTGTTTGGCATTGAAGTCACCAAGGACTATATAGCGACTGACTGGGCGTGTTGCAACAACAATCTCATAGTTTTATGAACGGCTCTCGGCCTCCTAAATACGCAGCTGAACGTGAAGCGGTCCTTGAACCGCACGTCAACAGTGACTATGCCGGCAGTTGAACACACTGGACTAGGAACCTTCCTAGACGGTACATCATTTCGAACGAGGATGGCGACGCCTGCCTTGGTCCCCAGTGCACAGGTCTCCCTTTACACTGTGTATGGAAATTTATTCGAGCAGAGGAGGGTAGCATGGTGTCCGTCAGCGCCACCACCGATGGACGGTGCTGCTGTAGGAGGATTTCAACTTCGAGAGAAGGCCTCTGATGTTATAATTGATCACTAGATTTTCAATCATGTCGCCGCATTATCCTGACTAAAATTTCTCCAGTTTTACATTCGGGGAACTAAACATTATTTATGAGAATAAGATAATTAGCTAAGCTTTTCCACTAAGTTTTTTTTATTGAAGAACTATTCTAAAATTATTAAAATCATTTGCCAGCTCCATTACAACAAGACGAACAGTCGCAGAATAGATTTCTATTGAAGTTTTTTTATTAATTTTCAATTTGTTAACATATATTCCAATTTACCATATTATAGTGGAGGTACTGTCAATCGCTGAAGATAGTAGGTTGCCCAAGGTCTAATGGTCTCTCGAACAATTTTTGGGCACACCTAAATCATCTAAATAAAATGTATATTCAGTTCTTTTTGAAATTTGTTGATGGAAGAATCGGGATATTAAAAAACAAATGGAAAATAGGATCTTATATATTATAACAAAAACAATATGAAAACATAATGAATAACTTTATTGAAATAAATTTGTCAAAAATCATATTAAATAACAAGAGGATTCCGTTTCAGTTCCAAGATAATTTTCTTGATTCAACAAAATAAAATCCACTTGATGTTATTGTAGGAACATTCGAAAAGAAATATACAACTAACCTAACATCTATCACAATAGGTACTACGTATAACTAATATTTGTTTAATGTTTATGAATAAACATCACAGAGACATAACATTATTTACATGATACAATAACATATACACAATAAATATAATTTAATTAGTCCAATATTTTATAAGACCGATTCTGGTAGGTTAAATATTATATTAACTTAAACCATTAATCAGTAAACATTCGATTAAAAATAAATAATATTTTGCTTATCCGTTATAAATACAAAACGGTCGTAGGTAAATTTCTTGAGTATTTGAAAACATATATCTGTACGAGCATGTTGGAATCGAGAGAAAGAATAGGTAGTCTAAAAATTGGGGTTAGACAAGATACATTTAAAGACTCAATTTAATGCAAATGAAATAATTAGGTTTTTAAAGTTTAAAAGAAAGGGAATTAAAAGCAGAAATAAAAACCTGAAAACTAAAATACATTGGCCATGAGGGACGTGATAGCAAATGCTTCATATACCAATTTACCATATTACAGTGGAGGAGCTGTACTGTCAATCGCTGAAGCTAGAAGGTTGCCAAAGGTCTAATGGTCTCTTGAACAATTTTTGAACACACCTAAATCATCAAAATGAAATGTATATTCATATCTATAGATTTATATCTATATCTATATATAGATTGTTTTAATTTCAGAATGTACTACGTTGTATTAACCCCGAGACAAGTAAAAGTGTACAGTTAATTTTTTTGATTGATTTATTATTTTTTATTATAGTTATAATAATTGTATGATATAAAAAAGTTTATATTATAAATTATATAATATATCTATATATATATATATATATATATATATATATATATATATATATATATATATATATATGTATTTATTTATTTTTTATTATCATTTTCAACAATGTACTATGAAATAAAATAATGTGAACATACTTTTTTGGATGTAAATAAACACAAATGGGAGATGATCCCTGCAAAACAATAAAAATAAAAGTGTACAATCTGTGCCTTTCTATGAATAAAAGGACCAGAAAATGAAAGGTGATACAATAGACTCCTAAATAAGATTAGTGAAATTAATCATCCATTGTTATTTTAAAAAAATGATTGTACACTATTCTTTGTCTCGATTCGCATCGTGATCAATACTTGTGTTAATTTACATCAAACCAAGTATGTTTACATTTTATTTTATAATACATTGTTCAAAATTAAAAAATAAAATGTTTAATCAATGGGAAAAATCAACCGTACACTTTTACTTGCCACGGAGTGTAAATAAGTAGTAATGTAGGTTATTTTAAATTTTCAAGCGCTTTCCTTGAACTATTATCAGAAAAAGGGTCTGTGTAATGTTTTAGTTCCGGGTTCATGTTTTTTAATTTTTGCAAATTTAATTTTATAACCCATATTAATTTCCCTAGGAGTGAATCAAGAATAGATTGCTTTAGAAGCTTGCTCATGGTTGATTGCTCAGCTCATTAACTCCAGCAAGTGTCGTAATCATAATCAATTTAATTAACAAGGTGTTAAGGTTGTACTATGATTGTTATTATAAATATAATCTGTTAGTTTCCGCTTCTACTGAAAGCCTGTACTACAGACTCCAAATTCTAGTATGTCCACAACTCACATATTGATTAAAACATCAGAACTATTAAGTGCCTCTTAATATTGTATTGAGCTACTCAGAAAAATCGTAGATTTTTAGCTTAGTTAAGAAAATGGGAAGTAAAACAATCCAATTGAGATTTTGCAGCTATTCCAATAAAATTTTTAGATTTTATTATTATAGAGTACGATGCTCACTTGGATACTCTTCGCGATGTCTGTACTTAACAATACTACCTAAGAAGGTTGGAATACATTTCTTGGATACATACTATAGGATTATAGTATAATATTATATATTTATTATTTACACGTATCGGAGGATGCCCTATCAGAATATAACTGTTAGTGGCCTCCTATAGTCGTGGGGTGACGGAGGTGGAGGCGGCAGGTAGTAAGGAGGCAAGGGGGACTCTGGAGACTTGGCCTGGTCCGAGCTGCGGGAAGCCTCCAGTGTAGGATACTTCTCCAGCGAGGGATACTTCTCCAGTGAGGGGTATTTATCCATCTGGGATGGATCGTGATGGAATCCGCCGATCGTTCCGCTGATCGATCTGTACCTTTCTTCAATCGTGTACCTCATGGCGTCCATGTGGCTCGCGATCTGGAATAAATAGTAAGAGTACAGTTAATAAACATAATATAGAAGTTTATAGGAAAAAAATGCAAAAATATCATTTAGAATCAAATCATTTCACCGTTTGTATGTAGCTTTAGTATAAAACAGAGATTTCATTAATAATTAATACAACCGAAGAATAAAATAGTCCGGATGGAGGTAAAAATAAATTCTTTTAAACAGGGAGAACTGTTTATTGGAAATCTAACGTTTCGAATCCATTGCACGTCTTCCGGAGGACAGTTCTCCCTACTTAAGAGAATTTTTTTACCTCCACTCGGACCAGTTTCCCCCTCATATAATTAGAGTCAACTATCATTAATAAAAAAAAATTTTTTTTTCAAAAACCTCTTGAGCAACTTAAGTCTATTAAAACAGTGTTATAGGATAAGAGAAAAACATAGCTCCAAAATTCCTTGAGGCACAATATCAAGAATATTGTCAAACATTATTTAATAGAAAGTAGGTTGAAGCTTGACGGGTTTATTTTAAAACAAAATTGTCTATTCGATGCGTATGATCAATGAAATGTTCAAATTAATTAAAATTTAAATATGATTAATTTGTTAGCCCATAATTCCAAACTGTGGGAAAAGTTTTTTTATTGTCTGGTATAAGCATATCAGTAAGTTCTATTTATAATGTCTGTGTTGAATGCCTAATTGGTCAAATATAAAATAGAAACCAAATAGATTGTCTATTAGGAGATACTTAATAAATAAAAAGTTTGTTGATTTGTTTTAGTATTAATTTTTCAAAAATTTTAAAATGTATTTGATCTTATTTTTTATTATTGTTATTTTAAAATAATAATAGATGACCTTATATATTTTAAAAAGAAAATGGTCCGGGTGGAGGTCAGAAAAAAGACTCTTTAATAGGGAAAAATGTTTATCTGGAAGACTACGTTTCGACCCACATTGCAGGTTTTCTTCAGGGCTAAATATGCAAGCCAGATACATTAAATATAGACATTAGTAGCATAACTCCAATATTCCTTACATTTGGCAGAACTCCAAATAAAGAGAATAAGATCCGTAAATTTTGAGACTGCAG